>CM053402.1:44653283-44686473 GCA_028644305.1 Xerus rutilus
TTGAGGGCTGCTTCTCTGAAGGGCCAAGCTGGGAGCTTTCTGACCCACAGCCTCTGGCTGTCAGGGCCAGCCCTGGGAGGAGCCTGCAGTCTGTCTCAGTCCTTCAAAGATGCAGCAGAAACCAGGAGACAGCTTCACCTTTCCCCTCATAGGAGGAGAGGGGCACTGCCTAGGGGCTAGGGAGAATCTTCACTCAGCCTCAGCCACGTTCAAAGTGTTCTCAGGCTGGAAGAAGGGCTTGCAAAATCCTCCCTGCAGAGCGAAGCAGAAAAGGTTTGCCTGAGAAGCCTGAGGCAGATTTCCAATGGGATAGAATCTTGCAAAAGCGATCTGCTTGCAGGAGGATGGGGCTTCAGAGAAAAAGGAGAAGGCATAGCTTCAGGTGGGTGGACAGCTCTGACTGACTGGCAGGAGGTCCCTAGCCTGGTTCAGGCTCCCTGGGCTAGGCTCCTGCTTCATTTCCCCATTCCCACCCCATGTGTCCAGGAGGAACTCAGTGCTCAGGACTCAGAAGGGCACAGGTCAGGAGAATTAGGCCAGGCCGGGACTAGCCAGGATTGGAGTGGCTGCTGATCTGAACAAGGGTGAGAGTCAGGATTGTATGGCTTTACGTTAGATCCTCCCGGCTCCTCAAGCCATAATCCTCAGCCCCAGAACTACGTGAGATCTCCTGCCTGGCCCCAACATGTGAACCCTCACCAACACCCAGGGCCTGGCCTGGTCTGGGGTTTTCTGCAGCAGCTCCAGCCTCCAGCTGGTTGCTGAGGGGTGGGGTGGAACATACCTGTGTGAATCTGCTTCTTTACCCCTCATATCACCCCAAATGTTTGGGCATTTCTAGTGTAGGGGTGTCCCAGGGAGGTGTACTCTGCAGATAATGTGGAATAAGAGCCGTGGCTCCTGATGACCTTGGGAGCACACTACAGTTGATAAGTACTTTCAACTACATTGGGCACTTTCAAGGCACTATCCCATTTGCCCCTCACCAGAACCTTCACAGTGAGAGGATGATCAGATGATCAATGTGGAAAAGAGCCTGGCCAAGATTTGAACTGAGACCAGCTCCTATTCAGAACCCTAAGCCCATTCTATTGCTTATACCAGGTATTCTGAAACTGCAGGATGCATCCCGAAGGGCTTGAGATCACACAGACAGTAGCAAGGATCCCTGTTCTTTGCTTATTGGGCACAGAGACAGGTTGTGCCTGGTTTTCCCAACAAGCCTGGTTTTCCTTGGCAAGATTTTAAAAGCTGCCTGTGGAGTCCCAGAAGCCTAGGGTGGGTAGGGAGAGGCCTCCTCCTGGGATCCATACCAAGGAGCTGATCATGAAGCCCTCAGCACGGGTGCAGCTCTGCTCCCTGCAGTTTGGAGTGAAGGAGGCTGGTCCCAAATCCCTTAATGATAGATATGAAACACTGCGCTTTACTATGTGTCTCTGGTGTGAGAGCCTCGTGGGGCGGGTCTTGGTCGTGTTAACGTGATTGACAATTTCATTCCTTGGTGTGCAAGAGAAAGTAGATAACCTCTGGGATATGACAGATCAAGTGTCGAACCTAAGCTTAGGCATGTCTAAGTTTTTTCAACTACCTTTGGGCAGGAACCAGTTTCTGTTCTTTATATAAATTACATATTTAATCTTCATGTCATGCATATAAGGTAGATTCTATTGTTATCCCTATTTTCAAAATGAAGAACTGAAGCACAGGCCACACAGGTAGCAGGTGGTAGTAGAGCTGGAATTTGAAACCTGAGACACTGGCTCTAGATGCTACAGTTCTAAGTGCTTTTGGAATTTGAACTTATTTACTCTCACACAAACCCCTTGACGTAGGATTTATTTTTATCCCTACTTTGCAGATGGGGAGTACTGAGTATCATGGTTTCTATATGAGGTGTCCCCCAAAAGCTCATATGTGAAACAATGCAAGAAGGTTTAGAGGTGAAATGATTGGGTTACGAGAGTTTTAACCCAATCAATGCACTAATCCCCTGATGGGGATTAACTGGGTGATCACTACAGGCAGGTAGGGCGTGGGTGGAGGAGGTGGGCCACTGGGGGTGTGCCTGTGGGGTGTATATTTGGTCCTTGTTGCTTTCTGGTGCAATGTCCTGAGCCGCTTTCCTCCACCACACTCTTCCACCATGATATTCTACCTCACCTTGGGCAGCAAAGAATGGAGTCAGCTGTCTAGGGACAGAGACCTCTGGAATCATGAGCCCCCAAATAAACTTTTCCTCCTCTAATTGCTCTTGTCATGTCTTTTGGTTACAGCAACAAAAAAGTTAACTAAAACACTGAGTCTCAGAAAGTTGGGTCTTTTCCAAGGTCATAAGAGAAGCAGCACAGCCTGATTATGTTAAGAACAGGGGGATCTGCAGTTGGGTTGACTAGGGTCAAATTCCACTGTCACCATTTACTGACTGTTGGATGCAGAGCAACTTAGTTAACCTCTCTGATCCTCTGTAAAGTGAAGATAGCCATATCTTACAGGATAATAGGGGATAAACTGTAATAGTATCCAGTACTTATTATGAGCCACCCTCTGCTATAACAGAATTTATAAAAGAATTTTCCTACAGTTTTAACCTGTTACAATAACTCCATGATTCTATTACTAGAGCTCTTTGTGTGGATGAGGCCCAGAGCACTTATATAACTTGCCTAAATTCACATAGCCAGAAAGTAGCAGAGCTGGCATTAGATCCTAGATAGTTTGGGCAGTTTGACTCCAGAATGTACGCTCTTAACTGTTGCATTAAACTGATGTCCTCTGTAACCAGTTTCCAGAATGAACAGGAGTTGTTCAGTGGCAAACAGAAAGTAATTTAATGTTTAACTCTGCTCCATTCATTTATTCCTTGGAATAAATTTTTTCTGTTCCCAGATGAAATCTTCAGCAGATTCTTAGCTTTTATGCTCACTCTTAGGGATTAATTAGTAGCTCATTTTTCTCTAGTTATTAAAAAATCCCATCTTCTGTGTAATTGAAGCTTTAATCTCACATCTGATTCTAAACAGATTCCTGTTCCCAGTCACTCCTTAGCTTGGGCTGGCCTCAGGCTGGACACTTGTTGAGGACATGCAAGGGGTCAAGGCCCACAGCAGAGTTAGTGCTTAGTTTGGTGCCCTCTAGGGTGGCACATTTCAAAAGCCGATCTGTTCTCTCATGGGGCACTTTGGAGGGTCTCTTGGGCACCTCCGATGGCAGTTCCCTGGCATAGGCAATTCCTACTTATGAGGTTCTCTCAGCCCCTGGCTTTCTGTTGTTTGTTCTTTGGTGGATTTCTGAGTGGAAGAGCCCTTTAGGAGCCCAAGTGAGGCTCCTGTGGTCGCTTCTCCTTACTTCATCACCACTATGGTCACTGTTTGAACCTGTTTGTATCAACAAGGTACTGCTCCCCTCTGATTCAGGTGGCTCAATCCAAGATGATCTTGTATCCTGAAGACCTTCTTTTGGCTGAAAGGGGAGGTGGGAAGTGCCTTCTCTCCCCATAAGAGCAGAGAGATGGCTCTGAATTAGAACCTGAGTGTGACTTGGCTCCTGAACTCTCAGTCTTTGTCTCTGTCCAACATTCCAAGTTAACCTTGTGTTATGGTTTGGATGTGAGGTGTCTCCCAAAAGCTCACATGTGAGATGGTGCAACAAAGTTCAGAGGAGAAATGATTGGGTTGTAAGAGTCTTAACCCAATCAGTGAATTCATCCCCTGACAGGGATTAAATGAGTGGTGATTGAAGTGGAAGGGTGTGGCTGGAGGAGGTGGGAATTGGGCGTGGCTTCAGGTATATATTTGTACTTGGCGAGTGGAGTCTCTCTGCTTTCTGATCACCATGTGAGCTGGTTCCCTCTGCCACACTCCTTTGTCATGATGTGCTCCCTTGCCTAGAGCCCTGGGGTATGGAGCTGGCCTTCTGTGGACTGACTTTTGAAACTGTGAGCCCTCAAATAAACTTTTCCTCCTTTAAAATTGTTCTTTTAGTTGCAGCAGCAAAATAGCTGATTAAAATACCTTGGGATATATGTGCACATCTGGACTGTTGAGCTCTGGTCAGGGAACAGAGTCATGCCAAAGACACAGGTTGCTCTTAGTCCACACACAGGGGAAACAGACTGCCCATAACCCAGAGGTCTGTGTGTGGCAGTGCCTGGTGGCCCTCAGAGAGCAGTGGTGGCTGCTATCTCTATTGTAATTGTCATTATAAAGAAAGAAAGAAATCCCCAAGTGATTCCCATTTGGGGTGACCCTCTGTAGGAGTTGTGGGGGCCTTAGGTGTAGCTTCAGATATGGCTTTTCTCCATTATCCAAACCCCTGTCCTGCAGTCTCTTGGCCAGGTCCTATGGGCTGCCTGTGGTTTGCTCAGAGCTCTCAGGGACACAGGACACAGATGGGAGGAGCTACCTCCCTGGGGTAGTCCATGGCAGTCTAGAAAGAACTGTGTCATATCTTTATTCATTTTTATTTTGTTCCTCATAAGTATTATTAATTCCCTTTAGAGATTAGATCTTTGGTCTTTCCCAATGTCAACCACTATAAGATAAGGCCAGGACTTCAACACAGACCTCCTAATTCCAGTGTTCAGAGGTAGAATTTCCTGATCTGGTCAGAGAGAGAAGGCTCATATATGTGGTAACTATAGAACTCCAAAACAACTACACAACTCCCACTCATCCCCCTTTTCCTCTCCTTACTCCTCCACTTATCTGTCTCTCCATCTATCCATCCATCCATCCATCCATCTATCCATCCATCCATCTATTCATCTATCCATTACAAAATTATAGCATCTGACACTATGGAGAGAGAAAGGGGGTGAGGGAGACGGGGAATCAGACATGGACCCTGTCCTTGAGGAGACACATATGAATAGATAAATCATAATATTGAATAGAGGCATGTGTAGATAGAAGGTGGTACCAAGGCTGAGAGCAGAACATGGGGGATGGAAGGACTGAAGGAAGAGGCAATATTTTGTACTGGAGGTATCTAAGAGCAATTGAAAGATTTTAGGCAGATAAGTTGTATGGCCAGCTTTGCATTTTTGGGGCGATCTCTCTGGAGGCCAAAGAGCAGTATAGGTTGGGGTAGGGGATGTGTATTGTACTGTTGTGTTCAATTCTTCACTCTCTTTTCCAGAAAGAGGACTGTACATTACCATCCACTCCCTAGGACTTGCAATGTATCCAGAGGGATTTGGTGCCAGGCTGATCTTGGGATCTCTTTTGGCCAATTTAATGAGATGTAGAAGTGACATGCCAATTTCGAGCAGATGCTTTAGAAGGCTGTATTAGTTATTTATTACTGTAGCAAATTCCTCTAAAACTTAGGGGCTTAAAACAGTAAATATTTATTATCTTACACAGTTTTCTGTGTGAAAGGAGACTTGGAGGAGCTTAGCTGGTAGGTTCTGGCTCGGTCTTCCTTGAAGTTCCTGCCAAGATTTTAGCTGGGACTGAGTCATCTGAAGACTTGATTGGGGTTGGAGGATCTGCTTCTGAGGTGGCTCATTCACACCTGTCAAGGTAGTACTTTAGGCTGTTGGTGGGAGGCTTCAGTTCCTCACCAGAGATGTGGGAGTGTCCTTGTGACATGGCGGCTGTCATGCCTACCCAGAGGAGTGATCCAAGAAAGAGACAGACTATGATACCTTCTGTAACCCAAACTCAGAAATCACAAAACTGCACTTTTTCCACAGTCTAGTAGTTAGAAGTCAGTTGCTAAATCCAACTTATACTCAAGGGGAACAGAATGTAGCTCCATGTCTTAAAGGAAGCACTATCAAAACATATGTAAGTGTTTTGGTACAGTGCCCACAGGGGCATTAAATTTTTCTTTCACTCTTTTTTTTGGTACTGAGGATTGAACTCAGGGGAACTCAACCACTGAGCCACATCCCCAGCCCTATTTAGACACAAGGTAGCCAGGTGTGGAGGCGCAAGCCTGTAATCCCAGCACTTAGGGAGGCTGAGACAGGAGAATTGTGAGTTCAAAGCCAGCCTCAGCAATGGTGAGGTGCTAAGCAACTCAGTGAGACCCTGTCTCTACATAAAACCACAAAATAGGGCTGAGGATGTGGGTCAGTGGTCGAGTGCCCCTGAGTTAAATTCCCGGTACCCCCCCAAAAAATTGACCCTTAGAGACAAGATTTCACTGAATTGCTTAGTGTCTCGCCACTGCTGAGGCTGGCTTTGAACTCACGATTCTCCTGTCTCAGCCTCCCAATGTGCTGGGATTATAGGCATGCATCACCATGCCTGACTTTTCTTTCACTCTTTTGTCTGCTTCTGCTGCCATGAACATGGCATGTCTCAGGCGGGGGCTATTGTTGCAGCCTGGACCCTAGATCCTGCAAGTTAAAGGAAGCCATAGCTGCTATAGTTGGCAAGAAGCATCAGTCATATTAATGGTGATTGTTGCTAGTGCAAGATGCTAAAATTGAGGGGCTATTTTTTACTGCAGCATAACCAAGTGACAACTGCATGCTATAAGGTGGGGAGACCAGCTGAGACGATGCAGTTTAGCCTAAGGAAGTATAACAGGATGGGAAGGAGGAATGGAAAGTTTGGAGACTGATAGGCTATGGGGATGGGCCAAGAAGGAGTTGTCAAGTGAACTCCAGAAATAGTCATCTGATTGTATGGTGCTCACACTGAGGCCAGCAGAACATCAAAAAAAAAAAAAAAATAGTGGAGAGTAAATAAAGTCCTGGAGCAACTAGGAGAGGGTCCATGGAATGGGCCTTTGGTGGGAGGGGACTTGGAAGGCTGGGCTGGGTTGGATGATCTATTACCAGAGAGCCTGCTCCAGATCCATGAACTTAGCTCTGGTGTGGCTCAGGATGATGCACCTGACATTGATTATCAGCTAACATTGATTATCTACTATGTAAAGCACTTCCTCGAACATTGGAAACACCAGATAAACCAAATTAAATTGTGGCCCTCAAGGAGTTTCAAGTATAGCAGATGGAGATAGGCAATGAGCTAGTGACAGATGATGGCATCTCTTCTTGTCTCCCGCTCACCCTCTGTCCCACCAGGTAAGGATCTCTCTCTACCTGGCTCTGGTAGGACATGTACTGGAACCTTCCTGGCACGTTAATAGGCTTGCCCAGTGGCTATGTTCTCAGTTTGGCAGCTGGGTTGGAACTCCTCCCATGCCCTGTTGGCCCATCTCTGCGTCAGCCTTGCCAGTTCCAACCTGCATTGCTACACTGACCCAGCCCTGCATGGACAGAGGTGTAATTGGATAAAGGCAACCCTGGAATGATCCAGGGAGTACCAGGCCTTTGCAAACTCAATTTTCTAGCATGAGGGTCTAGTGTATTTGCAATGTATGAACGTGTGACCTTCACAGTCCCAGTGATGAGTGCTGTAGCAGTTGCCACAAAATCCAATTTCAAATAATAACATTTATTTGACTATCACTGTCTCCATCTCTGCCTAATTTTTATGCTTTTAGTTTCTTCATGCTTCTGTTGACAACATCTCAGTTCTCCAGGATGGCCATAAAATAGAGTCAAGGTACATCAGATTTCCTTCCCAGGGGTGATAAGTGCAGTGGAACAGAAATGCCCTTAGTAAAGGAAAGCTTGCTTTCATTTATAATGTTGGAAAATGTCTGCAAAATTTCCATGATACAAGACGCTGGCTATTAGCCAGTAAATTTTATTATGAGGGATTTTTTTTTCTTTTCTAGCTAAGTAGAAAACAATAAGAGTATTTTCCAAGGCTGAACAAAGGCTTGTTAGACAAAAGTCAAGGGGAAATTGGACACTAGCATTTGCCCTTGGCTGAGTGAAGGGAGAGGACTCCTTGGAGTTCATCCCTCAGTGTGATGTCTGGAACCCTGTGGTATGTGTCCAAAGTCCCAATCCTAAGCTGGGCTCTTCTGTTCACTGCTGCAGTGCCGTGGCCAATTCTATTTCCTGGTCTGGGCCTCAATTTCCCCATCTGTAGAATGAGAGTCTCCTGGAAATGAGCATTTCTCAGACATTGCTGTCTGCAGAACAAACTGGCAATATCCAGAAGCATTGACAGTGCACCTGCCAGAACTTTCGTATGTGCATGCATGCATGTGGCACAGTCCCAGCATTGGGTGTATCCACAGGACACAAAGTTTTTAAAAAAATGTAAACTGTAAATGAATTGAAGAGGGAGTGGTGAAGTGGAGGGAGGGGAGGAGGGGTGTGTGGGAAGTGCTGGGGACTGAATCAGAGAAGGTTGTGTTCCATGCTTTTGTGATAATGTCAGGATGTGTCCTGTGTTGTATATAATTAAAAAGAAGAAATAGAAAATGCAACCAAACCCAAGACCCAGCAATTCCAGGTCTAGTTTCCAGCCTTAGAGAAATTGCCCACGTGTGGATGGATATTTGCCACAATATTAATCATAATGACAAACAATAGGAAAACAAATCTCAGACCATGAAAGGGACAAATATGTCAAATATAGTCTGGTCATACAATGAGATTAAAAGCAATTACGAGGAATGTGCTAGGTTCATGCCACAATATGAATAAATCTCAAGACCACCATGTTGAATGAGAGAAGTGAGTTGCAGAAAGCAGGGGAGGGTATTATGGGATATATTCTACCCTCTTTGCAAACCAGCACACACACACACAAACACAGCAAAAATACTTATTATCCAGATGTTCCCATGTTGATACAAAAGTTTGATATTGAACATGAAATGTTCATACCTGATTCATTATAGCAGTTTCCTTAGCAGGAGGAAAAGAAATAGAAATGGGAGGGAGAAAGGGAGGGGCTTTGAATCTGGCTATAATGTGCATATTTGATATTTTATACATTTTATAAATATATGAATGCTATAAGCATGTAAAATATTTAAATATAAATATATTTTACTGGCCTGGCACAGTGATGCACACCTGTAATCCCAGTGGCTCAGGAGACAGAGGCAGGAGGATCGTGAATTCAAAGCCAGCCCCAGCAATTTAGTGAGATGCTAAGCAACTCAGTGAAACCTTGTCTTTAAATAAAATACAAAATAGGGCTGGGGATGTGGCTCTGTGGTATAGTGCCCTTGAGTTCAATCCCTGGTACCCTCCCCCTAAATATATTTTACCATCTTTTATAAAGATTTAGAAAAGAACACATAGATGACATTACAGCTAGATTCCAATTTTACAAATAATATTTTTTTAAAAAAGAAGACGAAGCAAATAACATTAATTGTTAGTTCTAAGTGGTGGATACATAGAGGTGTATGTGTGCTGGTGATTTAGGCCATCTAACCTTTGAAGGAGCTTTACTGTTTTCAAGGGGCTTTCAACCAGCATTGTCTCTGAAACTACTCTGAGCTGCATGAGGCAGATACCAGAATTCCCATTTTAGAGACAAGAAAACTGAGGCTCAAATAAATGAAAAGACCCTGAGTCCCCATTTAGTGTGACCAAGGTCCATTGACCTCAGACTCAGGGCTCTGGCTCCTTTGACCCTGCCAAGGAGCCTGCTGATCTTCCGGTCTCCTTGAATTACCTTTGTCCACTGTAGACTGATCTTTACTTCACTTGTTGCCTCTTTGCTTCATTTGCTTAAAAGACCAAGGAGGGAAGCCTGGTGTTTTCCTGTCTGCTTCTTGTCCTGGTGACCTTCGACATATGCAGTTTCACAGGAAGGTCTTCCCCAGCGCACACAGGTCTCCGAGCCCCTCTTTGACTCCCGATGAATGCCTATTGATCAATGCAAAAAGCAGAACTTTTGTCAGCCTCCAAGGCCATCTTTCTTCTAGGAGGCCCAGCAGAGCAGTACTTGTGGATATTTTTATGGGTCATGTTTAAAAAATGACATCCAAATTAAATTTGTGCTGATTTAATTAGAATATATAAGCTGAGGGATTTCTTTATTGCTCTTGCTGCTGGGTCCTGGGCAAATGATTCTCTCTGGAAATTGCTGCTCTCACCATGAACAGATGAGGGGCAGGCCAGTGAGTTCTTGTTTGCCTGTAAGTTATCTAAGGAAGTAGGAGAGCTGAACTACAAGTGTCCTTGGGACCATCAAAGTCCTCATCCTTCCTTGCACAGAAGACAGATTGAGGCCCACACAGGGGTAACAGACTGCTTAAGGTCACACAGGGTGAGTGACCTTCATGATTATGGCATCGATTAGGAGCCCCTGTCCAGAGAAGGGTATAGTCCAGTGAGCAAAACCCTCTCCTTGGATGCTGTGAGCAACAGCAGAGTTGGAAGTCAAAACCCAAGGAACAGCTCTGGGCCTGAGGGACCCCAGCAGCAGCATCTTAGCAAACTGCTGGATGGGGACATGTGGAAGATAGAATAGTGTCCCTTCCTCCTCCCAAAAGGTCATATTCTAATGCTTCAAACCTGAAAATATGTTACCTTACATGGCAAAAGGAACTTTCAAGATGTGACTATATTAAGGATGTTAATATGGGGAGATTTTTTTCCCCTCCAGATCAGTTCAACGTAATCACAAGGGTCCTTATAAGAGGGAGGCGGGAGGGTCTAGGTGAGAAATGTGACAGTAGAAATAGAGCTGAGAGGGAGGGAGAGAAGGAAGGAAGAAAGAGGAGCAGGGAAGAGAGAGGAGGAGGGGAGAGTGAGATTTGAAGATGCTGCCTTGCTGGCTTTGAAATTAAAGGTGGGAGCCAGGAGGCAAGGAATGCAGGAAGCTTCTAGAAGCTGGAAGAAAACAGATTCTCTTCTAGGGCCTCCAGAAGGAACACAGCCCTGTGGACACCTTGATTTTAGGATTATATTATTTTGAGCTATGAAGTGTGTGTGGTAGTTTGTTGCGGCATCCCTGGGAAATGAATATAGGCCATGACAGCTGACATATAGGTTCTAGAGGGAGGCTGGATCAGTAGCACTGCACTTTTTTTTTGTTGCATGTAGCAAAACAGCTAATCCGAATTGTTTTATGCACAAAGAAAAGCAAGGCAGGGAGGAATCCATTGCCTCATATAGCTGCACAGCCCAATAAGTCCCTATGCCTTTGGGTGCAACTTCATTCAGTTCCTGTCCAGCTCTCAGCTCTGCCTTCTCTTGGGTTGTTTTCAGCTTTAGGCTTTCTTGGTAGCCAAACCAGAGTGGCAGCAGCAAACTTCATTTCCTCTCATCTTGAAACTGTGGGACAAAAGGACACTTTTTTTTCCTTCCCAGAATTCTCAGAGAAAGTCTCATTAAATCTTATGAACTCCAATGGGCCATAGCCCAATTTTACATCCCTTTAGGAGCTAAGGAAACCAAAGAAACTGAGACCAAGAGAATTGTAGGTGCCCAGAGGCAAAGGAAAGACTGTCATCAGAAGAATCAGGAGCGGTGGAATGGGGAGGACAGATAGTTCTTCCCAAACAAGCATAGCTACCGTGAAGCAGTCTAGCGCTGTCCTCCATGCACCTCGCACAGAAAGGCAGGGCTTCAAATCCAACTGTTACCACTTACAGGCTGTGCAGCCCTGAGCAAGTCATGGAATATCCCAAGCAAATGAATGCTGATCTGAAAATCCTTGTAGGGATTAGAGATATTATGTACATAAACACCTGACACCGTGTCTGGTTAGAGGAAGGCCTTAGTCCGTGGTGGCTCCTGCTGTTGATGATGACCACAGGATGATGGTGATGATGATGATAACCATGATGGCCTTGGGTCTGCATGTGAACACAAGAGCTTTCTTGATGTCCAAATGACTGGCACACATTCTTTTTTGGGTATCCAAACCAATTGGGAAATTAAAGAATAAAAATAGCTCAGGAAAAAATAAGTCATGCATATCTTTTGGCATAAAAGAGAATGATATAGCTTCCAAGGGAAAGTTTTCATTCACATGCTACTGTTCAATCTGAATATTTAAAAACATCTTCCTACTGAGTATAGCCAGTTTCTGTTTCTTGGAATGAAAAGTAGATAACAAAATTCAACAAACAACTGCCTCCCTCGGCATTTAACAACTACCACTGACTCAGAGTACCAGGAAATTGAATGCACTTCTTTTCTCCTTAGAAGACCTCTGGTGCTCATTGGAGGAAATGCCCCCGAGGTCCAGTCAATCCTGGAACTGATGAACATGCTTCCACTTGGTGCTTCCTGTCCCAGAACCCACGATGATGTCTCTGGCTCAGGCTCCTGGTGGCAGTTTTGGGCTGTGGCACTCAGGGTGAAGAGAACTTCCCACTGAGCTTGACCTTGGCCTTTTGCAGTCAGTGGTGGCCAGGTCTCTGCCTACCAGAACTTCTGGTTTTCAGGGTGCTCTTCCCTCCATCATCTAGCTTGGTTTTCATGGCATCTCCATGACTTAGTTTTTTTATAGCAACAAATGAATAGTGCATGTCACGTGCTATTCCACATTCTCAAAGTGCATGATCAAGGACCCACCACGTCAGGCATGGGGATTAACACATTAAGTAAGGAATTTACTTTTCCTTCAGGAAATTCACTGTTTAATCAAAGAGGCTAAACTCTTTGAGAACAGGCTCAAAACAAAGTTGAGGAAATGTGAGCTGTTCAAGGTTCCATAGCAAATAAATGTCTTGTTTCCTGTCTTTACTACTGTTGGCGTCACATAAATCAACATCTGGAAAGTAAACTGACTATGATACTTAAGCTATTTAAGAATTCACAAGCCACATCTCATACGTACCTGGGCCGAACAGTGTGCTAGGTGCTCCAGAAAATGCAGACTAATGGCACTCCTGTGGAGTCTACATTGTTTTCCATCTCCTTCTTTCAGCAAAATCCAGACATCCAGGATGAAAGGCTCCATTCTTAAGTAAAGCCATCTGTGCCATTACACCCTTCACTACAATTCCCAGGTGCTTTTCATCCATCTCTACAGCCTTTTTCTTTTACCCTAATGTTCATGAACATGTCTTCTTTCTAGCACTTGAATGTGAGCCCTGCGAGAATGGGTCCAAAAATATTAAGTGGAAAATTTCTAGAAATAACTAGAAAAACTTAAACAACTTTTATTATAGTCCATTTTTATAATTGTTCTATGTTGATGTTAGTTATTATTGATCTCTTACTGTATTTATGTTCAAGTAACTGAGAGTGAAACCATGGTTAAGAGGAACTTAACTGTAATACAGAAGGTGATCTTGGGCTTCAGGCTTATGAATTTCCTCATCCCCCTTAGCACCTAGCGGAGCACAGTGGGTGTAGCAAGTGTGCAGAGCAAAGGGCGTCCAGATGGTGAGGACTTCCCCATCACATGGATTCAACTTAAGTAGATCATGCTGGTAGCAGAGGACTCACATCATCTGAGAAAAAATGTCCTCCCCACAAGGAAACAGGCTTTGTTGAGTTGTGGATAATATCACCAATTTTGAAGACCTCAAGTTCTCTGACTCATCAAGACAGTTGAGAAGTCATCTCCATTAGTACAGTAGTCCTCCCTTCCCCTAGGAGGGTGTGTCCCAAGACCCCCAGTGGATGCCTAAAGACAGTGCCTAACTCTCTAACACTCTCTCTCTCTCTCTCTCTCTCTCTCTCTCTCTCGTTTGTTTATTTATTTATTTATTTATTGCACTAGGAGTTGAACCCAGGACCTCATACATGCTAGGTGAGTGCTCTATTAGCCTTGATAATACCTAACTACATATATTTTTCCTATACATACACACCTATGATAGTGTTTAAATGTCTAAATTAGATATAGTAAGAATAACAATAATTAATAACAACATAGAACAATCATAATATTATACTGTAATAAAAATTTTCTAGGGCTGGGGCTGTGGCTCAGTGGTAGAGCACTTGATTCACATGCGTGAGTCACTGGTTTGATCCTCAGCACATAAAAATAAATAAATAAAATAAAGATATTAAAAAAATTTCTAGTTGTTTACTTCTAGGATTTTTCATTTAATATTTTTGGACCAGTTGATCACAGGTAACTGAAACGTGAAACCACAGATAAGGGGATACTGTAAGGTTGAGCCAAAGAGAAAGGATTGAAGAATCCGTTGTTTTTGCTGCCGAGTGGCCTGACCCAAGGATCAAACATACCATGCGATATTCCACAGTCTCAATGTACATGATTAAGCACCTACCATGTGCCAGGCATGGGGCTTAACACGGTAAGTAAGAAATTTACTTTCCATCCAGGAAACTTGCTGTTTAATCAAAAAGACTGACCTCTTTGAGAGCAGACTCAAAGCAGGCCTGTCAGAGCAAAGAAGGGACAAGTTGTTTCTAATGAAAAGTTTCTCAAGGAAAAGCTGAGTTTTCCTGCTGGCTTTCCTCCCTGGAGGAGGGGACCAGAGCCTGGGCATCCAAGTGACTTGTGATATGATGTAACTTCCCTGCAGTGGACTGGCATGGTCCTCCACCACTTTCTCCTAGAAACCTTTCTTGCTGCCTAGATTTTGAATTCCCTAAAGGCAAGAACTCTGTCTTCTCCTCCTTTTATTTCCTCTGTCCTAAGGAGAAGTCTTCTGGGTTGATAGCAAAGACTTGGTCTGTTCTTAACTCCAAAGGCTGGGCCTGGAATTTTTTTTTTTTTTGTACCAGCGATTGAGCTCAGGGACACTCTTCCATTGAGCCACGTTCCCAGCCCTATTTTGTATTTTATTTACAGACAAGGTCTTACTGAGTTGCTTAGCACCTCACTTTTGCTGAGGCTGGCTTTGAATTTGAGATCCTCCTCCTTCAGCCTCCTGAGCCACTGGGATTACAGGTGTGTGCCACTGCTCCCTGCTTGGCCTGGGATTTTGTTTCTTTCCTTCCTTTCCCCTAAAAGCTGGCCCTGACATGGGGCACACTTGCATGCCTCATCTTCTTAGAAGGGAGATATTGGGACAATGGATGAATGGGGTTGGTCTCAGCCAAGCCCAGGTGGCCCTCATCTTCTGAATGAGTCAGAGGGAGGAGGTTGACTTGGTCTGGAGCTCGTATTTCATATTGGGAACTTGCAGTGAGGCCTGGAGACTGGACCTGGGCAAGGCGGTCAGCACAGACGCCTGGGCAGCACTTAATTCAGTCTCATTTCTCTCTCTGCTTTGAGGCCAGCATCAAAAGCTGTGGCCAGGGTTGGAGGTCCCCACCACATAGACAATACATCTTTGAGGTCATCCGTGGTAGAAACATTTTAGTTTTAGTTGTGGGAGTTGATATCCTCTTAAAGGCAATATTCTCTAGCGAATGAGGCTCTCTTTTCTCTAATTTCTGAGATAGCATCCTCAAGTCTAATAGGAGTGCATTCAGCATCCAAAGCATGTTCTGTGGTCCAGGAAGTATACACAGCCCTTATTACTCCATCTTCACTTTGATGAAATGCTAGATGATTGTTGTAGAAATATGAATTATGCTGTAGCCAAGAGGAACACTTCTGAGAAAATCACTGTCAAAAGGATAATTGTACAGTCTCCAGTCTCCTCAGGCCTTTATATTTTTTCCAATTTTTCTTTTGAATACTCCAATAGGAGTCCAAAGACACTTCAAGCAGCTTATTGCTGGGGTACTGGATCAGATGCTGAGAAGTTGGTATTTTTGTCTTGTCAATCACAGAGCCTTTCTGGCCCTGGTACTCTTCCCATGTTGCATACATGTGCTGGGACAAATTCCAGATCACTTAACCTGGCATTTCAGGCTCCTTATCTAGTACCAACCTGTTCCCTGCATTTATCTCTACCTATTATTCCCTTTCCCTACATTCTTGGAAGTTGCACAAAATATTGGTTGTGCCTTCAAGATGCTGTGTGCTTTTAAATTCTGAACTAATGCACTTATTGAAATCATCTGCTGTCTTTTGTTTGATGGAAAACCCCAAGTTATTCTTCCAGACCTGACACAAATGTCTCCCTCTCAGTCAAGTCATCTCCTATTCCTCCAGGCACAGTCAGTCCTTCTTAACTCTGCATCCCCATAGCACTTTGCTCATCCTGAATAATATAGCACCTTCACAGTGCATTTCAGTCATTTACTTTTCATTATGTCACTCTCACTGGTCTGCAATTTCCTCAAGGGCAAGAGACATATCACCTCTTATTCTTATATTCTCAGCCCTGGGCTTCATGCTGTTCCTTGCAGAGAGGTGCTTGACAAATGTTCGTGGAATGCATAACTGAGCTAATTGGCCCCTGTTGGGGGATTTGGAGAGGATTTCTGGTAAATAGTACCTCTTTCCTTCAGATGAATTTAGAACTAAGAGAGAAGTGACATTTGGTACAAGGAGTATCTAAATATTACTTAAAATGGTAACTTAGATGATAATAGTTTACTAGAATCCAGATGTCTTGCCAATTCCTACTTCCATCCCAGACTCTGGGACTATTCAAATGAGAGAAGTTCACATCTGCAGACTGAGACACCATCTCTAACTGGTCAAGTCAGTGTTGGAAGAGGAAAATAAGGTCAATTCTCTATACTTTTCACTCCATGGGAATGGATTTAGGGCTTATCAAGAATCCAAGTGCATTTAGTGGAAGATCCCTTACCTTAGAATCAGAAGACATGAAAAGGCTTTCCCCCATAACTGTAAACACCTACCATTTTTTTTCTTTATGTATCTTATCTTCTACTTTATCTGGGAACCGATTCCCAATTTCCAGGTCAAACTTTCTGTAAAAATTAAATTTTCTCATCTATCTTCTCAAATACTTCATCCTCTTAATACTTTGATGGAGTTTCTTTATTGTTATTTCCCTCTTTTCTTTCAAATAATATATAACCTTGACAGAAGTATACCCAGAGGCCCAGTTCCAGTAATCCTGGAGGGAGGTGCAGAGCCATCCCACACATTTCTCAAGTAGTTAAGTACTTGCTATGCAGCACACACTGCACTTGTGCTGGAGATAGGGAGCTTTATCAATGGGGTCCATGCTTTCAAGAGAATTAGACTCAGAGAAGGCAAGTGTGAAAAAAGAAAATTATAATAAAGAGTGGAACACAATCAAAAAGGGAAGTGCAGAACACTGTGGGGATGTAGGTTGGGGGTAATAAACTCTATTTGAAGTAATTGAAGTTAAGAATTTTCAGAAAAAGGAAAAGCAACTCAAGATCATCCAGGAAGGCTTCCTAAAGGAGGTAAAACATGGGCTCAGTCTTCAAGAGTTGGTAACAGTAGGAGTTATGACAGGGGAAGGAATGGTGACGGTGTGTGTGTGCGTGTGTGTGCACACGTGCAATATTTCAAGAAACAGCATGCATGGGAACCTAGAACCATGGAACAGTTTAACATGTGGGAGAAATTATAAGTCAGCATGATTGGGGCATGAGATTCTTGCTGGTGAGTGGCTGGAAAGGGGATTGAAAAGTAGAAGACTGTGTAAATCAGGAGTTAAATAAAAACTCAGTAAAACAAATTCTTTCAGGAAATGAGGCACTTAGTGCAACCTCCTCCCATCCCTTGCCAGAGACAACATTCAGAAACCAGAGTGCCAACAGAGCTGACGTGGAGTCCTGAAAGACAGGTCTTGTTTTAGTACCGTGGCCAGCGCTAGCTCACCTCTGCATCTGTGACTGAGTCTCATTCTCTGACTTTGATCCTGGCTCAAAGGAGTAGGAAGAATGGCTGGAGAGTTAATGTCCAGACTCTGGTGATAATGAAGAGTGTGTGTATGCTCAGTTATTCATAGTGTAGTGCAGAAAGTTGCTCTTAAAGAAGTGGATGCTGTGATTCAAAGATGGGTGGAGTTTGCAGGCATTTTTTCCTGAACATAAAGACATTATTATTTCTAAAGCACAGAAGAACTGAACCCAGAGCCCCTATTATACCAGGATGAAAATATTCTCTTCCATGGATGTGATTTAATTACCATTTGAGGTATATGCACCAGCTCAGAGACTAGAGTTCTTGGGCTCAGCTTGGAGTTGGGTCTCTCAAAAGAAGGTGATCATTATAGTTTAAAAGTCAGAATGCACAATAGAAAAATCTCAATTCATTGAGATTACAATTCATTTTAACATTTAAATTTTTTGATACATGGTAGAAATAATAGCTATTTCCAACACCCTTTTCTATACACACCTTCTATCTCTGGCAAGGCTAAGGAGGCACTCTTTCCCTTTATGTTGCCTGAATTAGCATCTATCATTTTCCTTTTCACCTGTGAGCACTTACAGAGCTGGATGTGAAATTGAACCATTATTCACTAGTTTCTAAGATTCTTAAGTCATCAATTCTATGGCATCCTGAAAAGTAGGACTGCTTGGAGGGGAGCTGAAAGAAGTGGGTTCTAACCTGAGAGCCACAAGAGGGTTTCAATGGATCCTTGATTCCTAGAGGTTATTTGCCAAACGGAGCATGTGTGTGTGTGTGTGTGTGTGTGTGTGTGTGTGTGTGTGTAACTAGGGGTGGGTGTACATGTTCATATTTCAAGGGAGCAAGTATACAATGTTCTCCAGCTTCTCTCAAAGACTACAAGGTAGAGAAGAATATATTTAGAGAACTCAGGTGTCTATGGTTAAAGTTGCTACCTACTTTCCTACCTCACTGCTCACCCAAAAAGGCAACATAAGCCCTGAGGTAAATCAGACTTGAACCACATGAAGAGAAGCATTGTCCATGTTCCCTGGGGTCAATGTGCCTAGAACCTAGGACTATGCCTCACTTGTGGAGTATCTTCAAGTAAATCAATGAATTTGGTAGGGTGGAGGCAGGTAAATAGTTTTCAGGGATTCTCATGCAGGAGAAGAGAACAAAACTCAGATTCTGAAGAATTGCAGAGGTCAAAATAGTTCCACTCTAGTCCCTAGTGACCAGGTGTCCAGCAGCGCTGCTCCATAAAAGGGTACAGTACCTGGAGGTTAATAACGGAGATGATGAGAATGACATGTCCCAGGACCCCAACCATGTGAAATGCTCTCACATTGAACACTTTGATTGTCCCTCAAATCCTGGGAGATAAGCAAGGCTCCTATGATAAGATCTGAGAGGGAAAAATGATAGTTTTGGCTGAGGTGGAGAAGTATAGATGAATAATATATATATATAGGTCTTGTCCCCATATAGGTCTACTGTTTTCTGGAGCTCCAGAAAGAAAGAACTTCTTTCATATTCTGCTTTCCTGTTCTTCAAATAAAAATTCAATCAAAGCCAATCACTTAGTAAGATGACCTGGAATGATATGAATGTGTGTATCAGCTGGTGGTGTGGGCCATTTGGAGGTGGGTGAGAGCTGAATATTGCAACTGACTCTATTATATTCTTTTTAGGTCAAGGACTCTCAGAAGAGCTGAGGATAGAACCTCAGTGTTGTGGAAACCAGAGAAATAGAAGAGGAGTGGCAACTGGCCAGAAGTCTGTAGAAAGGCCATGCTCAGCCTTGCCTGGGGCCTCAGACTCATAACAGGGTAAGGGAAGAAGCATGTGTGAGCATGTAACACACTTTCCTTGTGTTCTAATATCTGTGAGAAGCACTTTGCTTATACTGCTTCATTCATTCATCCTAAAGATGCTGCAGAATAGATATTACTGTGTTGAACAACTGTGGACATAGAGATGAGATGAGAAAACTGGCAGAGGGTGGGAAGGGGCTTGCCCTCCTACAAACAGACCATTTAGAAGCTAGAAGGACAGGAGAAAGGAGCAGGGTTGAACTAGATGGCTTAAAGGTTTCTTTCCATCCTGGATAGCTGGTTCAAGCAAAGTGTGGTAGTTTGAACAATGGCTCCCCAAAGATGTCCCTATCTGAATCCCCAGAACCTATGAATATGTTACATTATATGGCAAAAGGGACTTTCCATGTGTAATGAGGTTAAGGATGTTGAAATAAAGAAATTATTCTGGTTCATCTGGGTGGGCCCAGTATGGTAAACAGGGTACTTAAAAGTTGAAGGGAAGATGGGAAAGTCCATCAGAGGAAGATATGACTACAAAAGCAAGGCCCGGTGGGATGTGTCCTTGCTGCATTTGAGGGTGGGGGAAGGGGCCATGCACCTAGGCCTCCAGAATCTGAAAAAGATGAGGAAATGGATTATCTTCCAAAGCCTATAGAGGGAACACAGCCCTGTCACGACTCCAATTTTAGCCCAGTGGGTCTTGTGTCAGATTTCTAATGGATCAGTACTATAAGAAAATAAATTTGTATGTTTTTAAAATTTATTTATTCTAATTAGGTCTACATGACAGCAGAATGCATTTTGATTCATTGTACACAAATGGAGCACAACTTTTCCTTTCCCTGGTTGTACATGATGTAGAGTCGCACAATATGTGCTGTCATACATGTACCTAGGACAATGATGTCCATCTCATTCCACATCTTTCCTGCCTTTATGTCCCCTCCCTCCCCTTTGACCAAAGTTCCTCCATTCTGTCCACCCCTGCCCACATTATGGATCAGCATCCACTTATCGGAGAGGACATTTGACCTTTGGTTTTTTGGGATTGGCTTTGTTTAGCATGATATTCTCCAACTCCATCCATTTTTACTGGCAGATGCCATAATTTTATCCTCTTTTAATGCTGAGTATATTCCATTGTGTGTATATACCACAGTTTCCTTATACATTCATCTATTGAAGGGCATTTAGGTTACCTCCACAGTTTAGCTATTGTGAGTTGAGCTTCTATAAACATTGAAGTGGCTGCATCTCTGTAGTATGCTATTTTTAAGTCCTTTGGGTATCCACCGAGGAGAGGGATAGGTAGGTCAGTTGGTGGTTCCATCCCAAGTTTTCTAAGGAATCTCCATACTGCTTTCCAGATTGGTTGCACCAATTTGCAGTTCCCACCAGCAATGTTTGAGTGTGCCTTTTCCCCCGCATCCTCACCAGCACTTGCTGTTGTTTGTATTCTTGATAACTGCCATGCTGACTGGCAGGAGATGAAATCTTAGAGTAGTTTTGATTTGCATTTCTCTAATTACTAGAGATGTTAAACTTTTTTTCATATATTTGTTGATTGATTGTATATCTTCTTCTGAGAAGTGTCTTTTCAGTTTCTTAGGCCGTTTATTGATTGGGTTTTTGGTTTTTTAGTGTTAAGTATTTTGAGTTCTTTATATATCCTGGAGATTGGTGCTCTGTCTGATGTGTGTGTGGCCCAAATTTGCTCCCAAAATGTAGGCTCTCTCTTCATCTCATTTTTTCTTTTGCTGAGAAGAATCTTTTTAGTTTGAATCCACTCCATTTATTGCTTCTTAATTTTATTTCTTTTGCTTTAGGAGTCTTGTTAAGGAAGTTGGGGCCTAATCTGACATGAAGAAGGTTTGGGCCTAGTTTTTCCTCTATTAGGTGCAGGGTCTCTGATCTAATTCCTAGATCCTTGATCCACTCTGAGTTGAGTTTGTGCATGGTGAGAGATAGGGGTTTAGTTTCATTTTGCTGCATATGGATTTCCAGTTTTCCCAGCACCATTTGTTGGAGAGGCTATCTTTTCTCCAATGTATGTTTTTGGCACCTTTGTCTAGTATAAGATAACTGTATTTATGTGGGTTTGTCTCTGTGTCTTCTATTCTATACCATTGGTCTACATGTCTGTTTTGGTGCTATAACTTTGTAGAATAGTTTAAGGTCTAGTATTGTGATGCCTCCTGCTTCACTCCTCTTGCTAAGGTTTGCTTTGGCTATTGTGGGTCTCTTATTTTTCAAATGAATTTCATGATTGCTTTTTCTATTTTTATAAGAAATGACACTGGGATTTTAATTGGAATTGCATTGAATCTGTATAGCACTTTGGGTAGTAATACTTTGACAATATTGATTTTGCCTATCCAAGAGCATGGGAGATCTTTCCATCTTCTAAGATCTTCTTCAATTTCTTTCTTTAGTGTACTGTAGTTTTCATTGTAGATGTATTTCACCTCTTTTGTTAAATTGATTCCCAAGTATTTTGTTTTTTTGAGGCTATTGTGAATGGGGTAGTTTTCCTAATTTCTCTTTCAGAGGATTCATCACTGATGTATAGAAATGCATATGAAGCTGGGTGCGGTGGCGCAAACCTGTAATCTCAGCACTTAGGGAGGCTGAGACAGGAGAATTGCGAGTTCAAAGCCAGCCTCAGCAACGGCGAGGCGTTAAGCAACTCAGTGAGACCCTGTCTCTACATAAAACACAAAATAGGGCTGGAGATGTGGCTCAGTGGTCGAGTGCCCCTAAGTTCAATCTCCAGTACCAAAAAAAAAAAAAAAAAAGAAAGAAAGAAAGAAATGCATTTGATTTATGGGTATTGATTTTATATCCTGCAACTTTGCTGAATTTATTTATTAATTCTAGAAGTTTTCTGATGGATTCTTTTGGATCCTCTAAGTATAGAATCATGTCATTGGCAAATAATGATAGTTTGAGTTCTTCTTTCCCTACTCACATCCCTTTAATTTCTTTTGTCTAATTGCTCTGGCTAGAGTTTCAAGGACTATGTCTAATAGGAGTGGTGAAAGAGGGCATCCCTGTCTTGTTCCCATTTTTAGAGGGAATACTTCCAATTTCTCTCCATTTAGGATGATGTTTGCCTTCAATGTTGAGGTATGTTCCTACTATTCTTAGTTTTTCTAGTGTTTTGAACATGAAAAGGTGCTGTATTTTGTTAAATGCTTTCTCTGTATCAATTGATAAAATCATATGATTCTCATCTTTAAGTCTATTGATATGATGGATTACATTTATTGAATTCCATATTTTGAACCAAACTTGCATCCCTGGAATGAACCCTACTTGATCATGGTGCACTATTTTTTAAAATATGTTTTTGCATGCAATTTGACAAAATTTTATTGAGAATTTTTGCATCTATGTTCCTTGAGGATATTGGTCTGAAATTTTCTATCTTTGATGTGTCTCTGTCTGGTTTTGCTATCAGGGAGATACTAGCCTCATAGAATGAGTTTGGAAGGGTTCTCTCCTTTTATGTTTCATGCAATAATTTGAGGAGTATTGGTGTTAATTCTTCTTTGTAGGTCTTGTAGAACTCAGATGAGAGTCCATCTGGCCTGGGGCTTTTCTTGGTTGGTAGGCTTTTGATGGCGTCTTCTATTTCCTTGCTTGAAATTGATCTATTTAAGTTGTGTACATCCTCCTGGTTCAGTTTATGTAGTTCATATGCTTCTGTAAACTTGTCAGTGTCTTTAGGGTTTTCTATTTTTCTGGAGTTTAAATTTTCAAAATAGTTTCTAATTGTCCTCTGTATTTAAATAGTGTCTGTGGTGATATTTCCTGTTTTATTAAGAATTTTAGTAATTTGGGTTTTCTCTCTCCTTCTTTTCATTATGATGGCTAAAGTTTTGTCAATTTTATTTATTTTTTCAAGGAACAAACTTTTTGTTTTGTGGATTTTTTTGAGTTTTTCTTTTGTTTCAATTTCATTGATTTCAGCCCTGATTTTAATTATTTCCTGTCTTCTACTTCTTTTGATGTTAATTTGTTTCTCTTTTTCTAGGGCTTTGAGATGTAGTGTCAGGTCATTTATTTGTTCATTTTTTCTTATTTTAATGAATAAGCTTAATGCAATGAACTTTCCTCTTAGCACTGCCTTCATATGTTGTATCAGGGTTCTCATTTATCTCTAAGAATTTTTTTTTCTAATCTCCTCCCTGATGTCTTCTGTTATCCATATATATATATATATATATATATATATATATATAGAGAGAGAGAGAGAGAGAGAGAGAGAGAGAGATTTTCATAATCATATTTTGCATTCAGTCCTCACATCCCTTTAGTCTCCTTTAGTCTGGAAAAATTTCTCAGTTTTTCCTTGACTTTCAGGACTGTGATACTTGTGAAGATTATAGCAGTTATTTTGGGTCTGTCTGATGCTTCCTCATGATTAGATTTCATTTATGCATCGTTGGCAAGAATAGCACAGAAGTGACACTGCATTCTTCTTGCATTCTATCCAGTGGCACATGATTTCAATTTGTTCCCTTACTGGAGATGTTTGTTCTCATCTCTTAATTAAGATGGTGTCTGGCAGACTTCTTCACTATAAAGTTACTCTTTCCCTCTTGGTAATTAATAAGTGTTCTGCAGAGAGGTACTTTGAAATTTCATAGTTATCTTGCTGCTCTCTGTTTTAATTTATTCATTTGTTTGTACATACCTGCATAAACTCATGGCTTCCAATCTTATTTAAGATTATAATTCACTCCTCTCATTGTTTAGTTTAGCATTTGAATTATTGCATATTTGACCAATGGCAGCTTGTCTAAACTTTCCCTTTGTGTCACTGTGACATATTCCCATCATTCTCTGAGTACTTCCTTGTTTTCAGACACAAAATCTTCCAGGTTCATTCCATACCTGTCTCAGGCCTGAAATCAGCCATTTATGGCCTAGGTTCACTCTTGCCCCAGGTCTGGAATCAGATGCTTCATTGAGGAATATTTTCTTCTTAATGGAAAATGATGTTTAGTAGCCAAGATCTAGATGTTAGAGGTGTTCATTGATGTTGGAGTGCCATTGCTTTCAGGCTTTCTAAGAGGACAGAGCTAAGGTTTCACATTACATTTCATTACATTTATACTAATTTCTATATCTTTCCCTAACTATTGGAAACCATGAATTTATCTTGATGCATCCAATTCAAATTCAACATCACAAAATTCATTCTAGATTTATTTTGGTGTTCATAACACCCTTCTCCAATAATGACAATCCTGGTGTAGTAGTTTCCTAGACATGTCATTTAAAATTACCACAGACTGGGTGAATTCAACAATGGAAATCTGTTGTCTCACTTTCCAGAGTCAAGATGTCCTAGATTGAGCTATTGGCAGGATTGGTCCCTTCTGTTTACATGAGAGTGAATCTGTTCTGTGACCCCCCACCCCTGCTTCTGGTAGTTGCTGGCAATCATTGGCATCTGTTGGCTTGTGTCCACATCACTGAAGTCTACATCCCTATAAAAAGGTGTCTTGCATAGAGCGTCAACACCACACAGGACAAGAAGAGCATCTGTGTAGGTGTAGGTATATTCATCTTCACATGGACACTTCACCAGCTGTGTGTCTCTGTGTCCTACTTTGTCTTTTTAATAAGGGCTTCAGTCATATTGGTTTAGAGGCTCTCCCAGCTCCTTTATGACCTCATCTTATCTAATAACATCTGCAATGACTCTATTTTCTAGTAAGGTCACATTCTGAGGTACTTGTGGTTAAGACTTCACCGTATGAATTTGCGAGGAGCACAATTCAGCTCACAACACCCGGCTTCTATTATCCTTAACGTTTGCTTGCTCAGTGTGATCAATCTTCCATCTCAATTTCCTCCTTCTTCCCCCACTGGACCTTACCTGGTTGGGTTCTAAATTCTCTTGACAGGTTATGGAATCTACCCTTGTGTAGATGCCATTCTTGCCCCACTTGGGCTCTGACACCCCAAGCCAGTCACTATAAGGAGGCCCTTCTTGTCTCATTTGGGCCCAGAGTCTTCATACTAGGCTTCTCTGTCACCTTATCTGGGATCAGGTGCTCGCCAGGCCACCTCATCACAGGAATGTCTTTCTTGTCAAGTCTGGTGCTCCCACTTCATGGCAGAATGCCCCTCAGAGGTGGCAATCTCTCTCCAGCTCAGATGCTGACATTTTCCGTATCCCTCCCCAACACCCTTTGGGTGACCTCCTCACCCTGTGAAGGCTCTTACACCTATGCAGAGCATCCCTGTATTAGTCAGTTTGCAGCACTATAACAAATGCCTGAGATAATCAACTTATAAAAACAAAAGATTTATTATACCATTTTGAAGGTTTCAGTCTGTGATCCTTCTGTTTTTAGGCCTGGTGTCATGTGGTGTGGCAAAACTGCTCACCTCATGACTGGGAAGTAAAAAAAGAGGGGAGGAGGCAAGGATTAAGTTCCACTATACCTTTGGAAGACATGTCCCTCCAAGGACCTACCACTAGGCCCCATCTTTTAAAGATCCCACTACCTCCCAAGAGCACCAAGCCTTAATATATGGGTCTTTAGGGGACGATTCCAGATCCAAACTATAGCAAGCCCCCATGTGTCTCCACTCTGCTGACTCCCTTCCCTTTCTTTGTGGTAGATGCGTGCTTTGTAGGGCTCACCTGACGGCTGTAGGACTTCCTGTTCAGGAAGGAAGGGCGAGGGGGAAGGCAGAGGAAGAGGAAGAATAGGAACCTGTATTTCAACAAGCTCTCTCTCCAGATGATTCTTAATATGTGCTAAAGTATTCAACTCTGGCCTTGTGTTTGTGATCACAGAACAGAAGACAGCATGGGATGTTGGAGAGGTGGGCAAGGGCCAGATCCTGGAAGGCCTTGGAGGCTTTAGTAAGGAGTTTCTCTTTTTAAAAAGATTTGACAAAAATAAGCTGAACCAAGGGCAGAAATTCCACTGAGAACAAATATAAATTAGCTCCAAGTATCTGCTCCTGAGACAAACAAGAGTCATCCCTAACCCAAACATATCTCCCACCCCCTCCCCTCCTCCAGTCTTTTCAGTTTTTTTTTATACTTTATTTTTTTTCTCAAAAGTTGCATTTTAATACATATTATCAAACATAACAGAAAAAAACAAATTTTCAGAAGCTGTACACACTATTCACTGAAAACATTTGTTGAGGCAAATAGAAAAAAAATTGTTACAATCATAATTTTTCTAACTTTGCACAAAATTATAAGCAGATTACATTCTTCATATTAAACACCTTTATATGCACTTTCAATGAACAGTATATATATATATATATATATTTATATATATATATTTTTTATCAACCATGTTTACTATACCCATTCCCCTTTCCTGCCCCCCACCTCCCCCATTCAGTTTTTAGCATGCTTAAGTCTCTCCCTTTGAAGGTGACAAAACATTTACCTGTCAGTCTGCTTATTTGTATCTCTGATTCTCACTCTCCTTTCCTAGCCATGCTTCTTGCAAGCATATCTATACTCTTCATCTTCATGTCTTAAAATCCTATTCACATCTTAACCCAGCTCATCCAGCTTCTGCTCAGTTCTGTTTTTTTTTCACATGCGCTGAGAAAAAGGGTTTTAAGAACATGAAAAAACTTGATTTATGCTTTGAAAAGATCACTCCAGCTACTCTGGAGGGAATGGGTCTGCAAAAGCCAAGAGAACCAGCAAGATGGTCAGGAGAGGCTGCTGCATCCCTGACTGAGAAGTGGTTGGCATGGGCAGAGTGGCAATAGGGAACCTGGAGAAAAGGAGAGAGATGGGACATATTTTGGGAGGGGGGTTAGAACATTCAGATGTATTGGATGTAGAGATGAGGGAAGGAGAGCAGTCACAAACGATATCCAGGTCTTGACCCAAGGAGTTGCATAGATGGCAGGTGCATGGATGGAGGAGGAACAGGTTCAGGGAAGGAGTTTATCTGGGGATTCCATTTGGCTCATATTTTGTTTGAGATCCTTCTCACCTTGATATTGAGCAGAATTAAATATATCCATTTAGAATTAGGGAGGGGTCAGGGCGGAAGAACTAAATACAGTCATTGACTAATTGATGGTTGCCTCTGGAAGAGTCCCTGCAATAGTGTTAGCTTTGCAATGTGACTTCACTGTGATATGCTAAGGTAGGCTGGGAATAAGGTCCCTGAGAGACATGGAAGCCTTGGCCCAGTGGAAGGGAGTGGTTGTCTGCATTTCATCGGCAGGCTTGGGGTCACATCTTGTCAAAACTAACCTGACATTGACCTACAGAATGGAAGGAAAGCCGACTTCCTAGTGCGGATCTGTCTCCAGGACAGTCACTCATGGGATCACTGCCAAGCCCATCAGACCTTCCCCTAAACAGAGAAGGAAAGTTTGCTTCAGCTTAATGGTAAGTTCAAGGCCTGACTTGAAGTCCCAGGTCTCAGAAGGCAGTTCCTGTCACTCTCCAATTCAGAGACCTGTGATTCTATTCCACTTAGTGACTGCCCCCATAAATACAGGCCATTTTAGAGTCTACAAAACATGCTAACATCATGACCCCATCTCATATTCACATCAGCTCTCAGAGGGTTGGAGAGACTTTTTCATTTTATTTGATAGATAAGGAAACCAAGGCTCAGAGCTTAAGCTGCTTTTCCAGGGCACATCCAGGAAGGTCATTGTTGAGTCAGGACTTCAAGCCAGAACTGTCTGCTTCTAGAACCTTGATCCCATCCTCTACTTCCATCAGAATTCGTGGATGCCTGAATCACTGCTAAAATGTGAGAACTCTGGCTGGTACTTCTTCCTTTAGAACAGGTGCTACTGTATGCTGGGTCTGGCACCATGTTCTCTCGCCCAGCCTCAGACCTTCCCCTGGCAGAGTCTACACACTTTCTTCACAGCCTGGCTCAATCCACAGCTGATCTGCCAGTTCTGCATCTTCATCTCAGTTACTCATAGTTTCCCAGGGCCTCCTGGGTGCTTCATCCTCTTAATCATCTCTTCCAAGGAGGTCTCCCTGATTTCTCTGGCCTCCTTGCCTTTCTCCAGGGCTCTTCACACTGCAGTAGATCTGACTGCTCCGCCAACACCCTAAGTAACTATGATATATATTATTCTACCAAGCAATATGGAACCTTATATTCACACGTGGTTCAGATAAACTCTTTCGATTATAGTTAATTCCACCTCAGAGTCTTCAAGGTCATATTTAACATCTCTCCTTAACCCAGTGAACCTGGCTTAGCTTTCTCTGCATGAGAAGAAGCAAATTGATCAATTGTGAATATGAGTCAGGCTCTCATGGGACCTTAAAGGTCCCCTACTTGAATCATCTATCTGATGATCTACTTTCTTCTTTAGAGTTCTCCACAAGGTCAAGCCCCTCTTCTTAGGCAAGTCATTCCTCCTTTGGAAAATATCTTGGAATTTTTTTCTCTTTCTCCCCTAAAATGTAACTAGCAGTAACAACCTCCTCTCCCTGCAAGCTACTCAGGATAGGACCAATCCTGCCTCTGGGTGGCCATTCAGAGGTACAAAGCCCTGACCTTGGCTTTGAACCTTCTCTTCTTTAGACAAAACAACTTTTCCAACCTGGACATCATCTCAGGTCTCCTCTGTCCTGATCTCCTCTTCAAGACATGTTCTAGTCTGTCGTGGAGACTCTTCTAACCTTCTGCCCCTTTATACAAATTCAGACAAAACCCAATAAGTGCTTGTTTAGTGTTATCTCTGTGCCAGGCATTGCTCCAGAATACCAGAATATACAAAGCAGACAAAGTTCAGGTGGATCCTACATCCTGATGGCCAGTTGGATGGCCATCCTTCTACCACTATAAGACTCTGTTAGTGTTTGTGACAATCTATCTCAAAGCTCTGGTTGTACATGAATACTAGGCACCAGAGATGCAAAGGTAAATGGGATATTTTCTTTACTCCCAAAGCTCATGGTTCTCTTGACTTAAATGATCTGGTTAACAAGTCTGGATTGAATCTTTCAATCTGTCGGTCTCTTTCTCTTACATGTGCATGCAGCACACAGGTACACAGGCACACACACACACATCAATTGCAGGAAATCCATCAACATCTGGTTCTCACAGGCACATCTTTGCAGATTCTAGGTATCAGCACTGGCCTAAGAAACTCAACTTCATCTCCTGTCATCCCCGACATCCCCTGCCCCAGTGGATTCTGGGAGCTGAGTTCCTGGGAGAAGCCGCAAAGGGGATCCATGGAACAGAGGGATGGGTCTATTGAACTGCATTGCTCTGGGCTAGATAAATAGTTATCACCAGCCAACATGGTTAAATAATCATCAAACCACATAATTCAGAAATCATGCTCCTTAAGAGCTCCCCATTTAATACCCGACAGAAAATGCTAATCCGCTGCACAAGATTGTGTTTTATTTTTTTAGACAGGAAGCATTTTCTTCAGTCACATAATGACTTTCCTTGACATAATAATGAAGGAATGTGAATTTAAAACAGCCTGGGATGCTGGAACGTCCTTTGTAATCTGGGGGGCTGGCCGCATGGAAATAGCTTGAGTAACTGCTGAATTGCTGGGCCACGTCTTCATTGAATTAACTGCTTACGAAGACTGAAATTTACCAAATTAAATTTTAGTGAGTAATTTCTGTTCACATAAACAGCAGAAATTAAACCATTGTGGATGTGGTAGACAGGCCATCACATGGGCTGACATTACACTAGGAGAGTGCTGTCAGGCAGAGCCACAAAGAGACCTAGTCATGGCCAGTGGGAGACCTGTCCATAGGGTGAGCAAGGGGAGACCCTGAGCTCCAAAATCAGCAGGTCATGGTTCAAATTTCAGATTTCCCATTCCCTACTGCTGTGACCGAAGGCATGTTATTTTAAGCTCTCTGAGCCTCAGTTTCCTTATCTATAAAATGTGCATGATCAGGGCTATCGTAATGCAAAATGTATTACATCTATGAAGACACTTGGCTGTCAATAAAAGTATATGCAAAAATTAATGGTTGTTATGTAGCATCTAGGCTGAGGAAGTTGAGCAGGAACAAATGATTCCTCTGGCATTCTACTTTTTGCTAGGAGGTAGGTGGTTGAAGTTGGCTTCTTCCTAACCCACAATGGCACAGGCAGGAATCAGAGGACACTTCTGGAATCAATCAATGCACCGCTGCTACATTGGTTACAATGGATACAACCAGTCAATAATCTAGCAGGGTAATAGTCATTGGGTTTGTTAAACCACAGCCAACCCAGTTGCTGTAATGTCAAAATAAGAAATGGGAGGTTGAATATTTGAATTTACTCTCCCTAGAGAGGTTGAAGAAATAAAGATAACATACAGTCTTTCTTGTATATGTACAGACTATGTGTAAAAATTATTGTTATTGTTAAAAATCAGACTGTTCAAAATAGTCACTCTCTTTTCTTTACATCCATGAAAGTGTTTTTGTTTGCTCTTCGACTGGGGCTTGGCCATGTGAATGACTTTGGAAGATTAACAGGTACAACGCAAACAGGGACTTGAAAGGTGTTTGTACAGCTGAGCTCACACTTGCACCTTAGTCATGACCTTGAGAAGAGATTCTCCCAGAAGATGCTTCCAACCTAGGTTCAGGAATGTGCATGCAAAGGTCAGACCAGAGCCCAACTTGCAGCAAGAAAACCATTCTAGCTGAACCATTGCCTAAAGTAAAACTCCTCAGTTGGCCTAGTCTAGCTCAGACAACCCTTAACTGACTTACAGATATGTGAAGGAAGAAGTGCTTATTTTTTTTTGTGTGTGTGACACTAAGATTTGTTGTGAATACTCCTCTGCAGTAAGAGTTGGCTGACACCGGGTGTGTTCATGTCTGCTGGCTCATGCAATCTGCAGAAAGCGACCATGGTACAGGGAAGTTAAGAATTTTTTTTTCTTTTTTATATGAGGAAACTGAGGCTCAGAGAGAAGAACTGACTTTAATAGTGTATGAAGCCAGGCAGATAGATCCTAGGTTTTTAGTGCCTAGGATTGAAATAGAGTGTATTTCCCCCATGGACAATGATGGCTTCTGTGCAGGGGAGATAGGAGCTAAGGGAGATCCCCAGTTTCCCAAGGTAGAAAGATAGACTTCTCCCACTTGATAATTTCACCAAAGGCCAATCTGTCAGCAGGGCTAGAAGGGCTGAGTGACCTCCCAGGGACAGTTAATGACTGGCCTATGGTTCACACCATGGTATTTCCCATGATTTGGGTTGGTGCCCAAGTATCGCTGGGCAGAGATAGAAGGCAGTTTGTCATGTATAAATTTAACAGGCGATAATGCCAGCTACTAAATTGTATATCATTCCTAACGATGTTGTCAGCCCCTAATCAGTCTAATTTATATTGTCAACATGATGTAATGGCCCCACCAGGCATGGGCTTTCAGAAACATGAGATGCAATCATGTGAGAGACCAAAGTGAATTTCCACACATTCTGATTCTGCAAATCAAATTAGGATTGCTGATACCTACTTCAGAGAATCAGAGAGAATGCATATAAAATACTCAGTGTGGGGCCTGATACATAGTAGTCATGCAGCTGGTATGGTTTCATGTAGCAGATCTAGCTAGTACTGGGAATCCTGCCCTCAGAGCCATGGAGAGGTGCCATAGGCCCTGGAAATGTGCTTGGTATCATTCCCAGATGCCTTTTGTTGACCTTGTTTCTTTTAAGGAAAGTGCTGTAAGGTTTACTGAGGTGCCTTCACATACAGTATTTATGCCTCCCTATAGTCCCAGAAACTGCAGGAGATGAAACAGGAGACTCTTGGCACAGAGAAGGCATTTAGTAAAGAAATCTGCTGTGTTCTCAGCACTCCATGGGGAAGGAAACCCTACCTTCCCCACTTCAGTAAATAGCACTTAAACAAACCAGAAATCCAGAAATCTGGGCTTCATCCGTGATTCCTTTCCTCCCCTCATCCTCACATCTACTATTATAACAACTTCAAAAACCTACATTTCTCTCTACCCTCTGTTATCACTCGTACGCAGTCCACTACCCCATCAGCCTGCTAACAGAGCTGCTTGTTTCTGTTCTTGCCCCCCTTCAGTTTATAAACTCCACATAGGGACCAACATAATGGGTTTAGGTCAGAAATTAAATCATTGCATTGCTCTCCATAAAATTCTTGGCACTTAGATAAAATCCAAACCCTTGGCCATGGCCTATGTATAAGAGTTAGGGAAACCAAAATCTGCGCCAGTTGAATATTCATTGGGGGACTTGAATACAGGCAATACGCTATAAAGGGGTACAAAGAACTGATAAAGCAACAGGGAGAGGTGAGGTGGCCCAGAGATGAGTAACTGTATGGAGTCACAATCCCTAGGGCTGCAGGGACAAAGGAAGAAAGTGGTGGGACTGAGTCTAGAGCCACCTTGTAAGAGCAAGGCTGTTGGACTGGGCCATCTGGTAGAAGCTGCAGCCATATAGCAGCCACTTCTGGAGATTCGACCTAAAGCAGAGTGTGAGGGAGAAGCACCATGGCTTTTAAAAATTTCTCACCTTCCACCGTGGAGTTTCCTGAGGGTGGATGGTAAATTCAACTCAAAGGGGATCAAGGACCTGGGAATCAGACCAGAGACCCAACGCCTAATAGAAGAAAAAATAGGCCCAAATCTTCATCATGTCGGATTAGGACCATACTTCCTTAACAAGACTCCTATAGCACAAGAAGTAAAATCAAGAATCAGCAAATGGGATGGATTCAAACTAAAAAGCTTCTTCTCAACAAAAGAAATAATCAATGAAGTGAACAGAGAGCCGACATTCTGGGAACAAATCTTTGCCACACACACATTCGATAGAGCACTCATCTCCAGGATACATAAAGAACTCAAAAAACTTATCACCAAAAAAACTAACAACCCAATCAATAAATGGGCCAAAGAGCTGAACACAA
>CM053402.1:44686973-44702304 GCA_028644305.1 Xerus rutilus
ATCTGTGTACAATGAATCAAATTGCACTCTGTTATCATGTAAGCCTAAATAGAACAAATAAATAAATTAAATATGAAAAAAAAATTCTCACCTTTCAATCCCATCCATTCTAGAGAGAAGTGTATTTGTGTACACAAAGAGTTGAACGCAAGCATGTTTTTCACAACACTGAAACAGCAGAAAGCTAGAAACAGATCCTAATGTAAAATAGGTACACGCACTGGTCCATTCATCCATTAGACTACTTCTCAACAGCTAACATGAACAGCGTGCGTGGTCGCAAAAGACAAGTGAAGACATCTGAGCTGGGCATTGGCATTTGCTGTCACATCCATTCCCCATCCTTGCTGTGCTCTGCCAGGCAGAGAGGCTGGTCCTGCCAATGGGGTTTCCCAGGCTCCCTTGCAAGTTAAGTGGGCCACTGGCAGAGATTGGAAGGTGAGAGGAAGATGGAGCCAAGTCATTTATTTAAAACTTCATTAGATATTGACAGATTGGACTTCAAAATGCCTGCACCCACTTATACTTCTACCGCAAGTGCAGAGAGGATTGCTCATTTCTCCATGCCCCAACCAGCACTTTATGTGACAACATTTAAAAATGAATAGGTAAGTAATGGAACCTTATCAGTGCTTTAAGCTGCATCCTTTTTTTTATTACTAATGAGATAGAGCAATTTGTCCTGTGCCATTGATCATTTATAGTTCCCAATATGTGTGTAGATTGCCTTTTCATAACCTCTGCCTAGTTACCTGTACCTTATTGATTTATAGGGTACTTTATTTAATATAGATTTTCAATTTTTAATCTTTTGTATGTATTACAAACATTGCTTAGAATGCTTCTCTCTCCACCACTCCGGATATATTTTTTTGTTTGAAACTCTTAGTTCCTGTTCTACATTAAACTGACCATGGTCTGGACATGTTACATAACTCCTTATTTTTTTTTTATCATTTGACCCTTGGGTTTGTTGTACCAGTTTTTTTTTTTTTTAACTCCTTATTTTGCTCTTTTTCTTTGTTAAAAAATTTCCTTTCTCATTTTACTGACATATATCCTGAAGACACTTTTCCAGAGAGGGTGCCTGGGAGCTAAAGTCTCCAAAGCCTCCCATGTCTAAATCGGTTTCATTTTCTTTCAGGCTTTATATGGTTTTCTTCCATGTAAATTAGGAGTTTGGCTTTTGTACTTGCCTTCCAATTAGACTTTGAGACTTTGTCTAACTCTTCTCTAAATTTCTAGTGTGCAGGACACAAGTATGGGTGGAAAGAACTAGGCAGCTCTTGCTCCAGGACGTCACAGTTTCCCACTATTGAGAACTTGCACATCACTGTCATGCTCCATCCCCTGTGGAAGCTAGAGACATGGGCAGTGGCCTCATCCCCAGGGTTGACTGGGCAACTAGGTGTCCCTAGCCTCCACATATGAGCACTGTCCACAGCATTCAAGTGATCTTGGTTCTCTTCCTCCTGCTCCCTCTCCTCCCAAATTATCTGCTCTTGGCCAATCTACAAGGAGGACAGGAGAGCTCATGGGGTTGGAAAGCAGAGCCAGAAATGGAGGTGAGGACGCCTAGAGAGGGTTAGAAGGGAGGAGGTTGCTTCTACTGGGTTCTGTGCCTTTAGACCATGTCATCAAAGTGCCCCTTTAAATGTTTGTCATCTGCATGTATGGAATGGTGCAGCTTTTCAGGAACATAATCCTCCCTTCCTCTCCCACCCCAGTTCAGAAAAATACCTACTCCTGTCAAGGAGCTCTAGAGGGATTCCCCAAGTGAGTGAGCGGGAAGCTCAGGAGGACAGAGGGCCTGAAAAGTGTCTCTGGAGACGTGGGCAGGTAGAGGATAAACTCTCTCCAGGGAGGAGCAGGAAGAGCTAAAAACCTATCGCTTATTTCTCCATCTGCATGTATTTAACAAGCACCAGCTGTACCCAGTCACTTAGGACAATGGGGACATACAAATAAAATTAACAGATGCTGAAGAGAAAACAGCTTGGAAAATGGGATCAGAAGCTCTGGATTTGAGTTCCAACTCAGCCACATTGCTGAATGTCCTGGGGTAGGTCACTGAACTTCTTTGGGTAGTCTTTATGAAAACTATACCAATGATACATTTCTATGCAATTGTGAAGAAAAGGTAATATTTTAGAGAATGTTCTATGTGTTATACATGATGATATATTTTTTACCCATCATTTCATTTAGTCTTTCCACTGTCCCCAGGTGGAGGTTATTGCTCTCCCTTTTTCCCCATATTTTTTATTGGTGCTTTATAGTTGTACATAATAGTGGGAGTCATTGTTACATATTTGTATGTGTATACAATATAACAATATAATTTAGCCAATATCTTTCCTCAGTTACTCTCTCTTTTGCAGGTGAAGAAACGGGAAGATTAAGAGGCTGAGGACTTGGCCCTGGGTAATGATGGTAAAACCATGGGGAGAGGGTCACAGGGTTCCAAGTTGTGGTCCTACACTCCCTCCTAGAGAGTGGCTATGGGCATCTGGTTATTTGGAAACTCCTGAGTGTTTGGCCTTGGATAGACAAGGCAGTAGTCCCTCTGCTTTCCACACCTCACCCAGCTGCTTTGTTGCTGGATACATGTGGTCTTTATCTCCAGTGCTAAACTCTGTGCCAAAGGGCACAATTGGGAGAAATGATCTAGTCTGCCAGATCCTTGGTTGCCCTAATAATTCTCATGGCTTCTTCTCTCTGAGCTCACTAGAGTAATTACAAGGGCACTTTGAGATCACAAAGCTCACCTGCAGGGTCACAGAGACTTCACCAAGATAAAGAACTGCTTAAACTCAAACACACTGACTAAGAACCAATGAAAAACATAGAATCACCTAGTATACTTGCTTCCTCTTTCAGGCAGGGAAAATGAGGCTCAGAGAAGAGAAATGACTTACCTAAAGTTACCCATCAAGAGCAGCCAGACAAGAGCCAATCAGAGTGCATCTCCCACCTTCCCATCGATGGTCATCTGGACATCTTTGGTCCAGTTCATGGCATAAAATACTTTGTATTTTATGTTTTCTTTGTATACTTCAACTTTGTACTTCAAGTCTTTCTTTTCCTTAAAGGGCTAGTTAATGAATAATTTAGGTTTTCAGGCTATGAAATCTCTGTCACAACTTCTCATCTCTGCTCTTGTAGTACAAAAGGAGCCATAGCCAAAATGTCAAGGAGTGGGGGTGGCTCTGTTTCAATACAACTTTATTTACAAAGGCAGGCTATGGGTTCAACTCAGTGAACAGGCCAGTTTGCCTATTTCTACTTCAAAGATTATAATTTTTTCAGGATGTAATCTTAGCCCATGTACCATCTGAAACATCAATCTTTTGCTCAAAATGGTAGATCATGATTGGGTGATCAGGAGTGGAAGAGTCAAGGTTGATTTATACAGTGAAAACCACTGCTGGGGCTGCCTTTGGATACTCTTGAGATTTATCCTTATTGAGAGAACCCTTCTTAGCATTAATTAAGCAAAGCTTAGAAAGGAATCGATGGTGTGGACAAGAGCAGGTGACATTCCTTTGCTTGCCTATCCTGGCCAGGAGTTCCCTCTATGTTTCCATGGCCCTTGGGTTTCTACTTCTTAGACCTTATAGTACCACTGGAATTGTCCATTTTCCTGTTTGTTTCCTTGGTTGGGCTTGGTGGCCCTTGAAGGCAGAGTCTTAACTGCCTTTCTCACTGCTGGGTCTCTGGAGCCCCAAACTGGGCCTGCTACACAGTACATGGTCAATAAAGGGTTGTCAAATAAATCAATGACTAAGTGAATGAATAAGTGGATTAATTCTACTGGAAAGAAAGAGAAGCCTGGAGGAGCCAGGGTCCAACATTTGGCTGGAAGACGGGGAGGCTTGTGCAGAGGTGACATTTGGGGTTGAGAATCAGCAGATCTTTTTTGAAAAGTTTATATATATTAGGATGGATATATATATTATATATTATATATTATAAATATATATATTATAAATATAAGTATATAAAAATAATCATCAGCAACTGTGAATGAGGCCTTATTTGGAGATAAAGTCTTTACAAATGCAATCAAGCTAAAATGAGGTCATTAAGGTGGGCCCCAATCCTGTCTGACCAATGTCCTTATAAAAGAGAAATTTGGGCATACAGATGTGCATGCGTAGTGAAAATAATATGGAGACATAAAAAGATGGCTATCTACAAGCAAAGGAGAAGGACCTGGAGTGCATCCTTCTCTCACAACCCTGAGAAGGAACAAATCCTGCTGACACCTTGATTTCAGACTTCTAGCCTCCAAAAGCGTGGGACGACCTATGTCTGTTGTTTAATCCACCTAATCTGTGGTAGTTTGATATAGAAGCCTAGCAAGCCAATACAAAGCACTTACTTTCAAAGCAACAGCAAAAACAGCTTGGATCCCAATTCTGATAAAGGGCTCTGGCAAGTTGGAACACACCATCAGGCTCAGGTACTCTGCTCTTAGAGGTATTTATTAGACATGAGTTTTCAAAGTGCTGCCTAAATGTGGAAGTGAGGCTCCCTCCATCTTCTATTGACTTCAAACGTAGTCAATAGAAAAGCCTTTGCTGATTTCTGTGCTGTCCAGGGTCCTGAAACTTCATGGAGAGTGACTGATTGAGGTGTATTCAGAGACTGGAGACCAAGGCCAGCACTTACTGAGATGACAAGCATTAGACCATAAAGCGGGCTGTGTGCATGGAGAAGGTAGAGATGCAGGACACGTGGGAGAGAAGAAGCTCTTCCTCCCTAACCAGAAGCCTGGAACTCTCCTTCATTCCTAATTAAATGGAGGCAGTGCAGACTTCATGTGTATTTCAGTCACAGTTATATTAATTTCACTGAGTTCCTAGGCCATGATGGCTCTATGAATCCTGCCTTTCTTGAGCTAATGGGGTGGCATAAATAACTCTGGGGGAAGCAGGCAGCCTGGCAGCTCCTACGTCAGGCTGGAGTTAATCAATTCTCTGCTCAATGTGTAGCTGAAGGCTCAGATGTTAGGTCAGAGGTTGTGCTTGTCTGGGGCTAATTTCCTTATAACAGATGCCATTCCAGAGAGTCTGAATGCCCTCGGTTCAGAGGAAGACTGTATTGGGAAGTTAGGAATCTGGCCCAGATGCTGTCCTTGGCCCAGAGACTCAGCCAGCTCACAGAATGAATTAGGGAGACTCATCGACTCTTCATTTGGTGGTCCCATAGCCTCCTTGGACAGGCTGGTTCAATGTCCCTTTGCAGAGTCAGAGACTGCCTGTCTGTCTGCTGTCTGCAAGCATCTCCCAGCCAATGGCTCACCTCATCTGGCACAATCAATGCCTTTATTTCTCCCAGGAGTCATGATGCACCGGGTTTAGAACATGCCCCTGCAACCAGAATGATGTAGTTCAGATCTTGGCTCCATGTTTTATTTGCTTCAAGACTTTGAGCAAGTTATTTCACTCCGTGGGTTCCCTATTTTCTCATTTATGTAATAGGTGGGGAGTGATGAAGGCAATGATCCAGCCTAATGTTACCCGACCACAGAGCTTACCATAAGGACTTAATGGATGACCACTTGTCAAGTTTGGGGCCAGGGCCTGGCACATCAGCAACATTCACTAAGTGTTAGCTATTATTAGATCTCTCTCCTCAGGGACCTCATCTGCCCTGGTTTCTTGAGAAGCATCCATGGCAGCTCATGGATACCCTGACTTTCCCCACAGCATCCTAGAGGAAATTCAAGACTGAGAAGTAGATTCACAGGGTCCTCATTGCTGGGGAGTTGAAAGTCCTGCCAGACTGACAGGAAATTTTTTAGGTTCCAGCACAGGGAGAGGTGTCAACCTTCTGCTCCTCAGATTCTCTTCTGACAGGGCCCCATAGCTATCCTGCCACCTACCCTTGTGGCAGGCAATAGACCAAGCTTTCTGAGTTGGGTCATCTCTCAAATTGCCTGTTGAGCTCCATGCTCAGAGCCCTCTGAGGACAGCAGAGAGAGATTCAAGTACCTCCTCATTGGAGAACAGCACTTGACAGTCTATAAAGCCTTGTTACCCCTTTTTGAGGTCTCTTTGGAACTTCTCTAGAGCCCAGGGAGACTGACATTTCATAGATGAAGATGCTGAAATTGCAGAAGGAATGTGGCCTGCCTAAGGGCACATAGCTGGGGCCGTGGGACCATCTTGCAGCTGCTCAGCTTGTTCAGCTGTCCCACTTCTAGAGAGGCTTGATCCAGGGTGGTACCTCTTAACCCATCTACCTCCTTCCATTACATCTTCAGAGAGCTGATCTCAGATTGCATGCTGGGAACAGAAAGAAGGAGACCACCTACAATCTACAAGGGATTGTCCCTGCCTTAGAAACCCCAAATGGGAGCAGAAAGTATAACTACAAGGCTCCCTCACATACTTATTTTCAAAAGTCATTAGGATAAATCTAACTCCCAGAGATGGAGGCTCAATTCATTAAACTTAGATGATTAATTACAAGGCAATTAAACATTTGATTAAATTAATCCTAAAGTGCTTAAACATTGTTTTACAAAGAATGTTTGCTCATTAATTATAAGGGGAAATGCATGAATGAAGCAGGGATGGGGGCCATAAGAGGGACAGGAAACTTGGAACTCACCCCATTTGAGGCTCTTCCTTGAAGATGCAAGAGTCACCTTTGCCAGCAGTATTTTCCACCTGCCCTTGGTACTTCTGTGCTCTCATTTGCAAATGTGTCCAAGGAGGGTGGAATCTTGGAAGGAACCCTGACAGTGCTGGAGTCAGGAAACAGGCCTGACTCTATTTCTGATACCTCAAGTGCCTCAGGGTTTCATCAGCACAAGTGGGGGAGACCAGTGACTCCACAGCTTCTCCTGGTTTGGACCCTTGGGGAGTTTTTGCATATTTTCATTGCTAACCAAGGCAATGACAATAGGGCAGGGCAATATTTACTCTCCTGCTGGTCCTTATCTCCTTAGTTTCCATGACATCTTTCACAAGGATGTCCATTTCCAATGGAGCATCGTGTGGCCTTCAAGCCAAGTTGGAGGCATCCCTCCTGTAAGCAGCCATCCATCCATCAGTCAATAAACACCTACAGAATCCCTCCACATGCTACCCTAGTGCAGTGACACAGGGTGAAGAGGATCCACAATGCCTGCCCTTGTGAGGTCTATTAGGGGAACTAACAGTGAAAAGATAATGACCCGAGTTCTGAAATTACTTGTACAGTCACCCACTTGGATATGCAAACAAAGGAATATCTTCACTTCTGGAAATAATTGAAATCTCTGACTAAATAGTCCACCTGCTGTAGATGACATATTCTAGCTGATTGTTGAGAGGCTTCTTTAAGAGAACAGTACCCCAGAGATGCTCTTTGGTCAATGGGCACTGAAAGGCAGCAGGACTGGTTTATGCATGGCAGCACAAAGGCCCCCAGACCCCACTGCTTGATTGGCATCAGAAAGGATTCCTTCATTCCTATCATTACTGCAGCCCTTGAGTTAGAGCTCTGAGTTTTGGGAGCTGGGTATAGAAAAGTGAGCATGCATACACCTGCCAGCCATCCCTTAAGCTGGGCAAAGAGATGCTACACCAGAGAGCTATGGCATAATGTTACCTCACCAAGGGATAGATGTTTTGTTTTGTTTTTGGTACTGGGGATTGAACCCAGAGACACTTAACCACTGAGCCACATCCCCAGCCCTTATTTTTTATTTTGAGACAGGGTCTTACTAAGTTGCTTAAGTCCTCGTTGAGTTGCTGAGGCTGATTTTGAACTTGCAGTCCTCCTGCCTCAGCTTCCTGAGCCACTGGATTATAGGCATGCACCACCATGTCGGGCTAAGGGAAAATTCTGAGGCTTAGCCACCCTATATGGGATCCAGATGTGGCAGTAAGAACTGAAATAAGGTCTGAGTCAATAGGGGGAAATTATAAATTATAGACCTTGCTCTTTAGGGCCATCCAAGCTCTGCCTGTGCTGAAGCACCAGGTAACAAGTGACAACAGCCACACATCAGTAGCGTCCACTAGCAAAGAAAGGCCAACAGATGGGAAATCTCCCCACCAATATGCGCTCAGGCATAGAAGAGAGTCTTCTCCTTCCTTTTGGGGTGGGCCAATAGAAGTTTAGAGCTGCTAGGAATGGGAGGGGAGGGCACTCAAGAAGACTGAGTTGTGAATCTTAAATTAAATTGTGAAATCATTGCATGGAACAAGAAGAAAACCAAGTATACAGTCATCCCTCCATATGTGCAGCACTCCATAATTACATTTGTACTGAACATATACAGACTTTTCAAACCTGTCATTATTCTCTAAACAATACAGTATAACAATTTTTTAAACAGCACTTAAATTTTACTAGTTAATACAAATAAGCTAAAGATGATTTAAAATATAGAGGGGGATCGCATATGTTATATGTAAATATGGTGCCATTTTATAAAAGAGAACTTGATTATCTGTGGGTTTTAGTGTCCTCAGGAGTCCTGGAACCAATTCCTCTAGGATACTGAGGGACGAAGGATCCTTGTATAGATTTAACTGGGTGTAGGGGAGTCAGGAAGCCAGGCAAGAGTCGTTGGATTTTAAGTGAAATCCCAGTTTCGGTTGGTCCTGTGGGAGCTCTGGAGCATAAGGACACTCTGAGTTTGCCCTCACTGCAGAGATGGACTTCCTGACTCCTGCTCCATGCTCTGTGGTTCTCTTCCTGACTGAGGACAGGTCTTAGGAGAGTCACAGGAGTGGGGGATTGAGGAAAAATAGCACGAAGACAGGAGCTGGGGAGGCGACTGCACAGTGTGGCAAAGAGACCCTAGGGACTGGGCAGAGATTTGATTGTGACCAGTCTCCACTCCATTTCAGCTGCCTGCAAACCTTGCTTTCATTCTCCCTTTCATCCTGGGCTCATTTTCTCTTCTTGGTATGAAAGGGAACTGTGTACCTTAGAGTCTGCCTCTCTGACCTCAGAGGTGGCATCTCCTTCTACATTCTCCCTCATTTTCTGTCTAGATGTGAGGGGTGGGGGTAGGAGCCAGCAGCAAGCCCAAGTGCAAGAAGGAGACCCTCCCTGGGTGTCTGACACATCATCCAGAAATGTGTGGCTGGTTGGAACTGTAGGAGCTGCTCTGAGGAGGTGGCCGGAATCATGAGCTGATGAGTAAGGAGGACAATTGAGAAGGTCAGGGAAGCTGCCTTAAATGAAATGAAGCTGGGGATTGGGTTGCAAGCAAAGAGGTTTTACAATGACCAGAGCATCCTGGACACACTAAACAGTTGGTGCAAAGTTTGTGATGGGCAGAAGTTGAAGGCATTTGATGATCTGAGAACGAGAATGTTAAGGAAAGAGGGAGGGAGATAAGATGGGTGGGGTGGGTGGGGCTGGGCTGCCCAGGGCCTTGTGAGACACATTAAGGATTTCCACCCTTTTTCTGAGAGCAAGGGGAATCAATGGGGACTTTGAACAGAGGAGTGATGTCCTGGGAGCACACTGTGTCTCTCAGGATTGCTCTGATGGGGAGCAAGTGTTCCCTCATTCAATGAAATCTGCCTTTGGTGTCATCTGTCTGCTATGCTGGACCTCGTTCTGCCCTCTAGACTGCAAGGGACACAGCTGGCTCCTGGTTTCCAAGAGCAATGATGGATCTGCCCTGCATACTCTTAGCTCCTTAAGGGCAGCTGGTGAGGAGGTATTAGTCAGATTTTCATTGCTGCAGCAAAATACTTGAGAAAAAATGCTTAAAGGAGGAAAGATTTTATTTTGGTTCAAAGTGTCAGAGATTTCAGTCCATGGTCACTCAGCTCTGTGTTTCTGGCCCTAGGGTAAGGAAGGGCATCATGGTGGAGAGGGTGTGGTGGAGTAGAGCTGGTCATCTCATGGCAGCCAGGAAGCAGAGATCTAGGAGTGAAAGGGTCAGGGGACATGATATACCCTTCAAGGATACACCCCAGTGACCTTCCTCCAATTAAGCCCCACTTCCTGAAGCTCCCACTACTTCCTGATAATGCTGTCAAATTATGAATCCACCAGTGGATTAATCCACTGATGAGGTTAGGGCCCTCATGATCCAATCACCTCCCCTAAGTCCCACTTCTGCATCACATCCCAGCCTTTGGCATTTTAGCCTTTGAGGAACATTCCAGATTAAAATCATAACAGAAGGTAATTGTTTTCCTCAGGATTCCCATACCCCTAGCCCAGTCAGGCCCTGGACTTAGCTGGTATTCAATGTCCACTCTAATCTGTTAAATTGCACAGCTTGGAAGACTCAGACCTTGGCTGATGCAATAAGTGCTGGCCTGCATTTTGCTCCCGTCTCAGTCTAAGGGAGGCACTTTCCAGCAGGCCAACTCCAAAATGCTCTTCTACATAGGACAACAGTTGAGATTTGTCTTCTGAACCACCAGAAGGGTTATAATCCCAGAGGTGTGTCTCCAGTTTTACAAAAGGCTCATCCTGTGACTCTGAGCCAGTCTGTGCCATCAGGCAAGGTACTGTCCTGCCTCTGGCCTCCGCATTCTGTGGGAGGATGCCCAGGTGCAAGGAATGGGGCTTCTCCAGGCAGGGCAGCATCACTCCTTCTGCTAAGCCATATGCTGAAGTTCCTAATAGGATTTAGACATCGAGGTGGCTGAGAGATGCCATAGTCTGCAATCGTTCCAGTTTCTGGGAGAGAGGTGGGGGGAGGGAAAGAGAGAGGGGTCTGGGCATGGTCAGAAAGCTGTAGATGTGGATGGTGACCTCTTTTCTGTGCCCTGTGAAGAACAAGGCCCAGTCCCTATTTCTTAGAGCCCACTGAGAATAGAAGTAACTGGAGTTGGTCCCTGCCTTACAGGGTTCCACCAGCATGGGCAGAGGCAGGCACATAAGCTCTACCTTGTGAGATCCCTTTGTTTATGTATTGAATATTAGCAAGGTGCTAGGAAAACATAGTCCTCATCTTCCCGGACTTTCTAATGGGGAAGACAGAGTAAACAAGCCAACAACCACTAGTGCAGATAAAATTCCCATCACGAAGGCAGGAAACAGGCTGTTGGGCCAGAGCATCATGGGAGTTACAGTTCACACCACAGCAGGGAGGGCATTTCTGAGAAGATGGCCTCTGAGAGCTGCAGGAAGAGAAGAACCAAATGAAGAGCAGGAACAGCCAGTGCAGGGGCCCTGGAAGATCCCAATGTGACCCAGGATGTCTGTGCAGAGGGAACAGGAGGAAGATGGCACCCTGGGATGTGGGAGGGGTTGCTGGGGCCAGACTGCATAAGGCTCTGGGGGCACGGGTGTGAGCTTAGGCACAGTGGGAAGCCATTGAAGCGTTCAAAGCAGAGTTAAGTTTGTAATTATAAAATTTTCTTTCTGGAAGACAATCGGACAAGAACCTGATGATGATACAGCTACGAGCAGGAAGATCCATCAGGAGGCAATGGAAATAGTCCAGGTGGAAGATTCTGGTGGGTGGCAGCAGGGAGAGAAAGAGAGGTGTACAAGTAAGACTTTTTTTTTTTTTTTGGTACCAGGGATTGAACTCAGGGGTACATGACCACTGAGCCACATCCTCAGCCCTATTTTGTGTTTTATGTAGAGACAGGGTCTCACTGAGTTGCTTAGTGCCTCGCTGTTGCTGAGGCTGGCTTTGAACTCGCGATTCTCCTGTCTCAGCCTCCCAAAGTGCTGAGATTACAGGCGTGCGCCACCATGCCCAGCAAGACTTTGTTTTGAAATTACTAATGGGAGAGAAAAATCCAGGTGAAAGGAGAACTCCCGACTTTCTTGGTTTTGTGATAGGACATACGGTGGAGCTATTTCTGAGTGCATCATATGGGAGAAAGACTGGATCAGGGATTCCAAGAGGGGAGTTCAGAGCTGGACATGTCAGGTTTGGTGTGTCCATTAGGTAGACAAGCAGAAAATTCAGGCCAGATACAGGAAAAGTTAGCTATGGGAATTGGGAGCTCAGAGAGTGATAGAGTCATTAGAGGGTTGTCAAAAGTAGATGCATGTAAAGCCACAGAGAAGGGTGGAACCACTTGGAGAGAAAAAACAGATGACTAAAGAGCCCAGAGCAAGGCGAGCATAGTCTCAGACTGGGAAGAGATGGAGGAGGCAAAACCAGCACAGAAGATATAACAGTGTGAGAAAGGCCAGAGGAGGGGTCCAAGGAAGGTGTTTGAAGCAAGAGGGTAACTTGCTAAATGCTGTTGACAGATAGAATAGTGTGTGGACCAGAGTGGCCTTGAATTGAACACTGGGGAGTTTGATGGATGACCATCATGTCAAATGAAAGCATATGCAGACTTAGATAGGGAGAGACTTTAATTAGAAGAAAGCCTACTGCTACCGGGAGAATCCTGTGATCTCAGAAGTCTGCAAGCATCGCAAAATCAAACAGAAGGGTGTTCCAAACATAACCAGAGTCTTTGGAGGGAAAACCAGACAAAGAGAAATGACCAGATGGTCTGGAAAATGTCCTATAGTGGTCAGTGATTCCCAGGAAAGGATGTTAAGGGACTTGGGGATGGGGTTCCTCTCCCGTGTGCTGACTTGGGCTTAGGGGCAAGCGGAATTCAGCCCTGGAGAGAAAGTTGAGCAGTTTGGTCAAGCAAAACAGAAGGCCAGCTGTCTGGGTCAAAGACAAACACAGTTTCGTGGGTGGTGGGGATGGAAGTCAAACCAGGGTGGCTTGAAGAGTGAGTTGAAAGTGAAGTAGTAAAGATGGCCAGTGTAGACAGCTCTTTTAAGGTTTGTGGTGAGGGGGAGTGGGGAGATGCAGTGGTGGCTAGAGGGAGAGATTTTGAGCAGAGAATGATTTTGTTTAATAAAAGGTGAGAAATCCTGGAGCATATTTGATATTGTTGGTAATGATTCATCAGAGAGCAAGGCTGGACTCTCCATGTGCATGTGCTGGCTACAGTCTCTGTTTCTTTCCATTTATTGCCATCCCCTCTGGGTGTATTGCCTCCTCTCTTGGGGGTCCCAGGACAACACCCACTGCTGAGTGATGGATGGTCTGTGGGAGTCCCTGGGGTGGAAGCTCAGAGCCTTGGACCCTCTGAACCTGCCCAGAAACTGCAGACACAGTTGTTTCAGCCTGAGTGGGATGACAGCAAGAACCCTGATCTGGCAGACTAGAGCCCTGGGTTTTCTTCCAGTTTTGCCACTAGCTAGCTGTGTGATCTTGGGCTGGTTATTTGCCCACTCTGTGCATCAGCTTCCCTTCAGGGAAGTGAGGTTTTGTAAACTATCCTCCTTCAGTGTCCAACTCTTCCTGCTGCAATCCCCGCAGTGTTGTCCCCACCCCATGTCCAAAGACTTCCACCCTTTCTGAGCCTTACTTCATGTTTTTCTCAACTTTCCCTGCTGAAATCCTTCCCTTCCCTCGCAGACCAACTTAGATCCACTTCTTCAAAAACTTCTCTCCACAGCTTCCAGGATCCCCAGACTTAGAAGAAATTTGGCTGGGCTCTCTCCCCTCTATGGTTCCTTCTCCCCTGGCAAGACAGAGAAGCCTCACTTTCTCTGTGAGCAGAGTTTGTACTTGGGTGTCAGGAGCAGGGGTGGACCCAGGACATTTTTCTTCTGTCACACAGGCATCGGAGCCTGTAATCAAATTCCTGGCTTCCCTTGCACATCCCAGGGGCAGAGCAAACAAATTTCAAAAGCCCATAGCTTTCACCTGTAGTGCCAAAGCCCTCCACAAAGACACTTCCCCTTTCCTCTTACGCCCACCTACCCACGGCTCAGCATGCGGGTCACCAAGAGAATCAGAACATTCAACTGGCTTTGTGAGGATTAAAACAAGCCAGCTGGGGGCAGCAAGGGATTCCTTGTCCCCTCCCCAGCAAAATCCCATATTCCTGGAAGCTTCGAGTTATTTGAAACAAATGCACACTTAAGTCTTGCGACCGTCAATGTTTGAATTCTCTATTTCAAGCTTGAAAGGAGAGATTATCTAACAGGTAGATTGTGCAGTGTGGTAGAAAGAACTTCGAGGTTTGGCATCGTGTTGGAGTTTGCTCTGGCATATTAGCCCTCTCATTTCCTAGTGGAGTGAGTTTCAGATTTTCACTCATCTTCCTTAGACCTCAGTTTCCATCTGTAAAGAGGGGATGTTAAGAACACTTGCCTACCCATCTCATAGATTTGACACTAAAATCAAATGAAGGGTTTGTGGAATTGTTTTGGAAACTTGTGGCCCATGGGGTGAGGGGGTGGGAAGAGGACCTGGCTCGCTAAGCCACTGCTCACAGGGGGCTGAATGGCAATTGCACAGGAGGTGGCACCGTGCTGCTCAGCGTGGGTTCTGCGTTTAGCCTGAATCCCAGGGAGGCAGCAACTGTTCTGGCTAATTGGAGCAGAACAAAAATCTCCTCCAGTGCAGCAGATAGAAAGCAGCCAGGAGAGAAAGCGCCAGCGGGGCAGAGTGCTGTGGGATGATGCCCAGAGGAGGAGGATGGAGGCTGCGGGGAGAGGAGGCAGGGATGCCAGGAGGAAGGGGCCGGCTCTGCACAACCAGCCATGCTGGCTTCCAGGAAAGAGAACCGGAAATGGACAACTGAACCAGGCGTTCGACTTTGGTATGTGTTCTTAAGTCTCAGTTAACATTTAGTCAAAGTTTCTAGTTCTTTCAAAGGATCTTTCACTCACTTTCAATTATTCTTTGGGTCATTATAAGATTTTAACATTTCAGAGCACCTCCCACAGATGGATAGGTAACTGCCTATTTTGCTACTGCCAGGGAAACCCAGGCACCCTGGAAAGGATTAAAGACAGAAAGAATTCTATCTCAAACACCTTTCTTCTGCCTGTGTTTGCTGGTCATTACACAATGAGAAGCAATGCTCAAGCCCTTGGAAACTAAAATATACCTTCCAAAATGACAATTTCATTCATCAAGTGACAGGGGAATTTGAAGACCTGGGTTGCAATTCCAGTTCTGTCACTGGGAGGAAAATGTCATTATTCATTCAACATTCATTCCACAAAGGATTGCTCATGAAAATGAACCTCATTAAAATCATCTTAATAATCACCCCAAAATAGTTTGATACAATTCAGCATATTTTTTTGAGGTGTTGGGGATTGAATCCAAGGCTCGAACATGCTAGGTAAGCTCTCAACCTCTGAGTCACATCCCCAGTCTCTGAGCTATTTTAAAAAAATGATAACTTGTGAATTAAAGGATTCCTCAATAGGATAAAGCATATCCTATTTTAAAGCAAAACTCCATACCTATAAAACACAAGCAATGTTAAAATTGGAACAAAAAAAGAAAGCCTGTTGTTAACATGCTGATAATTAACTAACAAGTTAATTTACACCCTAACCAATATCCTAAAAAGATTTA
>CM053402.1:44702804-44722510 GCA_028644305.1 Xerus rutilus
TGACAAGAACAACATAGAGGATGAAAAGTTTATTTTGGCTCATGGTTTCAGAGGTTCAGTCCATGGTGGGCTGATTCTTGTAGCTCTGGGCCTGAGTGAGGCAGAACATCATGGTGGAAGGGCATGGCAGAGGAACCCAGCTCAGGACATGATAGCCAGGAAGTAGACAGAGATAGAGAGCTCTGCTCACCAGAGACAAAATATAAACCCCAGAGGCACGTCCTCCTTGATGTACTTCCTCCAGCCACACCCTACCTGCCTACAGTTACCACCCAGATAATCCACATCAGTGGATTAATCCATGGACTATGTCACACCCTTCATGATCTAATCATTTCACCTCTGAAAATTCTTGCATTGTCTCACACAAGAGCTTTTGGGGGACATCTCACATCTAAACCATAACACTTATTTCAAAAATGTTCTATAAATGGAACCATTTGGTGTGTAGCGTTTTTAAAATTCTGCATAATTTTCTACAGATTCTTCCAAGATGTTACATATATCAATCATTCACTCTTCTTTGTTGATGAGTGATATTCCAAGTTATGAATGCGTCAGTTTGTTTAACCATTCCTCTTTTGATGGACACATGGGTTGAATCTAGTCTTTGGCTATTACGAATGAAACTGTGATGAACATGTGGGAGCAGTTTTCTGTGTAAATACAAGTCTTTGGTGCTCTAGGATACATGTCTAAGAACACCATTGCTAGGTTGTGTAGTGATCTCATGTTTAGTTTTATAGAAAATAGCTGAATTGTGCCTGTCCAGAGAAGAAACTCAACAAATGTTCATTAAACACTAAGTGAAAATGAATCCTGACATGTGTTCCCTCCTTACCATACCCTCCTTCTTCCCTTCACATATTAATTAATTCCTTCTACTTATTAAACTCGAAAGCTCTGTGCATTTCAGCTGTTCCTTTAGCCATCTCACGAGAACGAGGAGCATAACATTTAGCTCAGTCCCATCGAACTGGGCCAAGAGGGCTCTGCCTGCTGTTTAGGCACACTCTGCCAGGTAACCTCAGGGATGCTTCCTTCCCCCCCGCCCCTCCCAAAAGCCTCCCACTCACAGTTTTCTGTGCAGATTTTGTTTCGGGGTGGGGATAGGAGACCAGCTGCATCCGGGTGCTTCCTGGCTGCACACTCTCTCTCCTTGAAGGAACACTTACCCCGTCTCCTCTCTCACCTTCGCCCTCTCCTTTCTGTCTACCCACATTCCCAAAACACGGATCAGAGCTTTGCTGGATCCTTGGCAGACAGAAATGAGTCCACTTCTTTTTGTTGGCACTCAGAAGAGAGAGTGTTCCTGGCCTGCCTTGCCACGGAGGGAGGAGGCCATGATGGGGAGGCCAGGAGGGAAATGTTCTCTCGACAAAGCCTCAATGAACTTACACCTGATGTCACACGTTGGGCTGAACCAAATAGACCTGGTCCTTGCTCTCAGAAAGCTCTTTGTCTTGTGGGGAGACAGACATGCATCATACACTAAAATACATAAACAGGTGACATAGACTGGAATAAGGATTATGAGGAAAAAGTTCACGATGCTGTGAGGACATTTAAGACGAGGGATGGTCTAATTTATGGAGTCATAGAAGTGACATTTGAGCTGAGAAAGTGGGGAGGAATAGGATTGGGGAATAGATGTGTAAAAGGAAAAAAGCACAATTACGTGAAAATAGCATGTGCAAAGGATCTGTGGTTAGAAAAACAACAGGAGAGCATGGCTGGTGCACAGAGTGAGATGGAGAAGGGCAAGCACCCAGGCCCAGACTGTGCAAGGTCTCGTTGGCTACAAGGATTTTGTTCTTCACCTTAATGATTTTGATACAATTATACTAATCTTTAAAACACACACACACACAATGAATGTTGAAGAGCTCAGCCTGACTACTCATTGGAAAAGATAGAACAGATAAGAGTGGAGCAGGTAAAAGTGACTTTGCAGTCCAATGAGGAAGGAGAAAGAGAGCAGAGGGCAGCATGTTCAGGAAGGGTAGCTGCCACGATCCCAGCCTCACTCTTGGCAGGACTTGGACGTGGTAGGTGAGGAACAGGGCAATCTTAAAAGTGAAGCCTGAGTTTCTGGGTCATTCCCAAAGGATAGGAAGGAAGTCAAGGTCTGGAGAGAAAGATGAGGAGTTTAGTTCTGGATTTGCTGTGTGTGGCCCTTTTGTGATGTCATCTAAATAGGTATTGGATATGCAAGTGCGAAACACAGAGAAAAGCCAGACAGGAGATGCACATGAGGGAGTCATCTGATGCCCTCATGCTGATTGAAGTCTTGACATGATTATGATCATCTCAGGAGAGAGCAGGTTCAGAAAGTGACAGAGAAGGCAGAGGTGCTTCAGGCTGAGTGAATGCAGATAGAGAAACACGAAAACCTTGGAAGAAAATACGAGAAGAAATTGGAAATAGAATGCTGGGGAAGAAAACCCTTGCCACGCAGGTTGTTAAACACAGAAGCTCTGAATGAAAAGACAGTAAGACCTGAATTCATAAAAAAATTAAAGTCTCTGAACAAGGAAGCCCAGGTAGCAAAGTAAAATAAAAGATTTGGAAGATATTCACAGGACAAAGACTAACTCTTTCAATGTCATAGGAAAAATGACAAATAACTTAAGAGAAACTAGACAAAAGAATAACCAGACAATACACATACACAAGACAATACGCATATGACCACTACACACAGGAAAATGCGCTCCATGTTTCCAGGGGCTTACCCTCAGCTACTTATCAAACATTAAATGAAAATACCACTGGTAATGTGGGGAAACAGACACTTAGAGCCCAGTAGCCAAGTGTGTTTGGAGGATAATTTGGTGGGCTCTATCAAAACTCTAACCAGCAATGTCTCATTGGGAATCTAAGAAAACTCATAAATATGTGCAAAGATGCATTTAATTATGAAGAAGTGTACTGTGTTATTATTTACAAGGGTAAAAAAAATCCTGGAAGCAATATGAATCCATAAACACTAGGTGGATGCTCCTCAGTGGACACTGGGATTATGTTCTGATAAACTCAACTAAATTGAAAATATTTTCAGTCAAAAATGTATTTAGAGAATGGGAAGTAAAGGGGAAGTACTGGGGACTGAAATGGAGAAAACTGTGTAACACATTTATAAATATGTCAAAATGGACCTATTAGGTATAGTTATAAATGTACCAATAAAAACTTGTTAAAAGTGCATTTAAGACAGGTATGCTGGCATATACACCCATAATCCCAGCAACTTGGGAAGCTGAGGCAGGATAATCACACATTTGAGGCCAGTCTCAGCAACTTAGTGAACCCCTATCTCAAAAAAAAAAAAAAAAAAAAAAGAGGGCATGGTTGGTGAATGTGGCTCAGAGGTAAAGCACCCCTGGGTTTAATTCTCAGTACCAAAGAACAAACAAAATGCATTCAGAACACTTGACCAACACAGCATTACAGCTTAGTAGCACTGTACAATGTACAACATCCTTTGTTTTCCTTTACAATCACGTGATTGGCAGGAGCAGCAGGGCACTGCCCCTACCCAGCATTGAGCATTGCAAGACATTTTTGCACAGCATTTTACTAGCCTGCAAAAAGATCAAAATTCAAAATTCACAGTACAATTTCTACTGAATGCATATCACTTTCACACCTTTGGAAAGTAAAACACCAAAAATCCTAAGTTGAACCACTGTAAGTTGAGCACCATCTGTAAGTGTGTATGTGTGTGTGTGTGCGCACGCCTGCATGTGCTTATATATACTGCATATATAAATGGTACATACAAAGTACTATATATAAACTCTATATAACTCATAGCACAAAAATGCTAATGGTGATTTCTGTGTGTTTAATGAGTGTCTCTGGAGGAAGGAGTTTGGGTATTGGGGCTGTAGGGTGTTGAAAGGAAATTCTCAATTTGCTCTGGAAATTTCTTCATTGTTTGAATCAAGCATAACATGAATGCATTCTTGCATTAGCTGAGTAATAAAAAATTATGAAATAGTACAAAAAAGAAATTCAGAGATGGCTTCCATAGAAAGAAGGACAGGTGGACTGGCCTCCTGCTGGCTGGCTTGCCACCTGTGTTGTGCCCATGATTGACTAGACAAGGGCCATTCTGGTGCATGGGCTGCTTGCCTTCAGTCCGCATGTCCTCTTGTCCTAGTGACCATGGGGTCCTCCCACATGAGGCAGGTGGAAGCTGGCCAGCTGTTGGGGGAGCTGCCACAGGAGGGAAGCCCCAGCTCCCTGTTCAGAGCTCTGACCTCCTGTTTCAGCGCATTGACTCCTCCATTCACATAACCTGGCAGAATATTTTCGAATAAATCATGAACATGGCAGTTACATTCTCTAAACCACACTGGAAAAAGGATTATGGTATTTATGGTAGGGACAGCAAGATTGATTTTTGCCCAGAAAAATCTGCCAGGTTCTTGATTTAGGAAGCCGGCAATCAGTACAGGTTAGCTCTGATTTATATCAGCTTGCCTCTCCCACAGGTTCCGCTCCTGCTCTAGGGGGACATTTTGAGTGGGAGGGTCTGGAGCAACTGCTATCCTGATAGGTCCTTCCAAGATAGCCCATCATGGCTGTGGACACAACTGCCTCCTGCCACACCCTGTCACCTGCTAGTCCAATTCCTTAGCCTAAAATTCCAGGACCTCCTTAATGGAGCTTCTGCCACTTCCTGACCCTCTCCACCACTCCTTTGTGGGGCAACAATGTCCCTGGGTTGCCTTTGTTGAAACTCCTCTGTCACCTTCTTGTCCTTGCCACCTTCCTCAATACTCATCAGGCCGTGTCTGTTTCCACCATGCCTGGTGTGAGGCCTAGATCACACATGGACTCAGTCCACTTGAATCTCATTACCAGGTTCTCCTGTCCCAGACTAACCCATTCTTAGGAATAAGTCTCTAGCTAACTAGAAGACAGCAGATACTTCTTGTAGGGATCGCTGTTGTACAAGTCGGTGGGATTGGAATGAGCCATGAGCTCACCTACTCCTGGGGATGCTCAGACACCAGACTTCCACCTCCGCAGAGTACCTCTGGCATAGACATCAATCATCCTTCCTTTAGAACCTGCTCTCCCAAAGCCTTCTCTCAGCCTTCTTTCCCTGAGAAGATGATATTTCGTTTGAATTTGGTTTCTGGCTGTTACCCATCCCCCTACCCAATCCTTCAGCTCTGCCTTCATCTCCCTGTTGCATTTCTTCCAACACTCTTCAGACAGCCATCTCTCTTCTAGGGTAGATATTGCTTGGATCCACCAAAACTCCAGCTGGAGGAAAGCACCATATTATGCTGAAATGAGCGTGGAGTGTGAGCCTTGCAATACACATTCACGTCCTAACTACCATTTTTGGTTGGGTGAGCTTGGCCAAGCCAATTGATGCCTGCGAGTCTGTTTTAGATAATAATAGCTAACTCCGTGTGGTTGCAAAATCACCAGTGTCAAGTTGCTTCATGTGTTCTTCATGCAACACAAAGTCACAACTTGGATAAATACCCAGTTATCATTGACTCCAAACCCTTACCTGCTAAGTCTGGGAGGCCCAGCAATGCTGGTTCAGGTATCTTCAAAATCAGGTTCCTCAGGCTCTGCTCCAATTCCTTGCCTAGCTGTCCCTTCACTGTCTTGGCTCATGAGATACTTTGGTGTCATTGGGCACTGACATTTTCCACCAGGGACTCCCTCAGCTACTTCCTGTGGTCTACTCCATTGTCACCCCAAGCCTAAGCACAAATCTGGTATTTCTCTTAATTCTCTCCAACTAAGCCTGGAAGAAACTTTGAATTCTGATAGCACTTTCCTAAAAGTTCTGGTTTCACAGAAGGAAAGAATACTACAGGGAAGAACTTGATACTGCTATAGAGATGGCTGCACCCAGTCAGCAAGGGTTCAGACACATCCCTGGGGATCCTAGAGAGCACCACTGCATTACTTCCATCTGCCTCCACATGGCAAAGACCAGTTTAGCTTGGAGAGAGGCTGGTGTCCCTCTCACCCACGTCTAAGGTCCAATTTCCCATTGCCCACATTTTACCTGAGACTAGCCATTTCCCAATGCGATTGACACTGGGAACATCTATTCCCTTCAAAGAAAACTCCACTTCAAGGTGTGTGGTGGCTGTAGATTCAGGCTTCTCGTTCAACCATGTCATCCTAAGGCTGTTTTATTCAGTTCCCTATTCCAGAAAGAGATGAAGCAGCTAACCTCAGCCTGCTCTCTTTGGAGGCTATTTCTCCTTCTTCCATAAAGAACTGCCCAGAAAAAGACTCTTATTTCCCCAGGACCTACACCAGTTTGCAGCACAGTACATGCAGAAGCAACAAGTATTTCTCTACAGTTTTCACCCTTATTCCTCCTGTGACCCTCCCAAATGGGCGAGGAGGACAAGAAAGTCTCAGGGCCACATGACTGTGTGCAACCATCCTTGAACTTGAGCTGCCAAACAGAACCTTTAAATTCAGAATTTCAAAGATTTGTATTCAGGTTAATGGTGATTTCATGGCTTTCTCCAAGAACAACCCATGAGTATTTGTGTTACTAAAAAGCACATCATGATGATTTTCCTAAAATGAAGGAAGAACGTACTCCCTAAATATGAGTGTGAGATTCTCAGGAGGAAATATAAAGCTGTTGGGATTTTTTCAGTAGCAGGATGTCCATTCCTCAGCCTGGTGCACTGAGTGTTTGTGAATCTTAGCATCTAGTGGCAGAAGCAGGGCTCTTCTTTTTATCTCAGCCACTTTAAGAAGTATAGAATCCCAGGTAGGAAAAAACCTGGGAATTACCCAGTTATCTCCAGGAAGCTTTAACCTGTCCATCAAATGACCCTTGGGTCTGCCTTGCCTGCCTTCCACTTGAATATTTTTTAACAATTTTCAAAATGCACCAAATTTTTTTTGTTTTCAGTGGAATGCTCCCATCTCATGAACCAAGGCCACAATCCTGCCTCCTGCTTTTATTCCTGTGAAGAAATCTCTTCAAAGCCCACTCAGGACCTGACTCCTCTGCCTTCACAGAGTCACATTAAAATGATCCAGATTCATGTCCGTCAAACCTCAATCACCAGAACCAATGATTCTTTTCTCCATGTAGGATTCCTGGGTTCTTCTGATTCTCCAGAATCATTTCCACACATCAAAAACATCTACAAGGGAGTTCAGATTGGATGTGACCCAAATAATCTGATTCATAGGAGTTGGTATGGAGGTAATTATACAGTAATTCAATTAATTAAAAGTAAAATATAATTAAGTCAAAGGGATTTTTGCAGCAGTTGGTCAATAGCTCAGCTTAGCTGAGATGATATAGTAGATGAGATTTCTGCTTCTATTACCAGCGTATGGAGTTGAAATAAACTCAACATTCTAGACTTACAATGGCAATTCACACTTCTGATTTCACTGATAATTGTCAATGCATTCTATGTATTGTTCCAAATAAGCAATGACCATTATTACTAAAAGGGGTGGGAAGAACCTTAGTGCAGATTCAAACGACAACAACCAGGGTAAATAATATTTAATGTATGCAATTGATATATAATTAATTTGATATTGAATTACTAGTAAAGCCTGAAAGCCTTTGAATATCTGATATTGATACACAAGCCATTTTCCCTCAGCATTTTTCTACTACTTGCATCAATTTCAGTTAATTACGTTGATGATGGGATTTATTGCTTATGAAATCCTCAGTCCTTTTCTACTAATGAATTGACATCTAATCAAAATAGGTCAGTTTGTTAAACTCCTTTTAGGGTGTTTGCTGGAAAATAGGATAGGGGGTCCTCTACTAGACTGCATGTCCAGGGGTCCCTGGGGCTTTCTTTATCCTGAGTACTATAATTTGGATCTGGTGCCCCAACAAAGGGGTGTGTTGTTAAAGACTTGGTCGCCAGCCTGTAGTTACCACTGGAAAGTGGAAGAACCTTCAGGTGGGGCCTAGTGGAAGGAAATTAAGTCATTGGAGGTGTACCTTTAAAGGGCATAATTGGACCCCAGCTCCTTCTCTTTTTTATACTTCCTAGTCACCATGAAGTGAACAACTTTGTTCCACCACACTCTCCACCATGATGTTCTGTCTCATTGCAGGTCCCTCAAAATGGAGCCAACCAACCTTGGACTGAAACCTCTGACACTGAGCCAAAATAAACCTTTCCTCCTTTCAAGTTGGTTTCCTCAGTTATTTTGTCACAGCAATGGAAAGCTGACTACCATGCTAAAGTAATTTGGGTGGTAACTATCTTAAGACTAGAAGTAAATATAAGAAATTATAATGGTTCCCCAACTAGGCTGCATATTAGATAACCACCTATAGAGTTTTTAAAAATTCATAAGCCCAGATCACATCACTATGTCCCCCAAATAATTATATTAGATTCTCTGGGAGAAGAACCCAAGACTTGGTGTTGTTTTCAACTCTCAGATTGTTTCCAATGTGCATCAGTTTGACAGATAGGAAGCCACTTAAAATTGAGGTACAGGCTGGACATCTCTGCCTCTATAGTAATGGAACTGTGGCCACAGGTTGTGTAAGTGCCCTCTCCTGTCCCATCAAGGCTGATGGTCAATGACAATCTCTGGATCAGCCCAACCTTGAGAACTTGGGCCACGATTCTAACAATAGAGCTCTGCTTAGTCCTTCCTCACCCCACCATCTTCACCCAGCATCTTGGGATCATCTTCCAAAGTCCATACTTGAAGGAAGACTTCCTTCTCTCCCAGCCAGCCAAGCCTCTCTTTCTCTCCCACTCTACCCCTCCTCTCCATGTTTTCTTCCTTCTCCTGCTTGCTTGACTTTGAGTGTGCACCTCAGTTCTTCACCCAACCTGGTAGAGCCTGAGAGTTTCCTCTTCTGATCAGACCCATGTCACAGGGCTGGCCATGCTGGCTTTGGAGGGAATTCAGTTCCACAGGAGCAGAAACTGTGACTGCCTGATCATCGCTGAATATGCAGTGCCCAGGAAAGTGGGGAATGCATACAAATTGATTGAAGGAACAAAGCAAAGAGAATTGAACCAGAGCCTGTATGCTAAGGACCATGGATACATACTCACTGGCCATGCGGACTTTGAAAGGAGAAAGGAGCTGTACTGTTCTACTGGAAAACTGTTGGTAGTCCGTTTAGCTGTTCAGTGAGGCACAATTATCTCAGAAGATTGCAAATTGAGAGATTCAGTGAGGGTGAGGAGTAAGTGGGTGTCTTTGCACATGTGGAGGGGTTTAGAAGTGAGTGTGAAGGTGCATGTGAGGGCATGTGGCAAGGGGGACCATGTGCAGGTGAGGACTCATGGACATCATGCCTCCAAGTGTGATTGCTTCCACATTTGCCTGTCTGTCTTGCCTTTGTGGGAAGGCCCTTCAGAGCAGTCATGGTGAACATTGCTGCTGTGGACATAAGAGAGAACATGTTGTCTGACTCCACTTATAACAAATTCTAGACAATGCAAACCAATCAACATTGATAGAAAACAAGGGAGTAAATACTTGAGGGTGGGGACAGAAGGGAGAGATGACCAAGTCATCCAAGGAAATTTCTGGGGATGATGAATGTGTTCATGATCTTAATTTTGGTAATGATTTTATGGGTATATACAATACCAAAGTTCATCAAACTGTACACCTTAAGTTTGTGAGGTTTAGTATATGAGGACTGTATATCAATTAAACTGTAAAAATCATTAATGAAACACGGTCAAAAATATTTTTAACCTGGGCATGATGTCACACACCTGTAATCCCAGCAGCTCAGGAGGCCAAGGCAGAAGGATCATGAGTTCAAAGTCAGCCTCAGTAATTTAGTGAGGTCCTGAACTGAGCAAGACTCTGTCTCAAAATAAAAACTGGAAAGGGCTGGGGGTGTAACTCAGTGATTAAGTGCCCCTTGGTTCAAGTCCTAGTCCAATTTTTTTCTTTAAGTAAACGAGCCTTCTAAACTCTATCTGGCTTCTGACCCTGGACTTCCTATTTCCTAGCTAGAATGATCTTGGGCAAGTTACTTAAGACCTCTGCCTCAGTTTCTTTATCTATACATGTGAATAATAATCTGCTTATTTCATACAATTGCTGTGCAAATGAGTAAGATAATAAGAGAGACAAATCTGGGAAGCTCTTCGGACAGTGCCTGGTACATCTTGACTTCTCAGTGAATTGTGGTTAGTGGACAAGTCTGGGTGTGTGCTGGTCTGCCTGGGCGGGTATCTGTGCATTCCTGTGATGGTCTTGCTGCCTGTTGATGCACACAGCAGTATGGGGTCTGCCTATCTCAACGAGGGAGTGAGGAGGCTGAGGATTCCTGCTGGGTGTGTGCTGTGAGTTCATCCAAGAACCCTGCTGCCGCCTCCCCCGCCCCTCTAGATGGCATGGCTATTGATTTTTTGTAACAGTTACTGAACTGCTACATTTACTGACTCATTCAGTCTTTTATCATATCCAATAACACAGTGCATTTTGGAAATCACATCGCCTCGGTTCCTTCATGGCTTCTGCAAATCAAATTTATTTTACCATTGAAAATGTCAAAAGGATTCAACCAAAGGAAACCTAAAGCCTTCTGGGGTGGCAGGACCCTGAAGCTGGTTCTCAGGTGGCAGTGAAGGAGGCCAAAACTCCCTATTTCTAAATGGATGTAATTTGTATGAATTCCCTAAAGCCAGGAGGGAGTCAGAGCATCATCCAGGAGAACAGAGCTTTCAGGCCACTCTGGGACAGGCTCACAAGGATATCACCAGATTGCATTTGCTCTGTGCTGGGGTATAGGGGAAAGGGAGCTGTGGGGTTCTAGCCCTTGGGGAGGTCAGAGATGAGAGGGGCACAGACTCAGGTCCCTGGTGATGCCAACATGAATGGACCAAGTTCTGGACTCCCAAACCATAGCATTTATTGGGACATGGGCTTGGTAGGAACTGTTAGGGCATCAGGTTTGTGTTAGAGGACAAACCATGTATGACAGGGCAGGAGGTGGAAGCCTCTGGGTCCTGGTAGAAGGGACCCTCCAGGAGGACTCCTTGAGATGAGACGTGGAGTGTGAATGACAGCTGCGTTCAGTGCCCAGCAACAGAGGCAGGAGTGTAGCCAGACACACAGTGGAGAACATGACCATGAGGTAGAGACAGCAGTCAGCCAGCGCAGTGTCCTGATGTCAGACAGACACAGCTTTCTCCTAGAAGAATACCTATAAATATTTTAAGTAGGGTATCTGGGGTCCCAGAGACCACCTACATGTGACAACTTGTTAGGAGGACTGAAGGGACTCAGCATATGGTTACATTCACAGCTAAGATTTATCACAGTGAAAAGATAAAGAGAAAAAGCAACAAAGAGAAAAGTCACACAGGTAAAGTCTGAAGAAGACCAGATGCCAGCTTCCAGATGCCAGCAAGAAGTCACAACTACACATGTGAGATGTCGCCCAGCAGAGATGCTCACTAGGGTCTCAGTGCCCAAGGGTTTTATCAGGGGGCTGGTTATGTAGATCCCCTTGGCCAAATACTTAACTAAACTCCAGATTTCCAGAAGGAAGGCAGATGTTTAGCACCAATCATGTAGACGGCACCACAATTTAGGCACAGTGACCACTCTTCTCAGTCAAGGTGGGGACCCTTCTGTGATCTAAGCTCCCAGTCACCAGCCAAGGATTCACTTGCCAGCAGACCTTCTTAAGGATAGCAGTCCCAGGCCTGCCATGTCACTTTTCTGCACACAGGGGTACTAACCTGCCTGGAAGCCTATGTGACAGATGGATGGGGGTGAAGCCAAATCAGAAAGAAGGACAGAAACCCCATCTTCTAGAAAAAGGATGAGGCCTGACCTAGGGAAGTTATCTTTATTAGACTTGTGGTTGTGAGTACCTATGTTAGAGTGACTCAAGAAAATAAACTCTATTCAGTACCTAGTTTCACAGGTGTCTTGCAGAACTGACCCAAGGGCAAAGAATCCCATTGAACCACTCAGGAGACCAGAATTGGTACATGCAAAGCCACCAGGAAGGACAGGCTTCTCTGGTTTTCTTCCACTTTGGAACTTCGGGATTTCTCTTTGTTTTTCTCTGTGAATCCTCCTTTCCCCTTTCTCTCCAGATTGACTTTCTTCATACCTTTGTGTAGTGTCCATCAGGAAGAATGGCCTCATCTCTCACATGGTATGTACCTATTTTCTATCCCCATGATTCTGAAACCAGCATTTTTCAATTGCAATTACATTCTGCTGAGAGAGAGAATCTGATTGGTGTTCTGTGGATCAAGTGCCCTCTTGTGCCACTAAATTATGATGAGGACAGAGAATGAGGTAATATTCACGTGGTTGCCCCACAAGTAGGTACAGTTTTTGAGAAAGGGAATGGTCCCATGGCTCCTGGATCCCAGTTAATGAGTAACTATTTGTGATAAATCTGATGAATTTAAGTCTAGGTAGGGAAGTAAATAAAGTAACTGGGAAGTCAGGAGGGATGAATTTGACATCGTATTAGAACGTAATTTAAAAAATCTTTCTTCTGCAATGATCATGCAATCAGGGGTAGTTCTAACCTAGATAGTAGGTTCTGCTCTTTAGGGAAACTCATTCAGCTCCATCTGTTCTGAGAGTGAGGCAGGAGGTCAGGGTTACATGGACCATTTTCCGTACCATCACTACATAGCAGTAATGGAGATTCAATTGGGGATAATGAGGCAAGAAGTTGTGTGGCTTTCTCAAGTTCATATATGTGTCCATATAAACTCCTTGAATTTCTCATTCATCTATTCAGCATTTACTGAGTTCTTAATGGGACAACATTGATGTTTGGGGCACGTGTGCTGAAAATGTGCTCTCCGCTTTGAAAAATTGGTCTCATTCAAGACACAGATGTATGAATGGAATGACAGATGATATAACAGAGGGATATCCATTAGCATTTTCCAGTGGTAAGCAATGAAAATGGATTTTGGATATAAGTTAAGCAAGAAAAGAAACGGAGTAACTGGAAAGGTGTGGAGCAACTCACAGTATTAAAGGACAAACTGAAGCACAGGGTTTGGAATGCTCAGTAAGTGAGTAGCTTTGAGGATCCAGTGTGCAGGAGAAATGGCACAGTTTCTTCAGGGCTCTGGTGTCAGGAACAAAGTCATTTTCCATCTTGGCTCACTTGCTGATAATCTAAGGCCCCGCAGGAGAACGTGAACGACCTAACTGGAGTTCTCCCCTGCCTTTGTGAGGTTTCCTTGGCTAATGGCACCACCAGGGCTATACCCACAGGACAATGGGTAGCTCCCTGCTGAAATCTGCATCTTTTAACCCTAATAAGGGCAGGAGAGAGAAAGTTGGACAGGACTGGTCAAGACTCATGGCTGGCTCCAGGACCCATGCTTCTCTTCTTTTATATCCATGAAATTTTTAGGTGGGCATATGGCCATCTAGAAACAAAGACTAATTTCCCTGCAGTTTCTGCTCATATAACTAAGTTCTGGCCACATTAATGAAGTGAATGTCATGTTGCAGTTTCCAGAAATGTTACTTTAAAAAAGTAACATTCTTCATCTTCTTCTCCCCATCCCTGGCCACTGCATCCTGCAGCACTGGGTGTGATGGAATGACTGCAATTCTGGCCACCTTTTGAACCAAGAGCATGAGAGCTACACCCAAGGGATGATTGGAGAGAGAGGGGAAGTATTCTGGATTCCAGGAGATAAATAAATCCAGGAAATACATAAATTTCTATTTATTTAAGCCATATTTATTTGGAGACCTTGCTACTTGCAGTAGAACCAAATCCTAAATGAAACAACAGCGGAAAATAACAGATACTCATAAGAGGATGCAACAATGTGCTGTTTGAAAGAAGAGGATGTAACATAATCTACCTGAGAAAATCAGAGGAGGCCTCACAGAGCAAGGTCTTATGGAAGGAACTGGATATTCCAAGCTGCGAGGACAAGATGGCAGGCCCTACTCATCTTCCTGCCACCTTTAATCTCTGGAGCAGGGGCTTTGGAATCATTTGCTTCTGACTCTATGCTGTGTCTCCATGGTCTTTTTGACTAAACACTACATTAAGTATCCTGGAGAAATAAGACAGCTTGCTGAAAGTGGAGGGCAGCTGTAGCTTGGTGACTTTTCAGTTCTTCTCAGAAGAAGCCAATTTCTGGTTCTATGTTCACAATTCTGAGAGAGTAGATGGCCCAAGGGACTGAGTATATATATGTGTTTGAGCATGGATCCCTGTGTATGTTATATGTATTTGTGATCAGATCAGAGAGCACTCTAGAAGTGTACCTTCAGCCTGATTTTTTTTTTTTTTTTTTTTTTTTTGCCAAAAGATCAGTATTTGTGTTGTGGGTTAATTTCTACTAGGTGAGACATTATACTCAACACCTCTTTGGCAGTTTCTGACGGTAGGAGTGCTGTATCAGGGTTAGTGCCTGTGGCTAGTTCTCATGACCTCAGGATCCATGGAGCTGCTCATAGGAGGGTCACAATGTGGCTGAAGAAGTTGCATGAGGCAGCAGGCCCTGGGCTGGTTAGAGACTTAGTCCATTTGCATGAGGAGGGCCAGTGGTCATCTGCTCATAAATCAGTTTTGGGTTTGTCCATTGCTCTTTTACTTTTGCCTTGGTCTCCATCAGCCTTCTCCAGGGCTGTGAAGAGGCAGGAGCAAGTCTGAGAATCTTACAGTAACCATATTCCATAACCTAGGCATACAAGCCACACCCCAGGCAGATTCCTTTGCATATAGGTCTCACTCTAGGTTCAACTTTTCTCTCCTTGGAGAAAAAGAATGACAGACACTAGGTCTGTTTGAGTGAGGTCTCCTCCCACTAGACTGAAGGGCAAAAACTGTAAGGCTTCCTTGCCCTAATAGGAGCCGTTCAGGTAGCTACTTTGAGTATGTATTAGGCAGGCCCAGCTGGATATGGGCTGGAGGAGGAGTCAGTCAGAAATGGAGCCCCTCACTCTCTTTTTGCTGTTGCCAAGCACTTTAAGGACTCACTGTATGGATTCAACGTAATTCAGACACTATTTGATAACTTTGGTTCTAAGACTATAGTCAAACTGGGGTCATGTCCCACTTTCCCCAAGTCCATGCCTACCAGTCAGAGACCACCAGAAACACACATGTAGTTTAACCAAGTATGGTTAATTCACTTGGCACAACAAAGGAGAATGCCCCACTGCAAGAAACCAGGAGCAGCCCAGTGAGAAGAGGTCAGGGAGGACTCAAAGGGTTTGTGGTATCTGAGGCAGGGTTGAAGGAAGTGGAGCTATGCTCTGATTAGATGCTGCCAGGAACAAAAGATAATTAATTATGTTATTTGGTATCTTAATAATTCTTTTCTGTGTGTTTGTATGTCGTTCTGTGAGAATGATAGAGACTAAGGCTGGAATTGACTAGGGAACAGCAGCCACTCCCAGGAGCCAGGATCAGGAGCTCTCTGGTGATTTCCATGGTTTGGACAAGGTTCGTGTTTGGTCTGTGATCAGACATGATTATGAAGGTCCTGGTTTGGGTCCAGAGGCATCACAGTCACAGTGTATCTTTGTCCAGTGTTGATGTCCTGTGAAATTGCTCATGCTCAGTAGGACAGCCCCAAGGCCTCCTTGAGAATGGCAGGCCAGCTCTCAGCTGTTGGGGATGTTTTTCTTTCTCACCCAGAAAGCCTTCCCTGACATTTCATTCTGTCCTCCTCATGCCTGGTCTTGTGCATCAGGAGACCAGAGAGGAAACGGTCATAGTCACCTCCCCAGAGAAGCTCTCATGCTTAGAATAAGAACAGGCTTATCAATAGAAGAGAGACTATTCTCGGTTCAGAAACTGTGCTGTGCAAAAAATTAAAACTCAGTATTTAAATAATTCAGCCTAATTTCTGTTTCAAGATCCCCATTCAGCTGATAGTGGGAACTCACTATCAGTTGCTGTGGTCTGTGTCCCTGTCAAGTTTATATATTGAAATCTTGACCACTCTGATGATGGCATAGGAGATAGAGCCTTGGGAAAGGGATTAGGTCATGGGATGAGACCCTCATAAATGGGATTAGTGCCCTAATAAAAGAGGCCCCAGAGAGCTGCCCTGCTCCTTTTACCATATAGACATGGTAAGAAGGCACTATCTATTAACCAGGAAGCAGGCCCTCACCAGACACTGAATCTGTCTGCACCTTGATGTTGGACTTCCCAGACTCTAGAACTGTGAGCCATAGTTTCTGTTATTTGTGAGACCACAAGTCTATATGTCTTGTTATAGCAACCCAGTGATGGACTAAAAAATCACTCACCGTCATCCAGGCTCTCTCCATGATTGAATCTCTATGTTCAGAAGGCTAATATAGTGGTGGGCAACAAGATGAACAGTTTGAAATAAATATTCTAGGTGATCTTATCCAGGTGGGGTAGAGAAGAAAGATGATGGACAGTTAGAGGAAGTTAAATATGCTGGGGCCTGTCTCAGTCAGGCACAGGGATGTATTTACAGATGTATGCTGGGAGATGCTAAAAATTAAAGGCATTTGCAAATAATGTAAATATATAAAAGGCAAAAATAGAAAATTCAATTACTAATCCAATAAAGGAAATAGATCATGCCTATAATAATAATAAAAACTTTGATCAAACCAATGGAAAACAAGGAAAGGGAAATTTAAGAAATGAAAAAAAAAGACAAAGAAAGTTGGGAAACTAAATAAAACAGCAGAAATAAATATGAATGTATCATCAACTACAATAAATGCAAACATATTAGACGTACCAATCAAAACAGATTCTTCAATTTGATTTTTAAAGAACCCAGTCATATACTATTGAAGAACAAACCAGCTAAAACTAGACAACAAAACATTTAAAGTAAAGAAATCGAAAACAATAATAGGCCTGCCAAACAAATATTTATATCAGACAAATTGAATTTACGGTGAAAGGTACTAAAAGTATTACTGACAGACACTGCATTGTATGAATCCAACAACTGAAATAGTTATGGGGAAAAGCTGATGAATCAACAAAGATAGTGGGTAGTTGAAACATATTTCTCAGAAGCCAACAGATTAAAGATAATGTTTGACTCTGCAGACATATAGATGTGCATCTGAGCCTGACAACTAGAGAATATATATGGAATATAAATATATATGAAGAGAGATCACAAAAAAGTCCCAATAAATCCCAAAGAATCTTCATTACCAACAGGTTTTCTATCTGGCATGCAATAAAATTAGTAATCGACAACAAAAAGATGGTTTAAGCATATGTTTGGAAACTTAAAAGCATACTTCTAAATTATCCCTGGCTTAGAAAAAGAAAATCATAACAGAAATTAAAAAATATTCTGAATTCAAAATAATGAAAGCACTATATATCCAAATTTGCCTGATATAGTTTCCCTAATTCTTAGATGGGTAATTTATAGTCTTGAATACATTTATTAGGAAATTAGAGCAGCTGCGTGTAACCCACAGCTTAAGTAATCAACTTGAGAATCTGAAAAAAGAATAAGAGAAACTAGAAATAAAGAAATAATAAAGGTAATAATAGAAATGAATACACAATAAAACAAATAATGGAACATCTACATAAAATAAAGACCTCAACAAAACTAAAACAAAACTAAAAGTGAGTGGTTCAGAAAAGGAATGTTTTAACCAATCTCAGTAAAATTGATCCAGAAAAAGAGAGATAAGACATAAGTGAACAATAATGAATAAAAAGCAATAAAGTCCACGGATAGGCTGGTGATGGTTTGCGAGTTGTGGATGCTGTGCGCAGCCATGGTCCAACTTGTCTGAGAGTCTGGAGAGTGCTTCTTGGGTTCTACTCAAATTTCCACTCACAGTTCAGGGCTTGGGACAGTGCAGGGTCTCAGCAGCAGTCTGGTGACCTGCAGAGCTGAGTCAGAACTCTGGACAAGAGTGATTTGTGTTAAGACTTCTGTTACTCAGTTTTGAGAAACAGAATCCAACCAAGGGATATTTGTTCCCATGTGATCCACAGAGCCCAGGAGATTTGATCAGAGAAGACTAGGTGAGAAATCAGAGACAGAAATGAAGACCAGGGGAGAGAGGAAGGCAATTCACAGCTAGAGATTATCATTTGCCAAGGCTAAGAGGGTCACTATGAGGACTGCTGGCCACATGGTCATTATGGGATTATGAAGAGGAAAGAAGATGATGAAGGTAAGACCAGGCTCCTGGTCCAGGGCCTGTCAGAAAGTCAGTGGTCCACAGAGGCAAGTGGCTGTGGTGGCAAGGATGACAATGATTAGTTGTAGCAGTATGACAGCATGCTGCGTGTGGAGATGGGAAAAGCATGTGAAAAGACACGAAGGAGAGAAAGGTTTCGGTCAGATGGTGATGAATCATGAACATCACCCCAAAGTACTGACTTCATTCCAGATAAGCCAAGGAGCCATCTAAGGGCTCCCTATAAAATAAGATCCAAGGAGTCCTACTTTAGTGAAAGGGAGGTGCATGAGAATCAGCTAGGGAGGAGGAAAGATCCCCAGGGAAGAAACCCTTTGGGGATCCCAATTTTCCAATATGTCAAGGTTCTTACTGCCACCAAATATCACACTTTTTCATCCCTTTTCAATTTTCTTTACTGTGTAGCATCAAAATTGTGTGCATGTGTTTGTGTGTTTAAATATTAGAAGTCACTATAAAGAGAACAATAGCTCAATAGCTCTATACCCATTCACACCATGGCCATGTTTATTAGCATCTATCTCCCCTCTAAACAAGAGTAGAGTGGAAGAATATTCAACTTGGCTAATTAGGAAAGCTCTTTCCCTGTTTGGATAGAAGGCCAGAATGAAGCGTAGCTGGTATTCTCTAGTCACCTACACCCTGGAGTCAGATGGCCATGGCTGCTTTAAAAAGCTTCAAAGATGCAGTTGCCATGTGTAATTTCCCTATCACTCTGCCGCCTGCCTGCACGGGCCCCTCGGAGGATGCAGAGACCTCCAGCCCTGATGAGTCTTTATAAAATGTGCTGCAGAAAGTCAATACTCTGTTGAGTCTAGTCTGCCTGCTTCCTTCTGTTCAAATAACTATTTTAAAAAGAAAGAAAAACTAATTTGTAGAAAAATAGAAGGGCTGGTGGATAAGCCGGTGTTGCTGTATCAGCTGGTCAGTGCTGTTAGCCCACATTCCAGATCCTGCTGGCCTCCCTGCACCTGCAGCCTCTCTTCTGCACATAACCCTTTCCTTTACCCAGGCCTCCTTTCCTGCCTGGTAGCATTGGGGTTGAATTAATTGACTTTTCAAACATTTCTGGAGCATGTACTATGATCTGAGTCCAATGCTGGGTACAAATAATCCACTGATGGTTGATGCATTCTTAACCCTCAAGGGTCTGGTGGGCAAGGTAGATAAGGCAGGATGCCAAGAGAGTGTGACATGTGCTCTGACTGGGGGATCTATGAAGACAGCAAGAGCACTGGAAGGGGCGCACTTAACATCCATGGAGCAGAATCAGTGAAGATGCTACTGAGAAGGGAGCAGCTTGAGCTGAGCCTGTAAGGATCAATAACAGGAGATAGAGGAGAATATCCAGGCAAAAAGGAGAGCAGGATCTAAGGTGCAGAGGATCATGGTGCAATTGGGTAACTTCTGGGAGGTCCATGAGGATGGGATAGAAAAGCTGCCTGCTCATCTGAGAATCAATGCCTGCTCACTCCTGGTCTTGGCCTGTAAAGACACCAGCACCATCAGCGGGGAGGATTTCGTGGAACATG
>CM053402.1:44723010-44759062 GCA_028644305.1 Xerus rutilus
GGGCAGGTTGTGCCCAACAGGTCTGGAGCAACAGCAGTGAGGCTGAGCTGAGGACTCCCTGAAGACAATCCCAGCAATAGCTTGAAAGTCCTAGTTAGAGTTCACCCTCAGGTTGATAGTGCTGGAAATATTCCAAAGCCATCTATCCAACTCAAGGTCTAAGATGGAGACCTGAGACCCAGCAAGAAGAAGGAACTTGTCCCATAGCACAGAGTCTGGCAAAACAAAAAAAACTAGAACCCAGGGCTCTTGGCTCCCTGACCAGGACACTTTATACTCGCTTTATATTGCCTTTGTTTTTCTTTTCTATACCTATATTCAGATTTTCTCTGCAGTATCCCCCCAACATTAGCTTCTCCTCTGATTGATGTCTTTGCTCTGGACATTCCAGTCTGGCCCACAGCAGCTCTCTAGAAGTTTAGGTCATGTCATTCCTTGAAGATGCAATGCAGTCTAAGAGCTGAGTGCTTTGGGGTGTTCCAGAATGAATGAGGTATAGTCAGCCCCTAACTTAGGGAAGCTCAAAGGGCAGACTTATAAAAAATTAACAAGCAAGTAAATTGCAATACCCAGGGACAAGGGCAGCAATGGAAGCGTGTATGAGGTGTACAAGAGCCCAAGGCAAGGGTGAGCATGCTGCCCAGGACGGTTGGTGAAGGAAGTCCATGGTACCTCAGTTTCCCTGGCTCTAAAACAAGCAATAACAGCATCTTTCTCCACATGGTGCTATGATAAGGACCACAAAACATGTAAAATACTAAGCATGGGCTGACCCATAGTAAATCAGCAAATTATGATTGTTGGTGGTGCTGTTATTACTATGGAGGCACTTAAATGTCAACTACTATGTCATCTTTTGCATAGATCAAGAGGGCTGTTAGAATGCTTCCAGTGGGGCCAGGCGCAGTGGCTCACGCCTGTAATCCCAGCGGCTCTGGAGGCTGAGACAAAAGGATCGCAGTTTCAAAGCCAGCCTCAGCAACTTAGTGAGGCCCTGGGTAACTTAGCAAGACCCTGTCTCAAAATTAAAGAAAAAATAGAAATTAAAAAGGCTGGGGATGTGGCTCAGTGGTAAAGCACCCTGAGTTCAATCCCCTAGCACCAAAAGAAAAAAAGTATGCTGGCCCCGGGAGTGGCAGGCATATTTGAAGGTAGAGTGAGCCCAACAGGCCCAAAGTACAGAACAGCGATCAATGGAGGCAGAATCCAAGTCAGGAGGCGCCTACTCATAATAAAGGCCAGATAGAAAGCAGAGTGTCTTACAAAGGGTGAGCTCCCCCTCCTTGAAGGTGTGCCAGTAGAGGATGAGCAGTCTTTGTAGAGATGCAGAGAGGGAATGGGAGTGTGTGAGTGTGTGTACAGAGAGGGATGCTTAGGGGAATTTTCTTCCTTGGAATCAGGGTTACTGGGGGCAGGGACCCTCTGTTCCTGAGGATCTATTGCTTTATTTTGAAGCTTCTGGGGCCCGACATCAGGGCTGGGTTGAGCTGGGCTTCCAACTATCCTTAGATTCACATAATAGCTCCAACTTCTTTCAGCTTCACTGGGGAGTGAGGCTGAAAACCTTTTGGGGGTAATCTGAAGCTCTAGCCAGTGGAGGGGTGGTATTAATTAAAGCAGATTAACTGTCAGTCATGAGTAACGACGCCAGGGCATAGAATTGCTTAATAAGAGGGTTTGTTACACTATTTGGCCTTGAGAAGGTAATATTGATCAGGAATCCCTGGCCTGGAACTAATTGAATATTCACCCCCAAATTGCAGCGTCTGATTACTTTTAAGGTCATCTCTCCATTGTTACTTGAGAAGTTGTGGGTGGGGTTGAGGCCCAGTGAAAGAGAGAGAAGAAGCAGGAGGGGAGAGGAGGAGAGAGAAAGAAAACAAGAATGTGTAGCAAATGAAATGGAATCCCATTTTTTTTTGCCTGAAAAATCAGATATGACAAGTCTGATAACACTTTCCTCTTGAAACAACTTCTTATCCCTTGGAGAGAAGCTTCCTTGTTGTCTAAGTTTACCAGGAAGTGTGTGCAGTGCTGAAATTTTAATGAAGGAAGCTTTCAGTATGTTAATCTTGGGAATAGACAAATACGAATTCGTTCCTCTCTGTGCTGCCTCCTTCCTGTTGCTGAGGTGAGGTACTAGGATAATGTGTCTTTAATGGTGTTTGGGGAATCCTGCAGCTTCCCAATGAAAAAGGAAGACCCTGGGAATGTGTGCTGAGACCAAGACAGGAGGAAATGGGGGTTTGGGAGGGTGTCAAGGCTCTGAACCTTTTGCAAGGTGGTCACATGGCAGGATCCTGAGTGTAACAGAAGAGCAACATTCTCCTCCTGTGTATGTTTCTGACCTCAATTTGATGGTCTACCCATCTTCATACCTCCAATGCAGCTCAGCTGGCCACAGGCTGGACACACTCGTGCACACACATCTTACGCATAGACTCCCTAACGACCAGGGCTCTCAGTCTGGTGAAAGATTAGGAAAACAATGGAGAACATACAGACTGGAGTGACGCACACTTGCAGAAGGACCATACCAAATGCTCAAGAGCCAAAGTTCCATTCTCTGTGAGTGTGAGCTCCAAGGATAAGCATGAGGTCAACTGGCAGAGAGGGGCAGAGGTGCAATGTCAAGGGCATGAACAGCAGTGTGGTGTGTTCCAGAGACAGCAGGAATTTGATGAGGTGCAGGTGGATGTGGCTTAGCCTGGAGCTGGAAAAGAGCCTCAAAATTGACTGCCCTGAGTGCCGCGGGGAAAGCTATGAGGAATCAGGGGAGATACTCCAGCAGGCGAGGGAAGGGGACAGGTGGGTGCTACAGGAAGAGCATGATCTTGGAGGTGAGGAAAGGGCTGGAAGGAAACTGGAGCCACTGAAGAGGCAGGTACAACAATTCAGGCGGCAGTTGGTGAGGATCTGAACCTGGGAAGTGACCTGAGGTAGAAAGAAGAGAGCTGCTATTGGAGGATTGAGTGGCTTTGTTTGGATGGGGAATAAGAGGAAGAGATGGTGTCCTTGAATTTGGTAACGGAGTAGATGGAGTGGCTGAAATGGGAACACAGGATGGGCAGCAAGTCTGGGGGGAGATGGCACACTGAGTCTTGGCCATGCTGTCTGGGGTTTCAGGAGATACCCAGGAAGGCTGGATTCACAGGCCTGGTATTCGGGAAACAGGCACTGGGGGGGGCACTGAGATGGATTTATACCTTGTGGCCATATGAGAGGAAGCCATTGGAGAACCCAGGGAAGTAGAGAGAGCAGGAAGGGTACGTAAGATTCAACCTGAGAGAGCAGCAGCACTTAAGGCTCAGAAACATCCTCTAGTGACTGAGAAGCCACCATCCAAAGCTTAGGAGTTCATTTAATGAAAGGCAACCCACTATTTTAACAAATTCTTGGTTCTACACACTTAACAGGAGTGGGGAGGCCTGGGTTTTAATAGTAATTTATCTCAATGTAGGCTTTTAAACCTCAATTTATCATTGTCACTGACAACACTTGGATTAATCTGTTGCTTGGTGTCTTTCTTGCTGCTGCGAATCCCAGAAGGATCAAAGGGAATTGATATACATAAAGAACTGAATTTCAATTAATGCAAGCCCATGCTAATTTTCCAACACATAACCCAGAAACATTCTCATTCATTGTAATTTTGTCGCTACCGATCCTCCAGGGGAAACACACCCATAGATTTATTTATTTTTTCTGGCGCGGAATTCATCACGGAGGGCATTACAGCTGGCTGCACTCCCTGCCCCTCCCCAGCTGTCCATGTTTTGCTGGGGTATGGAAAGTGGCTCCAGAATTTGCCTGGAGTTGTTCATTTTCAATAATTCCTCCTCTGATGGAGGCTTGGTCCTGTGCGGTTGCGGAGGGAAAGGAAGCCAGAGCCTGGAGAGGAAGGCAGATTCTGCTACTGTGGAATAGATGCAGGTCTGCCTATGCCTCAGGCTGGGGCTATCTCCTGATGGGTCTCCAGGTGAGGACCTCACTGGAGGGATCCAGATAATGACTTCTCCTGGAGGCAGAGCCCTGATCTCCACTGCCAGGAGCTCTAATTCTGAAGGGGCCCATGTCAACCAGGATGTAGAGAGAGAGGGTAGTGGGTTGAGGAGGATGAGAAGAACTTCCTCCCCACCGCTCTCCAGCCCACTCCGAGCTCCTCCTCAGGTGCAGCATGCCCCACATTTGCATTGGCCTGTCAAACCCACCCATTTGCCAAGATCTCCCTGAGCTGCTTGTCTGAGGTGCTCCAATGCATTCTCGCTTCTTGTTCTTATAGATCGCTCTTGATTTACCTAAGTCCCTTGGGTGCCAGATCCCTGAGGGCAGAGTCAAGAATACCAGGTGCGGTGTTGCAAAGTCCTACTCAAAGACGCCCTGGAGGGGCCTGAGCAAGCCATGTTCTAGCACTGCTCTGATGGATGAAGGAGGTACTTCTCTTTCCCCTGAAGCACCTTGGCAAATACCACACCCAAGAGGCTGCATCTTCCCAGAGGGGCAGGTCTTCTAACCTGTCCCCACCTAGAGAGAGTCTCCTTGTGCCAGTTGGCAAAATGTACTCTGCACCTGCCTGCCCTAGGCTGTCCCCACTGAGCCCACCTCCTCAACGTGACCCAGGAGGTATTTCTGGGTGAGAGAGCCAGGCTTCCCTGCCAAGCCTAGACGCAGAGTCTCCCAAACAGGCTCATTAGAATTCCCTGGTCTAGCTTGGCTTCCCCCACTCTATGTGACTGGCAGGAGCAAAGCCTCATTTAAATTGCCTTGGCCCAAACATGGGGAAAAAATCAGAAGCTAACCCCCTATGGCCCTTGCTTTGGCCTGTCTCCCTCCATATGCATATGTCTCTCTCCCTTCTTAGCTTAGTCTGGGCTCTGGATTGAGCTCTGGGATGCCAGCCCAGGCCCTGAAGCACCCCTGACCGTGAATCATGGCTCATGTCCATTCAGCTTTTCTTCCAATGTCTTCCTACACCCAATCAGGAGGCTACTGCTTGTCCTTTTTCCTCTTGGGGCTACTGACCCTTTTGCTGAGGAGTGATTACTGACATTTTCCTTCCAGAAAATTAAAAGGGCTATGTTCTGTGCCTGGGTCTTACTGTATAAAGAGGACAGAGCAACAACATGAAGAGGTCAGTTCCATTGGAGGAAAATGTTAATATTGTTTGCGGTCCCCCTAGAAATAAGAGGGCATCAAGGTAGACAGGGCTGTGTGAGTGCTGGTCAGGAGGCAGAGGGAACAATTCAAAAGTAGAGGACACAGAGTTACTGGAGTTTCTATGAGGAAAAACAAGTCAGGCCAAGGAAATAGCTTAGTTGGCGGGTTTGAATAATTCCAGTGGGCTCTGGGCTATCAGGCATTCTCTAGTTGCCTGGTCCCTGGTCCAGGGATGATTGAGGGAAAGCCAAGAACTATTGGCTTGGTGTGTGAGAGTTAGGTAAGGTGATGACTGAGGGCTATGGACTCTGGATTGGTTGATTGGTGTATGAAAGCCTTTTCTATCTATAAGAAATGACTGGTCCTGGAAGCGCAGTCTCTTCCCAGGTCTGTAAGCTCTTCAAATACCAGAGCATTGAGTGTACAGAAAAGAAGAAAATGTAGTTATTAGGATTGACCCTGTGATGAATAGATTCAAATAGACAAATATACAATATAAGAACAGGTTGTTTGGGTTATCTTTGTTTCTGTTACAAGCTACCCCAGAATGTAGCAGCTTAACATGGCAAACATTTTATCTGCAATTTGGGTAGTGCTTGGTAGGAACAGTTTATATCTGTTTGCTGCATACAGTGCTGCCTGGGCTTGACACAACTGGTCCTTCAAGATCCAAGGTGGCTTCCCACTTGTACATCTGACACCTCAGCCAGCCTGGCAGGGCCTTCTCCAAGTGATCTTCCAGAAGTGAAGCTAGACTCCCTTCCATGGAGGCTCTGGGCTCCACAAGGACAAAAGTGGAAGCTTCCAGCATGCTAGAGGCCTTGGCTTAAAACTGGCACAGGGTCACTTCTATTGGGTTGGGCAAAGAAAGAGCCCAGGCCATCCCAGGGGGAAACCCCCTCTACCAAGTGGTAGAAGAAATAACATGCTCTAGTGGGGGTGAGGAGGAAGTGCCAGTGGCCACCTTTGCAAATGCAAGCTGTGTTCTAGAACGTGATAGAGTAGGGGCAGAGACACTAGAGGAGGAATTTGTCCCATCTTAATATGGAGGAGCACAGGTCCCACAGAGCATGAAGTCCAAATTAGGAAATAGTTTCAAAAACTCTATAGCCATTGCCATGAGAGCAGATTGGCAAGGCTACAGGGGAACACAGGATTTGGATACATGCAGCTGTGGGCCCAAGTTTGTCTTTGCCTTTTACTGCTGTGTGACCTTGAGACAGGGTCCTCCAATGAGTTTTCATCATGTTTAGAATAAACTCCAAGCCAGGTGCAGTGGTGCACACTTGTAATTCCAGAGGCTCGGGAGGCTGAGACAGGAGGATCACAAGTTCAAAGCCAGCCTCAGCAAAAAGCAAGATGCTAAGCAACTCAGTGAGACCCTGTCTCTAAATAAAATACAAAATAAGGCTGGGGATGTGGCTCAGTGGTCAAGAGCCCCTGAGTTCAATTCCCAGTGCCTGCCCCCTGAAAAAAGAATAAATTCCAAAGCCTTCTCCTGGGTCCCACTCCCTCTCTGTCCTCTGACTCCCCTAATTCCCCTTGCTCCACCCACAGTGGGCCCTGTTTTGTGCTGCCAACCAAACTAGCAGCCACCTCCTGCCAGTTCCTAATACTCCCTGCAGCTTCTTCCTGGCACCTGTTTTCACCCAAAAGCACCCCTGCTCTCCCCCACCCCGGCCCTCTTGCTCCATTCATTTAGGCCTCTGCATCAAACTTGCCCTCCTAAGCAGGACTTCCCCAGCCAAGCTATGTGAAGCACACTCCAGGCCTCGCTTTCCCACCCCCTGCCTTTTCTTCATTGCTCTTATTAATGCCGGACCTTTCTTATCCATTATCTGTCTCCACTAGAAGTGAGGGGGAGATGGGGCTGGAATTAGTTTTACTTACTGCTCTGCCCCCAGAGCTTCCAAGTGATTGGCACAGTGTATGTGCTTAGTATTTACTATGGTTTGAGCGCCCCCTCCAAAATACATGCTGAGTTTTAGCCGTGATGGTGTTGGGAAGCGGAAACTTTAAGAGGTGATTAGGTCATGAGAGCTCACCCTCATGACAGATTAAGTTGTTACTTGGGAGTGAATTGTTAAAGAAGGGAATTTGGTATCCTTGGCACTCCCTTGCCATGTGATGCCTCTGTCTTATTCAGATGTACCAGATGCAGCCCTTGGACCTTGGATTTCCCAACCTCCCAAACTGGGAGAAATAAATTACTTTTCTTCATAAATTGCCTTGTCTGTGATGTTCTGTCATAGTAACACAGAATGGACTAAGACAATATTTATGTATTGAATAATAAAGAAGTTGAGCCTCTGATTTCTTCCCTGTAATGTGAAGATAATGAACCCCACACCTTAAGATTCTTGACAGGAATAGATGCCATGCTGAGCGGAGGGCAGCAGATGCAGCCCCTGCCCGCCATGGGTCCCAGGAGGGCAGCAGTTCCCACTCCATCTCTAACCTCTTTCAGAAAACAAAAGCTTTGGTCTCTGGACTCAGCCGAGTGTGGCCTGCAGCTGCGAGCTGTGAGCGCCTGCGTGCCAGCTGCTCAAGCTGTACCACCCCCAGCCATGCCATTCAACAGGTGCTGCCTCTGTTTGCCTAAAACATTTCAGGGTATAACAGCAACACTCCACGAGCCAGGGATGCATTGTCTGCCATCTGAAGTTGAACTGGGCCTCCAAACACATCCTTATGCAGAGAGCGTGCAGTAATTAGTGTAATTATTAGGGGGGTTAATGAAGCTGGGAACAGTACTCCAAGCACACATTTAAACAAAACCTTTTTTAAAAAGTGGGTGGAAAAGTGCATGCTCGACTTTCTCTTTCCTTTTTACAATTGATGTTTCAGAGTTTAAACTCACTATGTGGGAACACAAATTCTCCATCATCCCCCTACCCAACCCTGACTTCCTGTCGGGTTGGTCATTAGTGGCATCACTATACTGGGGAGGAACCCAGAGAGTCTAAGATCCTCTCACCCTCCACATCCCACAGGTGACCTAGGCTGCTAATTTCGCCTCATTGGTGTTTCTGGACTTGGTCCCTGCTCCTCAACCACTACCATGGTCCAAGGTGAAGGCAGCCATATTTTTCCCTGATGATGGCATCACCCATTAACTGGCTTCCTAGCCCATGTCTTCCTGCTTGCCTCCCTCCTAGGCTGGGTTCCCCCCAAAACAGATTCTGATATGACCTTCTTGCTAAAGAGATTTATCAGGAAGTGTTTCCAGAATAAACTAGGAGCTGAGTGGAGAAGTAAGATCAGGACAGAAAGGGAAAGTAAAGGATGGTGGCCAAGTAATTGTACCACATCGAGTCAAGACCCCCAGAGGGTCACTGTGGTTCGGTCTACCAGTAGACAGTATAGGTTATGCTCAGAGCTGTCCTGTTAACGAGAGGCCATGGTTCCCAAAGTGTTTGCCAAGGTACCCCAGGTGTTGTAGGATATCTTCACTTTTAAAAAAACACAGCAACAGATGCCAGACACCCTCCAGATACTTCACCATTTCAACATCAGACCATCCTACATTCCCTTGAATGATAGCAAATCTTCGTGAGGCTGGGTGTTAAGCAGCAGCTAGGATCAAAAGCAAGCACCTAATGGAAATCGATGTGGAACAGGAAATGAGGGTGGTGGTGTCTAATCTGATTCCAATGATTGAAGAGTTGTACAAATGCCCAATAGGCACACACACCCCATCAATAAGTAATTGTGGTGATTTATGAGTGAAATCAACATGTCATTTTCTGCTTTAGTTCTTAGGCATCATATTCACAAACAGTGGCTAAGTTGTTAGGACATAAATACTAGTTAAGCTCTTTGGACCATACTACTTAATAATAGGAACTCATAGTTTTGATTTTTGTTGTGGCCTAGGTTTGAAAAAAAATTACTGAGATGCAGCAAGGGCTTCGATGAACTGCAAGTTCTGGAACCTCTAGGTGAAGGGCTGTCCCGGAGTGGATGTAAGTTTCCAGGCCCTCTGGCTATCTGTGCCACAGGCAAAGAGGCCTCCCGCAGCCTGAGGACAGCCCTCCAGCAGAGAGACTCAGGTGTGGTCTGCTGGAAATGAAGGCACGGTAGGAGCTTGTGCATGAAGAAAGATGGAAAGGGAGCCAGAGAGGGCAAAGGGGGATATCAGTGCCTGCTACCAGTGCTTCTCAAACTGTACGATGCACAAATCACTTGGGTATCTTGTTCAATGCTGATTCTGATTCAGAGTTCTGGGAGGCCCTGAGCATATGCTTTCTTCGCATGCTCCAGGTGTTGCTGTTGCTACTCGTCTTGGCTCCCTCTTGAAGTAGCAAGAGCTATACATCTTCCCTCTCTACCATGGTTTGCTTCACCCTCCAGACCCACACATCTAGGGGTTTCCCCTCAAGGACTCTCCAATCCAAGACTGATGTGGGGCTCTTGGGGAAGCCCAGGACTAGACAATTCTGATCCCCATTCATCCAGAGCCATCTGGACTCACCCTGCTTCTGGCCTGGATGACAGGAAATAAAGATGAGGCCTCTTCCCCACAGTCACCGTCTCTCCTAATTGCTCTGTTTCTAGAAGACTGAAGGCTCTGGTCTGATGAGGACAGATGAAGTTGGAACATGACAAAAGGAACACAGAGCCAACATGTTGAGTCTAGAATATTACCACAGTACGCTGGCCTCTTCGGACTGGGATCTGCCCAGCAGGGAAGGTTCTTAGACAAACACAGTGGCCTAAGTCCATCTTACTGATAGGAAATTTAAGACCCAGAGATGAGCTTCAGTGCTGAGACCAGAACTCAGAGCATCAGATCCTTTACCAGGATGCTGGCTGGTTGGGTAATGTTCAGTTTAGGATATGTTGAGCCTCAGGCATTGAAAGTAAGTAGATATTGGTGGTACTGTCCCCAAGTAGAGTTCTTGGTATTGGAGTCTACTGATCAGAGTTTGATGATGCACTACATAAAATAGTGTGGGGATCACTGACCTCATATATAGAAGGTATCCTGTCCCAGATGTTGGGCCATGATCATTCCAGAAGCTGGGGATGAGTTGAATAGTTCCTGTGGCCCTGGTAGCCAGGGAGCAAGTGTTGTTGCTGAATCTGACCCTGATGAAGAGGAGTGGTCTCCCTGTCCCTGGAGTCTCATCCTATCTTCAGAGGTACATGGCGATCTTTTCCCAGAGCAACTACGGGGACCCTGAGAAAGACCAAGCATCTAGGTCTGCTAACTCTTTCAGGTTTCTCCACCCATACCATCAACGTTGTAAGCCTTGACCCACAGAAGGGACAGAGGAAGAGAAGTGAGGTCACAGTGAGTTTTAGCATCAGAAGGATCAGATTTGATCCTGGTTTCCCCTTTCCTCTAGCTATGTATATCCTCATTCCCATTTCTTTATCCCTGGAATTAAGATGATGCATCTGTGCCCTTTGCAATGTTACCTTACAAGGCCTCTCAACAGAAGAGGTGAAATTTATTTCCCTTCCCTGTCCATGTGGGTCCTGACCAACAGACAGTTATGGATTTGCATGTCTTGGCTTGGAATCTTGCTCTCTACCACCTGCCTTCAGAGGAATGAATTGGGTAACCATTGTCTCAGGAGAATGAAGAGACTCCTTGCAATGAACCAACCCATAGCCTGGCACCAAGCCCGTAGGAGCCATTGATGTCAGTGAGAAGTAAATGCTTGTTATCATCTCCTCAGCTGGTGTATTATTTGTTACAGAGCATTATTGCCACAATAGCTGACTAATGGACTGTGGGACCTTTGGTTAGTTACTTACGTTAATCTCTTTGGGATGCAGTTTCCTCATCTATAAAAAATGGGCAATAACACTTACCTTGCAGCCCTCATGTGATGGTTTAATGGCCTATGACATAAGTAAAGCACATGGCATACTGCCTGCTCCATGGAGGGCTCAATGAATGGTGATTCTAAAAAGAGGGAAGTCACTCTAGAAGAGCTGCATTTGACAAAACGGTGGTGAGTGCCCATGATGGATGGCTCAGAGCCAAGCATCATAGGGGATGGACTTAAAATCCTATTCCCATTACATGATTTATTTTGGCCTCAGACAATCTGCTGGGCAAAAATCCAGGCCAGATTGGGGACAGAGCAGTGGGGGAGTCTGAAGCTTGCTTCTCTGAATTTCAGGTCTCACTACTGATCTTTGGACCTGCATCCTCTCTTCTAGACCATGGGTTGACTTTCTCTTTGATGACTTTCTGGGCAACAGAAGCAACTTTACCAATCTCTGGTCTCTTTGACAAGACAGCAGTGATGACGTGTCATCTAAAGTATGCTACTACTGTCCCAGTAGTAACACCATACACGTACAGAAGGGTTAGGATTTAGAAACTTGGAGTGCTCCCTGAGCCTTCTGGTGCTCCTCCTCCTTTCCTGCAGGGGTGAACTTCCTCTCCAGGGGCCAGGGCTCTGTTTACAAGGTGACATATTATGTAGAGCCTTGCTCAATAGTCATGCTACGAGTGGCTCAGTTCAATCATTTCTGCCAAAAGAGGTAGAGAAAGGGGCTCTTAAAAGGTCCCAGGACTCCATGGCTCTCTGGTCCCTTGCTAAGGCCACCCGTTAAGTGTCTACGAGCAGAGAGAAGTCAGTTTGGGCAGGACCCCTGGCAGGCCTTGGTTTGGCACCACAGGCTGGGGTGGCAGGAGGTGCTGAGATTAGGAGTGGGGACTGAGGTCTGGTGATGCTGTGTGGCAAGCAGGAGCTCAGTCAACGTGCACAAGGACCGGGAGGGAGGGGCCGTGGTAGTGAGCCCTCGACCTGGGAGTCTGCATCCCAGAGGACATTTTCTTCCCCAAATGAAAATCGCTCCTCCTACTTGCTGCTTAGACTGGGAAGTTAACGTGTGCCCATTTTAGAAAATCCAATTCCTACAAAAATATATAAGGGAGAAAAGGAAAACAAAAATAACCCAAATTATCTTTACTTAGAAATGACTACTGCTAACATTTTGGTGAACATAATTCTGGACTGATTATTCTTGGTGTATGCGTGCGTGTGTGTGTGTGTGTGTGTGTGTGTGAGAGAGAGAGAGAGAGAGAGAGAGATTGCTATTTGCACTCTCAGCTGCTCTCTAAGGAAGTTTTGTTCAGTCAGTGGCCTGTTGGGAGCTGAACTTGAACCCTAGATGAGTTTGAACACACGCAAGTGTGGCCTAGATAGGCATCTGGGGGTGGGGCAGAGCAGGACTGAATTGCTCTGCTTCATAAAGTGAGAAGAGTTTGGAGCTCCCAGGGCCAATCAAGAGCCAGAGGGAGAGCAATAGAGCTGAAAATAGAAATGAACATAAAGGTGCAAAACCCAGGTCAGCAGGAGGTTGAGCCCGGTGCAGGGGAATGGCCAAAGTACTTCCGAGAAACAGGGGCGCCTAATTATCGAATTTCAAGTTGCTTACTGTGTTGCCATGAAAAGGCTTCAACAGGCTTCCAGAAGCCTATGGCAATGTTTTGGCATGCACAGACCTCATGTGAGTAGTCTGGGGTGGGGGTGGGGAGGACATTAAGGAAAGAGTTGACTCTCTATCTGGGTTGTCATGGTGTGGAACCAACATAGCTACCTACATAGGATAGTAAAACAATCCTGACCTTGAGCTCACTCAGAGGAAGAAAGGGCCGAAAGGAAGGCAGAGGGGGATGGAGAATCTCCTTGTGGTCATATCAACAAAAGTCCTTTAGAAATTCATAGAAACATTGGGATGGAGGGATGGGGAGGGGTTCAAACCAATCATTTCTCCATCTGAAACTGTAGTCTGTCCCTAGACATCTGAGACATATGTTTATATTTATAGATCTTATTTAAATGGAATTCCACAGCACTTCGTATTCAGTCCTGTGTCTTGTGCATCTCAGCCTGTAACTAAGTTTATACCTAGTTCTCTTTGTGTCTATGTGGTAAATAATTGGGAAGGAGCTAGCTGTGCATATGACCACTCCCTCTGATGGGCATTTAGGTGATGTCTGTCACATCTGTGAAAACATCCCTCTCTATATATTTTTACACATTTGTTGACGTTGCCACTTAAAAATTGGTTTCAGGTTGGAATACCAAAAATATTCCAACAAAACAAATATCACAGTGTTAATTTTTTTATCTTTCCTTATTGAAAATCTGTTGATTTCAATGCCAGCACACCACAATGATCCCTACAGGTTGCAGAGAGGGGTGGTGATGATTTTAGTAACAATGACCGGACCCATTGGGCTGTTGGTGGTGCCACACCAACACCCCCTTAGCCAGGAGAATCGAAGTCAAAACACAGACCCAATCCTTTGCCTGACTTTGAAATTGAAACTGGGTTTCTTTGGGACTTCAACACATACTGAGTATACAATTGTAACCTGTGACAGCTGCTGTGAAGAGGGCAAGGACTCCTGAGGGACATGGATTCTGTGTCCCTGAGAAGCTAACCAGCTTATGCAGGAAGATGCCATTTGGCTCCACTGTCAACAGCAGGGACTATCAGAGCTGAAAGCTTCCTTAGAGAGTGTTTGATCTCACAACTTCATTTGATATACAGGAGAAACCAAGACCCATTATCCCATCATGTGTAATATATTAAGAGCCCCCCCAAAGGGCTAAAGTTGTTATTAGCATTTTATGGTCATGTTTTTGTTTTTGTTTTTGTTTTGGTACCAGAGATTGAACTCATGGGCACTCAATCACTAAGCCACATCCCCAGCCCTATTTTTTGTATTTTTATTTAGAGACAGAGTCTCATAGAGTTACTTAGGGCCTCACCGTTGCTGAGGCTGGCTTTGAACTCGCGATCATCCTGCCTCAGCCTCCTGAGCCTCTAGGATTACAGACATGCACCATCGTGCCCGGCTCATTTTATGTATTTTTAAGTCTGAAAAGCAAGAACCATCCTGTGAAGTGGACACCTTTCTATTCCCACTTCACAGAGGAGAAAATAGGAGAGATGGAGACACAAACCCTGGCAGTCTGACGCCAGGGTCTGTACACTGTCATTGGTGAACTGCTGTGCTCTGTAACTGAGGCAGGAGGGAATCCAGTATCTCTGCCCAAAATTCTCTGCTTTGTCTCTGTCATTGGCCAGCTCTCAGGCAGAGCTGCTAATGTATGGAGGACCGTGGGCCCCACGCCTCTCCGTCCAAGTGTCTGTCTGTCACAGCTGTGAGCCTGGGGAGGGGGGGGACATTCTAGGTGGACGATGCAAATGAATAATTCAATAAAAGTGACTAATTTCCATGGCAACCTTGTCAGCACGTGACCTGCTGTGCTGCTTCCAAGGGCTGGGTTCACCCTAATAAAGAAACACATTTGTCAGACTACACAGTGTGAACTGGGATAAGGTTTTCTTTTCAGGGACCTGAAATAAAACTAGGTCGGCTGCTGAGAGCAGGGCCGGGGCTTGTAGGAACCTTGTTCAAATATACACCACCTGCAGATTGGTGGTCTGTGGAAGGCCCAGCATCCTTGCAGCACTGAGGAAAAGGGACAGCCCTTTCTGGTAGGGACAGGGGTCATGCAGATCATTCCCAAGCACCCTCAAATGTGAAACCTACATTTTCCCACAGTGTATGGTGGACTCCCAGGTGCTGGGCTGAAGAACAGTTATAATATAACTGATGCCTAGAAAAATGCCTCTTATTGCAGCCTAGGATGCCTTAGCTGGTAAGTAACAAAGCTTGCCCTCAGGCCCCGTGTGAGGTGGCCTTTCTACTGCCTCTCTGATGCTTTTGATAAGCTGGCCCACTCAGGCACGTGATAGGAAAGCCTAACTCCTGAAGTGCACTGAATTATACCAATCACTTTCTTGGTCAGTTTTCTTATTTAAACTAAAATTTTACACTTATGGGTTAGCTTAGGTTGGGGAAAATCTGGGATTGTGTTTGAGGCTCAGGATGGAAGTGGGGTTGGAACTCAGTCTGGGGCAAATGTACATTTGGGAGTAGAATTAAGAATTAACCTAGGATGAGTGTTGGACTAAATCTGAGACAGGCTTAAGACTCAGACAAAGATCAAGATCAAGGTCAGGGTTGAAATTGGACCTGGGGCTGGTAGGAATTAGTATGGGTCTCTCTTGAAGGGATGAGAACCTTCCTTATGTAGGAATTGCTTTATGTTCTGAATCTCCTGGCTGTGGAGGAGTAAGGGCCTGAGGGTCTGGCCAGGGTAGACAGGCTACCTGGTGGGAATGGGTGGAATCCTCCAGAGACCTCTGAGAGGCAGGGGAGAGCAGATCCAGTCCATGTCCGGAAGTGTAAGAGACAGATGGTCATCAGGTAAGACCAAGTCAGGAACAAGAAGACAGGAGAGGGATTGGAGAGAGGGTGGGAACTCCAATGAGTGTGTCCAGATAGTTTCAAGAGATGGAGCAAGGGGGCAGATGAGAGGCACCAGAAATACCTGGTCTGGAGACCTTTTTAGGACTGAGTTTGCCCAGGTCCCACAGAATCAGAGGGGAAGAACTTCAGGGCTTTCCTCCTCTGAGGTTGGGAGCATTTGCCTCTCCCTAAAACACACTCTGTGAGCTCCACTCCTTCCAGGACTCTGCACACCTTCCCCGTCCATTCAGATCACACAAGCCCCATCCTGCCCAGCTCTCTGCTGCTGTCCACAACCCAAGTACCATGCTCCTTCCCCTCCGCTGTCTGCATCTTGTTCCTGGGGCTTCCCTCTTCCCAGACCTGTTGATGGTTTTATGCCCTGGTCCTTGAAAATAGGATGAGGAGCCTGTGTGCCTGTTACCCTCACCTTCATGAATGGGTAGGGAGGGAGCTGAATTCAAGGTTTGCAATGAACAGATGAGTTTAGGATTTGGTTCTGCCTCCCAATGGCTATGGGGCTGTTATCTGCCCATAGGGAATGTTAATGCAAAATAAAAACAAAACAAGACTTCATTTCTGCACTCCAAGATCACGGCCCTCAATGAAATGCTTGCCCATAAGCCTCTTCTTTGGCTGTGAATTTTGGAGAACCTAAGGTAAGACATCATCATCAGATTAGGAATCAGGGCTTAACTTCCAATACACAGACAGCCCTCAGGCTCACAATCCAGGGGACACCAGTGTGAACTTGTCCCAGCTCCAACCTGCCACTCCATTCAGGTGATCAGAGCAGATTCACATTTGGGGGTTGCATAGAACTGAGCCACCAAAGCCAGGACAATGAGAGGACCAACCTCCAGGAATGCTGGCAGTGCAGACAGGACCTGGTACGGCCACACTCCTGAGTGCACCGGGGAGTGTGTACGTTCCTTGATTCTGAGTGAAGACCTGGGCTTGAGTGCCTACATAAGTTTATGAAGGATTAGTCATTCTAGAACTTGCCCTGAGCCTGGAAGCTCTGTGCCCACTGCTTGTTGTCATATTTTAGTCTTGGTCTACAATGTAAATGTTACCCTTTACGGTGGGGCTTCCCTGGACAGTGCACAACCTGAACAACCACACAGGGTGGTCCTGATGAGCTGCTTAGCTTTAGGCAAATTATTTCACCTGTCTAAGCTTCTGTCTCTTTTGTAAAGGGGAATAATCAGAGCACCTCCCTCAGAGTGCTATCCTGAAGATTTGACAAGATAATTCCTGTGGCTGTGGAATAAATACTTAGCAAATGATGTCTCCTGTTGCAGAACCAGGATGCCAACAGAGGCCTCCTGACTCCAAGACCTTCATTCTTTTCTCCCCCCTTCCTTAGGCCTCTGGCTGCTGAGAGAAGAAAAGACAGAGAGGAGGGAGTGGAGGAGGAGAACGATCGTGGAAGTCACCTCCACCCAGGGGTTCTCACTTGAGCCTTTGGATGGCAGCCACAAAAGAATAAAATGAAGTGACAGTCCACAAGTGCGGTCTCTCTTTTTCCAATTCAGCTACGTCTGCCAACAGCAAATATCATCATTTCAGGCTGTGGGAGAACTGCAGCTTTCGGGAACCTTTGTCACATCAACGTAAATCTCCTCACCATTTCCTCCTGCCTCCACAAAGACAGTCCTTTAAATTACACTACATGCACCCGGCTCCCACCCTTCCCTGGGCACATATGTTGTCTTTGATGGCGGCCATCAAACAAGTCCTCATTTAATTAGGGGCCTCTGCAGTCATCAGGATTAGATGCTTGCCTTTTGTGTCCCTTTACGGGTCAGCTCACCAGACAGGGGCGATAATAATAGTGAAAATAATGGCAACTGTGCCTGGCACTCTGCTAATCTCTGCTAAGACAGCCGACACTACAAAATGAGTGTCTTGGGCTGGGGTTGTGGCTCAGCGGTAGAGCACTTACCTAGTACTCACCTAGTACGAGCACTGACCTAGTACGTGTGAGGCACTGGGTTTGATCCTCAGCATCATATAAAAATAAATAAACAAAAGAAGTATTTTGTCCATCTACAACTAAAAAAAAATGTATCTCCAACACCATTATCCTGAGGTGCCACTTCCCTTCTTTCATGGCCTGGGGGTGTCTAAGCCCTTTGCCAAGGGACATTTGCTGACAGCTTCAGAACTAACTTCAGGTGTGAAAACCAGACTTTCACCCAAACCCAGATGTAAGACACAATGCTCATTAACGAGGAGGCCCACGTCCTGAGGGCCTGGCCCTCTCTAAGGTGGGGGGTCCTCAACCAAGGGTCATTTTATCCTCCAAGGGACATTTGACAACACCTGGAGATTTGGATTGTCATTTTTGATTGTCATGACTGGGAGGGAGGGTTGCTACCAGCATCTAGTGAGAAGAGAACAGAGATGCTAAAATCCTGCAGAGCACGGGACAGCACCTCAAAGCTAGAATTCGCCATTCCAAAATGTCAAGGGGGTTGAATTGGAAAGGGATGGGATGGAGCGTGTGATAAGGAGAGAGGCAGGGAGCAAACACTTTGTAGACACAGGATTAGACCCCGGGCTGCTCTGTGCGTGCGCTGCTTGGTTCTGTTTTGAGCAGTCTCCCTTGCTTAACTCCTCCATGCCTTCAACTCAGAACAACTCTGGTGGAAAGTGCTATCTTTAACATCCCCTTCACAGAGGAAGATACTGAGGCTTGGGAGGTTAAGAAATCTGCCCCAAGTCACACAGCTCATGAGCGGTGGAGCTGGGATTAGAACCCAGGAAGCCTGGTTCCAGACAGTGAATAGTCCTAGCTACTCCCCTACACTGCCTCAGAGAGCCCAGACTTTGGAGCCACCCAGACCCAGTTCCAAGTCTAGACCCTGACACTTCTTATCTACATGACTTCGACAAGATGCCCAAAGAGTTCTGAGACTCAATTTCCTCAAGTGCTTTTTAGGGGTTCTGTATTTGTTTCCGAGGGCTGCCATGCCAATTACCACAAACTCAGAGGCTTAGAACAGCATGCATTTATGCTCTCACAGTTCTGAAGGCGGAAGTCTAACGTCCAGGGGCCTGCAGGGCTGTACCTGCCCGCTCCAGGCTCTAGAGAAGAGTTCGTTGTTTGCCTCCTCCAGTTCTTGGTTTTCCTGGCATTCCTGGACTTGTGGCTGTAGAGCTCCAGTCTCTTCCTTATCTTCATACAGACTTCTCTGGGTATCTGAATCTTCTCTTCTGTCTCCTGGACACTTGTCATGGGTTTAGGGATAATCCAGGATAATCTCATATTGAGATTCTTAATTTAATCACATCTGCCAAGATTTATTTTTCTATTTTTTCTCTAAACAAGGTCACATTCACAGGCTGTGGGGGTTGGGATGGACATAGCTTTCTGGGGCTTACCATCTGACTCACTACAGGCACCAATGGGATCATCGAATGGGATTATAAATGTAAAAGCACAAAGCAGATAGATTCTCAATCTTAAGTGACCTTAGGAGCACATGATAGGAACTTGCAGAAGAAATTGCATGAATGATGTAACCATCCTCTGTCCTAGTAGAATGACAGAACAGATTATATCAGTGCTTTGGGTCCTGATTATTTGGTTCTGTTTCTCTGCCCTTGCTTCAGGCTAAGCATCTGAGAGGAGGAGCTAATGTGGGGTTTTGTTTTGTTTTGTTTTTATGTCTGCCCTGCTTCCTCTCTCCTGCCTACTCATGTCTACCCTAGCCCAGTGTCTCACCCATCCTGTGAGCATCTCTGGAACCCTAACTGGCATATAGACTCCTCAGAGCCCAAAGTCATCCAACCTGCATTTGGGGAAACAGGTTTGCAGGTTTGCCTTTTCATATGATCCTTGAGAGTGGTAGTCACCATTGCTATTTGCCCAACAGTTCATTTCTCTATGCCTCTGGCTGCATGGGAGGATTGCACTTCCTGATTCCTTTTGGTTGAGTGCAGCTCTGAGACTAACTTCAGTCAAGGAGTTTGAACAGGTGTAATATGCTTCAGTTTGGAGCTAGTGCATTTAAATGCTGGAGCAAGCCCCTCAATAACTGCCTTTCATGCATGTGATACTCCAGAAACTGACTGACCCATGAGCCTGAGCCTCAGAGGAGGAGGATATGAAGCAAGGTGGTGGGATGAACCTCTATGGACATGATGCATGAGAGAGATACACCTTTCAGTGCCCTTTAGCCACTGAGATTCCCAGGCTGCAGAACCTCACCTCTCCACACTGAGACTCAGAAGAAGGGAGACAGATGCAGTCTGCAAGGTATCTGGGAGTCAGTTCAAGGGAACACTGTCCACTCTGAGGACCCTGAAGGAGGTATGATTCTTAGAGAACACATTGTGCTCTTCTCCCCTCCAGAGCCTTGGCAATGAACAAAGGCTTCACAACTCAGGAACCCAATGGAAACTTCTCCTTTGGGACAGGATAAGTCACAGGGCACCTCAGGGATGAAATAATGCAAAACCCATACTAAGAATCAATTGCAAACCCTAGATGTTGTGGACTTCATTTTGACTGTTCAGAGTTCAAAAATAATCTCTCCAAACACAACAGTAGTTTCCTGAATTTGACCATGGTATAGAAAAGAATGTGGGCAGAGACACACTAGATACAAATTAGTCTCTAGTTTAGTTAATCATATTGTACCAATATTAATATCTCAGTTTTGGCAAATGGACCAAGATTATGCAAAATGTTATATTAGAGAAATGGGTCAAAGTGAACTCTCTCACTTTTGCCATTTTGCCTCTGCTTCCCAAAGTCCAATCATCTCAGGGGAAACTGAGGCAACTTGGTCCTTGAATCACAATGCAAACTTCCTTGAAACATGCTCAATCTAGCCACAGCTGGCTAGATGGTCTCCATATTGGTGCAATATGATTAACTAAACTAGAGACTAATTTGTATCTAGTGTGTCTCTGCCCATGTTCTTTTCTATACCGAGCGCCTGATGGACCCAGGAAGAAGAGGACGAAACCTGACTTTAAGCAAGTCAGCAAAGAGAAATCAGTTCCCTTCCAATGGATGGCATTAAACAATGAGAGCTTCATCTTCTAATCACATTACCTCACCCCAGGGGGTGTTTCCCGGCCCATTATCACATGGCGTGGTTGGCTGGATCTCCATTTGTCACAGCAAACATCAGGCATATGGTAATGGTCCCGTAAAACATGCCCTGTTGGGTCTTAATGTCTATTTAATGACACCTGCTATGAAGACTCCCATAACTGAACTCGTAATGGGAGATGAGGGGATATTAGATTTTGGGGAAGGAGAGTTCTCTGAATGACAGGCTGCCTCTCCCTGGGAGGCCGATGCTGTGCTAGGTTGGGTGGGGGTGGCTCTGCAGGAAATCACAGAGTTTAACTGCAGCAGGGGCTTGGAGAGATGAGCTAGCCAAAAGCCCTTTTTGTCCTAACGAGGATGTGGAAGACTGAGGCTCTGAGTGAGGGGACAGAAATGGTTCCATTGGGGAAACCAAGCTTGATTTTGCATTTTTTTTAATTTGACCATTAATCTATGTTCAAAATGAATTCCAATTATTCTATTTTCCTTTTTAGAGTAGGGAAGAAAGACTGAAGCTAGGTGGCAGTAGGAAATACCAAGGAAGAACTTATTTTTCATCTTCCCAAGAATTGGAGATCTTCCAACCCTCTTCCCTCCTCATCCTTCTCTCTCCTTCGTTTTTGCTCTTTCTTCATCTCTTGGATTCAACTGTCATCTTCAGGTAGAAAGAGACAGAATGAGTCTGGAGAAAAGGTTTTAGAAAGGAGAAAGTGATTTCACCTCCCTTCCATGTGAAAAATTGTATCCTGGGAATGGTGGCAGTTTGGAGGACTTGTGGATCCCATTTATTCACCATTACACTGGGATCAATGCTGGGATGCTCATGATGGTAGGCAGTGTTTTCCAGAGAATGTCAATAATCACTTCCACCCCACATGCTTTTCTATAATGTGAGCAGCAGGAAGTGGAGTCTGACTTTCCACTCCTTGAATCTATGTTGACTCACTTGTGACCAATAAGATGTGATTGGATGTGAGACCATATGACTTCTGAGATTGGGTCAGAAAAAGCCATACAGCTTCCTCCTGGCTCACTTGGGACACTTGCTCTGAGGAAGCAACCTGAGGAAGCCTGGCAAGAGAGGCTGCACATAGATGCTCCAGGTGACAGCACCTTCAGAGCTCCCAGATGACAGCCAGCATTCCCCTGCCAGCCAGGTGAGGGAGCCACCTTGCACTTCCTGGACTGCAACCCTAGCTGGCATATCACTGCAAACTGCAAGAGAGACTGTGGCTGGGCTCTTCATGAATTCTTCACTCAAAATTGTGAACACAATAGAATGATAACTTTTAAGCCTTTAGGTTTTGGGGGTAATTTGCTACACAATAATAAATGGAAAACTGAATCAAATTCAGCCCTTGCCCTAGAAAAATTCACAATTTAATCAGAGACTGGAGACTCTACTGCTCAAACTATGACATAGTGGGCACCATAACACAGGTACAAGCAGAGAATTTGGACAGATGGCCAGGAATAAACAATGTTAAGTGAGGAAAGATTGGCATGGGGAAAGTAAGGAGGTATTACAGGCCAAGTAGGTGCCATCTCCATGTAGGGACAAGGAGTTCTAGCACATGCAGAGCATGTAGAACAGGATGTGGAAGGGACTCGGAACTTCTGACTAAAGATAGCACATCTTCCTAGACAAAAATTAAATCCATTAGAATGTAAGTAAAACACTTTCATATTAAAACCAATTAAGAATATGTCATAAAATAAAAAAAATGCTATGATATTTTTAGCATAAAAGATTAAATATATTTGTAGATTTTCAGGCCTTGCTACAGCTTCCTTGGAGGCACAGGTTTGTTCTTACAGGGTCTTTGATGGAAACTTTGAGAGACTTTGTGTAAGAGAGGGGTCACTCTTGGGAGGTTCTCATTTATAGGTGAGATATGACCACACCTTGTTGAGGAAGTTTTCTCTGGAAACAAGAACGGAAGATAGTCTGGGCAAGGCTAAAAGTAGAGGTCTGTTCAGGACCTGTTGGAATATTCTAGGTTGAGGTTCTGTGGAATGGGAAGACAGGGCAAACAAGGAGCAGAAATGATTTTAAAAGACTTCAACATTAGAATTGATGGAACCTCCTGCCCCACCTGACCTTCCATATTTCTGCCTCTGTGTTCTCCTCTTCCAAGAGGTTCCCATGTGTGGTAGGGCTTAGATGCCTTCCTGAGTGGTCTGATGGTACCCTGTGTTTCTCTTATCATGCCACTGATCACACTGAATAGTCACAGCATCAATGTTGCCAATGGCAGCTACTTCGCGTGTTTTTGATTATGAATGTATTTTATCTGTAGAGTACAGACACAAAGAGTAGCTTAAGGAGGAAAGTGGCTTATGTGAGAACTATTCCTCCCAAGACAAAGAGTTGGAGTTAAGTAAAATAGTGTTTTTGCAGGTGCCCAAGGATGGCATTTGAAAATTAAGTTCCTTCCAGTTTCCTGCTTATTGTCCCAAGCTTCATCTTCAGTCTTAAGTTGACTGGTTCTTCCATATATGTATTTCTGGAGAGATGAAAAAGAAGTGTCTCTCATAAAACTATGTCCTTTTATTCAGGAAGTAATGAGCTCACCAAGAGTTCCATCTACTTTCCATTGGCTAGAACTGAGACATGTGACCAGCTACTACAGCAAGGGAGTCTGGGAAAGTGAGTACTTAGTCAGAGTGCATTGCACCACAATGGAATCTGTGGATATTGAGTGGACAACCAGTTAGATCTGATGTATCATATATTAACTTATTTAGCTCTCTCAGCAGTTGTATGTTATAGTTACTATTAATGGAATACAGATGAAGTACGTGAGGGACAGATATGTTAAGTACTTACACATAAAGTTTACATCATTGGTAGATAGAGGAGATGGGAATGGCATGTTTATCTGTGTCTTCTATGAGACCATAAGCAACCTGAGGGCAGGACAGTGTTATTTATTGTTTTACTTACATCCCGATGTCTCTATCACCTGGAATAATATGGTCAATTGGTTTGATGATTGATTGGATGCTTTATAAACATTCTAATAAAAATCTATACGTGCTGATATAGATGGCAATGGAAAGAGAGATTCAAAGGAATCTCTGCCCCAGAGCACCATTGCTCTTGGCGGAAGTCAGCTTAGACCAAGTTCTGCCGATTGCCAGCCCAGCCATGCTCGGCTGAGCACACCAGGATTTAACAAGGTCTGAATTGTTTTAAGGAGTGTTTTTAGCAAGTTGTAAATGTATTTCACTAAGTCCCATTGCTGTATATAATTGATGCAGCTGATGAAAAGCAATCACGGTCTTGTGAATCATTTCTGCCTGTTTACAAGTGCATTTCATTCCCCATCTTCCAGAAGGATGCACAAAGCACACTTTAAAGGAAAATGTATTTGATATTGACATATGGTAAGACTGTATTGCATTGCACTTCTTCACTGGCTGATATAATCTGTGCAAAAGAAAAAGACAAGCTCGTAATTACTATAGATTTTTTAAAAACATATCCACAGATGATTGCTTTTAAGTATAAACAAGGGCTTTTGCAAGAATGATCATTTTATCTCCACTTGGCTTGCTTTAGGGTAAGAATTATGGCAGGTATCTTGGGGTGTGATTATTTGTACACATGGCTTTCACTCTCATGTAAAGGGATGGAATGTGTCTCACTCAAATGTGTAACTACTCCTTACTTGGCCCCAGTGCCTTTGCTGAGGTTCAACACAAGTAGTCATTTGTTGAATGTTTGAACAAATGAATGGAGGAAGGAATAAACCTGGAAGAAATATTTTTAAAACCCTGAAGGGAAGGTTTTCCTTGTTTGCAATGATGATTGAGGTTATCTAACTTTCTGTATTAATAGTTGGTCTTGCAAGAGTGAGAGTTCAAGTACTTGAACTAGCAAAATGGATTAGTTAGCTGATTCTGCAGAAATATTGCCTAAAAACCAACCCCAAACTCAGGGGCTTAAAATAAGTATGGCTTTTTCTCTTTTTTTAATGGCTTACAGTATGGCTGATCTAGCTGGGCTCAGCTGGGTTGATCTGCTTCCTGCTACAGGTTGTCTGGCTATAGGACAGACCTGAGTCTATTTCACATGATTCTTTTGGGCCCCAGTCTGAAGAGGCAGCATCTCCCTGGCACATAATCTCATAGTAGATAACCAGAGTATAGAAAGAGTAAACTCGATTGTACAAGAACTCTTCGAACCTCTGAGTGCATCAATTCACTAACATCTCATTAGCTCAAACAAGTCATATGGTCAACCCAAAAGTCAAGGAGGAGGAAAGTATCCTCTAGACCACTAGACAATAGAAAGGGCATGAAGTAAAATCCTATTCAATGCAGTGAAGAGCCGGGTGCGGTAGCACACACCTGTAATCTCAGCAGCTCCAGAGGCTGAGGCAGGAGGATCACAAGTTCAAAGCCAGCCTCAGCAAAAGTGAGGCTGCTAAGCAACTCAGTGAGACCCTATCTCTAAATAAAATACAAAAATAGGGCTGAGGACGTGTCTAAGTGGTTGAATACCCATGGGTTCAATCCCTGGTACCAAAAAAAAAAAAAAAGGCAGTGAGGAATTGGAACCAAAATTTCAGTCAACCACAAAGAAAGCCATAAAGATAAAAAGGAGGCAATAGAAAAGTGAGATAAGCAGACACTGTAGGGTAAAGGGAGAAGGAAAGTACACTGAATCTAAATTACTGAGTTGGAGTTTTTGTCTCATGAAAGGATAGGAACTGCCATGGAAGATTCAGCCCAAGCCATCACAAAGTTTGTAATGTACAAATGCCATAGTGGCACATAATATACTAATTTAAAAAGCTGATTTAATTTTCCAAGAGTTATTAGTTTTGCTGATGAGAATAAAGACCAAAAACCTTAAGCAGAGGTGTGGACATCAGACATTGACTAGGTCCATGCACCAGTTGTGTGGCTCAGCCTCTCTAGCTCCACACACTCCTCATGCTACTGCCCCTGACCTCTGTCCTCTGGCTCTTGTCCAGCCATTAATGGTTTTCTCCATGCTAAAGCCAATGGACACTTCCAAAGCCTTCTCTTATTTTCATTGTCTATAGTTTATGACACTCTTCCTACTTCTTCGTGAAATTTCCCATTCTCTTGGATTCTGCTTTGTGATTCTCATTTACATTCCCCTCTTGCCTCCCTGAGAATTTCTTCTCAGCATCTTTTCTAGACTCATTCAGGTTTTTTAAACTTTATTTTTATTGATTAATTTGTATGTGGTGCTGAGGATCGAACCCAGTGCCTCACCTGTGCTAGGTGAGAGCTCTACTGCTGAGCCACAACCCCAGCCCCTCAGGTTTTCAAGAAGGAAAATGCCGGTAACTGAGTTAGAGAAAAAAGTATTTGGCAGTAAATGGTCCAAAAGTCTTTGTCTTGGAAGCAACTAGAACATCATAAGAATGATGCCTGCTACAATAGACCATGGAGGGTGAGCTCATCTGAGACTGACTGCCACATATAAACAGCGACACCCTCCATCCCCCCAATAAATGCAGATAGAAGTTCAAGTCAGTGTTGGCCACATCATCATTTCTACTTCCCTTATGGGTTGCTGGGGGTAGGCTTGATGCCTAAATCATCTAGACCTCTACATAGCCCCGACACAACGTCTGGCAAGAGGGCATGCCATACTGATTGTATCCATTAATCTTTATTGTATATATATACAGGAAGGTGTGTGCAGCCTTTAGCTAAAAATCTTTTAAATATGTTCCCCCATTTCATAGTAACCTTCAACCTCTTTCCACTCCATCTTTTACCATCTTTCACCCGCCTGCACCATGCTAAAGTCATTGCCATGTCAGTCTGAGTGAGCCCACCTCTGCTTCAGCTCCTCAGAGTGACCATTTACCTTCCTACATGCCACCCATCCCTTCTTTGTTCCCAGTTAAGCTCAGATTCCACTTCTCCCATCATGCCTTCCCCGATTCCCCAGCAGGAAGCAACCACATTGCCTCTGAACTCTTCGCCCAGCTCTGCGTCTCTTGCTGTTGACCTCATATCACCATCATTTCTGCCTACTGCTTATATGCCTCCTTCCCTAATTGATTGCCAATTCCATGCAGTGGGGAGTTTATCTCAAGCTTTGATTGACTCCAGTGTTTAGCCAATGATTTGAATAGAGGGGGTCTCAATAAATCGTAGAGCAATGAATTGGGGTGGGAGTGGCAATCTGGGGGAAAAAATCTGATGTGTTCTTAAAAATTCCTATCCCAAGCTGCAGTTTTGGGAAAGAGAAGAGCAAAGCCCCCCTCCTTTTTTTAAAAATTGAATCCATCTTTTCTTTACAGAATTATTTTGTACTTCCTTTCATTGGGCCAATTACATTTATGAAGATGAATTATGACAGGCAAGAATCCACTTGCATGGATTACTGTGTGCTAACTATGTAATTAGGGGCCTGCATCTAGGAGAGGAGTTTGTTAGATATTTCCATAAGAAAAAAAAACACATTATGATCCATAAAAAACAATGAGCAATGATAATTTCATTTTTATTGGTCATTTAAAAGCATTCACTGATAATTCTCCCTATGCTTAATAGGCATATGTTTGCTTCTTTCAGAATACACCCATAAACTTGTCGCAAAAAGCACTCTCACATAATCGTTCAGCCTCACTTCCATCATGAAAGACTTTCAAAGACAGAAAGTATGGAGTTTGTTGAGGGCATTTAAACATAGAGCACCAGTAATACTGAATCAGCAGGTCTTTCCAGACAGTCTGGCTAAGCCAGGCCCAGTGCTAACTGCTGCATTATTCTCAAGCTAAGGGAGTTTCACACCTGAGAGGCTTTATCCTCTGGTTTGCATTTGAATTAGGAAAGGATGAGCCAGTAGCCCTCTCTTTTCAGAGGATGCTGAAATTCCTTTCAGGGAACCTGGACCCCAAGGCTAGGCCAAAAGATAATAAATGTTAACTACATGAATGAATGAACAGACTGTATATGTGAATGGTTAGATGGATGGATGATGGATAGATGAATAGGTGGATGGATGGAAGGATGGATGGGTGGATGGATGGACAGATGAATTCAGTTGAATTAGATGGAACTTCTCCATCTTATGCCTTGAGATTCTGGCGGAGACTTCAGACCCCACTGTTACTGGTTCTCAGCTTTTCTGGAGAGAGGACCAGATTCTTGAACACCCTGCGAGGTAGTTAACAGCCTCCAGAGCTGTCTCTTGAGTTCAGAAAGAAAAATACTTTCCTGTGTTTCCAAAAACACTTTAGGGAATTATTTCAATCTTCCTAACTGAAAATTAAATCCTCTGCATGAAATGCATTTTCTTTTCCTTCATGCTCCTTTTAGTCATGTAACTTTTTTCTCTGGCCCCTCGCTGACTGCTGGCCTCAAGGTCAACCTTCCTATCGTGTGCAAGGCCAACAAGCAATCAAGAATGAAAATTAGGATTAAGGAGCTAATTAGCAGCCCCTCAGAGGGAAAAACCTAGTTCACTGACCTTCGGAACATGCTGGTTTCTCTCCAGAAATAAAATCCATTCATTTACTTGTGCTTTGGAAGCCTGACAAACTGTCAAGAATCTGGAATGTGTGAATATATGTGCATACATGTGCATACATGTATGATTACATATGTGTCCATGTGTCTGTGTATGTGTGTGTGTTCATGTGTGAGTATGCGTATGTGTGAGATAGAAATTGTGTCTGCATTTCCATATATGTGGACACATTTATGCATTTGTGTATATTCATGTATAGTGAATGTGTATATTTATGTGTGTATGTGTGTTTGAGAAATGTGTGAACAAATATGTGTATGTGTTTAGGTGTGAGGTAAAGTATGTGTACATAAGTGTGAGTGTGCATGTGAAATTTTGTATATGTATGAGTGTTTGTGTATGTCTGATAAAGTGTGGTGCCCCTGAGTGTCCCTGTTTTCCTATGTCCCCAGAAGAAGGGATCTCAGAGGATGCTGCAGGGCTCTCTCCTTTTTCAGAGTACTAGGAAGGCTGGGTGGCCACCAGCAGGTGGGTGTGCTGCACACTGTCTGTTTGTTTGTCCCTGGCTGAGGTTATGTGTCCTCTCTCTGAGCTGAGCACATCTGCCTTATGTTCTCCCAGCACCATGGCTTCTCTGGGACAGAGATGTGGTTATGGCTGTATCGCTCACCTTTACATGCCCCCGCCTTCAGTTGTCTCACCTGTGACTACTGCACTTGCAGACCTGCATCCACCTACCATGGTCTGCTCACTCTCTACTCTTTCTTTTTTTTCAATTTATTTTTATCTTTTAAAACAAAAGAATGCATTTCAAGTCATAGTACACATATGGAACACAAACTTCCACTTCTCTGGTTGTAAACAAGATAGTGTCACACCATTCATGTCTTCATACATATACCTAGAGTAGTGATGTCCAGCTCATTCCACTGTCTTTGCTGCCCCCATTTTCCCTCCCTTCCCCTACCTCCTCTTTGCCCTATCCAAAGTTCCTCCATTTCTCCCATGCTTCCCGTCCCCACCCCCATTATGGATCAGCATTCACTAATCAGAGGAAACATTCAGCCTTTGTTTCTGTGGAATTGGCTTACTTCACTTAGCATGATGTTCTCCAACTCCATTCATTTGCAAATGCCATAATTTTATTCTCTTTATTGCTAAGTAATATTCCATTGTGTATATATACCACCATTTCTTTATCCATTCATCTATTGAAGGGCATCTAGGTTGCTTCCACAGTTTAGCAATTGTGAATTGTGCTGCTATAAACATTGAAGTGGCTGCTTACTGTAGTGTGCTGTTTTTAAGTCTTTAAGGTATAGACCAAGGAGTGGGATAGCTGGGTCAATTGGTGGTTCTATTCCAAGTTTTCTAAGGAATCTCCATACTGCTTTCCAGATTGGTTGCACCAATTTGCAGTACTATCAGCAACATTTGAGTGTCTTTTCCCCCACATCCTCACCAACACTTATTGTTGTTTGTACTCTTGATAGCTGCCATTCTGAATGTAGTGAGATGAAATCTTAGAGTAGTTTTGATTTGCATTTCTCTAATTGCTAGAGATGTTGAACATTTTTTCATATGTCTATTAATCAATTGTATATTTTCTTCTGAGATATTTCTGTTCAGCTCATTAGCCCATTTATTGATTGGGTTGTTTGTTTTTTTGGTGTTAAGTTTTTTGAGTTCTTTGTATATCCTGGAGATTAGTGCTCTATCTGAATGCATGTGGCAAAAATTTGCTTCCAGAATGTAGGCTCTCTGTTCACCTCATTGATTGTTTCTTTTGCTGAGAAGCTTTTTAGTTTGAATCCATCCCATTTATTGATTTTTTATTTTATTTCTTGCACTTTAGGAGTCTTGTTAAGGAAGTCGGAGCTTAATGCAATAAACTTTCCTCTTAACCTTGCCTTCATAGCGTTGCAGAGATTTTGATATGTTGTACCAGAGTTCTCATTTACCCCTAAGAATTTTTTTTTATCTCCTCACTGATGTCTTCTGTTACACATGCATCATTCAATAGCATATTGTTGAATCTCCAGGTGTTGAAATAGCTTCTATTTTTTAATCTGTCATTAATTTCTAATTTTATTCCACTATGGTCAGATAGAATGTAGGGAAGTATCTCTATTTTTTTTGTATTTGCTAATACTAGCTTTGTGGCATAGCATATGCTCTATTTTGGAGAAGGATCCATGTGCTGCTGAGAAAAAAAAATGTATTTGCTTATTGAAGGATGGAATATTCTATATATATCTGTTAAGTCTAGATTATTGATTGTTTTGTTGAGTTCTGTTGTTTGTTTAGTTTTTGTTTGGAAGATCTATCTGGTGGTGAGAGGGGTGCATTAAAGTTCCCTAGTACTATTGTGTTGTGGTCTATTTGATTCTTGAAGTTGAGAAGGGTTTGTTTGACATACATATATGTCCCATTGTTTGGGGCATGGATATTTAAGATTGTTATGTCTTGTTGATGTATGATTCCCTTAAGCAGTATGAAATGACCTTCTTTATCCCTTTTCACTACCTTTGGCTCAAAGTGAACCTTATCTGATATGCGGATGGAAACCCTTGCTTGTTTATGCAGTCTATGTGAGTGATACATTTTTCCTCATCTTTTCACCTTCAGTCTATGGATGTCTTTTCCTATGAGATGAGTCTCTTGGAGGCAGCATATTGTTGAGTCTTTTTTAAAATCCAATCTGCCAGTCTATGTCTTTTAATTGATAAATTTAGGCCATTCACATTCAGGGTTATTATTGAGACATGGTTTGTATTCCCAGACATTTTGGTTTATTTTTAGTTTTTAACGTGACTAGGTTTCTCCTTTGATTGGCCTTTCCTTTAATGTAGTTCCTCTCTTTCCAGGTTTTCATTATTGTTTTTCATGGAATATTTTGCCAAGAATGTTCTGTAGTGCAGGCTTTCTTTCTGTAAATTCTTTTAACTTTTGTTTATCTTGGAAGGTTTTAATTTCATTATCAAATCTAAAACTTAATTTTACTGGATATAAGATTCTTGGTTGGCATCCATTGTATTTCAGAGCTTGGTATATGTTGTTCCAAGGTCTTCTGGCTTTAAGGGTCTCGGTTGAGAAATCTGCAGAGATCCTAACTGGTTTCCCCCTATACATAATCTGATTCCTTTCTCTTGTGGCTTTTAATAGTATCTCCTTATTCTGCATACTAGGCATTTTTATTATGATGTGCTTGGTGTAGATCTGTTGTGATTTTGTACATTTGTTGTCCCGAAAGCCTCTTGTATTTGATTATCCAATTTGTTCTTCATGTTTGGAAATTTTTCTGATATTATTTCATTGAATAGATTGTTCATTCCTTTGGTTTGAAGTTCTATGCCTTTTTCTATCCCAGTAATTCTTAAGTTGGTCTTTTCATGTTGTCCCATAATTCTTGGATGTTCTGCTCATGGTTTCTTACCATCCTCACTGTGTGGTCAACTCTATTTTCAAGATTAAATATTTTGTCTTCAATGTCTGAAGTTCTGTCTTCCAAGTGATCTAATCTGTTGGTGATGCTTTCTATTGAGTTTTTAATTTGGTTTATTGTTTCTTTCATTTTGAGGATTCTGTTTGATTTTTTTCAGAATCTATATCTGAAATAATTTTTGAAGTAATCTTTTGCTTCCTATATTTGCCTATGTAGCTCTTTATCAAAATGATCTTTTGCTGCCTGTGTTTTCTCTCTTATATTATCCTTTAATTCACAGAACATTTTAATTATGTACATCCTAAACTACTTCTCTGACATTTTTTCTGCTGTGCTGACCATGGATTCTAATAATGTAGTATCTTGGTTTGTTTAGGGTGCTTTCTTCCTTTGTCTTTTCATGATGTTCATGTGTCTTCTAGCACTGTGGACTTGAGGTGTTACAGTCTTTATCCTATAGGCTTATAGATTCCCTGCAGGGTTCCAATACCTCTACTTTAGGGGGAAACCAATATAACAGTTCCCAATACAAACAATATATAGCTTTAAACTAAGTAGCTCATAGTAGGACATTTACAGCTTTGTCACAATATACAGAAATTATGAGTTCAATTAGTATCTACTATATAAAAAATAGGTTTGCAAAAGAGTCTGCAGTTTCTGCTGGTGGACTAGAGAGAACTGGGGGTGGTATGTAGGATGAGATGTTAGGGAGGTAGGAAGAGAGGATATAAAGTTATTAGATCTTAGAAAGTGTGAAAGAGGAGTCCAAAAGAAGTTGGCTAGTAGTAGAAAAGAGAGAAAGAAATTTGGGGAAGACAAGAAAATAGAGTACAACAAGCAAGGAAACATAAAAATTAGGAAAAGTAAAACATGTAAAAATAGAGATATGAGACTATATAATACAACTGTAATATACTAATCAGATATCCCAGTCCTCAGTAGCCTAATGCATGAAAAATACTTGGTTTCACAAATGTGAAGGTGGGAAAAGAACAAGATAGAGAAAAGAGGAAAAAGGAGGAAAAACAAAAGGATAAAAGAGAAAAAAACTCAAGGTAAATAAAAAGGCTTGCTTCCCTTCTCATCAAGTAGGTGAGGTTGTCTGTTGTTTACTCATATCTCCTCCTCAGGTCCAAGATGGCAATGAAAGTGTCCCATAATGGAGGTGTCTGCTTTCAGAGATAGAGTGTAGGGCTGTGCCCGGTGGTGGTATTGGGCGAGGTGTTTTGAGGTGCAGCTCTGTGGCGTGCTGTGTTGAGGTATGGAGGCTGTCTCCAGATCCTGTACAGTGCCCTCAGGTGTGGGTGAACGGTGGTAAATGGAGGTCCACAGGGGAGCAGCAGCCAGGGGTCCTGTACAGGAGTTGGAGGTCCAGTGCAGGAGCACTGGCTAGGGGTCCTGCATGGTGTGTGGGCACTGGAGCTAGTAGGGGTCCTGTGCAGAAGCGGGTCCAGCACCAGCTAGTGGCCAGGGTCGTGTACAAACTCTGGGGCCTGGAGACTGGTTCAGGCACGTGGCTGGAATTACTGCATGGAGGGAGCTGTTGAGAGTCCTCAATAACTTGCAGAGAAACAGTATTTCCACTGCTTTATTCCTCCATCATGGAGAGACTGGGAACACAGCATCTGTCCAGGCTGCCATCTTGGATCTCCCCCTTTACACTTTCTCTTGTTTCCTACATCCACTTGGCTTTGTTTCAAACATCTCTTACCTGTACTGCTCTTTGGCACCAAATGGCGGCCTCAGGATTAGTATTTGCCCCAGAGGACTACTTGAGGAGGTATAAATGAGCCTGGTCACCCACCTCCACTGGCCTGGGTGGAGTTCTAAGGCCCTGTCTTCCTGAAAGTAGCCAGAGTTTTTTCTAGACACTGAATGATGTCATGTATCTCTTAGAAATGTGTTTGGAAGGACACTCATTTGTATGGCTTCTATAATAAGTGTGCCATGGGAGTTTTCCTGAGTAGGAGAAAGGCATCCACTGACTGATTGAAGAGAAGGCTATCATTGCTTGGATTCTAGAAAATGTCTTATTTTAGTGAATGGAGTGGATGATTTTTCTGGAACCATGTGACTTTTTTTCCTTACTACTCATTTAATCATTAATGTGTTTACTCATTAATTCAACAGACAATTAATAGGCTCCATATGATGTCAGTGGGTCAGAGTGGGGTAGCTTGGGAACTGCCATTTTTCCCAGGTTTCTCAGAAAACTCATTTCCTTATCTGTTAATCTTCATGAGATTATTCTGAGGATTGAGTAAAATCACTTTTTAAATCCTTTATAAATGTTAACTATTATTACTGCTGTTGATGTCACTGTTGCTAGTACTTGGAGCCAATTGACAAGTGAGATGCTTGAGAAAAAGGAATTACACAGCCCCTGCCATAAGGGACTCACAGTCCAGTCACAATGGAAGATATGAAGAATCACCAAAGATGGCTCCAAGCAGAAGGATGGAGATGGAACTGTGGGGATTCCAGAGGAGAAACCTATTAATTCTGCCTGGGAGAATAGCGAAGACTCACTAGAGGAGATAGGTCCATTCAAATTGGCCTTGAAAGCTATTTAAGACTTGAATAGTCAGAGAGGGAAAAGACATTCTAGGCAGATGAGAGAGCTATCATATACAGTGGCTGGAGCATAAATGGAGGGTTACAGCCATGGAAAGTAGGGTTGTATGGGCAGGATGCAAAGGGCCCTGAAAGCCAAGCCAAAACCTTTGGGTTTTATTTTTCTGGCCCTGGAAGTGATTTCAGCATCTTAAGCAAGAAAACAATTGGATCTGTCCATTGCCAAGGGTAAAACTTGCCATTCTAAAAATAAATACGTTTACTCAAGACTGAAAAATATTGGCAGGAATAAGTGGCCAGATTTCCAATTCTTTGGCTGTGTGGATTTGTTTCCTGCCATAGGCAAAAGGGCCAAGAAGAATGATGTCACAAGGATTGTGAGATGCCTCATGGCCAGAGTCAGCATGAAGCAGGGGAGACAAAGAGGAAAGCATTCAGCACCACACCAAGCTTTCTCCAAACTCTGCAGCCCCAGCGAGCACCTAGAGACCTGGGGAATTGTGGATAGGTGCATAGGAACTCATAACAGAGTGAACTGAAGCTAGATGGGCATGAGTTTTAGTCTATCTTCCTCTTAACTAGCTGCGTGATCTTGAGGACAAACAATTAAATTTTCGGGAGCCAGGTTTCCTCATCTGAAAAATAGGAATAATAATGGTGCCTATATCACATGGTTCTAGGGAAGACTCAGGGAGTGAATGCACAGAAGGATGCAGGCAGGATGCTAGACATACAGGAAGTGCTTGCTAAATGGTAATTGTTAGGAATAGCTCTGGAGACTTTGAAAAGGCTTAGTACATAGACCTTTCTAACCTCTCATCTCCCTTTCCTCCCTCAGTACTTCTTGCCAAAATTGTGTCTGACCAGGCTGTGATCTGCCTGAGGATAAGCTAGAAAAGAGTGGGAATGAAAAATGTAGAGCCCTTCCTGGGGGGATTTATAGTGATAAAACCAAAGCAGATCATGTTTTCACCACTTTTCTAAGAGGGTAAGAAATGTATCATGCATCTTTTTTTCCAGGACCTTTGAAATTTTAGCTCTAAGTGTAAAACACACCAATGAATTTCCCCATGAATATTTATTGAAATAGCACTTTTAATACTTTCAAATAGCACTATTTGAAAAGTGAACCTCTAAGGAAAATGCATCTTCTGTAGCCATTGACCTTAAAATATTTACTACGAATATTCTCATCCTAGAAATTTTACACACTGTTTTTTTATTATTTGTTCTGGATGAAATCACAGGGATTTGGCCTCAATGATTCTTACAAGCTGAGCAGTACTGGCAAGACAATCTTCTGGACCACATTCAACTTTCTTTCTAGCCCTGGATTTGTTAAGTTTCTAGCAATTTTTCCCAAGATGTCTCTGGGGTTCACAAACACCTGGTGAAGGGGGACTAACACACAATTGCTAACAGGTGAGCTTAGAAAACAGGCAATTAGAGAATCATGAATACTTCAGCTAGAAGGGAGGTCATCTTGTCCAATGCCCCTTCTCATAGATGAAGATACTCTCTCTCTTTTTTTTTTTTTTTGGTACTGGAGATTGAACTCAGGAGCACTCGATCACTGAGCCATATCCCCAGCCCTATTTTGTGTTTTATGTAGAGACAGGGTCTCACTGAGTTGCTTAGCGCCTCGCCATTGCTGAGGCTGGCTTTGAACTCGCGATTCTCCTGTCTCAGCCTCCCTAAGTGCTGGGATTACAGGCTTGGGCCATGGCGCTTGGCTGAAAATACTCTTAAAGATGCTTTCAAATTGCATGCCGTTTTTTAACCCTCCTGTTGGATTGGCAAAAGTTGAAAAGAGTAATAACTCCTGAAGTCTGTAAAGATGTAGAAGAATAAGCATTTATATTTCAAGGAAATATGAATTTCAATAGAACTCATATTTCCTTTGCTGGTGGAAATTTGAATTGCTACAGATGTGTTAGAGAGCAGATCAGGAATATTGATTAGCATTAAAACTATGCATGCCCTTTGAATCAGAAATTTTACTTCTAGAAATCTATTCTATAGAATTCAAAACACTAA
>CM053402.1:44759562-44887247 GCA_028644305.1 Xerus rutilus
TATACATATGTCCATGTAGAGTGATGCTTGTTGTGTCATAGTTTGTAGAGATGCTTGTTTTAGCATCTAGAAATATCCTGGATCTCCATTAAGAGGAAAATATATGAATAAATTACTCCCTGAGTTTGTGGACTACTGGTCTCTAGGCATTTTTGATTGCTCATTTAATAATAGCCTCTCCCTCCAAAATACAGATATTTACTAGCATGTATTAATATCTTAAGCATAGGATAAATAAATATAAAATAGAAATTTGAAAGAGATGAGATAAACAGAGATAGACACTTGAATATATTTTTCCTTGTGCCAGTGGGGTGTATTTCCCATTTTAGAGACCTCTATTGGATAATATTATGTTTATTTCTAAAGGAATGAATACAGAGCATCATTTACCACAAAGATATTTAAAAAACAAACAATGACAAAAAAACCTGTGCATTGTATGATCACATTTTTGGCAAAAACAAATGATGGTCCCGTACATTGCATATCCATATCTGCAGATACTAAGATAAAGATAGAGATACACTTATCCCCACTCATAATTTTATATATTTATGAGTTTAGAGAATAGTGTCAATGACTGTCACCATCAGTTACAATATCAGGGGCCTGGAAAGGAAGAAAAAGGAGAGAAATTGAGGGAAGATATATAAAAAGTACTAGAAAAATGGGAAAACAATCATGATATGTCAAAAAAGAGTGAAAGTCTATTCACCTTTGTAAGTTAAAAAGTAAATTAGCATGAAAAGAAGATAGCACAGACAACTGAGAAAATTGATTTGATTAGGTGCAGAATTTTCCTCTTAGATTTTGGTTGTTCTTATAATATTAACATTGACCAAAACTGTCTCATTCTCTGGATTATTTATTTCTTGGTCCTTCTTTTCTCAGCACGGTGATGCCATCTGTTGCTCTCTGCAGAGACCTCAGCATGCCCATGTGCATGCTCCATGGGCCCCACATTCACATGTCTTCATTCTACACATCCAACAGACAGGTCAGGAGCTCTCAGGCCCAAATCCAAGTGACCAAAAGAGGGATTCTTATTGCCTCAGCTTAGATCATGGGACTCCAATGGTCCAATGAGCTCTAGCCAGGGAGACAAAGTCATGAGGTCATATTCAGGTGTCAGCTCTACCACCATGTTTGAGTGACAGTTCTCAGAGAAGGGTATGGTGTCTTCCAAAGATGCACAATCAGTTAGTGGTAGAGTTATTCTGGAATCTGAATCTCCCTGATCCAGTTTGGATGTTCTTTCCATTCCTTACAGTTGCATTATTCTCCATGTCTAAGGACTGGTCACCATAGGAAAGACTTGCTCAGTGATATGGAATTTGGACAAGCTAGAGACAGCAAAATGGGGCATCACTGTGGGAAAATGGGAGAGTAAATTACAGAGCAGAATAAGACTAGATGAGGAGATCTCTGATTTATTTCCAGAGAAATTTTACGCAATTGAAAATCTGCATAAAACATTTTGCACATGGTGTCTACAGGTCAGGGTAGCATAGCAAAACTCAGACCTCCAAGATGAGGGATCAGGGAGAGAGAGAGTCAGTGAGAGAGCACATCCTGGCAGAGGGCCTGGCTGTTCCTTGTGGAGCAAAGGTTAGAATGATCCCTGCTCAGTGCTCAGAGGGGCAGGAGGCAGCACCCGGTCCAGGCAACTTCCCAGACCAGAACTCAACACTGCCAGAGATGGCCTCACTGCCCTTGGCTACTGGCCATTTGAGGGGAAAATTGAATTATAATCCTAACATCCTTTGTACATCTGGAAATTTGTCATATTAATTAGATGCTAATAAGGCGAGTGAGATTAAATGGATAGTTTCCTTAAAGATTACACTTAACCACCCAAGGTCAGGTAGAAATTATAAGTAATGTAGTGGTGTAGTCAGATCACTCCAGCTGAATAAATGTCACAGTGAATGCAAGGAGTCGTTCAGTTTTCTATATTTGAACATCTCATTAGAGTCCATGTCATTTAAAGGCATATTGGGTGGCAGGAAGGTGACATTTGAGGTCTTTCATGGTAAGCCAAGCCCTTAATTATCTGATGGAGGTTAATGTGGCCATGAAACAGGGAAAGCCCATGCATAAGAGGGAGTAATGGATTCTGTTAAGAACAGGTTTTATGGGTGGGCCATGGAGGGTGCCATCATTCCATTAGGATGTCTGACCAGAGTTTTCCTACCTTGCTTGTTGTTCAACAGGCTGCATGTGGAGACCAGAAGAGTGCTCTTGGTATGAAGAAATGATGGCCACAATTGTAAGGAAGGAGACTGTGGGAAATGAGCCCTCACCCTTGGCAATGATGCAAGTGGTAGTGTATCACACTACAGATCTAGAGAAGCATTTCTGGGGATGTGGAAGGCTGTGTGTGGCTGTGTGCAGGCTCGGGTGAATGCAGCAGCTAGCTATAGGGTAGACTGCAACTCTAGCAAAGACGACCCTCAATGGGCATATGGAAGACAGCTATGAAAATTCCTGATACCTCCTGCCTTTGAGGATTCATCTTGAGTCACCTCATCACTTCCAAGATTAGGTTACAAAAACCTGTGACTTCTATTTCACTGACACTCTCTCTAATTCTTGGCACTTGCTCACTTCAGTGAAGCAAGCTGCCATGTAGGAAGATGCCCTGTGGAGAGACCCAGATGACAAGGCACTGAGGGTCACTTCTGATCAACCATCAGGAAGAGATAAAGACCTCGGTCCAACAGCCCACCAGGAACTGAATCCTGCAGCTATGTTACGTGAGCTTGGGAGTGAGTGTCCCTGGGTCAAGCTTTCCAATGAGACTGAAGCAGCCCAGCCCAACTTCTTGACTGCAGCCTGGGAGAGTCCCTGAATTGGAGGACCCTGTGCCTGGACTCCACCTACAGAAACTCTCAGTTAATAAATGTTTCTTTTAGCTATGGGATAACTTGTTACATATCAGTGGTTTGAGAGTTTTTGATGCTCCTGAGGTGGGAGGCCCCAGGCTGACCAGTAGACAGGTGTTCCTTGCAGTATCTCTGTGTTCTCACCCTTGCTCCATCCCATGGAAAGGAAAGCTCTTTCTGCACCAAATCTTTGTGTTTCGCCTTTGAGCCTAACACAGAAGGATGGCCTATATTAAAAGAAACAACTTTCACTATAGACTTAATAGCTTTAGGTAAAGAGCCAGGGGGAGGGAGAGAATCTATTTTTCCCAGCCTAACCACCAGGCAAACTGAAACAGTGCTCTCTTTCAGTGGAGACTGATATGGAGCCAAGGTATGTATTGCACCATTAAACTATTGTTCTAAACATCCACAAACAGATATTTTGACAAATATTCTGCTAATTTGTATCTTGTTCCTCTCCAAGAGTTGGGAGCAGATGGTTCTCCAAGAACTGGAATGGTAGGTCAGAACAACTCTCCAGCAGAATTTGGTGGTTGCCATATTTCTTCACCTTCTATACCTGCATCACCAAACAGAAATGAACTCAGTCCTTGAGCTATTCAATAAACAGCTGATGGAAAAACACAATAAAGTGTCTTCAACAACACTTCCTAAATAGAAAAAGAATGGTCCCAGGATAATATTATTTTCTTGGAAAACTTTACAAGCCAGGTGATTTAGAATTCTCCAATCCTCCTGTTTGCTGACGTTTCTTATGTCTCCTGTATACCAGGCCCTACGTTAGTGGCTGCTTACTCAGATAAATACACAACACCTTACTGTCTCTGCCTCCACTGACTTAAAATTCTAATGAAGGAAATATATAAATATAGTTTTTCAAGTGGATGAAAAATATTGGAAAATTGTTCATTGATTTATTTTAAATGACCAAGCATAAAAAGAATAAACAAAAAATATTTTCAGGGCATTTTATTTTTTCTCAGGACACTATTCATTCAGAAGGTGGGAAAACATAACCAACACTGGGAAACCAGTCTTTGTGACATGAAATTCTGTCTGCTCTGATATCAGTGGTGAGGGCTTATTTGGAGCAGGCACAATAATCATTCCTTTTCATGACATTATGTGGATTAGATCAGTAAAATTTTGGAATGACAGATGAGGATTCAGACAATTCTTATTTTAAATTTTAATTTTGTTAGTGAAGAAATTGAGATCAGAGAGGTATACTTGCCTAAGGTCACCTAGTGAGTAAGTTACACTTCCAGAAGAGAACTCAGTTCTTCTTGCTCTAATCCAGCATTGAAAGCATTGAAAATCTGATTTTTATGCGCAAAGACCTGGTGATAGGTTAATCACCGAGGGTGTGTTTTTCATGATGGTAGGTAAAGCAAGTACTCTCTTTGTACCCTGAATCAAATCTACACAATGACAAAATCATGCTTGAAAATGAGGGAGGGGGCACTAGAGTAAACCCCAAACTGAGCAAAATTAGGATAAAGTTTAGGAGAGAGCCAGTACCAAGGACATAGGTGGGAATTCTGCCTCAGAAATATTGCTGCTTTCTGCAGAGAGTTGGTAGAATTTGGGAATGGGGAGTGGCCCAGGGTAATTAATATGGTCATTAAGATATCCCACTTAAGACAGCCAGGACGATTAACACCTGCATAATTTTCCTTACCTTTCATCAATACATAGTTACCCTTTTTTAAAAAAATAAAAACATTTCAAACATAGAAGAGACAGCAGAATCAACAAATGGAAAAATTTACACTCAAGGAAACTGAGTCAACAAAGCAAGCAACACAGAACATCAACATAAGAGTATTTAGCATCCTCGGAGAGATAAGGAAGAGTATTTACCTATGAAACAAGTTCTGATTGTTACAAAAATAAACTAGCAGTCTCAGGAATAAAAAAAAGAAACCTCATACCATTATAGAAATCAAAAAGTGGGTTGAAGACTGAAATGTACACAGCAAATAGCAAATTATAATACTTGACTATCAAAGTGAAAAATTCTCTAAGAACTCAGAACAATGGGATTGAGAGATGGAAAATATGAGAAAAGAGCCACTATGTGGGAACTAGACTCTTGTGTTTCAATATCAGTGTACAGGAATGCCAGAATGGGAAGTCAGATAGAAAAGAAATGTCACTATTCAAAGAAATAATAATAAATAATGTTCTGAAATTAAAGAAAGAAATCCAGATGTTGAAAGGGCACTATAAGCTGAACAGGATACATTTCAAAACAGTAGAGAGTGGCTGATATGAATTGGGGGTGTCCCTTTAGCATCACAGATCAATGGTTCTGGTAATAATATTAATGCAATAGATTGAGGGCTCATTATTATGACTTGACTATAACCTGATCCTTTTGAATGATGCTTCAAAATAATCACCATATTCAATAGTCCTGTGGTCAGTGATGCTCTGTAGACCATAAAGCACGTCCAGATTTCTGGACATTTTCCGTTATTGGTGTTGTGGTAGACAGACCCAAGGTGATCCCTAATTATCCCCACCTCCTGGTATTGGTGCTTTGGTGTCATTTCCTCATCTTCTGTGTGGGTGGGTCCTGAGACTTGCTTCTAACCAGCAGAATATGGCAAAGGTGAAGGGTTGTCATTCCTATGGTTTTGTTATGTATATAAAAACTCTCTCACTCTTGGCTGGTCTTGAAGAAACAACCAGCCATATGGCTAATTGCCAATGGAGAGGACCACTTGTCAAGGAATGGTGGGTAGCCTGCCAGACCCCAGAGCCTCAGTCCTACAACCTCATGTGACTTGGTTCTGAGTGAGCTTGCAAGTGGACCCTTCCTTGGTCAAATCTCCAGATGCAAACTGAGTCTGACTGAGATCTTGATGGCATCCCAGTGAGGTCCTGGAGCAGAGAACAGAGCTAAGTCATGCCCAGAATCCTGATCCACAGAACCTATGGGATGATCAGTAGGTGTTGTTTTAAGTTGTTCAATTTGTGGTAATTTGTTATACAGCAAGAGAAAATTAGTGCAGGTGATTCTGGTGAGGTACCATTCCAACCTTTGGCAATGGCATGGTACAATTGGATGGTTGAACACTGGATAGGTATCTGTACTTGGCTCTACTCCTCTGCTCTCTTTGACTTCCTCCAAACACACTAAATATGTGCCCTGCCTTCCAGAGTGAATATTCAAAGAAATTTGAATACTATGGATTACTATGTCATATTCCACAGCTGACTGTGGGGAGGGTAGTTATCCAAGTGACTTGATTCCAAAGCCCAGGTGACTGGGCACACTGATCACTTGTAATGCTCAGGATGGCTGGCATCTGATTCAAAGGGCATTTGTTTGTTGGCAACTGAAGCTTACACCAGACTGCCTATGTACCTATAAACATATACGTGCTCCTGGACTCAGCTCCACCAGAGATGTTTGTGACTCAGGATGAAAACTCTGGAAAAGTATGATTATTTGAAAAAGTTTCCCCTCAAGTCTAGCCCATAGCAATATTGAGGTTGTGGAAACTTTAAGAGGCAGGGCCCATTGGAATGTCTTCTGGTCATTATGGGCCTGACTTCAAAGGGGCTATTAGCACTCCAGCTCCTTCTCCCTCTCTTTCATTCTTGCCTATGAGATGAACAGACTTGTTCTGCCACACACTTCTGCCATGATGTGCTACTTCATCACAGGCCCCAAAGCAAAAGACCCAACCTACCATAGACTGAAACTCCAAAAACCATGAGCCAAAATAAACCTTTCTTTCTTTAGAGTTATCTCATGTGTTTTATCACAGTAACAGCAAGCTATGGTCCATCTCTTTGACTTTACTTCAAGAGAGATGCTTCTTCTGATCAGGTTTCCAAGTAACTGAAGATGCTTGATAAGTGACCTTTGAAAGTGAACTCAGGGGCCCACCAAAAAGTATTTTAGCAAAGAATTAGCAGTGAAATTAATGGGGTCATTTCCAAATGAGCTGAACATTCACATTTATCTCATTTTCAGCAACTTCATGAAGTTATAGGGATGCATAGTGGCGGCAATTAGGTGGTCTAATAGAGCCAATATTCCAGTCCTAGCTAAACCATCCATTCTTACAGAATGACCTTATATAAGACCTTCCCCATGCTGTGCCTCATTTTCATGATCTGTAAAATAAACTGCTATACTTTGGCCAACTCAATCTCAAAAACTTAATTTCTCTTCTCCCCCTCTGGAAATAATAATGTCTACTTCACTGAGACACATGTAGAATGATGCCCAGAGAACTTCATGACCCATGGGGACACTGTTGACTGTAACTGATCATCACACCCTTGAGGTATGGATTTGTCACCACTGATGCCTGAATATAGGAATAAAAATATGTCTCAGGTACTGAAGATACCCTGAAAAGTTGATTCATTCAGCTTATCTTCCTTCTGAAATTCTTTTCTCGTTTGATTAACATCAAGATTCCTCACACTAGAGAAGCAATCTTGTTTATGATACAAGGTGGATCTGCTCATATTTCCCATGGCAGAGACCTGGGCTTCTACAATGTTTCTAAACAGTTGAAGTTTTCAAGAGGAGCCTGAGAAACCTATCTGGACAAATACACTTACACAGATGTCCTGGGATCCTCATTGTTCTCTCTGTATTGTACAGACCTCCGTCTGGCATACTGAATGATAGTCAATCCAAGGAGACCTTGGAGATAGGAACCTAATGTAATTAACTCTCTTTGTTCCTCCAATTTCTGCCATACAGTGGGGTTAAAGAGGGAAAGACAGGAGGAGATATCTTGGTAGCACCACCTCAGCTCTCCTCCGGTGACAATTCTGCTCTTTTCCAAGCTTGCATGTCCCATTCAGCAAAATCAAAGTTGCATGGTTCACTATAACTGTCCTTCTTAGAAGGCAGTTTGTTGCCCATCTGTTGCCACTGTTATCTCCTATCCCCTGAAGGGGGCCTCATCCCCAATCCAAGTAGCTTATCAAACTCCTTCCAACACCATGTTGTATCCTCCATGAAAGGAGTTATGGTGAATACAAAAGGTCCATACTTATATAACCATTAAATATTGGCATCCCAGTCCTCTCTTCCATCAAGCAAAGATAATAATCCAATAATAACTGCACCAATGGGTTGATAAGGACTGAATGAGAAATGTGAAGATTGAGGCTGAACACCCAAGAGAAATTATTTCCTGAGGGTATCTGGGGTGACTTAAAAATGTCACACATCTTGGCTGACTGAGCACAGCTTTTTATTAGCATTTCACACCCAGCTCCATTCCTGTGAAAGTAACCTCCCAATCCCACCGGCTCACGCTGGTCTGAGTTTCAGGTGTTATCTACATTAGCTATAGAGACAGAGAAAGTCAGCGCCTCAGGGCTTTTCAATCCAAGCTCTTTGTACAATGCTCTGGGTTGTGTACCACAGAAATCCAACTCAACCCCACTTAAACAATAAAGAGATTTTATTGGATCAGTATCAAAAAATCCAGAGGTAGGGCCACTCTCAGGCAAGGCTTGAAGAGTAGAGAGTGTCACCAAGGACCTGGTTAATTTCTGCCTCTTGACTCTCCCTCCTCTGGTGCCAGCTTCATGTGGAGAGTGATTTGTCATGATGGGCACCATCTCAACCCAGGGCTACCTGCTTCTTTTTTCACCTCCAGCGGAGGCATTTAAAGAGTTGCTACTTAACATTTCCAGAAACATCTCAAAATCCCCTCTGGCTGCATAGACTTAGCTCACATGGTCACATCTGGACCTATTCTTCAGCCAGGGAGAAGGAATGTGCTGTTTGCTTATCCCAGGTCAAGTGTTCCTCCCCCAAAGTGGCGAGAGCCAGCTCTATGAGATCACGTGAAGCCCCAGCATAAATGAGGAAATGGGGGAATAAATGCTGGGGATGCAACCAATTTCTACCACATCCCTTGGTTTGTGGGTGAGAGACTGAGAACACAGATGGAAAAGGCCTTGTTCAAGATGGCAGCAGAGCTGAGACCACAACCCAGCCCGGCCATCACAGACTCTCACACTTTTCCCTTGTACAGGCCAATGCACCCAAGATTGAGTGAGGACCAGTGTGAGGTCAGAACAATTGATATCTTCCTAACCATCATGAATGGCTTTGGAACCACTGAATTTCAAATACCTCCACCAAGTTTCCAGGTCAGAAGAAAACAAACCTGGGCCCCAAGGATTCTTGCCATCAAAAGGATCAACCTCTATACTTACTTCTTCCTTCATGGGGCCCCCTCAGAACCAAGTAGCTCTTTCTACTTTTAAGAGGAAAAACTGCATTCTGATGTGCAAACATCATCACATATTCATGCACTCAAAATCTAATTTTAGCTGCAAGAAGCTTCATTATAAAATGCTCACATAATTAAGCAGCTTTCTTCCCAGGGTTTGGGAGTCTGTCTATTCTTCTCCCTCATTTACACATCACTGGGATTATCAGAATGTGTTTTAGTTTTTTAAAATTATATATTTTGGTTTTTCCAAATTGATCCACAACAAGAGATAAAACCCATGAAAATTACATGTATTAACACAGGTTTATGTCACTCCATAGCTTTGCTATTAAAGTTGGAATCTGTAGACAGGGTTTTTCTGTTCTGTTCTATTGGACCCTGATGCATTTGCCACACTTCTGCCCAATAAACAGGTCAGCTGTTACCCTTGGCTGGTTAGGACAGTGTCCTCTTTACTGAGCTGTAGATCCAAATTAACTGGGTGTCAAATGAACTTTCCCAAAAGGATAGGCAAATATCCCATCCTGTTAATGAGTTATACCTAGGATGGAGGCTGCTGAGGACCAGCAGCAGCCACAGGGCCTTTGTGCTTCCTCATTCATCCAGCATCCAGAAGCATCTAGCAAGTGGCAGGCGCTTTGCTATGTGGAGTGATTCGATGTGAACTGGTTGGACCCAGACCTCATTGCTCTACTCACCTACACTTCTAGCTATGGTGCACAGAGCACCACAAGGCCATGTAAGCTGGTGGCATGCCACCTGAAAGGAGATGAGGCTTTGGGGCATATGGCAGCAGTGAATGTATCAACTCAACCACCAGGAGAAACCTCTGGGGCTTTTGCTCTTCCCAGACTCCTGAGGTGGTGAGAGAAACTCAGGGGTTCATGCCTTGGATACAAGCCCAGTTTTCTTGCTACACCTTTGCCTTTCCGGATGCCATGACTGCAGTCTTCTGGCTGACCTGGGAGATGAGGGCCTGAGTCAGTGTTCCCATCTTGGGAGGAGGCCAGCTTTCCTATTCCCTAGTAGTCCAATGCAATGCCCGCTCTCTTTTGAGAGACTCTAGGTTTGCTCTGGAATGTGCATGGGCCCTGGCTGCCCTCCAAGGCAGCATGGAGACTCTTGTAGGCCTCAACTCCTCCTACGACCCAGGAGAAATGACCTTGGGGGGAGCCTTCACGGACCAGACGAGCAGAGCCATCTTGAGCCAATAATGAAAGACCTTGCTGTTCTCAGTTTTCAGATAAACTGAATGGTACTGAGGAAGGGCCAACAACAGCTTGGCATCAGGAAACACCTGGAGGCCACCAGGGCCAGATGCTCAAGCCCCCTGTTGGCTGGGGAGGGCAGCTTCCCCGGGCCCTACACTCCAGCTTGTTCTAAGAGGGAGTGGGGCCAGGGAACTAAGGCTTGGGGTGCTCCAGTGCCCAGTGCTCCCCCACTCCTCATCCTGAACCTCCTCCTGATGCAGCTTGGCTCAGGCTAAGGGAGGTCTCCTCAGTGGACTTCCTGGGACAGGCCACAGAGGCTGCCCGAGTTCAGGCCCACCCAGCTTCCTCTTCCTGCCAAGGCTGGAGTGCAACCCTATCTCCACACTCCTGCCTGCACGATGATCACCCCGTGTCTTGCACCCAGTCACCAGTCTCTCCTGATCTCTGAGCCCAAGACATGTAGCAGAGGGTGACCCGTGAGGGTCATTAGCACCAGCAGCTCTCCTGGTCTAAAGCTGGCAGGGCACAGCACTGAGCGGCTGTGAGGATAGAGTGCCCCACCTCTGTCCTCACCACCCCACCCCCTCCCCACCGCAGATGTGGAGCGACACTCACTGCACACTCAACCATCCGCCTATCTTGCATGCACGCCAGGGTTGCATCAGCCTCTGAGCCTCTGTACCTGCTGCTCTGTCTACCTGGTCAGCCCTTTCCCTCTCCTTTGTCGGGATAATTCCTACAGATTCCTCAAGACACTTCAAAGAGGCTATGGGGCACTCCCCAAAGACCCTGGGCACAATGGCAGAGCCCCCTCTGAGCCACACAGCACACATGCTCCTCTGTGACAGAATGCTCTGTTCTCTTGTGACAGACCTTCCTCTGCCCCATTAGTGAGATGGGCAGGGAGGGGGCAAGGGCGCCTTTCACATCCGTCTTCCCCTGTGGACAGCACACAGCAGGCGTCAGTGTGTCTGACTTCCTTTCCGTTTGGAGGAAGTGGATGAACGAGTGGGAACAATGTCAGCCTCACAGAAACAGATTGAGGGTGTGGTGAAGATGCTAAGTGACAATGTAACAGTGACAGGAAGTGCCAGGGTGAACGAGTGACAGGGAGGGCTCTGCCACCAGGACTCAGGCAGAAGCTGTGCCATAGCCTCTCCCCCAAGGATCACATAGCACATCTTCCTTATGATCTCCATAGAGAGCAGGAGTTTGTCAACAGATGTGGGCAACCAGTTCCAGGGCACACCCTGAGGCCCTATGCCTGCCCTCGGATCCCTCCTGTTGGCACATGAACCCTCTTGGTCTCAGGCTCCTTTAGAGGCCCAGCCCTGCCCTGCCCCGTCCCCTGGTGCTCACACCCTGCTTCCAGGGCAGGATGAACCCCCAGCTTCCCCCAGAGACGGTGAGAAGACTGATAAGAGAGCCCCACTCCAAGACTCCAAGGCGCACTGATTTGGGTGAACTGGAAGGGAGTGGCAGGCTGTGCATGGAGCTGTTGCAGCTGTCCTGAAGTCAGCGTGTGCCTTGGCAGAGGAAGGGGCAAGATCTACTCTGCCCACAGTGCCGCCAGCCCACCCACAGAGAAGAGAGAGGCAGGGCTGCAGTTTGCGGTGCCTGGTAGTCACAGCACACACATTTATGAGATGTCAGACATGTGGTCAGGTCTATACAGCCCAACAGCAACAGTCTGCATGCCCGCTTCCATCCCAATGGTCTATGCTGCTCAGAGCAGTAATACCTGCCCTGCCCGGCATTCCATAGTCAAGGACCTGGCAGGCAAGTCTATGCTGGGGCTGCACACAGGAAGCCCAGGCCTCTTAGAGCCCAGGATGCACGTGTGTGCATGTGGGTGTGTGAGACAGACAAACAGATGGCTTCTGGTAGCACACATCCTGGCACATCTGTGTACACATCTGTGGCTGCATTTGCAAGGCTGGGAGTGGCGTACCCTGCATGGGTGGTTTAGTCACATCAAAACAGGCACTGTGAGCGTGGAGTAATGTCTAAGTGTGTCTGAGAACAAAAGTGTCTGGCTATCAGTGTGTCCGTTTTTGTCTGTCTTGTGAGGTGTGTCTGTCTGGACAGACTTTGCGTTCAGGTTCTCCATGTATGTAGGGCAGCACGCGAATGGGCCTCCCTGCTGACTGCATGAGCAGCCATGTGTCCCAGGGGTCCTCCAGCCTGGGCATCAGAGCAGTGGTGAGCCCAGTGGTGTGATGGTCTCTTTCAGCAGTGGCAGGCAGCTGGGGCCAGGGCCTATCATCTGGGCACATACTCCCTGGGCAGCCCTGCCCAGTTGTGATCACGCAGGGCCTGGTCCACTGTCCGGATGTAGCCATTGATCAAGTCCTTCATCTCAGGGGTGAAGGGCTCTGGGTCCTGAGGCCGTCGGCCACGCCGTCGGAAGCTGCCCTCTTTGTTGTTCTCCACGCAGAGCAGCCGCTCCTCACTGACAGACACATTGAGGAAGGCCACCATCTCCCGCAGTGTGGGCACCAGGCTGTGCCGTAGCTCCTCATAGTGCACCACCAATAGCCGCTTCCCATACTTGAGCCAGTCCAGGACGTGTGAAGACCACCACGAGGCGTAGCTGTTCACGAAGTCCGGCCACTCTAGTGTGGGGAGAGAAGGGACACAGTCAGGAGCTGCCCTGCCAGGGGATGCTGACCCCACTGGGCCTGCTCAAGAAAGAGATGTAGCCAGGATTTTCCACTGTCCACTGCCCAGGGCCCACCTTCCTGGGAGCAAGATCGTTTGGTGACCTTGCATGAATAGAGGGTTAATATCAAGCTGGGCTCTGAGAAAGAAGTCCCAGGTCTGCCCGAGGGATAGTGACCTTGAGTCTGTCTTCCTCCAGCAGCATTTTCTTGGAAACATACCAAGTTCAGACTAATGTGGCCTGCTGTGGGCCAAGAACTGGTTATCTCTTCTATTGTACTATGAGCTCCTTGACCTCCGGGACTGTATCTGGACAGAAAGAGATGTGGGTGGACCCACAAGTCTCAGGCCATCATGACACAGCAACACTCCATGTATGTGTATGTCAAAATACCTTCTACTGTCATGTGTAACTAAAAAGAACAAGAAAGAAAGAAAGACTGATAGGGAATCCAAGCAGGGCATTTCTGTTCAGATGAACTACAAACACCTTGACCTTGTCTTTGGCTGTTACGCACATCCAACCTTAAGGAGAAAGAGCTAACCATGTTTTTCTGTTGCCCACCACCTAGGGTCAACCTGCCAGATCCCCCATGGAGAAAGATTCTTTTGGTGACTGAGCCCCTTTGGGGAGCTGCTGGGCCTCCTGGTGATATGCAGCTCTATGTCCTACACTGGGTCCTCCTGTAAAGCTAAGTAAATGTGGTACTTGATGGATGCACATGGTATCTTGTGAATTTGTTTGTCAATTTGAACCTGTGACCCTGCTGGGAGGTAGCACATACAGGACATCACAGAAGGAGGTGGCCTCAAACTTCTTCAGATGATTTACTCTATGAGATTTCTTTTCCAAAAAATTAAGAAATCAATTTTTTTTGGAGAGGGGCAGGATACAAATTTCAGTAGCCCTGTTATGGAAAAATAACTTCCATGGAAATTATTATGGAAATCCTTATGGAAATTATTTTTCCATAATGGGGCTACTGATACACCTTGAATACTGTGGCTTGCTTTCTCTCATTTTTACGGTGAACTTATGTTATAGGGACTCACCTAATTTCTAAGATGAGAAAACAGTTCTGAAAATAATGTGTGCAGTTTGCTTAGGGACAAATGGCTTGCAAGAGGCAGAGAAAGGATCCAAGCTCAGCCTGTAGGATTGACAGTTTAATTTCTGACTACATTTACATCACTTACCACCAGACCAGCATCTCTCCTATTCACTGCCCAAAGGCTAGACTATATGTGCCTTGAGGTAGGGAAGGGATCCTAATCCCTTTAGCCTGGGCCCCAGGGCCTGGCACAGTACAACTTCAGTGACTATGGGTTGGCAGACTAACTTCATGTACAACAAGTCATTCTGAATCTGGATGCCATGGACAGAAAGTTTGTGGTTTCCCCAAAATCATATGTTGAAGCCTTAATCTCTAATATGATGGCATTTGAAGATGGGGCTTTGGGAGGTAATTTGGGTTAGATGAGGTCATGAGGGTAGAGCCCTTGCAATGAGATTAGTGCCTTTATAAGAAGAGATTCCAGAGAGCTTTCACCTCGGCACTGTGAGGACACAGGGAGGGGGTGGCCCTCCACAAGCCAGGAAGAATCGGCAGGCACTCTGACTTTGGACTTCCAGTTTCCAGAACTATGAGAAATAAATGTCTGTTGCTTCAGCTATCCAGTCTGTGGTACTGTCATGGCAGCCTAAGCTGAGTAAGATGTAGGCTTGCAACCTGGCTCTGCCACCTGCCACTCAGGCCAGCTGGATGAGTCACATAGCCACATTTTCAGGGCTCATCTGGAAAGGTAGACAGGTGGTGATTCCCCTCTAGGACACTATAAAGAGTTGTGGGGGCAGCCTCAGGGATGATTGGCATGCTAAGCACTGACCACAGACTGGGCATGCACATTATCTCACTGATCCTTGAATGCCCCATGATCTGTGGGTTATGACCTGGAGGCAGAGGAGGGCACAGATCAGGCCCAGGTGGATCCAAAGCCAATGTTCTTCTCCCAGCTCTGTATGAGTCTTCAGCATATGAGTAGGAATAGATGGGTGCAGATCACCCCACTAGAGGAGATTCTTGGACACCCAGTTGGAATCCATATAAAACACTGGGACATATCAACTGAGCAGGCTTAGAGGTGACAGGGAGGGGACAAGCTCAAGGCAGGCACAGCAACAACAAGTCCCCAGGACTGTGTGTATTGATCCTGCATCCCCAAGGGCATCCTGTCCAGTCCTCTGCTTACCTTTGCTCTTCCAGTTGTGGTCAGGGGCGTAGCCCAGGTGCCCAGCACATTTCCTGTTGAATTCAGCCACCAGGGACCTGTAGGGATTTCGGATCAGCAGGATGGCTGAGTCAAACATCTCAATCTCCCTCTTTCCACTCTCATGGGTCTTCACACAGATGGTGCGCCGGCTCCGCCAGTGGTCCTTCTCACCCTTGAACCCTGCCCAGGAAAAGCACGAGAGTACAAGTAGAGAGAGGCATCTTTGCTCCCACATGGGGTGCCATACTTATTTGGTGGCAGAAAGTCTGATGCAGGGAAAGGTCTTTCCTGAGGTAAAGCCAGCATCAGGGGCAAGAGAGGCCTATGGGTGGTACCACAGGGGCCCCTGACAGGACCTATGGATGGGAATAGGAAAGGAATCCACAGGAGCAGCCTCATCCCAAGGAAGGAGGGAGCAGGAGGCATTTGAGATAGATAATAATGATATCTGCTTAAGAAATGAAGCAAGTCACTTCCTGTAGCCTCCAGGGGTCAGGAGGCAGAAGGCCTGACCACATCCCTTTATGGACTCCCAGATGCACACATACATATGGGGCTTTTCATGTAGACAACTTCACATGAACATTGTAAATAACCTTATGAGTTATGATTCAGGCTCAGAGTGGGTATATGATGGACCCAAGATCACATAGCACATGAAACCAGTGCTAGGGCTCTCTCCATGTGCCTTTGCATATCTCTGTGAGGCCCTCAGCTTCCACTCCGTCCCCAGAGTGGGGGCAGGAATGCCATCAGACTTAATTGCTCTAAGCAACTATAGTCCCACCCTCTGACATTATGCCATATCCTGTAACAGAGCCCAGCCTCGGAAGTAAGAAGATTCTTCACCTTGGGTCTCAAAGAAGATCTGGTCAAGGTCTCATGCCTAGTGTTTGAGCCTGGCCCAGAGGAACCCAAGGCCCAGTTTCTAGAAATGGAGACTTACTCCCATTGACCAACTTCTCTGGAGCCACTTTGGTGCTCAGAGTCTGAATGACAACTGGTTGAAAAAACAAGACATCCACAGAGGGCCACATGATTCCTGAGGGCTGCTGTGTACTTACTGTGTTGGCCTTTTACTCTATAATATAGGGGTAATACAGCCCCTATCATTTAGATTACACTTTAGTAGGTGAAATGGCCCAAGCAAAAAGCATAGGGACTTATGGGGGAAAAAAAAGAGTAGGGGAGAAGGGGAAGTCAAATAGCAGGATGTCATAGAAGGATTCCTAGAAAGATCTCACCTGAACCTGGTCTCCTGGGCCCATAGCCCATAACAATCAGCTCTAGGAACAAGCTCCATAAATGTTCATGAGCTTATCTTGGGCTCTTAGAAACTAAATGAGTCCTTTCACCTGCTTTCCCTTCATGAATGTCTGGGAAGCACTTACATCTACAGTGAGCAGCAAAGGTTTCTCTGATGGCGGGGAATGTAAATCTCTTGAATTTGGAAATCTGGGTTTATCCATGAAACTCAATGCATGTTTAAAAGTCATCACTGCCATGGGTCAAACACCAAAAGCTTTTGCTTTGATTCATTTTCTCAAATAGCTGGGAAATGCCAGCTACTTAAACACCAGCTAAATAAACACCAGCTAAATAAACTCAAGATCTAGTCTTTGACAATCCTGAGACCCTGAATGCCTTTTACAGTGTTTCAGCCCATTCCATCAGCAGCTATTCTGCTTTGTAGTTCAGACCACATCCACCTACCACAAGAGGTGGACATTTGGCATTGGAGCTGCCTTGTGAATTTTGAATGTGTGCGTGTCATCACTCAGTCAGTACTCTGAGATCAGTGGCTACATCCAGTCCTGAAAGGCCCAAAAATCCACCAGATATCTCTAAAGTCTCTTTGACTCAATATTACACCAACCCTTATAGCTGACTATTCCAGTCTTTGGGCCAGACAGTCATACTAGACCAAAACATATAAATGCTTCAGTAAGTGAAGGCCTTCTAGATGAACACTTGGTTAACAGCAGCTGGAGCATGGGTGACAAGCCAGAGTGGGAAGGATCACATGCTTATCTGGTCACTTCCTTACCCATTTTCAGGTGCTCCTAGCACTCCTGGGGCTGGATTATATAGGCAACTGTGGCTTTTCCCCAACCAGACAAAGATTGTTATGAGTGATTCTAAAACCTGCTTCTAAGCTCAGGATGTTTCTGTTTCTCTAGGATGTTACTGATAGTACCATCTTTTCTTAAACCAAACTCTGGTTAAGAAACCCAGCAAAAATGCCATAACACTTGACAACAGATAAATACATTTTGCCAAATTTAGATGCCACTTGACTTGTCTGAGGCTCTTCATTCTTAAACAGCACACAGTCTTGAGCCATTTAAGTTAATTTTCTTGGCATAATGAGGCCTCTTATTTCTACAAGGGAAAGATTAGAAATCATAAAACTCTTGAAGATTTTTGGACCTATTTAAAGAAAATTGCGTTTTGATGAGCTACCCCTTGCCTAAAAAAAAGGGAAATTCAAAAAATGTTTATAGAGAGGGAATCCAAGCTGCTAGTTTGACCCTTTGAGTCAGGACAAGGCACTGTCTCATGAAGTTCCACTCTAAGTGGTCCCACAACTGGCTGTATGAGCCCTGGAAGCTGGTTGGAAATGCACATTCCTAGGCCTCACTTCAGACAAACTGAATCAAACTCTGGGGTGTGGCCCAGGAATCTGTATTCTAGAAAGGCATTTGCGTGATTCTTATGCATGCTCAAGGTTGAGAGGCACTGCTGTCATGCCCCAGAAGGGCACAATCAGGCCTCTGGGAGCTACTTTGCCCTCCCCTGCAGCTTTGACTTGCCTTTGTTGTAGAGGGTCCCGTCAAAGTAGTAGCTTCCTGTATAGAAGCCAGTGGCGTGCTCGATCAGGTGCCTTGCCCATGTGTTCCCAGCTCCTGGGAAGCTCGACAAAGCCACAAACATCTTGGATTTGTTGGGCAGGAACCTCCTGTCAGTGCACCGAGTATCTGAAAGTCCAGAAGTTATCAAAGGTTACTCACCTCCATTAGGATTCACAGATCCTCTTCCAGATTCCCCAGGATGAGGACTGATGATCCAAGATTTCCATTTAACTGATGGGAAAACCAAGGCCCAAAGAGGTGAAGGTATTTGCCACCTGAACCTTGGCTGCACAGGTCTGTAGCTGGCCAAAGAAAACCCCATGACAAGGCCACTCTATGGGCCTTCAGGTGAATCCAGATTCTAATAGCAGAGGTGGACAGGAGTGCTAGCTGGGCTGAGCAATGTCACATACCACAGTGAACTAGGGCTGGCCTAATTTCAATTCTCTGAGGCTCATCTTCCTTTCCCAGGGCTACTATAAGAAGCACATGAAATGGCCAGGGGCAAGAAAGCCCCCAGGCCCTCAGGGTTGTGTTGGTCCGAGCTGATGCTCCCAAAAGGTGGGAATCTTCCTCTCCACCGGCTTGTCCCCTCTCAGTTCTTAAGGTCAGCTAGGGCAGATGTGATGCTCACAGCAAGGATGATGCCAGGGTCTAGAGGCCTTAGAGATGGAGCTCTCTTCTTTCTAAGCTTCCCTACCCCACTACATGCCATTGCTATCCCTCTGGGCCTGCCTTTCTCCACACTCTTTCTCCTTCTGTTACACCATCATCCCCAGAGAGACTCAGATAAAGGGTCAGGGGTTCCTGAAACAACCTGGAATTCAGCCTCTATGGAGGGTGGAGGTTTCACTCTTGCTTCTATTTCTCACTGGCTAAGATGCTGGAGACTTAACACAGACACCTTCCTCACCCAGTCCTGGGGTATCATCAGCATCTCCAATCCTGGAAACTCTCTCCAATCCCAAACCAAAAGCCACACCTGGTAGTGGCTACAGATCTCACCTTGCACAGGTGTTTGGTAGACCTCACAGTAACCTGCCAGCTTCTGCGCCTTGGGGTCCTGGCCACACAGTGAGCTGTCCACAGCGTCCCTCAGGTTGAACTGTGTGGTTGGGTAAGCACAGTAGCATTCCCAGCCCCGGAGGACGGCCAAGGGGAACTCCTGCCAGGGAAGAAGAGAAGGGACCGGGGTGAACTTGAGGGCACACTTCCAGCAGCTTAGGCTCTAGATGGGACAGATGGAGGGACTGTCCAATGCATGGGTAAACAGGGGTGACTGTCATCCTCCCATGAGCAGGTTCTGTACTCAAATCCAGGGAGACAAACTCAACAAGACATGACTTCTGCCCTCTAGGAGCTCTGAGTGGGTCACAAGACAACCGTTACCACAGTTTAAGTGGCACTTAGGCAGAAGGGTTGGCAAGGGCAGGAAGTAGGAAGCAGGGCCAGGAAGTGGGATTTGAGATGTCTAGGTGTTTGCCATGGGTGCAGGGAGGGAAAGGGCAGTCCAGGAAGAGGGCTTCACATGAGCTCAGGGCTCAAGATGTTACACCTTGGCCAGTCATTTCCCTGGAAAGAGACTAAAGCCAACCCTGTGCCTGCAATATGGGGACATTTTCCCACAGTCATCTTTTCAGATGGAACAGGTGGGGAAGCACAGTCCTTGTTCTGTGCCCAAGGCAGTCCAAGCAGTGGGGGTTTCCTGAAAAAGGAGGGCCCTTCCCAGTTAGGAGAGAGGAAGTGCCCCACTGCCGGGACCAGCCAGCTCCTGGCAATCTCTCAAGGGGTTCTTCCTCTTTGGTGTACCATCCAGTGCAGCAGGGTGGATGTGAGCCTCCTGAAGGTTGAATGGGAAGGCTGCTGGTGCTGGGCAACTTGGGTAAGGAACTTAACCTCTCTGAATCTCACCATTGAGAAAAAGTAATAAAATCCATCTTGTAGGTGTTCAGTGATGGCTAGATGAGACAGGTGCCCAGCACTGGGCTTGGCCCACAGGAGCTGCTTCACTGAGGAACCAGCCATCCTCAAGCCTTACCCCATTGGGGCCCTGCCACAGTTCACTCAAAAGTGCATCTACCCACCTCCTCCACAAAGTTTTTTTGAGCACCTACTATGCGCCAGGCCCTGGGTAGGACATTTAGCTCCGTTTCATCTCTGCTCCTCCTGTGTCTTTCAGCTGGAGCTGCCAGGTCTTCTGGAGCATGGAGGGATGAGGGAGCTGTCTATGTGTGAGGGAGGGAGGCGGTGGGTAGAGGGAACTGCTCACTGTCGAGGGAAATGCTGCACAAACCTTTTTATTTTTTGCCCACAGCAAGAAATCTCATAAATAAATAAATAAAAGAAAATCAATAGCGTTTACTATGCATGGCTTAGTAACGCTGAGGATCTCAGCACTCCCATAAGACAATAGAGAATGCTGCAGCCCAGGGAGGGCAAGGCCAAGCCAGGACGGGGCAGAGCAGAAAGAAATGTTGCTACGCAGTGCCTGCTCGTGAACCCCAGGCTGGATCCTCTCCTCCAGGCCCAGCAGCTCCCAGGAAAGGTCCCCTACCTCCCTCATCCTTCCTTAAATCTCTGCACTTGCCCAGAGATTACAAGAGGCTAACAAGCCCCACCGGCTCCCTAACTAGCCTCCACAGCCGCAGGCCTCGCGCCACTTCCTTCCCAACAGAAGGCGTGATCTGGGACCTGACCCTCAATCAGAACACCACTGGCTTTTCTGGAAGCAAGTGTTCATTCTGATGTGAATTCATGAAAAGAGATCTCAAGAACTGTGACCTCTGACCTCCCTCACAAAGTCCTTGTTGAGAGCTGGGAATGGAGCTCAGAGGTAGAGGCCTGCCTGGCATGTGCGGGGCCCTGGGTTTTACTGCTAGTACTAAAAACAGAAACCAATTTAAAAAAAAACCCAAAATGACAAAAGAACAAAGCCCTCGTCCCACCTTGTCCCACATCGACACCTTCTTCCCAGGGAGCTGTAGAAACCAGCAACCCAACTCCCAGGGTACAACTTGAGAGCTCACACAGGGGCCTGGCTGTGTCTCCCATACTTCCGTCCATATTGGCTGTGATGGGTGGAACTGTATCCCCCAAATTCACACACTGAAGCTCTAACCCCAGTACCTCAAAATGTGATCTTATTTGAAAAGATAAGCTTTATGGAATTAATTAAGATGAAGCCATTAGAATGGGCCCTAATCTAATATGACTGCTGTCCTTATGCAAAGAAGAAGTTAGGAGAGACAGCACATAGACCTAGGGACAACCACCTGAGGACACAGTGAGAAATGACCACCTGCAGGCCAAGGAGAGAGGCCTCAGGAGAAACCAGCCCTGCTGACACCTCCATCTTGGAGTTTCAGCCTCCAGAACTATGAAGGGAAATGTGTGTCATTTAAGCTACCCAGCCTGTGTCAGAGCAGCCTGTGCATACTCAGACAAAGGCTTTCTTGTTGTTCCTGACCACTCTGTTTTGGCTCCCACCACAGGACATTTGCACTTGCTTTTCCATCCTCCTGGAATGTTCTTCCCCATATGCCCTTGTGGCCCTCTCCCCCTCACCATCTTCAAGTCACCCTCTCAGTGCCACCTTTTCAAGTTGCAGTACCCCTCCCATCTTCTTCAGTTTCTTGCTCTGCTTTCTAATTTTGTTTAATAACCCCCTGGGTGAAATGCTGTGATCTCAGGTGTACTGCTCAATCAGTTTTGATGAACATACATCAAGACCAGTAGCATTTCCATCACACCAGAGGTTCCTCTGCCCCTTTGCTATCATCCCTCTCTCCTCCAAAGCAACCACTCCTCTGATTTCTATTACCACAGATTAATTTTACCTGTGCTAAGATATCATAAAAATAGAATCACCCAGTACCTATTTTTGTGTGCCTGGCTTCTTTCATTCAGAAGAATAGTTGTCAAACTCATCCATATTGTTTTACATGTTGGTAGATGGTTCCTTTTCATTGGCACATAGTATTCTATACATAGATGGACCAGTGTGTTGATTCATCCACTTGTTGATGGACATTTGGGCTATTTCCAGCATTTAGCTATTGTGAATAAAGCTGCATTAAATATCCTTGTACAAGGCTTTTAGTGGATAGATGTTTTCATTTCTCATGGGTAAACACCTACAAAGCTTGCCTCATTTTTCTTTCCTGAACTTATCAACACAACATACTATGTACTTTACATATTTATCTGGTTGACTGCCTGCCTCTATCCAGGAGGATGCAACCAGGGAAGGGTTTTTTTGTGAGCTTTGTGTGCTTTGCTGTATCGTCAGTGCCTAAAGTAGTGTCTGGCAAGTGGCAGATGCTCAATAAATGTTTGATGTATGAATGCATGCATGTATGAATGAATGGATGGATGGATGGATAAATGGATGGATGGATGGAAGAAGCTCCTTTCCAGATCCCAAGCCCCTCGAAAGCCATTCCAACAAACCTGGACATGATCTTTCTTCTGGTTATTGGGCCAACAGCATCACTGGGCACAGGGAGGGGAAAAAAGCCTACTACCACTAAGCAAACCCTCCCCAAGCTCAGGAACCCTAGGGAGCTGTGCTGTCCTGGGATTCTCGTTCAGAGGCAGGCATGGTGAATCTGCTCTGTGCACACTGGCTCTGTCTCCCTCCTCAGCAGCACCAGTGCTGCCAACGCCGATGTCTCACAATCTTATATCCAGGGCTGCAGAATGAGCTGCCCCCACCAGTGACCCAAACCTTTTTTGCTTCCTTGAGTGGATTAAACTGTCAAGTTTCCGGGTGTTTGCAGAGCGGCGGGAGAACTGCAGACAGTAATGTGGTTTTATTTACAACATAACCGCTTCAGCAACATCACTGGATTCTGAAAACACAGAACAATTTTCAGCCCCTTGGGTATTTCTAGGACATGATTTCCATAAAAATTAAATATTGATGAATCTTACCTCTCTGCCAACTTCACATCCCCCCTACCCCGCCACCATTCCAAGCTTCAGTGAGGAGAGAAAGGGCAGAGAGAAAAAGGAGAAGAGGATTGGAGAAAGGAAGGCAGCAAAAGAAAGCACACATGTGGGGTTTGTTTCAATCAAACAAAAGAGGAGGTTCAATAGAAGCAGCTTCGCCTGCCTTGGGCAGGGCGGAAGCACACCTTGATACTGCACCTGTGGCTGGAATCAGGGCAGCAGGCAGGATGGGGCCTCAGCTGGGGTCTGTGAGAGGTCTGCATCTGAGCCCGACAGGGGTGTGGGCATTCAGCTTGGAGCCAGGTCCCTACCACATGCAAAAGCCTGACCCACGGGCAAGGGATTGAGGATTAGACATTTCATCACACGTGGAGCGAGGGTCCCAGCAGGCCTGTCCAGACCGTGCCTCCTCCAACCCCATCCTTCTCTGAGCAGCATTTTCAGGATCTCCAGAAATGTACAGAATTATAGAGATTTGAGAGATCATGGAGGAGAAACTGAGGCTTGAAGGCAGGTTACCAACTGCGCAGGATCTCCAGCCTGTCAGGTGAGTGGGCACCAAGCCAGCCTTCTGGATCCCAAGCCCTGTGCTTTGCCTAACTCCCTGGGGGCAAACCAATGAAAGTGGGGTGGAGGATTCCCAGAGAAATCGGGGAGCCAGTCTCTCACCTCCAGTGTGTTCCCTTCATTCCAGAGGCAGCTCTGAACATTCAAGATATGGGAAGGAAAGAAGATGCTTGCAAGGGTAGCTTCAGGGATGAGGAATGACAGGCGGACTTCTGCTTTCAGGTAAATGACAGATTGAAGGAAAATGGATCCAGTGATGTTGTGACTGATAATGGGGCTGTGGGGTTGAGAGAGGTGGCTCTGGGAGGTGGAGACAGCCCAAAGCTTGCCATCAGAAAGCTCTGGCTCTGAATCCCATTTGTGGTCTCCAGAAAGGCCACTGGGCATCTCAGAGCCTTGGTTTTATCATCTATAAAAGGGGCAGGATTTAGTGATGAGGGCTCTGGAGAATGCAGGTGTGAGTTTAGGTGGGTCGAGCTGATTTCTCCATTCCTAAGCGGGATTTGGGGGATTGAAATGCTCTCAGGGTGCCTTTCAGACAGTAGATACTCAGCAACTTGGATGGTCTGAGTCAGGGTGACATTAAATGATGGGGCCAGAGGCTTTACCCCCACAACCCCAGCACCTTCTCTTCTTCATGTAAAGAGCTGACTCACTGGTCCCTTTCCATTATCTGGTCTCACTCTAAACAGATAGTGGACTATCTGAGCTTTGGATGTGAGAAAGGCAAAGTGTGATGGTTTGGGGGAAAGGTTAGAGTCTCCAGGTGCCATATGGGTGGGTAGCTTTCTGAAAACATGAACTCCCAAGCAGCAGACCTGTCAATCCCACTTCCAGGCACCACCTGCCCATCAGAGCCACCCATCCTTCAGGCAGAAGTCCACAAAACTCTGTGTGAGGGAGCTACCACACCATCGGGATCCCAGGGTGCCTAGATTTCCACCAACCTCAAAAAGGACCAGCTCTGCATCTCAGGCAGTTTCTCAAACATCCCCATCCCAGCAAAAGAACCAGGGGAAGCTGAATGACGGCAATCCTCATGATCATGATCGACATCTGGAACACTTGCTACTCAAGAGACACTCAAGAACAAATCACAGGGCTGCTGAGTCCTTATCATAATCTGGTGAGGCAGTTTTACCTAGGACAATCCCGCCTAGCAGATGAGAAAACTGAGACTCAGGGCAGGGATTAGAACCCAGAACACTATAACTCCAAATCCTTCTTTCTACCAACTTAAGGGTGAAGCTAAGAGACCTACTCCAAAAATGTATCAGAAGTCTGAGAAGCACACATATAAAACATACAGATCCTGAGTCCCAACGGTTTCATATCTGCTAGCAGAGTCCAAGGAAATAATAAATAATGAACTAACAAAGGAAAGGAAAAGAAAGGAGGAAATGAACTAAATGTACACCAGGAGAGTGGAATGCATGCAATCATGGAAGAAAAAGCATGGAAAAATAAAAAATGTCCAGGAAATGAAAAACAAGAAAAGGGAACAGATGTCAGGAGAGAAGAGTGGATGTTCATAAAGCAAATTCCCTATACATACACCTTCAATAAAAGACCAAAAGGCTGTAAAATGTTAGCTTTTTTCTCTGATGGTGTAAAGTTATGGGTGAGTTTCATTTTTATTTTTACGCTCCCGAATTTTCTAAAATAGATATTCCAAAAAAAAAAAAAAAACCAGTGTTCTTAAAAGCACACACAAGGTTCAATATTGACAGTTTCTCTGCGGACTTTCCAGCCACCTATTGTCAGGACAACCTTTTGACACGGGAAGATTCTTCATATCAAGGTAACAATTCTCAAAACCCCACCTTGGCAAAGACCTGAGATAGGGTGCCCCTTGAAGACCAAGCATTTACCCAGGATGGACTACATCTTCCCGGATCCATGTGGATCTAGCAAGAGCAACTACCTGGTGGAGAAGGAGCAGGCTCCACATGAGCGCATGCCTTTCCAGTTCACAGGTGGCCCTGTTAGCACCACCGTTAAATGACCAAAGAAAAACCCTTGGAAGAAATGTCAATGGGAAAACATCCAGGTGATTAATATTCTGCAAGCAGAATCTAGACACCAAAAGAGGGTAAAATAAACATTTCTACCTCCCTCCCCCATTCCTTTATCAGCACAGCCACTAGCAGCTACAAGAGAACAAAGCTCAGCTCCCAAGGCGTAACAGCTGGTGAAGGCTCCCTCCTTGGTGACCCGTTTGAAAACAGTGTGAGATTTCATCTATCAGCCCCATTTTGGAATGCTCACTCCCGCAAGTGGTCTATTTGCTTGCAGACAAATATCAGGCTTCAAAATCAATTACCCCAGATCCAAACTGGTAGCAATGCAAATATCTACCCACTCCTCTGCTCATTCGCACTTTGCATCTCAAAGAAGGAGCTGATAGGATCTTGAAGGTAAGCGAGGGTAAGCAGGTTTCTTCCCATCTCCAATATGATTACCAGAAATTAGACAGGATCATTTCATGAGGCTTTAAAAACAGGTTATGCTGGTCAAGTCCCTCTTTCTGGCAGAGAATCAGATCATTAAGATGCTAATATTGCCCCAAAATACATCTTTTTTTGTTCAACTGTACTCCTGGAGTTCCCCAAATCCATTTTCACCAATGAGCAAAAAACAGAGATTTTTATCAGGGGCCACAAATAACCCTCAGAGGGTCGCTCAAAAGTGGAGGAGCTGCAAGGAGGGCTCCCCCTCTTTTCCTGCTGCCAAGCCCCACCTCTACATCTGTCACTCCCAGCATCCCTCCTGCCCAGCCAGCCCCAATTAAGTCCCTGGTCCCCACTCCTAACCCCACTGAACATTTGGCTGTGAACATTTTCCCTCATAAAAGTCTTTGGAAACATTTTCAATGGCTCTATTATAGACCATGGTATGACCCTGGCATAATTTAGCCATTCCCACCTCATAGGGCATCTGAGCCTGCTTTTTGGCCAAATGAGCATGAGATAAAGCTTCCACTGGGGAAGCCCTGCAGCCTCCATACCACCAGCCTTCCTGGAGAAGAGTGTTTGGCCTTCAGAACAGGAAAGCACAGCCAGAAATCCCAGAATTCACCTCTTTCACCACCCTCAACATTCAGGAGAGAAGAAAGGAAACAATTCCTTGCAGAGACCAAGGTCAGATGAACTTCCAACTGATTTCAAATCCCCAGACCTCAATGCTGCAGGTAGAATCCAGACCTGTGGGAAAGTGGGCCAGGCCTGGGCACTGCTAACCAACACACTCAAGCAGGCCATGGGTCTCAATCGGGGGTGATTTGCCCTCCAGAGCCCTTTGCTAATGTCTGGAGTTTAAATTGTCACAAACAAGGAGAGAGTTGCTGTTGGTATTTGATGGGTAGGGGCTAGGGATATTGTTAAATATCCTCCAATGCACAGGCAAATCCTGAAACAAAGAATTGCCCAACCTGAAATGTCAGTCTTTCCCCCATCCTGCCTAGGGTGAAGCAAAGCCCCCACCAGAAATGTGCATGGCTGAGGGGCTGACAGCCCAGAAGGCTTGAGTCCAAGTTACAGCAACACTCAAGGGCTAGACATGGGAGCAGGGATAGCTGGTCTGGGAACCAAAAGCTGACTCTGCTGGGTTGGTGGTGGTTGTACTGGGATGCGTGGTATCTGAGTACTATTCATGCCCTGGACCTGGAATCACTCACTTCGCAGCCAGGTCATTGGTTGAGTTCTATGGCAGCTTTGTCAAGGCATCTCTAAGGAATGTTGCCTTCCAGAGAGATCCACAGGGAACTCCCCTTCTCCACTGGCTAGATGTGTTTCCTCACACCCTCTCATGCCTCTTCATCCTGCCAGGTGGTTCCCACATCTCACGTGGATTCTGCTCCTGTAGGATCTCTCCAATCTACTCCCTCCTTCATCAGCTCCGCCCCCTCCCTGTTCCAGAATGACCTTCCTATAGCTGTGAGGCGCCCCGTGAGTCATACCACTCCCTCTCTGCCACACCATCAGTAACTCTCTTTCCCACTGAAAAAAGTCTGAACTTTAAAGCAGACATCTAAAGTCCTCTGCAACTTGTCCCCACCCTACATGCCACCCCAGGTAGCCCTGTACTCTGGCAAGACTGGGCTGCTTCCCCACCAGCGTGGTCCTACTCTACAGTAGCCACCTCTCACAAGGCACTGCCCCCTTCACTCATCCAACCTGCTGCCATTGCCCCAGGTGCTCCGGCTCCAACCCTTTCCCAAAATTGCAATGCTCTTCCCTTCTAAGCCTCCCTCTAAACTTCCTTCACCTGCTTCAAGCACTGGCCTTACTCTGCCATGAGTGAGTCCCCTGAGTTCCCATCTCAGCTCCTCCTCAGACATGAGCCGGGTGTGATGAGTGGGGCCAGTTATCACTGATCACTAGACTCTGCCAGCACCCAGCACCTGGCTTCACCCACTGTAAACATCAGCATATGTGTTTTGCCAAATTTCACTAAATGTGCTTTTACTGAGACGTGCTTTCAACTTGAAAACTGGAAACAGTGATTCTTCCTACAGCTGCAAAATCCTGCAGCTCTAAACAATGGGACCCGAGGAAACACCCACCCTCCCATCCGACAATACAGATGGGCCGGATAAGGGAGAAGCTGTCACACAGAATCCAATGCTGTATGCTCTGAGGGCACAGGCGTCTTCTGAGATGCCTTTCCATACAGTCTGACCTGAATGATTCCCAGCTGCATGTGCCAGAGCTGAGCAGGTAACTTGTCCTTGAAATGTATTGTGAGGGGAGTTGGACAAGGTGCTAAGGTACAAAATGGCTTAAGATCCCAAGAGCCTGCGGGTATCTTTTGGCACATGCTCCACTGTGAAATTGTAGCAATCTGGATTTGTGCCAGTAAATAGGAAGGAAGGCTGAAAATAGAAGTTGAAGAGTTTTAGATCTTGAAATTCTTGTCTGTATCCACAAGGCAGAACTCTCTGGGCTCTAAGGGCTGCCCAATTAGTGGTGCTCCTGGGGCATCTGCCTAGGATTTGAATCCACCCTTCCCAAAGATGAGGGTTACCAGGGTGATGTGTTTCCCCTCACACATCACTGGAAGGGGGATACGACTAGTACAACCTTTGCTAAGGGCAACTTGGTGAAGTTGACTACAATGACAGACACTCTTGAGTGCAGCATCTACAGGGTTGTTTTTTTCCTTACAGATTCACTCAGACAAAATGACCCAAGGAGAGTCAATGCAGTGTTGTTTGTAATAGCAAAAGACTAGAAACAGCCTAAATGTTTAACAGTCAGGGACTGGTTAAATAAATTATAGGCCATCTGTGTAATGGGAAAAAAGATTGAGAAATCACTTTTTCCGCTGATATGGAACAATCTTGAAGATGGATTGTCCAGTGGAACAGGTTTGGTGCAGAATCATGTGTGGGGCTTGATACCGTAGTCCAGGAGGTTAGTAATGAAACTGAAGAGGATGCAATGCTTGAATATTCAGTCTTGGAAAGCGGACGGATGTGGGCTGCCTGGGAGGATGGAAGTTGAGTGGAAGAACTCAGGAGTGAGGAGCTTCCCCCACCCACCTCCGCCCCAGGCCCTCTGGTATCTTTTCATTGTGTTACATGTGAACAGATTATTCACTCAAACCATCTGAAGTGCTCAGGGCACACAGCCATGGTGACAGCCCATTCCCTCTCTTGTTTCTTCTCATACATTCTGCCACTTATGCAGAGCAACAGCGAGTCCTTGGTGTCAGGAGTCTCAACGAGGAAGCCAGTCGCTCTGTGCCTGCGTGTGAACACTCCCACCCTGCAAGCTGTCTCTTGCAGCAAACAGGAAGGAGAATGTCTCCCCAGCAGAGTCACTAGGAGGACTGAGGCAGATGACTCATGCCCAGCGCCCACCCCTCAGCAGGAGCCCTCCTGGCTGCCGATTGACTGAGGGAGGCCAGCCTCAGCCTGCACGACCAGTGCAGTTCCTTGATTCCAATGGAGGGTTTTCTCTGGGGAACTACTCAGAACTGCAGATGTGAGGTTCACCTTGAGGGGGTGGTTTGTTCCCCTGTGGGTACAGACAGGAGCTGGCAGCTGAGCATGCATCCCTACTGTCTCACCCAGAGTTCTGCATCCCAGAGGTCCCCAGGCCAGATGTCTGCAAACCAATAAACTGCCTTCGGGGCGGATGCACTGTGTTCTGCAGACTCTGATGCCCAAGACATCCTTGGCAATAGCTTTGGAAATGCTGGTGACACAGAAAAGCCACTTCAAAGGATGTACGTGGGCAAGAGGGAAGCACCCCTAGAAGCTTTGTTCTCCATCCAGCCTTGGAGGCATACTCTCCAGACAACTGAGGAACACAGGAAGCAGGAAGAGGGCAGCTCCCAGGGTAGGTGGATGCAGCAGAGGATGTGTTCATATAGGTCCAATGACATCTGCTTCAATGAAGCCCACCCCCACCCTCTACCCATTGAACCACCAGCAGACCGCAGAGCTAGGTGACATCAAGCCCAGGCTCCACCACTTACTGGTGGTGTGACCTTGAGCAGACTACTTGAGCTCTCTGCCTCAGTTTCCTCATGTGCAAAATGTAGATAATCTTAGTACCCACCGCATAGGATTCTTAGAAGGAGTTAATGAGTTAGCCACATAAAGTGCTTGGGAGGGTACCTGGCATGAAATAAATGATCAGTTAATGTTACCTTCTCTCGATCGTCATTGTCATCATCATCTTCTTAATTAAGGCCCTTGTTAGGTGTGGATATGAGGTGTCCCCAAAAGGTCATGTGTGAGACAATGCTCAGAGGTGAAATAATTGGCTTATGAGATTTGTAACCTAATCAGGAGATGAATACGCTGATAAGGATTAACCTAGTGGTAGCTGTAGGCAGGTAGGATGATGCTGGAGGAGGTAAGTTACTGGGGCATGCCTTTAGGGCTTATATTTTGTCCCCGGTGAACAAAGCACTCTCTCTGCCTCCTTGTTGCCATGTCTTGAGCTGCTTTCCTCCACCACACTCTTCCTCCATGATGTGCGGCTTCACCTCCGGTCCAGAGCTATGAAGCTGGCCATCTATGGACTGAGACCTCTGAAACCACAACCCCCAAATAAACTTTCTCTTGTCTCTGTTGTTCTTATCAGGTCTTTTTGTTCACAGCCACGAAAAAGTTGCCTAACACAGCCCTCCTCTTTCCTTAGTCCTGTTCTATTATGTAGTCAAGTACCATAGTCCTGTCAAGACTAGTGAACCCCAGCACATCTCTATAGCTCTGGTCCCCAGCCCACTGCCAACTAGAGCCACTATAGAGCCACAGCAGCCACCCCAATCTGGGGACAGCTAGACCCCAGACCAAGACCTCATTGTTCTCTGGACATAGTCTGCTGGATCTCCCAGCCTTTTATCACACACTTCTGGTCCTGCCTTTTGCAAGCCTTATCTGTCCTTGTTCAACTCCCCCTTTTCCTGAGCTAGCATGCAATGTGGGGAGAGTGGCCTTTGGTGCCTGGCCCACTGCTAGCAGAATCACCCCCCATTCCTCAGTCTGGGTCCAACCAAAGGAGCAGGTGTGACCTGCTCAGTCAGATTTGTAGCCCAACACCATCAGCACAAATAACAGAAAATCCATCAGCTACCCCTAAGTTCTGAGCCAGTATCTTCATGCATCCAAACTGAGTCAATTTAACATCTGACACTTGTGCAGAGCTCACATCCAGAAAGGCACATTCCTTTCAGCTTTATTCCCTACCCAGCCCCAAACAGCCGGCATCCTCTGTGCATCAGGTGCATGGCCTGCCTCCCTCCCACATCCCACTCCTCAGCTCCCCCCCAGGCCAGAGCAGACAAGGGCAGCTCAGTGTAGGCACCTGCCCTTTCTCTGAAGACCACCACACACACTGGATCCTCAAAGGGTTGTGAAATTATAATGGATCTTACTTTCTGGGAACAAAATCCTGAGCATGTCTCCACAGTCACGTTGGCCTCCACCAGGGAGGTGGGGAAGGTATATGTGACATTCTCTGGCAGTCGGAAGCATCCTCGGTAGGTGGCAGTCCGCCCTGTGGGGAAGGAAATGGGTTTGTGGTGAAAAATGGTGTCCACAGTTGCTGGTGCCTGTCACAAGGGAAAACACTGACTTTGGATGCCGTGAAAGGCATAGATATACTCAGGAGAGGCAGAACTCAAATCAGGCAGAGAGATTGTCTAGAGAGGGTGCAGTAAAGCCAAGATCCTGAAGGAAACCAGGTGTAGGACCTTGGTTGTCCAGGGTCACTGACAAGGGACCATTTGGCTGGAACTGCTAAGCTCAGGTTTTGCTTCTACCAGATCTCTGCAGATGGTGTCCATCTGTCTTCCCTTTCTTCTCTCCTTCCTTCTTTCAACACATTTGGGTTGGGCATTTACTATGTGCTGGAGTTCACAACAGGTGACCTGAGAAGCTGGTATTCTGGAAAACTCTATGCCCTCTGAGTATATGCATTAAAAGAAAAGTAGACTTGGAAGTATGAAACCCTGCTGGTTCTCTCCAGCTGTGCCACTGGGGTCACATGGCTGCTTTGCTCCTTAGCAAGCTTGGCCTCCCTCTGATCTTGAACTCCCATCCAACTTCTAGGAATCCTCCTGAAACCTGTGTCACAAAGGAAGCTTCCTGCCAAGTTGTTCTCTAGTCCTTCTGGTGGAAAAGCCCAGCTCCCTCGTTGGCTCCCTTGGTGCTGAACACACCTTCTGGAATGTTCCAGCACCAACTGTTCTTATTTCTTCCAAACTCATCAGAGTTTCTCTAGGAAATATCCTGACTCTCAACCCACACTCCCTTTAATAAAAGGTCTCCCAGGGTTCAATATCTCTCCCAGATTGCTCTACCTCCCACACCCCCTGACCAGCGGCAGAAACCCTTTCATGTATTAGCCACAGAAGAGAGCACTTTGCATGAGAAGCTGCCAAAGCAGGATCAAACCCTGGATCTGGAAGCCCACCCTGGCTGAGCACAGCACCAATGGTCAGGAAGTTCTTAGTCCTGTTAAGACTACCTAATAGGGCACTGATGAAGGAAAGCAGCCTGGTACAGAGAAAATAGAGGGACTTAGAGTCCTCACAGCCTGGGTTCATGGCCAGCTGCTGCTCCTGACTAGCTCTGCAACTCTGCTGTGTCGTGGGTTCAGACTCTGTTTCCTCGCCCACATCCCACCAAGCTGAGGCTGGCTGTGAGGAGCACAGTGCACATATGGCTGTTGTGTCTTCTCACACCTATGTGCCCCTGGGTGTGTCAAGGCTAAGGGTGACGACACACATTGGGCCCACAAGACTGTCCTGTGGCATGGCTGGTCCCTGAGGAATCAACCTCTAGATGCACTGGGTGCTGGGGTGGGACAGGCACAGGGGAGCCAGGATCAAGGGACACAGCAAGGGGAGAGTCAATAGGACAGGGAGACACAGGGAGGGTAGAGTGACCAGCATCCTAGTGAGTCCCCAGGTCACAGAGAGGGAAGCAAGGGGCCAGAAGAGTTCTCGAATGGAGCTCCCGAAGAAAGACTGCATCTGGTCACCCTGAGCTCCCTGCGGCCAGGTGACCCTGACAGAGCAGGTGCCCAGGAAGAGCTGAGTAAATGAATGAGCTCAGTGAGATGAGGCACCCAAGGGGATTGCATTTATTGTGACAGGAGAGCAAGACATGGGCTGCAGGAGGTCACATCACCTGCTTCCAGGTACCACAGATGCGACTGTGAGCAGGTAGGTTGTTACCTAGTGCAGCCTGTTCCACAGCGTCTCCGTTGCTCTCCAGGTGAGAGCCCAAGAAGGATGCCATCAAGGGGAAGACATTAATGAGCTCTGAGGACTGAACCCTGATTCCAATCTGGAAGCTAGTCCATGTGTCTTGCTAGCCAGAAGCTGTAAGTTACAATGGGCAAGGGGGTCACTTGGTCACCTATGAGAGAGATCCTGTCAGCCTGTCCTCTCAGAAGGGAGTGGGAAAGCAAGGGTCAACCACACAGGGCTTCACAGCCTGCCCAAAGGAGTGGTGTTGACACCATTTTCAACATGAACCATGACAGCCGGTCTGGTAGACTCAAGGTCTGGGGCTGGCCCAAATGACTGGACCATCTGCCCTTTAGCCAGTGGACAACAGAAGTACAACACCTGTTTCTAAGAGTCAGTGACAGCAGAGAGGAGGGTGGGTGGCACAGCCCAGAGTCCGCATATAGGCCTGGTCCTGCTGGAGGTCAGAGGTAAAGGGTAAGGAGTCAGGTTAATGTTTGAACCTAAAGAAATACAAGATCCAAAGAGCCAGCCTAGGGCAGCAGCATCCTTAGGAATTCCATGAGGATGTCCAGGTGATGGGGCAAACCTCTGTGCCAGGTCAAGGCCTGGTGCAGCATAGGTGCCAGTGAGCATCTGTGGAGCTTATGGCCTCATTAGTAGACTCTTAAGCTGAAGAGTGTGTTATCAGTTTCTTTGCCCCGTGCCCACGGCTCTATCTGGCCTTCCTGGCTCCCAGACTGTTCTGTCTGAATGCAAGAAGCATCTGAGTATCCCTAGCTGTCAGAGACAAACACTGGGCTGCTGTCCTTACACTCTGATCCCATATAAGGTGGCCAGGGCTGACCTTTAGGTGAGCTATGGTTCTCAGGGATGGGCGTCTGAACTACATGGAAAACTCAATTGTTGCTAGGAGAATCCTCCCAGTAAACTCTGTACAGGCTTAGATTTTGACTTGACACCCTCTTTCCTGAGTTCCATCCATTCCTAAACTGATCCATTAGCCTCCATGGCAAGAGGCAAGACCATGGCAGAACATGTCTGAATGCTGGGCTGTGCCACCATGATCTACAGTCCCACCCTGGCCAGTGGCAGGGTAAGTCTCTATCCATGCTATGGGAGAAGGCTCACTTCTTCCCAGTCTGGCCCTTCCAGTCATAGGAAGGATAACCCCCAGCACGTGTGAATGCACAGAATCCCGTTATTTCCTAGAGGAGCCTTTTGCAATTAGATGAAGTAGATCTGAAGCTCATCATCTTGTAATAAGGACAACCTTGAGATTCAGATTCATCTTGTTGGGCCCCCTCAGGTGTCATCTCTACTTGACAGCACTCTACTTGAAATTCTTATTTGGTGTCATCAGCTTGTTCTCCTTTATGGTTGACTATTTACTCTTGAGTTCTACAATTTTTAACTGTAAACTCATCTTGAGTGAGAATTTACCTGTGGGAACTCTGAGTGATGGCCTAGGTCTTTTTCTCTCTCTCTTGAGATTTTGCATTGGTATCTGCCAACTACTGCATGCTTTCCAGAAACAACATTTATGTTAGAATTTTTAGGAATAAACAGTATAAATTTGAACTCCAGAACTTACACAAATGTAGGACTATAGTTATAAGTTTGTAGAAAAAGTTTATTTTCAACTGAAGTTCAAGTTAAAATAGAGAAGCTTTCTTTCTATCTCCCTGAACTGGTGGGTGATTTATTATTAATTATTTTTTTCATCTAAACTTCCACTGGTTTATACTTCAGTGAAATTGAGTTTCACTTTATGCAGAGGTTTTAATCCAATTCCCTATTGAATGACAAGCCCAAGGCCTCATTTCCTGCTCTGCTTAGACAGGAAAAACCCAGACCTTATGGCTACCAAGACTGATGACCCAGGGTCCTGAGACCCAGGGCTGCACAACATCATCCCCTCCTCCTACCATGGTGGTTCTCAGTTTCTTCTTCATTTGTGGACCCAGGGATTGCCTTGCTTTCCTGCTAGTTAAGTTATCCATTTAAAATGATGTTGGTTAATCTTATCCCACATTTCTAGGTGTTCTCTAGCTAGGAAAATTGCAGATTCTCTGGTCTACCCTATTACTAGAAAAATAGGTCTCCTCAGAGGCAGTTTACAAAATAGACTAGAACCTGGAGAGGGTACAAGCTGTCTGAGGTCACACAGCATGTCTGAAGCATATCTAGGCCTCCTGATCGTTTTCTCCTACAAGGCATTTCCCAGTCATGAACTCATTAAATCAAGTCTTTAATGGACCCTTAAGCCACCACAAACAGGGGCATATATAATGAAGATGAGAGAAATGGCAGGACACAGGATCTGCCCCAAATAGTGAGGTCGAGGAGCTACAGGTAGGAGGCAGTTGGAACATGGGGGACATGCAAAGTTGAGAGAGAGGCAGATACACTCACGCTTCCTGGAGCTGGACAACAGTGTGTCCACACGGTACACAGAGAGCCGGTCCACAGCCCCACACACGGTGCCCTTCTCCCCCTTGCACTCCTGGTTACACTCCTTCAGCCCGACATGTAGGGTGGGCAGCCGGTTCCCGCAGTAGCAGTCTGCACCAGCCTCCAAGCCTGCATAGACATAGGACCTGCAGGGAGATGGAGTCTGGGTGAGTCCCAACCTTGGCCCAGAGCCCTAACTGCAGAAAGATCTGAGTCAGGCAACGACAGCTGGGCCTTGAGTCAGGATAAGGGTTGGACATGAAGCTGAGGTTAGGTCTGGGTGAAGAGGCAGGGGCAATGGCCACCAGCCTGTGGCTGGCCTTAGGAATCAGTCTTCATCCAGAATTAAAAATCATCTAGGTAAGTCTAGGGGACCATTTTCTGTTTAGAATAAATGATTAGCCCCACTGGTCTGTCCTCAGCCCTGAGCTTTAGTGCCATCATGTTATAACTGATATGGCGGGGCTGAATCAGCCACGTGCGGGGAACCTGGTTCTCATCAGGGGACAGGGAGAGCCCTGATATGTAATGCTTGCCCATTTCTGTGGTGTAAATACTCTCACGGCAGACAATGTCAAGCTACCCACTATAGTTGCACAACAACTCAAAAATTTTCAATATGCCCCAGGCCCAGCGTAAGACTGGCCCGAAGCACCTGCTGCTTGTCACGTTACAAATGGGCCCTCTGCACAGCTCCCAGCTCCAGTCATTTCTTTACCTACTTTCCCCCAGTTGTAATTGCAGCTATAGACAAAGAAAGATTGGAAATGAAACGTACTAAGTTTCATAGAGGAGTATTAACTACAGAAAGTGGTCAATGTTTTCAAATTCCCCTCTCAGTGGATCCTAGTGCAAAAAGCCCCAGACTGAAAACCCAGACAGAAGCATCTATTCCCCTATTGGCCCCTTGGTAGCTGTGAGATGCTAAACATCACTTCCTACCTCTGAGTCTTAGTTTCTTTCACTGTTAAGAGACTAAAATGAGACTGTCATCTTCAGTTTTAGCTTTATCTAGGCTACAAAGTGCATGAAATACAGGAGGGCCTTGTCCTGTCTTTCTCCAGCCTCAGTTTCTCCATTTGGAAAAGAGTATAATTATTTGCTACCTAGCAGACCATGGTGGGGTTTTACGTGACATAAAAATTGTAAGAAGATCTAAGGTGACAGAAGTAGATGACAGTGTCCTTTCATGTCATCCTGCCTGTCCTCTACATATGCACATGCACAAACTCACAGTGGACTGTGACCACCTTGATGGTTGAGACCTTTGCCTGGCACATGACAAACGTCTGGTAACTAAGAGAGCTAGCAATATCTGAAAAAGCAAAACTTCTTATAAACACAAATAGAAACACTTTTGCTAACAGAGCTGGAAAGGTCTTTGGAGAAATCTAGATTAAAACCTTTCATTTTGTCTTTAAAAGACAGGTAAACTGAAGCCCAGGGAAGGAAAAAGATCTCACCAAGTCACATAGCAAGTCTGTGGCACAGCTGGATTAGAAGCCAGGTCTCTGGTCACTGGTCCAGCACACATGCCATCTGCCAGTGACCTTTCTTCTGGATGATGGGGACATGATGGATTGAGGTCTAATTACACTGGCAGCCACAGCATCACCCTTTCTTAGGACTATCTTCTGACATTATCTCCAGGGGAGTCAATAGCGCGGGGTCCCCGCACTTACCGCTCAGCGCATGCATCCTGGCAGTGGGTGACCGTCATCTTCCTTAAGTCATAAAACACTACCCCCTTCAGAGTTCTCTCCTGGCCTTCGTCACGGAAGCAGCCAAGGTAGGTTCCTGCGGGAGGGAGGATGTGATAGGGAGGGGTCCTAACCATGGGTCCATGCTTAGGAAAAGCCAAAGAATCTCTAGTCTTGCCTGGCCCCGGAACCTCTCCATCAAAAAGTGGGGGATGAGGGCTGCAGCCCAACCTCCCCTCAGTGCAGGAGCCAAGTGGGCATCTGGACATCTCCATCTTGTTCATTTCCTGCCCCTCTTTAGTTAATGGCTCACTGTCCACCAGGACAGCCCTGTGAGGAGCCTGGAATTATCCTGACTACTGCTTTTCTCCACCACCATTAAAGGTCCACTGTGGATTTATTTTTTTATTCATCATTATGATTTTAATTGTACATTACAGGGTGATAATTCAATATACATATACGATATATAAATCAGGGTAGTGAGCATTTCCATCTCATTAAACTTTTTAAAAATTATTGATTTGCATGTAACAATTGGATAGTTTAATGACCTCCCATAGCCCCTACCCCTTCCTCCCCATCCTTAGTCTCTCTAGTCTCAGAGAGGCCCCACTGCCTCCACAAGGTCTCAAGAGAAAGCTTTGCTATTTCCATGTGAGCCGGAGAGAAGACAGGAATGAGGGAAAGTCTGACACTAGATTATATAAGGAAGAGATTTCAAAAAGGCTAAGAAATTTAAAAACAAACAAACTGCTGTCCTTCACTGGTATAAACAGTGTCTGTTAGAGTGTAAGATAGGTGTCCTGTGTGGTAATCAATGGAACTAAGTGACCACGGACCCTTCTCCAGTCACTCTGGCACATCCCTGGATGGGGACACTGGGGGACAGCTCCATGAGTCATCCATGCATACACTGGTAGGAGTCTGAAGCAGCCTGCCATGTTCCCCTAAGGAAAGGAGAAGCCTCCCAGAGATCAAAAGCACAATATGACGCAGCGCTGGGCAGGTAAATGTCACGCTCACCAGTGTTTTGAAGGAACAAAATGCTGGGAATTTGCAAACATGCCATTGCATGGTCCCCAAGCTGTAAATGAACACCCACAATAGCTGTGCTGAGATCTGGATGGGGTACCTGTGATAAAGATGCTGCACATAGCCCCAAGAACGCTTGCATCCCGTGCACCACAACCTCCAGAGAAATGAGGCTCTCTGCAAGGTGCACCTACAAGGCCTCCCAGCAGCTTGTGGGCTCCCAGATGGAAAGTCCTGATGGTCTACTGCTTCACAAGCTCCCCGAGAGCAGGGGATTTTTGTTATTATTCCCGACAAGAAATGGTCCAAAGCAGGGACTCAGGGGCCACGTTCTGAGTGGTCTGGAGAAGTGGGACCACCAACCTCATTCCTGGGGCCTGAAGCCGAGAGTGGCTTTTCTGTCCATGAGTGTTGCCACACTTAAGTCCATCTCTAATCTTCCTGAATCACTTCAACTGGGTCTCAGTGTCCTTGTCAAATGGATAAACACCCATCACCCCTGCCTTGCCTTGTTCAAGCTCATTTCTCCTGCCCCACCCCATCTCTACTCCCCTGACACATCCATCCTCTTCTCCCTGACTGTCCTGAGACCAAGAGCACACCCTGCCCACTCTACCCCACCATGGCATCTCTCTTCTCTGGGTTCTTATAAGCTCTACCTGGAAAACTCACCTATTAGCCAAATTGTTGTCATTAACTGTTGCTCTTAACCATCTTGCTAGTCTGTGGGTCTTGTCTCTACATGACTGAAGCCTCCTGAAGGGGTGGAGCCAGACCTTTATTCTTGCTGGTGACCTGCCCTGACTCACCAGGGTTAGGCACAGTGTCAGCGCTAACACCAAACTATGAACAATGGGTTACGGCTCCTAAAAACCCACTGATGTGACCTAAGAGTACAAGAGCAAGAACTCTGATACAGGGAGGGATGGTCTTGCTGACTGCACCAAGGTGTAATCCTCAGGGACAAGAAGAGAATGACTGAGACAACAGGAGACTGTACTCCTCACCACATCAGGACCCAAAGGACCCAAAGAGCCTCTCAGAGGACACAGGGCTGAGGAAGAAGCTGATAGTCATCTTCTTCAATGTCTGCCAAAGGGTCTGACCCTCTTCCAAGCCAGGAGCCTCCTCCCACAGCCACCTGCATAAAGGAATGTACATCAGCACAGGAGGCCACACCCAGCAGGCCATCCATGGGCATCTGGCACTTCCTGCTTCTCTGAGACCCTGGCCCTGCAAGCTTTTCTGTCCTGTCAGCCTCTGGACAATTGCAACCATCATGCACCATTGCAGAGAACTTTCTCCCAGGGCAGCAGGCATGAATTTCCCTCTTCTGCCCACATACTTAGCAAAGGAAAGCTAGTATTTGAGAAATTTTTGATGTGCTGCTCAGCAAAGAAAAAAGTCCATTAAAGCTTTCAATTAAAAATCCAAAACATGAGCTCAGGGAATGTTAAACACTTATCACCATAGCTGAGACATTAGCCACAAGATTCTAAAGGTGGTCAGTCTCAACACTTTCCAAGGTTGAGATGGGCATGTATATGTTTCTGGGCAACCAGATGGAAACAGCCTTTGGCAATGGGTTGACTTAGGTTCAAATCCCCACTCCACCACTATCCGGCTGTGACCTGAGATGTGAGAGTCAGCTTCCCCATCTGTAAAATGGCGACAGGGTGCCAATTCCAAGGCTGGTTGTGAGGATTCCATAAGATAATACGTGTGAAGTGTCAAATACAAGGGCTGACACAGCAACGACTCAGGAGTGATTATTTTTATGATTTCTAGTTCTTTATTAATAATGAAAATTTCTCAATGACTTTACTTCCCTGAAACCCACATTCTTTGCCGTTAAAATGGTGAGCACACCACTTACATCAGGAGGCTGTGTGAAAATTAAATTAAATAAGAAAACAGATGTACGCCTGTAGAGAACTGTGCCTGGTACTTGACAGATGTTCAAGTGAGTAACAGTTATTATTATTCTGCTCCTCCACTCTAACCTGGGACCTAGTGTGATGATGGATCAGTTAATATCAGCTGAATAATTAGCATGCCACTAAAAGAGAAGGGGAAAAAATGGTTTTCAGCAGTTAGGCTCCGGTTCTTCCCAAAACGAGGAGTGGCTTGTAGTTACCAGCTGGCTGTTTATGGACCTGATCAATGTGGAGAGGAAGCCCCTGCCTCAGATGCAGATGGCCACTCTGGTTTGCGAGGAGCAGGTGAGCTCTTTCATCCCAAAATATAACAAATGGTTTCTCTAACTTGCGACAGAGGCGAGAATGTGCAGAAAAGAAAAGAACTTTCGAGGGATACGCTGGGACACATCCTGCAGCGGATTTATTACTTTCGGCTGAAATGGAGGCGATGCATTATTGTCTGTGACGCTGCATCTGTTCATTTGCACATCAAAATGGACAAGCCGTGAGGCTATTAACGATGGCTTTGGAGATATTGGAATGTCTTTGGAAATTACTATCAATAAAAAACAAACTGGCTATGGAGAAGTTACTATTTTTCCCCTAGTAAACTTACTGACATTTTATTCCATTATGGATGTTGTCCAAGGTATAATGAAATGCTCAGTGATTGATGGAGCCTCCTGCAGCTTCCGTGGCTTGCAGGATCCCCTTTCAGGAGGATGGCGGGATGCCCAGGCCGCAAAGAGACGCTTGCTTTGTCTGTGGCCCCAGCAGCTGTCCGGAGGGCTGCACTGTGGCCACTCTCCATCAGTGAGGCCTGACTGGCTATGCAGGCCCCCAGATCCCCACAAAGGGAAGGGAGCAGAGGCCTCTCAGAGGGCTTTCAGGCTAGTGCCCTGTCTTCCCCTGCTTTCTCTGAAGATCTCCAGCCATGTGACAACACATCCCCCCACTCCCAGAAATAATTTTGTTATTCTTCAGGGAGAACAAATTCTTCCTGAAACCATGGGGCATATTCAAAATATTTAACAACCTATTGGTAGGGGGTGGGGCAGGTACCATTCAGAATTGTCACCATCCTGCTGGAACTGGATCCTAAGTACCCCCTGCTGTCACAGGAGTTAATCTTTTCCTTGCTGAATAATGAGGAAGTTTGATGGTCACTGGGGAGGCAGCCAGAGTACAGAGGGCACCCCAGAGGCTCAGGAGCAATAACTATCAACAGGTGTGGAAGTATTTCAAATTTTTTTAACCCTAAATAAGACTATATTGTTAGATAACAGCTGAATATCAGTCCCGCTTATATCTAACCACAATCTCTTCAGTTTTTATGACTGAAGTAAGTTAAAGGATGCTTAATGATTCTCTTATACATGCATATTCCATACTCAGGGCCATAGCTAGTCACCCTGAGCTCTCTTCTCTGCTGGTCAATAACAGAGGTAACTTTTTTTTTTTTTTGCATCAAGAATTGAACCCAGGGGCACTTAACCACTGAGCTGCATCCCCAGACCTTTTTTTTTTTTTTTTTTGAGACAGGGTCTTGCTAAGTTGCTGATGCTGGCTTTGAACTTGTGAACCTCCTGTTTCAGTCTCCTTAGCTGCTAGGATTAGAGTCGTGTGCCACCGTACCAAGCTAGAGGTCACTTTTGTCTAATGAGTACACAAGCTCTTCGCCATGCCTTTATCATACCTGGGTCATGCTGTGCATTAATCACTTGGGCACAAGTCTGATTCTACCACCACCAGACTGGCCTCTCAAGGGACAGTGAAAAGCACATGTATAGACCCATGCAGCAGATCCTCAGTAAATGAGAGCAGAGAAAAATGAAAAAAGGAATTGAGGCCACTTTGCCCTAGGTTGCAGAGTCAATAAATGGCAATAACAAGAAAGGAACCCAAGTCTGTTTTCAAAACTTGTGCTCCTATCATGACTTCCTCTCAAGAAATCTATGTTGCCTTCTGTTGGTCATTTACACTTTAGTCTAAACAAGTTGCACCAGTGAAAACTGCATAGAGACAGTTGCTTGATGTGTTGGTTGAGTTTACACAAAGCACATCTGTATAAAATAAGCTAATGAGAAACCATGAGCTACTTCTCTCTTCTAATATGCAAGCTTTGCTGAGAAATCCTATAGCAATAACTAGGAACTAGATGATTTCTGAGAAAATTTCTTTACATGGAGACAAGAATCCACAGTCCTGTAGTTTTCACTCTTTTGGGCTACCAGAGTCATCTTAAGGCAAGATAAGCTTGGTTTCTTTTCTCTTTCTTGGACCCTTCTCATTGTCCTCAGACGCCAGCACCACACACACACACACACACACACACACACACACACACACACAGAAGAATACAGCCTAACTCCAAGGCCTGGCACTCACAGCTCTCCTCAGACTTGATGCCCATCTTGACTCATCTCCTTCTATACACTTCCACGTAGGAACCTATGTTCCAACTATATCTTTTACAGTCAAGAAAGCAGTTCCTCTTGTGACTTAGGGCACAGGACCAAATGGGGAGGTGACAGGGATCCTGAGAAACTGACTGAGCCCAGTCACCATTCAAGAGCAACTTCAGCACTTACTGGGTACTTGCCAAGCACCAAACAACTGACTGAGCCCTGCACAGAGAGTCTACATAACTCAGTATCCCCATGTGGGAAACCCAGCCTTGTAACCATGGCCAAGCCTGCTGCGCCTCCCATCTCTCAGGCCTGCTGCTTCCAGATCACCACAGGCTGTGTGTTCTGTTCTGACTCCAGACCCTTCCAGTCAAGCTCCATTTGCTCAGCAGTAACCTGCTGAATAATGCACCTTTATGCCTGTTTCATAGTCTCTCTTTCACTCTCCTACAAATGTTTGCTGGGATTGCACCCCAAATCTACTGTGTGCATCTGAATCCTAGTCTCAGGGTTTGCTTCCAGGGAACCCAAACAAAGAGAATGACCTTGATGACTTAATTAACTCAATTTCTTCACCAGAACATTTGGAAATAATAATTTTAGTACTTGTACATAGTAGATTTACAGATGCACAGAAAACACCATATGAATCAGTTTTATTAATGCACAATCTCTGCGAGTTAGAGGGCCAAATGATATACCAGGTCCTCTCTCTTAGTGGCTCTTGGCTTAAGCTGCATCAGAATGACCCAGAGAGGGTGCTGATACACTGATCACTGGCCACTGAGTGTGGGAGAACCTGGGAGTCTGCACTGGGAACAAGTTTCCAGGTGCTTGATGCTGCCGGTGGGGGACACATTGCTCTATACTAATACACTTAATCCTCACAATAAATCTAGGGTGGGTATCTATCTCCATTTCAAGAGAGATTCAGAGAAATTAAGTGATATGCCCAAAGTTGCCCAGCAAGGTTGCAACTGAGCCAATATTTAAAACAAAGTTTGTCTGAATCCCAAGTTGGAGCTTTAGGTTCACACATCTTGACCTTGAGCCACATGAAATCCCAGCTGGTGAGTGAGCAAAATTCTAAAGGACTTCACATCACAGCCCCTTTCCATCTCCTGCACAGCAAGAGAGAAGGAACGATCTGTGAAGGCCACGAGCCTGGTGGACCTATTTATCCAGCTGCCACAGGGTCAGAGAAAGGGAACAGCAGATTTGTGAGACTGAGCAGGGCTCCTGGGAGCAGCACCTCGACTCCCCAGGATGTAGCTGAGCACCTACCTCTGCTGAGGGCGGCTGGTCTAGGGGCCTCAGGGCCCAGGGTGGGCGACCCCTGGTGGTGGAACCAGCGGCGCCGCAGCTGGCGCAGCTCTGAGTTGCGGTTCCTCCGGGGCCAGCGCAGGGATCCCTGCGGCAACCGAGCCAGGGGGCTCCGCTGCGCGTCGACGTCGAGCAGCGGGTCCGGGCTGACACGGGGGTCACGCAGGGCTCTGCTGTCTAGCAGGCCCACGCCCAGTGCCACGGTGGCCACCGGCAAGGCCTGCAGGGTGCCGGGCGCCCGGGGCCCCTGTGGGAGGGCCACTCGGGCCCGCTGCAGGAGCAGCAGGCTGCCTGTCATCAGGTAGGCGGCCGTGAGGAAGAAGAGCAGGAACTGCGTTCTGCGGAGAAACTTCTGGAGTCGGAAGAAAGGTTTGGCCATGCCCCTGGGCAGCTGGGCTCCCGGCTGGGGCCTGGGGACGGCTCCTAGCGCCCGGGCAGGAGGGAGGCTGGGGCCTCTGGAGGCGTCATCCCCGCATCCTGGCTCCCAGCACCTGCCCGTGCTCTCCTGGGGCTACTGTTTCTGCACCATTTTCAGCAGGTGTTCAAATGGCACCATCACTTATCTCCAGCGGCCATGGGGCCCTGAGGCTGCAGCTTCTGCCCGGGTGTCACCATCTTCCCCATCCCTGAGCACTACCAAACCTCCTCTCCTGGCTTGGAAACCTGGAAAAGTGGAGAAAAGGCACTTAGATGCAATAAGAGGGTCTGCCACCACCCTCCCTGGGGTCCAGGATACCTCCAACCCTGGAATTAATTTATCAAAAGTACTATCGGGTATTGCAGAAACCCTGGACAGAGGGCCAGGTTCAGATCTCAGCTCTGCCACTGGCCAGCTGTATGATGCTGGGACAGTTGCTTAACCTCTCTGGGCCTCACCTTCCTCCTCTATAAAATGGGGATGCACTCTGCTTTTGAGGAGCAGTGAAGATCCAGTGATAATAGCAGTAGCAATAAACAGCAGGAGGAAACACAACAGCAGCTTTTTACTGAGTCCTTATGCACCAAGCACTCAGCAAAGTGCATTGTGCATTATTTCATTTAACCTCACATCAATCCAAAAGAGGAGATACTGTAACATCCCCACTTTACAGGTGAGGAAATGGGCAAAAGGAGGCAGAACAATTTTCCTAAAGTCACACAATTGGCAAACATGAGAGCCACGCTTTTGATCAATCTCTATTTAGATCCTATCCTCTCAACTAGTACATGGTCCAGCCTGTGATGAGACACCATCATATATAAGTGCATCTAGTCTGGGTAGCTGTTTACAGCAGGTACTCAATACATGCGTGCACTCAGCTGACTTCCAGGGGTGCACTGAGACTGTGAACTGTGTTCTGGGAGGAGCTCCTGCAGAGCTGGTCATTGCCTCTCACAAAGAAGAGGGCCCAGGGGAGGGAGTGGGTTTCAGTCGGCTTCCTGCCGGGGCCAAAGGGTGGGGACAGTGCCAGAGGCTGGGGCACTGGGTGTGGAGAAGGTGGAGGGGCCTTTGAGCAGCCCTCCATGGGGCTTTCCACGCCCAGGGACACGGCGCTCCCCACCGGCTTTGATTCCCCTCAGCGGTGCCTCTGAAGTGCCCTGTTGGGGTTGGCAGAGGGCTCAGCAGCTGCGGAGCCAGGCTGCAGTGTGAGGAAGGCCCTTAGCACAAGGGCAGGCTTGTCTCAGAAGAAAGGCCTCTAGAAGCGTGACTAAGCCACTACCCATAACTAACATGGCCCGGGACTCCTGCCAGGTCCCCGCGGCCCCTCAATGGCCTATCTGTGTGCCTGGGACAGTGTGAGCAGAGAGACAATGTCTGGGCTCCAAGGCCAGCATTCCAGGCCCCAGGAGGTTGGACGCTCAGGGAAGCTTCAAAGGGGCCCAGGCCAGCATGGCCCTTCCTCACTGAGTGCTGAGGGCCAGAATCAGCAAATGGAGATGGAATCAGCTCTGAGTCAGGAAGCCATTCTGATGGCCCCAGAGCCTTTCTTTTTTCTATAAGCTGGTGTGTCTGCCAGGCCCATCCCACCCAGTCTAGTCAGATTTGTAAAACCAGAGAGAAAATCCCCCCAAATCCTGACTGATCTCTCTGCCTCCAGCTTTGGCCCCTCCAATCCATCTTCCACAAGGCCGCCAGGGTGATCCTCCTAACTCGCAAATCTCATCATGGCACTCCCCTGCTTAAAACCCCTTTCAATAGCTCCCTAAGGCTTTGGGGATAAACTCCAAGCTCCTTAGCATGACATACAAGGCCCCTTCATGATCCATCCTGTCTCATCTTCTGCCAAGCCCTTTCCTTCTGCTATCCCATCACACACACACACACACACACACACACACACACACACACACACACACGCAATATCACATTCCAGCAGAACCACCTTAGCCACAGCACACTGAGCCCCGGTGCCTTTGCACATGCTGTCTTTTCTACCTCTTTGTCTGGAGAATCCCTGCATATCCCCCAGGGATCAGCCCAGGTGTCATCTCCTCCAAACAGCTTTCCTTGCCCATCACCCACCCACTGGTACAGATTCTTTGGTCTTCCCACAGTCTGTGCTGATCCCTATCCCAGCACTCACCATCCTGTAACAATTAGCATTGTTCCTCTGTTTTTTTCCACCAACGTCAGTGATGGCAAGTTTAGAAGGCATCTCCTATTTATTTTTGTAACTCTGGTCCCTAGCAAGAAGCCTGGCACAGTGTAATTGCTCAGTGATCTTGTTTGTGAACATACTTTCTATAATAAACAAGAGTCTAGATGAATGGGTAGACTATCAGAAACTTGTTCGTGTAGGATCCTAGAGCAGTCACATCTCACGCTCTGCCTAGCCAGAGCCAGGGGTGAAGACTGAAAGATGGGAGAGATGGACTGGTGTGGGGGCCATCAAAGGACACCACTTTGCAGAGTTGGGTCACATGCATATTAACACAAGTGCATGATTCTTTTGTGTCCTATAATTCCATGGAGAGGGGTTTCCAGATGTGTTTGCAAAAGGGTTCTGGTGGAAGGAGGATGGGATTCTATCAGTGAAAAGTCCCACACAACTAAAATAAAAGGTGAGGGGTGGCCCCTTTGCAGTGGTGAGAAAGTTTCTGGGGGAGATGGAGCAGAAAGGTGGGTAATGGCTCCATGGTTCGAAATTTTGAAGGCCAGGTATGGTGTGAACTACACGTGCATTTTAGAGATAGGATTTGGATACATGGCATTAAGTAGGACTGGGGTGCTATGGGGCAGGGGTTGTCAGGGTGTACCAATCAGGATTCACTCTCACTCAGTTCCCTAAGACCCCACAGAGTCCTCCCTGGCACTCCCCCAAGCTACAGGGTCTCTCCCTGGCTTGGGGAAGAGGCTCTGGGCACTGTAAGGTGGACGGCCACTGTAGGACAGCACAATACATGCAGTTGGGACTGCCTTTCTCAACTTCTAAAACTGCAACTCTGAGTCTGAGGCCAGAACACTTGTTGAGGGTGGGCTGGGAAGACGTTCTGCCCAGGGCATCAGAGACTTGTCCCCTTGCCCCGGACTTCAGCCATCCTTGACCAACAATATTTGCCAATGGTCCCCTACTCTCTGCCACGCTCACCTCTCTGTAAGGATAACAGCCCCTTCAAGGTACAGATCATGCCTGACAGACCTCCACACCCCCAAGCCCCACACACAGCTAGCAGGGCAGTGATGGGAAATGTCTGTCGAGTCCCAAAGAGGGTGCAGGTGGCCTGGAAGACTCAGAACATGTGCACAGGGACTCACAGTCAAGCCATGAGGTGAGCCACAGCAGAGCCAGCTGATACCTGGGCAGGTATCTAGCCACTGTCTGTCTGCATTGGGCCTGGGAGGCTATCAGCTATGCCCAGTGCATCCCTGAGCCAGCAGGCCCTCCAGTAGAGCAAATCTACCACAGGGTAAATCATTGCCCACGGCAGGGCCTCGGGCTTCTCATATGGTAAATGGGGGTAAATGGCATTGCTACAGGACTGAACCAGGGAGTGGATGTGACACTTCTGTTACCTACAGACTATGTCATGCTCTGGTTATGAATGCAAAAGAGGCAAACTAACAGCAGCTGGAGGACAGGCCTATAGCAGCTGTCACTGGTAGAATCAGTCTCAAGCAGTCTCCTACTCCCTGAGATGGGCCCGTTTTTCCACTCTTGCTTGATGCTGCTCTCAGCTAACACTGCTGTTAGCAACTGCTGTATTTCTCAGTGCCATCACTTATTAAGCCCTTGCAGCATTAATAAATAGGTTACATGGGTTGTGTACTTCACCGGCACCATCTCGTTTCCTCCCTGCAGCTTGCCAAAGCAGAGGCTCTGCTTCTCCATGTTTGAGAGCTGAGATCTGTCCCTGAATGTCAACTGGGTGAAGTGCAATGCCTAAGGTCAGACATTCAGGGCCAGCATTCAGGCCCAGCCCACCTGCTCCCAGAACCCACCTGGTTCCCGCTAAGCTTCCTATCTTGTCCTCTCGATTCTGGCTTTGCACAGATAAGATTTATTCTTGAAAGGAGTTTAGTGTGCCTCCGTCAGCACCTTTTTGAAATCATGCCAGGCCAAAGCTCCTGGAGATGATGCTATACATGGCGCCTCCGGAGCCAAACCTTCCAGACACTGCCATGTGAGTAAGTGTTCTGGCCTTCTGGGGTTGGCCAGGAGGCAGCCTCAGAGTCCCTCCCCTCTTCTGGAAGTCTCCATCTTTCTTCTCCAGGGTATGCCTTCCACGTGTACTCCTATCTTGGAACCACTGCAAAGTGCTTTAGTGGGAGGTTGGTGGGCTCTCCCCAACCCCCCGCCTGAGGCTTGACCCTGCTGGGAAGGGACATCCGGGACGGACAAAAAAATGCACACCTGCTACTCCACTTAGTGCCTCCCAGAGGCTTCAGGTCACTCTAGAGCAGAGCAGTGCCTAAGGAGGGCGATCCTAAGTTTCCTCTTAGGAATGAGAGTGATTAAACAGGAGTTTCTGGAAGTCTCAAAGAATGAGCAGGACCATAGAACAAGTGGGTCTCAGAAAACCTGAGCCCTAGGAGGAGGAGGTGGGGGACAGGAGTTGGTGATACCTACCTCCCAGCCAACCTGGGAGTTAGAGACTGAGAGGTGGCAGCAGGAAGAGAAGAGAGGACAGGACAAGAGGCAGTCTCTGGAGCTGGCTGAGGCCTGACCAGAAGGATCTCAGCCCCTGTGGCCACCGCAGCAAGAGCTCTGAACCTCTTAGGACTCAGAGTTGTGAGCTCTGAGCAGGACAGGAACTCTGAAGACAAAGAACATGGCCCAGCCCATTGCTCTCCACTCAGGAAAATGTGCACCAGTGCCCAAACAGCTCAGAGCCCCAGCCTCAACGACCAGCAGCCAGAGGGAGTGTACAGCCTTGGGACCTCACCAAAGCCATGTATGGGAGCCTCCAGCTGGGCTCAGCGATCCTTGGTGACTTTTTCCCTCTCCAACCTCTGCCTAAGCACCTGCTCAAGCTCACTGCCTGTCATCAGCCCTCATCTCCTCTCTAAGAGACTGTCCCCTTCCAGCAGCCTAAGAAAATGATCTTTCTAATACAAAGATCATAATGCTACTGCCTACAATGAGTACCCAGGGCTTGAATGAACAAATCCAAGCTCCTCAGCCCAGCAGTGGCCTTCTCTGACTATTCCTTCTAGAACCGTGTGTACCCACCACTGTTGTGTTGCTGGCCAGGTATCAACTACCTCCCCCAACCTCCTCCTCCTGGGACCCAGGTTTTCTGAGTCCCACCTGCTGTAGACCCTTGCTCTCTCCTTGAGATGCTTCAAGCCCTCTTAAGCACTTTTCCCATAGCCAACTCTGTGCCTCATCTCAGAGCTTTGAAATGCTTTCTAGCCACCAAGGCTCAGTACCAAAGCCAACTCTTGCATGAAGCTTCCCAGGTCCCCAGCCATTCCCCAGTGCTGATGGCGAGGCTGGATACTGTCCTGTGCCTGCGTTTTGTGTTCTCCCTTGAATTAGGCTACCTGCTGTCATCCCAACTTCCTCCCCAACCTGCCAGCTCCTTGCAGGCATAGCAGTGCCTCTGTCCTCTGTGTATGCAGCCCTCATCCAGGGTCCACAGCCGTGGGTCTTAGAGGCTGAGAAAAGGAGCAAGGAACCTACTAAACATAAACCTGCTGGGCCCTAGGGAGGGACAAGTTCTAGGAAACGGAAATGGTGTGGAGTCCCTGTCTTTGAAGAGGCAAATCTTTAATCCTTTGAACTTTAAAAGTTAAAAGAAAGGGTTCAAAATTTTTTTAGAATGTTGCTTAAAAAGGTACGAAACATACGAGTCAATTAGTGTAATCACTCCTCATGGTATACATGTATCAAACATCAAATTGCACCCCCTTAAGTGTATACAGTTATGCTTTGTCAATCACAAATAATAAAAACAAAAATAAGCTACAGTAAGGCCAAAACATTTAACGCAAAATTGGAAAACTCTTTCAGTACACTTACTGCTGAAGTTCATATAAACAATAAACTTTTTATACCCCACTAAAGAGTGCAAGGCACTTTCATGTACTATCAAGTGCACTTAATGAATGAGCAGAACAAATAAGTAATTGTCCCATAAACTTATGAAGTTATATTATGAATTAGTATCCCCATTATATAGATGCAGAATTTGAGACGGAAAGCAAACCAATTAACTTGAACAAAGAAATAGCTATTGCTAGACTGAACTCAAGTTTTCCAATTCCAAGTGTGTGGTATGATCTGCCAGATCACAGAGCCTTCATTTGCCCAATACCAGCTGGGGATCCTTCCAAGCACTGTGCTAGAGGCTGGGGCTGACAACGGTTGTGGGGGTTAGGGACTGGCATTTCCCCTTTATGGCTGATTGATTTGGAGACCAGTCCACTCTTAAAACCGCCAATCATGATCTCTTCTGAACTATTCCTTTAATAGTATCCTAATTTATTCATTTGTGCTTCTTCCACCTGGTGGTGAATCCTTAAAGATTGTCTTTAAGGATTCACTCTGATCTAGCTCAGAGTGTAGCAGGTAAACAGGTGTTTGTGTGACTTGGATCACTCTGGGCCAGGGAGTGGAGCATCAAGTCAAAGTCAGCCTTGCCCTTCTCTGGCTCCATTCTCACCTCTGGTATAGGGGCTTGTGCTAAGGGAATGGGGCCAAGAAATCCTCACTCTTGTGGATAAATCCCTGAAGGCATAAATACTGAGCTGCCCCAAAGTCCTTGGCCTTGAACTCTTTGAAGCTCCAGCGGGAGGATCTGGTCTCAACAAGACTGACCAGGGTCTAAGCCAGATGGGAATGCCTACAAAGAGAAACACCCCTTCCTGAGAGGCTCTGAATTTGGAAGCTGAGTCACATGTTCAAGCTGACTCTACAAGGTATCCAGCTCTGCTAATCACTGATTGACTCTGCAGTGATTGGGCTGAACCAGCTGGGCTGGAGGCTCCAGCGTAACAGGAGGCCAACTGGTGATCCATAATATCCCCTCTGCCTGGTGAGTCCAGCCTTCTGCTCAATCCAGGCTTCTCTTCACTTCTGACCAGATGAGCAGCAGGCCACATGATAGCACCATCGAGAGCTCCATCACCCACTGAGAAGAAAGACCCCCTCACCCCAAAATAATGTCTTCCAGAGGAGCTATGGGAACCATCCTGTTGACACATGAAGGGTGCAGTTGCAGATGAGGGCCAGGTGGCTTCTAGCAGGAAAGATGAGGCAGGCAGATTCAGCCCACCAGCCCAGTGGCCTGCCAAACTACCTTCGGCTACTGTGCTCTGGAAAGGTCCTGTTCTTCTTTACAGAAACCCTGGGCTCTGGCAGCTCCCAAGGCACCTTCTTCACGCAACTGCCATTGGCCAAGCTAACTGTGTGTGGTGGTGGTGATGGTGGGAGCATGCTTAGGAGAAATAAATCTCTTCCTACCCCAAGGAAACCTCCCCTTTACCCTCTGTCCAGCACTTGCAGCCATCAAGTAGGGAGAGGCTGCAGTCAGAGCAGGGCCAGCCAGCTTAAGGCCTCCTCTAATTCTTTAACTGCCCGCTAGCCCTCACTTCCTGTGTATGATACACTAGTAATTCTCTGGAGGAAAGGCCCCACTCCTGATCCCAACCATGGGTCCCAACATGGGATAACCCAAATACCTCCCTCTTCCAGCAACAGGAGGGCTGATAGCATCTTGGGTTACAAAAGTACGGTGGAGTCCTGAGTCTGTCCATTTGGGAGCATCTGGGACAGCAAGAATGGCCAAGGACTGGATCACAAGGCAGGGCAGTGGGGCTGAAACCCCTACACCAGCCTTCCTTCAGAAGAAGGGACAGAGGTCCCACTCCCTGCCCCCACCTCCCTACGGGTGAGCCAGCAACGACCAGGTATGTTCTGTGCGGCACATATGCTCAAGTAAAGCAGTCATCGGGTTATCCTGAGACAAGGGACCCTGCCAGGGATGCTTCTGAGTATCAAAGAAAAACGCAACAAACAGCGTCCAGTCGTGAGTCTCCGTCCACACCTAGGAAGATGCAAAGATCTACACCGGATAATTTTCCGAACAAAATACATACGTTTCGATTGATTTTTGCCTTTGCCTCGGTCTCCGTTCAAGTTCACCAAGAAACCGGGGGAAGAGGGTGAAAAAAAAAATCTCCGCTGACCGGAAGCATGGCTTGGTAGCGGAACGAGAGGGAGCTGCTTCTGATGAACGTCTCCGAATAGGAGGGAGACAGTGCGCACCCCAAATCCTGCCCTTGCCCCCTCCCTGGGCCCAGACTGTGGCGCCCTCCTGGGAAACGGACCGTCTCTCTGGACCCTGGCGGGGGACATGGCTTGTGCAACTGGCTAACGCACCACCACCCCAGCCCGATTGTTGCGAAGCGCTCCCCACACACGAACATGCTCCCGCTCCCCTTCCCCGGCGGAGCGACCCCAGCCCCTGGGGAAAGCGCCCCGCGAAAACCCGCCCCGAAGCCGGAGCAGGTGCAGCCCAGGCGCGCTCTCAGTCCCGGATACAAAAACTTGTTTGCCCACCGCGGGGGAAAATCCGACTTGCATCCCGCGCGGGGGTCCCGGCTAAGGCATCCGGGAGACAGGACTCACCCCGCGATCGCGGCTGGCTGGGGCGTCCGCACCGGCGGCCACGCGCCCGCCTCCCGGAGCGCGGAGCCCGCAGCCCCGCAGTGCCCCGAGCAGAGACGCCCCCGGCGCCCGCACGCCCTCGGCGCCCGCGGCAAGCTGACCGACTGGCCCCAGCACGGCACCGAAGCCCGGCAACCTGGGGCTGCGGACGTCCGGGCTAAGCCGCGGCGAAGCGGGCGGCGGAGCGGGCGTGCGGGCGCGGAGCCGGTGGCGGGCGCAGAGCGGGCGGCGGGCGGCAGGCTGCGAGCGGGCGAGCGGGCGCCCGGCTCTGCACATGCTCACTCGCGCGGCCCGGGGACAGCGGCCGGCCGCCGCCGGGTCCTAGAGGCGCCGGCGCGTATGCCGGCCTCTGGGCTCGCGGGAGGGGTCTTAGTTTCGCGGGGCGGGGGTCCACACCTGTCCTGGCCCGCGAGACGCGCATACGCGGCAAGCCACACACGCCACTGCCAAGCAAAGACACTGACCCTCACTGATACACACTCAGCCACAGCTTTGTGTCGGAGCCTCTGTTGGCTCTAATACACACACCATGGTGCTCACACGAGACACACACACACACACACACACACACACACACACACACTGTGCACCGTCACACAGAGGAGCACGCCCCCACAACTCACTCAGATGCAGACACGGTGACAGACACACACCATCGGATACAAATACACACTGAATCACGGCTTCACAGATACGCTGACACCCACACTCACACATACACACACACTGGGCTCTGCTCCACTCACACAGAAACAAACTAGGACACTGTAGCAGGCATGCACACACACATAGAATCATGCAGTTTGTAGCACTCCCATGTAAATGCACAGAGTCAGGCACAAGCTGGATCACTGTCCCATGCAGGGCTGGACACTGATAACCCCATCTTCAGGCATAGACACCCGCACAGACACACAGGAACACTGCCACACACCAACTCAGAAACTAGCACATGCTACAACACACTCACCCACAGAATCTGAAACAGTCCCACACAGAATCATAGCCCCACAGACAAATCACTGACACCATCTCCCTACACATTCAGGACTCTGCCATCAGCTTATTATCACACTGCCCCACACTAACACACAGTGACAGATTCATTCACTCCTTGATATAGTCACCCACAAAAGCAACGCCATACACTGAATAGAGTCCATTAGCAGACACACTTGTATAGAGGGACATTCTGGGCATTCACACACACACACACACACACACACACACACACACGGACAGATGTGGAACACTCACACAGTTTTTTAGACAACCTTCTCTTCAGATAAAGGCTGGATCCAATCCTAAGGAATTACTCCCACTGAGGAGCCCCACCTCTGCTCCCCAGAGCCCTCAAGTCACAGCATCTTCCCTGCCCTGCCAGCTATACCAGTGGGCCCATATCTCACCCAGGGTGGGCTGTTAAGGTGCTCCCAGAGTCTGAGGACAGTAGAGGCACAGGTGGCAGTGGCTCTAACTCCAGCTTCCTGAAAGGGAGTTTCATGCCTATGATTCCCACTAGGGGCAGAGCTGCTCAGCCATGCTCAGAGCCGGCTTTCAACAGGTGCAGGGCAACCAGGAGAGGATTACATTGGGGACCAGGGGAGGCTGGCTTGGTGCAGGTCAATGATATCCAGAGGGGGAACAGACTGCTTAAGTTTGCACAGTGAATCAAGCTGCCTTGGTTGGTGTACTCACTTAACAGATGAAACTCTTGACACCCAAAGGAAATGATGGCCCAATGCTTGCATCACAGACAGCCCAGGGAAACTCAAGCCCAGTTCTTCTGGGAGGCCAGATGCAGCCCCACAGCTGCTGCTTGGGCAAGGAGGCCAACTTGAGCAGCTACCTGGGACAGAGGACTCAAGCTGAAGAGTCCATGAGGTTGCCACCAGGGAAGGAGAGGAGTCTCAAGGACAGAAGCAGATGTCCCACTACACCTGCATTGCAGTCCACCAGGGGAGCACCTGCATAGACCTCTGTGTGACAGACAGGTAGATGTACCTGCTGACTTTAAGGAGGGATGTTGAAAGACAAGTACATGAAGGAATCCTTGGGGGAGTTGGGAAGGGCTTGGGAAAGGCAGGTTAGGCGTCAAAATGGTCAGGAGCATTTCAGCATTGGGATGAAGCCCTCTTCCCTAGCAATGGTGACAGGTAAGAGGGTGTGAGGAGGCCACCTGGGCCAGGCCTGATAACAGAGTTGCTCCCAAGCCACACCAATTCCCTGAGCCCATCTCTTCTCTACATAGCCAAGACCATTGGTAATCATTTGCATATTACACCTGTCCATATCCCCAAAGCAGTTGTGGGAAAAGATTCTGATGTCACAGGGGCTTCTACAGTGGTCCCACCATGGTGCTGATGTATGTCCAGTTACAGATGGGTAATGCACCCCTCATTGCCTCCCCTGCAAGTCTGGGTCTAAGAATCAGATGAGTCTGATCTTACCTCACTCCCATCTCTCCGTTTGGCCCTCATCTTCATCATCTCCTCGTGGACCTTAGTTGTTGGATCCCAAGAATTTACACTGCCTCCTAACTTCAGGTCATCAGCTGGCCTGCCTGCCTGCCTGCCCTCCCTTGGTCCCTCCTTCTTTTTGCTTCCATCCCTCCTTCCTTTCTTCCAGCTGTCCTTCCATCTGTTCACTGAGCAAGTACCCACTGTGTGTCAGATTTTGCAGTGAACACTAGAGACCCCTGATAAGATGAACCAGAATCCTTAAGGAGTTCCCAGTGTGGAGAACTGGTCAAGAAAACAGACCCGAAGTCTGAGCTGATGAGTACATAAATAAAACAGCATCTGACACAGAACAAGCACATGTTTTTAGCAAATATTACATGTAGGGGTTCTTCCAAAGGCTTTGCTGAAACCCAGATGTTGCACACACAGCGTTCTGATCCACTAGGCTCGTGGTACCTTCTCTTTCTCTAAATGCCATCCCCCCAAAACGCATGTCCTGACATTCCAGCTATAGCACCCACCCTGCTGTTTTGCTCTCAGTCCTCATAGCACTTGTCACCTTATCACCTCGTGCATATACTGGTTTCTTGTCTGTATTCTCCTCCTCAGCTCTCACAGCCCCCACAGCTAAAATCTGAGTCCCCACGTACCCAGAGAACTTTCCATCTCATTTAGAGCTATATCCTTAGTGCTAAGCTTAATTCTTGGCACATAGCATGCTCACTAAACATTTATTAAATAAATAATTTATTTTTAAGATGCAATGTGTCTAGCATGAAATATTTTTAATGAACTCAGGCAGGTTCCCAACAGACACCATGCTTCTTTTCAAGAACTCCAAAGTCTGCATGTTCTTGTTCTGGTCACAAAGAGATCCCTGTTTGTGTGGAGCCATCTTATTGTTCATGGGATTCTGTCGGCCACCAGGGAGCCCCTAGGGAGAGTGTGGGCTCACTGCACTGTATCTCCTTGCTGGAGACTTGTGGGATGAAGAAGCAGGTGGCCCATCAGCATGCAGAGTGGGGGCTGCAACCGAGCATCTTCATCTTTACCCACACAGCTCTTTGCTGATGCTTCTCCACTACCCTGTCTTGCAGAGTAACACAGACTTAACCATCCCAGAGTATTCTGGGAGGTTGCTTTTTGCTCTGTGTGTCATCTGAGCATCTATCATTCAGAGACCAAGAGAACCTTTGGCAGCATCTTAGAAGGGGAGATGCAGTTTCCTCTTTCTTCCTTTGCATTTTTTCCCATGGTGCAGTGAAGTCTTTGATGTCTGCTCCATGCAGTCAGACCTGAGGCTGGGTTCAGCACTTTGTTGGGCTGTGTATTTACTTGCTCTCTCCTGTGAGTGCTGCAGTGACTTAAATATGCCTCTGTAAAAATGCCAGTGACACAGATGGTAATTGCACCCCCTGCTGAGCTGGGCCTGCAGTCACAGGGGTGGTGTGTGAAGCAGAGCACAGAATCTGTACCTACCTGGGGTAGAGGGACCTTCCTGAGCACTGGACTGATCTGGGAGCAGCTGGACTCCAGAAGCCTGGGCCAGAGGTGCCCAGAAAGTTTTAGGAATTCAGAGGAGAGAGAGAGAGAGAGAGAGAGAGAGAGAGAGAGAGAGAGAGAGAGAGAGAGAGAGAGAGAGAGAGAGAGAGAAACAGAAACAGTGTGGAAATCTGACTTTCTTTTTGACCAGACCTGGCTAAGCTGCTGTGTGGCCTTATGCAAAACTTACTTATCTGAGTCCTTGTTTGCCTCTCTGTAAAATGGTCAGTTTGATCACTATTGAAGAACTTCTTAAAGGGAGGCAGGAGACTAAGAGGTAAGTCCTTTGGGGGCCCAGTCTTTTTCTCTAGTTGTGCAAATTATGTCATTTCTCCCAGAGGTAGTTTTGTTTTCATTTGTTTGGGTTTTGGGTGTTTTGTTTTGTTTTGCTTTCTTGCCTGCTAATACGAGGTCCATTCTATAGTTTGTGAATCAAGGTTCAACTTTCAAGGCTTATTATTTAAGAAACACTTTTTGTAAGACTATAGCCACCATAGATAGTGACTCCACTGATGGATCTGGGCAAAGTGAATTGAAAACCTTCTGGAATGGATTTGCTATTCTAGATGTCACAAAGAACATTTGTGATTCAGGGGAGAAGGTCAAACCATTAACATTAACAAGAGTTTGGAAAAAGTTGATTCCAACCCTCGTGGGTGACTTTGAGAGGGGTTCAAGACTTCAGTGGAGGAAGTAACTGCAGATGTGGTGGAAATAGCAAGAGAATTAGAATTAGAAGGTGTGACTGAATTGCTGCAATCTCATGATAAAACTTGAACAGATGAGGAGCTGCTTCTTAGGGATGAGTAAAGAAAGTGGTTTCTTGAGAAAGAACCTACTCTGGTGAAGATACTGTGAACATTATTGAAATAACAAGGAAGGATTTAGAATGTTACATAAGCTCAGCTGATAAAGGGGGGTTTGAGAGGATTGATTCTGGTTTCAAAAGAAGTTCTATTGTGGGTAAAATGCTAAGATGTAGTTTCCTACATCTCTGCAAAATAGGGAAAGTGTTTCATTTCCAGACCATTGTTTCTAGCACAGAGCATATAAATAAATGATAGCTATGATCATTCCTCTAGCTCTGCTTTCTAGCCCTGGCATAGGGTCTGACATGGCAGGTGGCTAGAATAAGGGTTGTTGTATTGGGAATTGTAACTGCCCGATCCCCCTACCACTGCCATTGGCACCAACCTGGCAATTGCCTAGGACTGAGGAACAGAAAGCCTTGAAGGACTGTCAAGTGTGCAGAAATGGGTTGGGGTAGATGTGGAGCCCATGGAATCAGTCATCAGTGGGAAGGGGTAAGCCATGGTGCAAGGGGATGGCAAAAGTGGCCTTTGCTATGTTCCCCTTCCTATCTGGTGTGCACCAGCTGGCAGATACAGATGCCTAGTAGAGGAAGCACCTCATCTTTGCCCCATTTTTATGAATTTCTCTGTTAGTCACTCATGCAAGGCCTTGAACTTGAAAGCTATTTAAATCAAGCTACTGGAGTACCTCAAGTGTATACATAGCATTGATACAAGAGGGCATGGGTTCACTTAAATAAACTTTTCACATTGGAATAAACTTAAATTTGCAGACAAGTTGCAAGAGAACAGAATTCTCATATACCTCTCATTAGTTCTCCCCATGGCCACCATCTTATGATACTTTTGTCAAAATCAAGACATTGGCTGCCATTGGTACACTGCTGATAACCACACTCTAGACAGAAGGTGCGTCTCTTCTGGTCTGTAATGGTTTCTCATTTTTCTCTTGCTTTTCATGACTTTGACAGTCTGAAGAAACACTGGCCAGGTAGAATGTCCAGTAGGCTCATTTCAAACAACCAGACATCCCAAACTAGAGGAGTTTTTGAAGCTGGTGCATTATGTGACCACAGATGCTGTCTCTCACGGAGGGACTCCCCATTGGCTGATCTCCAGGGAGAGATAGTTGGTCAACATCCCAAGAAAAGGAAGGGAGGAGGAGAAGCTGCTAACAGAATTGGGGCTGGCAGATGACTAGTGGTTGAAAGAAAGTTTGGGAGAAAAGGCAGTGTCAAGTTCACATGTGCTTCTGAAATATTGACAGAGGCACACCTGATACACAAGGGCTGCTCATTTTTCCTTATGCCTTTCCTCATCCTAGGTGTCCTGAGGGCACAAAAAGAGTCACTTGAGGGATGGCTGGCTTCTCCTCAGCCTCCATCTCCAGCTCTGCTCCTTCACCCCAGATGGACTGATTCATGCATTAAAACAGCCACTCCCTGCCTTATTTCAAAAACAGCACATTGATATCAGTGTGCACAATAAATGCTCCATAAATGTTCTTTTCAAGGCAAATTGATCCTTTGTTTAGAAATACTTTTAAGAGCCGGGCGCGGTGGCGCAAGCCTGTAATCCCAGCACTTTGGGAGGCTGAGACAGGAGAATCGCGAGTTCAAAGCCAGCCTCAGCAATGGCGAGGCGCTAAGCAACTCAGTGAAACCTGTCTCTACATAAAACACAAAATAGGGCTGGGGATGTGGCTCAATGGTCGAGTGCCCCTGAGTTCAATCTCCAGTACCAAAAAAAAAAAAAAAAAAGAAATACTTTTAAGTAAGAAAAACAGTTTTAGTCCATTCTAATCCCTTTCCTTACCCTTTCTTTCTGAAGGTCTCTATCAGGACACCTAAATTCACCTGCATTGTTCTTTGTGTCATCTTGAGATCATAAGGTGACAAGCCTAACCCTCAAGGGGGCAGAGCACAAAGAAAAAGGAAGCCTGAGTCCTCCGTGGTAGCCCTAAACTGCAGTCCCAATGGAGGTTCAGCGTTTTCTGAACACTTGTCAGAAAATAAGGTGTATTTGTATAGGGAAAAAAACCACTACTCACCTATGTGCCTTAATGTGATTTCTTCCCCACCCATTGGCCTCCTATTCAGCATAGGACCAGTAGATTCCTAACAAATGTCTGCTGACCAAGTGAATGGAACCCTTTAGAAGTCATGCTTCCATATTTGGGTCTTCTGGAAGGATGGATATGCCAGCAAATGAATGATAGAAGGTTGGTGAAAGGACCAGGTTTTGTGCAGATGGACTTAAGGGGTGATGGGTACACAGGAGCTGGATGGGGAATAGCAGGTGTGAATATATAGACTGTGTGCCCGTGAAAGCAGGGAACTTGTTTGTCTTCACAGTTGCTGCTGATACCCAGCAACTAGAAGAGGCTCTGCAGCCCACAGGTCTTCGATAACTATTGAGGGATTGAATTAATGACTGAGTTGATAGATAAGAAGGAAGTGTGGATGGATGAATGAGGAGATAAAGGAGAAAATGGGTGACGCATGGAGGGTGGACTTCTGGGTGAATGGATAGGTGAATACCAGGGTATCATATTCATTTCCTGTTACTGCATAAGAAGTCACCACTATCTTAGTGGCTTAAAATGATTCACATTTATTATCTCAGAGTCCCTGTAAACCAGAATTCTGGGCACAGCTTACCTGGGTCATCTGCTCAGGGACTCATCCGGCTGCAGGTGAAGATCAGCAGAGCTGCTTTCTTATGTGGAGTCTCCACTGGAAACAACCTGTTTCCAAGCTGATTAGGATTTTTGCGGAACTCATTTCCTTTCAGCTGGATGACTGATGCCCTGGTTCCTTACTAATTATTGACTGGGGGACTACATTCAGTTCCTAGAAGTCATCAACAGTTCCCTACAACGTTGCTACATTCACAGGAATGGCATCCTATCACCTTTGCCTGTTTTCCTGGTAAGAAACAAGCCACAGGTTCTGCCTGCATTCCAGGAGAACAGAGACTTCTCAATGGTGGGATGAATGGGGGACACCTGAGGGAGTGTCCCACACAGGGTTTAAAGGTCCTATTTTGAAGAAATACCCATCCTGACACTATCAACTCCTTAAAGGCCCCCAACTCACCTGCTCATCCAGAGCCTGTCCCGAGAGAGTGGAGTTCCTCTTGTGTACCTTGAGCACCCACCTCACAGGTTCAGGCAGAACATATTGGGATGTCAAAAGGAGTGGTAAGAGGCATGACTCTGCCCTTCAGCATGCCTTGTCTTTGAGCTCCAAATAGCACCTAGACTTCCCAGAACGTCCCTGGCTCCTCAGTTGGATATTTGGAGTCTTCCCTGAGCAGAGCCTTCCCAAATGCCCACAGTCTTCATCCAACCTCACAGGCCTGGCTGTATACTGAGTTTTGTGCAGAGTGTGTCCACTCATCATTGCAGCCTCAGGCCAAGAACCTCTCTCCAATAGTCCTCCTCCTTGTCCTCCCAGCCTCCACCCCTAGAGAAGATTGTACCTCCAAGTCTCCACCTCCATGGTCGAGGCTGATGAGTACACAGCTCTCCTATAGCGCTCCTCATGCCCCTTCATTATGTTTCCACTGCCTGCAACTTAGCAGCTTTTCCAAGGGCAGCCTTTGGAACTGATAGTCAGGAAACATGTGTCCCATGGATGGTCCTTCATGCTCCCTTCTCTCTTTATTTATCTGTTCTGTCCCTGTGTGGGATTATGTGTGGACAGGGACATACTCCCTGCACAAAAAGTGTCCATACCATTCAGAAGGGCCCTGTGGACCATGCTTTCCTCAGGGCAGGCAGCTCAGAAGAGCCCACAATGTGATTCAGAGAAACAGGAGTAGAGTTTGAGAACACTTTGAAGTAGAAGCCAGGAGTGAATGGAGAAGATTGCTCTGGGGTAAGGAAGGTATGGGATGTTTCAGCCAAGTCTAGAGAGAAAACACACCCCCAATGCTTGAGGGAGGGGAGAAGTCCTCTTCAGTGGCACATCAGTAGGGTCTGAAGAGCGGAAGCATGTTAGAAAACCCTAAGGGCTATTGAAAGTCTTTTGCCAGTGGACAGAAGCTATGATCTAGACAAGGGAGGGTGGTGAATCCTGACCATCACTCGGGGGGCCTGCCTGCTGTTGCCATAGCAACCAGTGATGGGGAGCATGGAGAAGTATGTTTTAACTCAAGTATGAATTTGATCCTCAGAATCTCAGGCTGAGTTTGGAACAAATAGCTGGGGTTACTTATTTCTCCCTTTGGATCCCCTGGTGAAGAAGCAGTGTCAGCACCTGTCCACCCTCCTGTCCCCACTCCTAGCCAACAAAACTCTGGATTGTGGGGCCTAGGGGTCCTCTTTGTTCCTCACACCTGAGGGATGACAGGGCTCAGGTGTGCATCAGTCTCTCTGACCAGCCTCCATCCAGTTCCAACCAAGCTGTGAGGAACAGAAAAATGGGAAGTGACAGCAAGTGCCAGGAGTCACTAAGTCTCTGTCACCTCGATTTCCAGGCAGACAGAACTGGCTCCAAGTGAATGCGGCATTCAGCTACACCCTTGTCTCTGCAGCATCCACCTGAGACAAGTGAGGCCTTGCCCCCAAGTCTCCTCCCTGCCTCCGGGAGCCCTGTGCCACCCCAACCCTCCCTTATCCTTACAGTCCTTCCCCACCCCCAATCAGGTTCAGCTGTCTCCTGGGTCCTGAACCCCGGGTCCCTGGGTCCAGTCACAGCTTCCTGTTTCCCAGGCCCACCCTCCATGTCTCATCAGAACTATTATTTATCTTCCATAAAGACAGAGCTGGCTCCTCTGCAGCCAAACCACAAGCACCTCTTTACCCATCTTGAGGATTGTCTCCTGGGAATAAATAACTCTGTTCATTGCTTTTTTAAGATAACCTTTAAAAGGTTTGCTTACAATAACATCTGATGATTATGGGGTCAGACTCCCAGGAATAATGAATTACTCCATCTGTGTTCAATTTCTTTGTCTCCTTTTATTTTCACCAACAGATTGAGGGGGTTTCAGGCTACTGCATCACTTTTTGAAATTGTCTGAACAGTGGCCTGCTTGTTACATGACAGACTTGGGAAGGAATCGTTCCAGAGGGGAAAATTTGAGAAAAAATCATTTCATCTTGTATGCAGGCACTTACAGCATCTCCCCGAGTCACTCATTCCTTTTGATTCTTCAAGACCCCACAAGATCAAGTACAAATCCTCTCCCCAGGCCCTGCCAGGTCCAGTCAAATTCACCATCTACATTTTGTCAGCTTTGCTGAAAACATTACCCTCAGCCCCTGGATTAAATTCTCTGACTCCCTCAGACTGAGTTGGATGCTACCAATCCAATCACAAACACAAAGCACACACATACTCACATGCTAGCACACACACATGCACACATACATATATGAGGGTATATGTATGCACACACAGGCACATGTACACACATGTACACGTAATGTACACATACACACTGAGGCTGTTCAATGGTCAAGCATCTACAGACACACACATGAGCACACACATACACAGATGCATCCACGTGCACATGTAGAGTGCACACACAGACACATACCTTTTGGTTTATGTGTTTGTTTTCATAGTGATCCTGAAGGACATGACTTTGTACTTACCAGTGTCTTCGGGTCCTCTGGAATTGGCCTTTCCCTCCTCAGCTCAACTCCTGGCCCAATGAGAGATTAATAGTACAGTAAGTAATCAGGAAGCGTGACCCTGGTGCTGACTTGGCCTCTGCTCCACTGCAGGACCGTGTCCACGTCCCTGCTCCTCTGTGAAGCTGAGTCTCTCCCATAGATCAGGGGTATGAACTATCCAGGACCCCCATGGCCATATCCCAGTCCATGCAGTCCAAGAGGCAGCAGGCTCTGTGTCTGGCTGGGGCAGCTGGGCGACCACTCTATAGCTCCCAGCTGCAGCCAGCATAGTCTCCCAACCCAGCTTATTTACGACGCTTTTAGCTCCAAGCGGACCCATTTCCGAACTCCTCTCCCAGACATAAATTATCCTAAAGGGCTGATTTGTATCACTGTGGTTGGACAATACCTAACCAGAAAGCACTCCTGCCGCTCAACAGTTTCAATCTAGGGAGAGCTATGGATTTTTTTTTTCATCCTAATTGAGCGCTTCAGAAGGGGAGGGGGGTGGAAAGTCTTCAATAGGTTTCATTTTTAGGGAAAGCAATTTTGACTTATTAGGCACTGTTGGCTTCAAATATATGCTCACTAATGACTTCTATTTAAATATTTTCCTCCAGCTGAGACTTTTTTAAAAAAAATACTGTGTTAATGGATTCAATATCCCCTCGGTGAGGATTTTCCCACTGTAGCCTCTGAACATCCTTGGCCAGATCCTCTCGAGTGGTCAAGAGGTCCCAAGCATGCTGTGTTAAAACCCCTGTTGGAATTCCCTAGAGGAATAATGAAGCCCACCTATTTCCTCTTGGTGCTTATAATCATCTTCTATATGCAAACACAATCCTAGGCTGGACCTAGGTTTCTTAAAATTTTTCAATGCTCCCCAACCCCTATAGGATTAAATTCAAACCTTAAGCTTTGCAGAAAAAAGGCCTGCTCTACCCCTATGTGGGTCCATGATACCCACCATGCTCCCTCTTGAACCCCAGGCAGGAAATGATGGCGATAGTGGCCCAAACTCCTGGCTCTCTTCATGGATATGGGACGTTTGCAGGCTTATATGTTCTGGCATACAGAAAGATCCACACCTGGTTTAATGTCCTGCTATTATCATTGCAAAATTCTTAATAATTAATAAATAAAAGGTCCCACATTCTCATTTTGTGTTGGGTCATGATCACATAGCCAATCTGACTAGCATACTCCTCCTCTTTACCTTTCTTGGATAAGCTGTTTATTTTACATAAAATGCCAGCCCCAGCCCAGCCCCACTGTTGCTTATCCATTTGGTAGACCTTGGTAAGAGGCACAGTGGGCAAGGGAAGACGGCTTGAAAAATGTCAGAGGCCAGAGTGCCAATTTCATCTCCATCACTTCTGATCCTGGGCAATCCAGCCTTAGTTTTCCCATCTGAAAAATGGGATCATCACTGTCTGTACTTGTTAGGTTGCAGCAAAAACTAAATGAGAGATAAGCACAGAGCAACCCTATGACAATGCCCAGCACTGGGAGACTATTTGATGATGTTGGCCACTGCTGTTAGTCCTACTTTACTGTGATCTCATGTTGGCCCTTTATAAAGCCTTCCTAGGTCGCAGGAACCCTTTACCTAAAATTGGACCTCCCTAATTTGTGCCCCACAGCATCCTCCTGTCAGTATTACAATTACGCCAGTATGTCACAACTGTCTGTCATAATAGTTTAAAATCACTTTTGTATGCAAGTGTTAGGAATTCACTCAAGCTAGCTTAGGCAAAAAAGAGGGGCTGGCTATGGAAGGAGTGTCTCACAGAACCTTAGGGGCATGAATGCCACTGGGCCTTTAAAAAGCCTGCAATGTAAACTTGGAAAAGCTCTGCAAATGCAAGCAATGTCAACTTCTCCCTTCCTTTTTGCTTTTATCTGAGCATTGACCTTTATCTATATCTCTCTATCTCTCTCTCTTTCTCCCATTTTTCAGATGAGAGAACTAAATCACAAGGTGAGCTCACCCCATAGCCTTCTAACTTTACCTTTATGGTTCCAGATATTGAAAAGTCAAGCATTTCTTGATTTGGTTCCAAAGTTCTGCAGACAGAGGCCTAATCAATCCCTCCAGGCTCAGGTACCCTGGGGTGTAGTGGCACCCAGGCTACAGGATAACCTTACACTCTAGCTTGGCTCAATTTCTCTATACCTGCCTACCTGTCTGTCTTCCCCTAAAGAACCACACAGTTCTCGTCTTTGTTTCCTACAGTACTCAGTCTAATGACCAGAATATAAATTGTTGTTGAATAAAGGAAGGAATGAACAATAGAAGAGGAGCTTGCATTTCCAAGTTTGAGCACTATGCCATCTCCCTGCTAGTCTGTTCCCTGCAATGATCCACTGAAAGAGGCCAGGCACAGTGGTGCACGCCTGTAATCCCAGCAGCTCAGGAGGCCAAGGCAGGAGGATGGTGAGTTCAAAGCCAGCCTCAGCAACTCAGTGAGGCCCTAAGCAACTCAGTGAGACCCTGTCTCTAAATAAAATATACCAAAGGGCTGGGGATGTGGTTCAGTGGTTAAGCACCCCTAGGTTTAAATCCCTGGTGTACACACACACACACACACACACACACACACACACAAATCCACGGAAAGAAACTTTCCTAGCACCAAAAGCCTGGAGGCACCAACTCCTCTGAAGGGTGCTGGAGAGCCCATGAGCCCACACAATGAAGCAAGGCTTTTCCTGGGTTCCTCAACCTACATCCAAAGCAACTCCTGTTTGTCCCCCAAACAAATAAAGGCTTGGTCTTCTTGAATATTCAGTGAGCTGCTTCAGTATTTAAGTTGATTTCTGCAGGAAGGAACCTGCTCACTCAACAGAATTCACACTCTCAGAAATTATTAAAGGAGCAAAATTAAATTCACTGGCATCAGAGGTCAAGGGATACTGGAAACAAGGCGATCCCAGCAGAACCTTAGCTAATTGCTGCTGCTGAACGTGTGGAGGAGTAGAAACGCTGCTCAATTATTTACTTTGGCCTTAATACCAAAGAAAATAATAGAGAAGCTGCTCCCAAGCTGGTGACCCTATGAGCTCAGGACATGGTGGTGGTCAAGGGGTCTTAGTACCTAAGGGATTCTCAGAGCAATGGGCACCTACTGACCCATACTGGCTCCTCCCTAGCTCCTTTGCAGAGCAGAACAGGGCTGAGAGAAGATGCAAAAGAGAGGGAAAGGTGTGCCTGGTCAGGTCTCCTTAGACTAAGTAAATCCAATCAACTGTTGTATTTATACCTGTCACAAAGTGCTCTATAGACGGGCGGGCTTCTAGGAACCTAGCTTAATGCTCCTCTTCCTGAGTCCCCATCTCAAAGAACAGTGTTAGAAGGGAATGCTGTCTCCTCTTTCCTGGTTTCCATGCAGAAGGTTTTTTCAAAGCTCCCTCTGGTCTCTCTGTCCCTTCATCCTCTCCAGAGTGAGCTGGCTGTAGGGAATGCGCCTTGTGCTGCTGCATCCTTACAGGGGAATGGCATCCCCTGCTTCATAGAACAGACCTCATTCAGGTCCTTCAGCCTGGCATGATGCAGTGGTGGAAGAAATCTGCACCTGGGTCTTTAATCTTCGTTGAATGCCAAGTTCAGCTGGCAAATTGATGGTATTATTTATTGGAAAGGGGGCTTCTCAGAGACCCCCATTTTTGCTGCATATTTCAAAAGTTCCAGTCACCCACCGCAATATACCACTCAGACTAGAGTATAGTCTTCCTGCCCACACCAGAACTGCTGAAAGACAACCATACCACTGTGAAAAGCCCAGTAGGCCTGAGCCAAGTCAAAATGCCCTACCCAGGGTTGGATAAGTGTACCCCTAAAGGTCCAGGTGTTGAAGACTTGCTCCCCAGCCTATTGTGCTGTAGGGAGGTGATAGAACCTTTAAGAGGTGGAGTCCGGGTGGAAGTCTTCCTGCCTTATGAGATTATGTCCTTGAAGGAAGTATTGGGACCCCCGTGCTTCCTCTTTCTTTCTTCACCTCCCAGCCACCATAAGGTGAAATGCTTTGATCCATTGGGTGCTCCCCACCATGGTGATCTGCCTCACCACAGGCCCCAAAACAATACAGGCAACTGACCATAGACTGAAGCCTGTGAAACCATGAGCCAAAAGGAGCCTTTTTGCCTTTAAGTTGATTATCTCAGGTACTTTGTCACATAATGGAAAACTAAGACACCAGCGTCATAGACGCAGACTCTGGCTTCCCCAAAATGATTCCAGGGGCAGATTTGACTTCCTAATTTCTAATTTTTTTATTCCTTAATACATCAGATTTTGAGGAATTATAAGGAAATCCTTAGTAAATGGTACCCCAGTTTTCCTCTCAGGTTTTGAAAGTTGTGATAAAAGAAAAGAAAAAAAGTAAAAACAGAGGCCAAAATACCAGGTTTATGTCGCTAGACACGAGTTCGAAGATGGCATGTTATGCCTAATAGACAAGTGGCTTACAGTGCTAAGCCCAAGCCCCGCAGGCACATTGCAGGCCGTGCTGGACTGCAACAGGCTTCCCACATGGAGGGTCCTGCCCAAGGGACACTTATAGCTTGGAGGAGCAGAGAGCTTTTGTCCTTTGAAGTTACACTTGACCCCAAGATGAAAGACAAGGCCCAGCAGAGAATGCGCAGTTACTCTTCCTAAGTCTGTGAAAAGGTGGACAAAGGACTCAGAGAAACCCCTCCTCCTGGGAGCCTGAGGAACCTCCTGGGAACTCTGTCGACTTAGTCGCCTAGACCACAAACTGGGGCACCATTCTCTCCTCCTATTCACCATCTCACACATGGAAACACCTGCCAAGTCCTTTGATTCCGACTTACTTCTAAATAAACTTCAGATCTGTTTGCTTCTCTTCACCACCACTGGGGACACCCTGGCCCAAGCCAACTCTCTTTCCTGGACCACAGCAATAGCTTCCTCTCTTGTCTCCTTGTTTCTGTTCTTTTCCTTTCCCGGGTTCGTTCTTCCCCATATCTCAGACATCCTTCTAGAATGAAAGGTTGGTCATATTGATTTTCTTCTTAGGATCCTTCTTTTTCTTACAGCCCTGACTCCATCTCCAATTCCATTTCTCCCTTGTCCCTTATGTGCTCTATCTCTTTGGGCCTCCAATGTATCCTGTCTTTCATACCCCAGGATCTTTACATATGCCATTAGCTCTACTGGTTCTTTCTCTTGTTTATCCTTTATTTTTTCACCTGGACACATGTTAATAATCTTTTAAGGGCTGAGGTTGTGGCTCAGTGGTAGAGCACTTGCCTAGCATGCGTGAGGCACTGGGTTCGATCCTCAGCACCACATACAAATGAATAAAAGAAAGATCCATTGACAACTAAAAAATATTTAAAAAAATAATCTTTTAAGTCACCAAATGAGATTAGAAACATACAATATTGATGGATAGGAAGCTTCAATGTCATAGTACTTATTCAAGTAGTCCCTTTTTGTCTGACTTCTTAGCTGACTTAGATGCTCAATAAATAAATAACTAAATAATTGCTAACTGGTTGAATGGATGAAAACCTTATCCTCTACTTCATCCACAACTTCTATCAGAGTGATTGACACAATGAAATATTTGTTCCATCACTGAATTAAGAAAACCATTTGTGAATGAATCAATGAAGGATGGGGGTCATGTTGGATTCTTCATTGCATTCTTTGTTCCTAGAAGAGTGCCTGATACCCAATAGAGACTCAGTGAAATATTTAAATGAATTGAGTGTGAATAAATGAGTGAATGAGGGAATATGTGTCTAAGATTCAGGATGAAGAAGAAGACAGTCCTGACTGAATGTGGTCAGGGATCACCCAGGAGTCAGGCCCACACGTTAAGAGCAAATGCAGTGGAGCATTAGATAAAAGATTACTGTAAACATTGAAAGAAGGGGAAAAGATGCGACACTTTGTCTTCAAATGTGTTTTTAAACATCTGCCAGGTTGTCATGGAGAGGAAGAAATAGATATATTCTGGAATCCCCAAAGAACCTATGGAGGAAGATTCGGTAAGGCAAATTTTGGCACAATTTAAAAATGAAAACCCAGAAGCTTTGTGCACCAGCCATGTTTGGGGCATACTGCAAATTGTTCAACATGTACTCAGTTACATTTCACACCTGCCTGCAGCAGGCACCATTCCCCACACTTAATACATGAGAGATGATGTGGCTTGCTCAAAGTCACACTTATAACAGCCCAAACCAGATTGCAATCTCAGGACCTGCTGATTCTATAACCTACACTGTCCAAACAAGGTGTGAGCCTCCTGATAAGGTAATGAGCTCCCCATCATGAGAGCTGATCTAGGAGAGGCTTGATCAATCACTTAGCTAAGATAAGAGAGAATATGAGATACAGCTGAAAGGACACACTGAATTGGAGTTTCTCTGGTTCCCAGACTGTGAATTCACCCCACTCTTGCATTGGGTCCACTCTGACACCATAAAGGTTTTTGAGACAATGGCTTTGGACCAGTGTGATTACTTTAAATAAGATTGACTTGTCCTTTAAGCCACACCTACAAGGACTGCAGACCGCACCTGAATTTAAGTGCAAGAGTGGCATGTCAATTCATTTTATGTTTTGATTTGATTCAATTGGTAGTGGCTGCCTTGAGACCTGCTCTAAAAATAATCCTAAAGCTTTGTTTAGACCCCACAGGAAATAGCGCTTTGATTGATCAGTGATGTCTGTCAAGGATGTGGGCTATTCGCTGGCAGACATCTGCTACACATTGGCCATCCTTGTTTGTTCCAGAACATGCATTTTCACTCTGAAGAGCATGATTGGATAACAGTGGTAAAGCCACATGTATCTAAGAAAATACCCAAGTACATCATCTTTAAGCCAGAATAGGGATTAATTTTCAATATGGAGATATGCAGCATCCAGATTTCAATTCTTTAACATTTTTCAACTTGCTTCTTTGTGGGCCTGTCCTTTAATTAGGAGGCTCTGCAAATACTTCAAAGATAAGCCGTTCCCCAGGCACCCTAGCCCAGTGCCTATGCCTGCCAGCTCCCAAGTTTCTATGCACCAGAGCCCCCCTAGAGCTCCAGACTAGATTTTGATCAAGCAAATCAGAATGTATGTTTCCCACTGTGATGTAAATAGCTATCCCCCAACCACATCTTTATCCCTGAAGCCAATTAGAGGCACAGCTGGCTTCCCAAGCAGAACTGGGAGAGAGCAGCTCTGTTCATCTCTTCCTTGGTGTTTGGAGGATGCTGGGATTCCACATCCCAAACTGTCTAGGTCTCCAGAAAATCTAGGAGCTCTCCTTGGACAAGTGACCCAAGGAGATTTCCCTGCCACTCCTACCTGTCCAATGAGACCACACATTCCCACAGGTGTCTCAGGGTTGAGTAGGATTTAGAGTCTGATAGACTTGAATTCAAATCTTAATTTTATCATGTACTTACTGTGTTACTTTAGGTCAGTGGCTTAACCTCTTGCTATTGTCAGAGCTCTCTAGATGAACAGAACCAACAGGAGATATGATTATAAAAAGGGAATTTATTAGATTGGCTTACATGACCAAAAGCTGGATAGTCCATAATGGCTGTCTGTCTGCAGACTGGAGACCTGGAGGAACCAGTAGCTGTGAAGTCCAAAATGCTGAAGTCTCAGAACAAGGGGGATCAATGATGCAATCCCAGTCCAAGACCGAAGGCTTCTGAAAACTCCTTGGAGAATCACTGGCAGAGCTGGCTTTGGAAGAAGAAGCAAGAGTTCAATATCCTCAGACGATCACAGCAGCAATCGAGAACCCGTTCAAGAAGAATCAAGCTTGTATCTGCTGCTGCTTCCTTATTCTTGCAACGTTTATTCAGTCCAAGCCTCCAGCCTATTGGAAAGTGCTGCCCACACTTAGGGAGGGTCTTTACTTCCGTTTACTATCCCACATGCCAATCATTCCTAGACACACCCTCATTGACACATCCAGAAGCCTCTTAATCTCCTGCATTTCTTAATCCAATCAAGTTGACAATTCAAATTAACCATTACACTCTCTGAGCTTCACTTTCCTCACTTCTAAAATAGGAATAACTTTCTGATACTTTTGTCAGGAAGGTTTGTCCTCCATTGTTCCATGCTCACTGATGAACACCCATTATGTGCATCTGTTTCATGCTACTGCCGTGGTGGTTTGCATTCAGACCTTATCAGCTCTTTTCTAGGGTTTGTGTCTGGTTACACAGAACTTAATTTCTTGGGTTTTTGTTTATTTGTTTGTTTTTAAGCCAGAGAAGATGTTGTTTAGATTTGTCAACTGCTTCTCTGCCTGTAGAAGGACATCAAGTCATCTTGGATCAGATTTTCTCCTTCTGGAAAGAGTTACTGAAAGGAGCTCCCACAGCAATGGAATGGGGGACAACACAGAGCTCACTGTTCTAAAAGGAAGGAACAGAGGGATTTTTCTGAGATTTGACCACGGCTGTGCCTCCTAATATTCTAGAGCTGGTAACTGAGAGAAAAATGGGCAATTTAGGGGGGGCTTTTGGGGAAAAGAATGTTTCAAGATCCCAATCCTTGCATCCAAGGTTCAGCGATACAGTTTGAGATGGTCCTGGCTCCAGTCCCAGGAAAAACCCACCTCTAGGGAAAGTAGTGAGCTGGGCTAGAGCTCCAAGTATAGGTTATGGGTTTATCTGGCTGGAGGTGGCTATAGCCAGAATCCCCCCTTTCTGAGCTCCTCTTCCCCGAAAATGTGCCTTGGAGGAAATACAGAAGCTGGAGCATGTATAAACGAAGGAGATTATCTTGAAGAACTGAGGAACAATTTCTACAGCCTGCTGAGAATAGAGCTATGCTCTGCTGGACACAGTAGCCATTAGCCAACCACACATGACTATTTAAGATTAAAATTAAATTAATTAAAATGAAATAAACTTGAAACTTTAGTTCCTCAGTCACAATCGGCTACATTTCAAGGGCTTCATTGCAACATGTGGTTAGTGGTTACATTAGACAGCATGAAATGGTGAAGCATTTCCATCACCGTAAAAGTCCTGTTACACAGTGCTGACCTGAAACAGGGCCTCTCAACATTGCCACTTCTGACACTTGGATCCCCATAATTTTGTGTAGTGGGGAATGCTCCTGTGCATTGTGGGTGATAAGCAACATCCTGGCATCCACCTACCAGATGCCAGCAGTATCCTGCTCCTGGTTGTGACCACCCAAATGTCTTCAGATGTTAAAATGTCTTTTTTTTTTTTGGTACCAGGGATTGAACCCAGGGGCACGTAACCACCGAGCTACATCCCCATCCCTTTTTATATTTTTTTAGAGACAGGGTCTCACTGAGCTGCTTAGGGTCTTGCTAAGTTTCTGAGGCTGGTCTGAACTCGTGATCCTCCTGCCTCAGCCTCCGGTGTCACTGGGATTCAGACATGTGCCACCACACCAGGCTAAATGTCTCTTTAACATGGACAAAACCACCCCCCGTCGGGAACCACCAGGCTAGACCACACAGACCATTGTGGGCATTGCTCAGGGGTAGAAACAAATACAACTGGGCTGGGTCAGTATTCTTCGGTGCCTGGGGATGGGAGCAAGAAAATGCACAGTTGTCTCCATCAGAATGAACTGACCAACTCCCTTGGAGTTAAAGGTCAGCTGGAAGCATAGAAAAGCAGGGGGCAGGAAGATCAGGAAGCTGTCAGGAACACCGGGCTCACACAGGTGACCTCTGCTTTGCTGAAGCACCTCCTCCATGGCTCCCAGCCTTCCTTTCCAGTTAGTCCTACATAGTGGCCCCCAGAGTGATCTTTGGAACAGAAATATCCTTGACTACTTTTTAACTACATCCAGCGCCTCCTGTTCCTCTTAAGATAAAATCCAGACCTATTGCTTAGCCCTTCGACCCTTTTCCTCCTGATTCCTCTAAACTTTTTCAGGTTCATCGACATATCCATGCGGGCCACAGGGCTCCCTGCCCCAGCCCTCTTTCATGCTTCTGCAAGTTTGTACCTGGAACACCCTCTCTCCCTGCTCCTTCTATTAAAAATCTCATTCACCTTTCCTGTTTCTGTGGTCCTTGAGACCACTCACATGTTCACTGATACAGTAGAAGGACTCATGGGTTGTCAGCATATAGATGTCCTCATGTCTACAGTTTAATCTATAGAGGAAGGAGGACTCTGGAGAAATCCATGCACAGGCTTCCTAAGCATTCTCTCCCATGGCACACTGAGGGAGAAGCACACTGAACACCCTCCTTTCTCTAGGAGTGAATATGCAGCCCAGGTGGGATGTGTTTCTGCCCAGGGAAGCCTGCTTTGAACTTGAATTTTAGGGTTTTTATTGGAGGATGATCATTTACACTTTCTTTGCCTAGAAACTACCAAGATTTCAGGCTCCCTTAAGGAAAATGTGTGCTCCACATAAGATACATTGTGAAAAACAGTCCAGGCACAATGAGTTTGGGAATATTTCAAAAGCCAAGTTCCAGCCAAGGAGCAACCTTACAAGCAAGTTATTTTAAAGGCAGCAGCTTTCAATTTGCTTTGCCATGTATTCCCTGTACCATCCTCTCCTCAAAGGCCACACACTCTCCTACCTCCCAGGTAAAATTAGTTCATGGATTCTGGGTCCCCAAGGCTTCCTATGACTCATCATATCAGAGAATAAATCATGAGGCCCTTGTAGTGCTCCGTGTGTTTCTTCCTCCAGACTGTAGGAAACTTGAAGGCAGGGATGTCTTTTTGTCTTGGTGTCCTTAGGGCTGGCACAGGGCCCGACACTCGTTAGGGCCTAGACACACGTGTGCTGCTTGGCTGAAAGCATTAATGTGAAAGGGGCCCAGGCATGGGAGACACAGACTGAAAAAGACCTGGTCCCCTGCTCTCAGAGGAATGTGTGGAGAATGCTCAGGCCCAGTGAGATGGAGTGGGTAGGCACAGCAAGCAGAACCCCCACCTGTCCAGTCTTGCCTACCACCCCAGGGGCACACCTGGTGGTCTATCAGAAAGGAGAGCCAACAGCTGCCTGAGCTCACATCCCCTTCTACTGCTGATTGAAGAGGCTTCCAGTCACTGGGTAGGAACATCAGGTATGGAGCATTGAGATTCCAGCTGGACATTTGGCAGCTCATCTTGAGGTGACCATGAAGGCCAGGTAAGGGAGAGAGATGTTACCAGTTGAGAATAATGCTCAGCATTACCTTAAGAGAAGAAAACTAAATAGGATGCTACTGAGGAGAGGAGAGGCAGAGGAAGGGCTACTCTCAATGTTCCTATTCCCTTTAGTTGAAAAATGAGGTCCATGCCCCATCCCCTGCACTGGAGTATGGATGATTTGGATTGGAATTCCAGCTCTGCCATTTTCTGTGAGATTTAAATAGTGTCTTAACTTTCCTGACTCAATTGCCTCATCTGGAACATAAGAATGGTACCTCCTTCAGCAGGGCATGGTGGAACATGCCTAAAATCCCAGATACTTGGGATGCTGAGGCAGGATGATCACAAGTTCAAGGCCAGTCAGTGCAACTTAGCAAGACCTTGTCTCAAAATAAAAATGAAAAGAACTAGGATGTAGCTCAGTTGTAAAACACCCACGGGTTCAATCCCCAGTAAACTGCCCCCCCCCAAAGAGAATGGTACTTCCTTCAAGAAGCTGTTGTAAGGGTCAAAGGGACTAAGGCCTGTGAAGCATCTGTCTATCAGTGTCTGCCCAGCTCTGGGTAAGCAGAGCTCCTTCGATGGTGGCTATCAAATGACTGTTGGCGTGTGAGCTCAGTTTGCCCCACTCCCTCAAGAGATGAATAGAGAAAGCCCTCCCCAGAGTGTCAGGCCCTACAGAGGATGACCTGTTCTTTCTCCAGCTGCCAAGGGACTATTGGACTTGGGCCCCAGGATTCACCACCCCCCACAGGTCATCTTGGCCCATTAGGTTTACCCTGGAAAACATCTACCGTCTCTTGCCAAATGAAAAACAGTCCCAGAGACTTTGGGGGTAACCATGGCAACTGTCTTCTAAGCAGGATTATTGTTACTTTATCAGAAAGTTCTCTTTTCTTTCAGCTTTTGGATGGTCCAAAGTTCACTGAATTTTTAAGCGTGGTTTTATTATATCTTGGAGCTAAATCTTTTTGCAACAGAAACCTTTCCTCAAAATTAGGAATAAAAGTCAACGGGAAGGTCTGGAATCTGCTCCAAGGGGAACCATTCCCCTCCAATCCACAACCCTGAGCTCACATCCCCTCTGCTGCCAACATATCAGATCATTCTTTTTCCAGGTGGCTCATCGGCTGGAAGCATCAGGTATGGAGCACAGAAAGCCCTATAATGAATCCAATCAGGAAATGTAATTGGAACAACAAATATAACCAGGGTAGTGACAGTCTCCTTCTTATAGATGGCCAGTTTTGTCTCTTGAATCTCCTCCAATTTGCTTCATTTCCCTAGTCCAGGGGCATCAGGACACTGTGAGCTCCTCAGGGCAGCACCTACCAGATTCAGCTCTGCAGCTGAGCCCCTGGGCACTGAGCAGAGATGAATGAGTTCATAGCCCAAGAGTTCATGACTTTCTAGCAATGAGGCTACAGGTGAGATCTTTTCCTCTTTGGCCCCCAGTTTCCTGACTGAAAAGGGACTAGTGATACTAAGCTAAGCGCGGAGCACCTGTCTTGCATCTAATAAGGACTCTATAACTGAATGAATGCATGGATTAACTAATTAATTCCTTGCTGTGTCTCTTGAAAATATCAAATGAAGGAATGATTATGGAAGTTCATTATAAGCTACCAAGTGTTCCTAAGTGTCTGGGCGTGTAGTCAGGGTTGTGGTAATTCATAATGAGAAGGCTACCAGCAAGCAGCTCTCCTGGCCTGCCAGCAAATTACCTCCTGCCAACCCTGCCAAGCTCAGGTTGACTTCCTTAGGCCCTGCCTCAAAAATCATCACTCACATAGGAAAGCCCATGATCCTGGCCTTCTTAGCTCCATGGTCTGTTCCTCCTGCTTCTCCCCCACCCACACCCCGTGTCATTTAATCCTCTGGCCTGTCAGAGCTCAGACTCAAGGACAGAGGAGAGCGAAGGAGGGCAAGTCAATGCAAAAGCCAAGATGTTGGAACTGGGTCTGTCTTGCTTCATCTTGTCTAGGAAGAAATAAAGCCCTAAGGGTCCCTCCATGAATTAACCTGTCCCCCCAAAATGGCCAGGTTGGCCCTTCATCCCACCAAGTTTAGAACCTGCATAGAGGACATTTATTTCTCAACTGTTTTAAGGTGAATGAGTCCTTGGACAATTGAGGAGAGGAAGCAAGGTGCCTAAGCTCAGAAGAAGGCCCCAGTGTGTTCTAGAGACAAAAACAGGGAGGGCAGTCCTGGGGGAGCCATGTCATGCAGCTCCACAGGACGCTCATGACCTCCAGCAAACGGAGGAGACAGAAACATCCAATCTGTTAGCACTGTGGGAGAGTAAAGTGCCACGGTGCTCCACATAGCTCTGAGAAGGAAGGAGTCAGCTCCTGCCCCTCCCACCAGGAGTTCCCACATTCATTCCACCTTGGACTTGCCCAGTGACTCCAGGATGCCGTCCAAGGGCACTGTTGTCCCTCTGGCTCTTTTTTTTCTTGCTCTGGATAGTCCTGCCAAGCTTTGAGCTCAGTCTCAGAAAAGCTTTGGAGAAAGGGCTGCTGAACACCTGGGGGAACGGGGTTGCTGAAGGGGTCTGAGGATGGAAGGAGAGTCAGTGAGGTCACTTGGAGAGTCAATGTCCAGTCAGAAGAAGGCCTGGACCAGAAACCTGAGGGCCACCATCTCTGAAAGTACATTTCCCCCTGCTGTGCTGTTAAGGACAGGCTATTTGTCCACACACCATTGGTGCCTACCAGACCCAAAGTCGTCACCCATTAAGCAGCTGCTTCATCCAGGAGGTAATGCTTTCTTGGGGAGAAACTCTCTGGACCAGACCTATCATGGTGGCCTTTTGCCCTGTTATCCTGCTGCTGTGAGGGTCTAAATCAGCTGTCAATACTGCTGAAAGGTCAAGCCTCCTGGAGCTTTGCAGCAGGAGAATCTCAGCATGGAGTAACTTTGGCCAAGGGAGAAAGTATGGCTGGTTAAAATCTTCAAGCTGGCAGGGATGGGAAGCACTCCGAGCCAGATCATTGAAGATTCCTGTCTTTCTTGATCACTTACGATCAGTGTCACCAAGTCCTGCTTATTCTACACCAAGAACAGCCTCTCCTGCCGTCTGCTCTCCCTCTGCTCAACTCTGGCTTCATCCTTTTCACCTGGATAATTACTCGGCTCTTTTCTCACTGGCCTCCCTGGCCTCCAACCAACACTCCAAACTGGACCCTCGAGAATCTGCCTAAAGAACACTCATTATTAAGTTATGTTAGCATTGATGGAGGTATTAATATATGTCAAGCCCAGCACTGAGCACTTTATATGCATTAATTCACTTATTCCTCAAGACAACCTAGGACAAAGCTATTATTATGGTCTGAATGTTCCCCCTCAAGTTCATGTGCTAGAAAAATAATTCTCAATGAAACTATTTTACTTAGCTTTCTATCACTGTGATAAAATACCTGAGACCATGAACTTAAAAGAAGGAAAGGTTTTGCCTCATGGTTTCAGAGGTTTTAGTCTACAACTGGTTGGCTCTGTTATCTGGGGGACTGAAGCAAGAGATTACATCATGGTGAGGAGCACAAGGTAGAGTAGAGCTGCTCATTTCATGGCATCTGGTAAGCCAAGAGAGAGGAAGGAGCCAGGGTCCTAATATCCCTAATAAGGCAATGCCCCAAGTGACCTAGCTTCCTTCCATTAGGACTCATCTCTGAAAGGTTCCACCACCTCCTGATAGCACCATGGCTAGTAAACAAGACTTTAACACACAGGCCTTTGGAGGACATTCCAAATCCATATCATAGCAGCAGGAGTGTTGGGAGGTAGGGCTTTCGGGAAGTGTTTAAGTCATGAGATTCTGTCCTCATAAAGAGATTAATGTCACTGTACAAAGGGTCTGTGGTAGTGGATTCACTCTCTCTGGCCATTCCACCTTCTGCCATGTGAGTATGCAGTCAGAAGGTCCTCATCGGTTGCCAGAGACCAGATCTTAGATTTGTCATCTCCAGAACTGTGATACAATAAAAATTTATTCTTTATACATTACCCAGTCTCAGGTATTTTGAGATAGCAGTATAAAACTGATGAAGATTATCCTAATTTTACAGATGGGAAAACTGAGTCTCATCGTGGTTGAGAAAATTGCCCCCAATGATCACAGCCACTAAGTATTGAATCTAGGGTTCCAACACAGATTCATTTGACTCTGTAGCCCTTATCCTTAACTTCAACACCATACTAAGCACCTCTCTGCCAGAGATAGATTAGGCATGCCTCCTTGAGGAACTCTGTGTCTTGAGAGACAAATAGGCACAGAGAGAACTTATAAATCAATGAGAGAGGGGATGTGAAGAATGAATAAAGCACTGTCAGAGATGACCCACTGACCTGGCTGGGGTGCTTGGAGGAGGATCCACTGCCTCAGCAAGGACTGAGCAGGCTGCTAGAGGAGGAAAGGGCTGGGAAGAGCACTACATGCAGAGAGAAAACAGCATGTGGGGTGTTTTAGTAGATCGTGCAAGCAGAAGAAGTAAGAGAGTCCAGGAGCATCTGGTCTGACCACTCAGCATCTTACACGGTATATGTGTCCAGCACACTCCGCCTCCAGGCTAGCTCTTGCTGCAGCCACTCTGGTCTCAGTTAATGACAACTCCATATCCCATATGCGCCAATTAAATATCTTGGTGCCATCCTTGACTCTTCCCTTCCTCTTACATCTCACATCCAAGCCATCAGCAAGTTCATTCGACTCTACTATCAAAGTATGTCTGGGATTATTACTATCAAATTATGTCTAGGATATTCTCACCACTCTCTCTGCCTCCATACCTGGTCAAAACTAAGCCACCAAAACCTCCCCCTGGATTACTGCAATAGCCACTGAACTGGTTCTCGCTGCAAACTACTTGCCATGATGGCCAGAGAGACTCTTTTTACAAGTAAGTCAGAACATGTTACTCTTCTGCTCAAATCCCTCCAATGAATCCTATCAGAGTAAGTCAAAGTAGAGCACAACCCTCATGGGCCCTATGAGGCCCGGCTAGCCTGCCTTGTGCCTCTGACCTCTGCTTCCCACCCCTCTGCTCTCTCCCCTCTGCCACTCTGGCCCCCAGATCTTCCTGGAAACTCCAGCAGATGTTCCTCCTTGAGTCCCTGCATTTACTTCTCCCCCTCCCTGGTGTCCATAAGACTCAGCTCACTTCATGCAGTGTCTGCTCAAGTCTCCTTCTCATTGAGGCTTCTCTGTCTCTCCTCTCTAAAATTGCAGCTCTCCTCCCCCACGACATATCCTGTCCCCTTCCCTGACTGACTTTTTCTTTTTGGCACTATGAAGTACCACTACTGAACATTTTAGATACTTGGTGTTGTGAATTGTCTATTTTTAACACTAAAAGGCATGAAAAGGGGGGTATTTTCTTTCATTTGTCACTCAGGGCAAATAGGGAGGATGAGGGAGGATTTGATGGAAAGGTGGGAGAAATGGGTTTGTAGTCTGGGGTTTTAAGGCCCTGATATTTGATATTCCTAAAGGAGAGCCGTTCTAGGGCCTAAAGGGTAGGGAGGTAAGGAGAGCTTGGGTGGATCTGAGGAATCCAGGTTGCCACTGTCAGACACTCCATTCCTACCCTGTCAGCCATGGAAATCACTCAGGATGCAGGCAGAAGTCAAGGAGATATGGAGCAGTGGGGCTCGGGACTCAGGAACACCTGGGAAAGCGGCAGGCAGGTAGGAGAGGGACAGCAGGTACTCTGATAACAGCATGTCCTCAGAGCAGATCTTTGGTTTACATGCCATACTGTGGTCAGATGAGCTCTGAATATGATTTGTGCTTTCATGGACCCACAGGTGCTCTGTATCACTCCAGGACAAAGCCTTACCTCTTCAGGGGCCTCAGCACTCCCTCATCATTTGGCCTTGACCACCTCCCAGCCTCAGCCCTCCTAATGTGGAATTTTAGAGGGAGCACAGACCTTGGAGCCAGATGGTCTGAGTTAGTGCCCTGGTTCTGTTACCAGTTCCCCTGTCCAAGCCTCGGTTCCCTCATCACAAAATACAGGTAAAAATGCTCAATCCATAAATTTCCTGTAGAAATCAAATTACATGAGACACCACACGCAAAGTGCTCAACAGAATATATGATGGACTTGGTGCTCCACAAAGGGCAGCTGCTGTTTTCACCATCAGCCTCTCTGAGTCTCAGTTGCCTCATCTGTAAAATGGATCTGGTGATACCAACATATGGTTTTGTCGTGAGGATTAAATGGGCACAGCTGATGGAAAGTTTTGCAAACAAGCCTTGCACAAGGTGAGTGACATTGTGCAACACCAATCTACCATGCTTCTCCCTTCTCACTCCTAGGCCTTTGATCAAGCTCTTCTCTCTGTCTTAAATCTTTCCTTCCCTGATCACCCCACCCAGGCCTGGCCTTCCCTCAAGGCCCAGCTCTTCTACAATCTCCAAAAGCCATCGCTTCCAGAACTGTTTCTCCAAGTCTCCATTGCTCTGTTTCACCTCCCCAGTACCAGAGCCATGTTAGCTTATTAATTCACTCCTGTCTTCCTGCTAGATTGTGAACTCCTGGAGGGCTTGGAGGGGTTTCCCACACTTGGGGGTCTGCAGCTTCCTACCCCACATGGTGCACATGATGGGCACTTGATAGATGTTGGTTTAATTGGATTATAGTGAAGATTCTAGGGAAACAGCCGTCTCTTCCTCAACTGCTCTTCCAATCAGATGTCTAACTGCTTCTCTAGGATAGGAATTAACTGAATCAAGGGCCATTTTCCTAGAGAAAAGAAGCCAATTTAGGATTTTAAAAATAATTGCAGTTCTGTGTTATGTCCCATTTGGGGGAGGAGAGGGGATTCAGACAAACAAACTCACAGCCAGCAGACAGAGGTGTCACCATTCCTCTTAACAAGGGATGTACTTAGTCTCTAAAGATCACTTACAAAGTGCCCTCCTACTGGCTGAGATTCCTCCAGATGCCTGAACACCCCACCTACTCACACTGGGGGTTCACAGGGGGCCACAGGCCTCCTGGCTCTGCACCAATTTGGAGCATCCCATGCAGTCTTCAGGTTGGCATTTGCCCAGCCTTTGCCAAGCTCCAGAACTCACACAGGCCCTGGGCTGGTTTCCACTGCCTCCTTCACACACTGCTCTCTGTCAGGCCTCAGGGCATCTCCAACTTGGACCCTCACATCAGCTACCTTGTTACTCCCTCCCTCCCTAGGTCCCCGCTTCCAGTCCATCCTTCATGCCGACTGCCACAGGGGATCTTTCTGGATTCCTTTTTCATTTGGAAAACTCCTACTTTTCCTTCAAAACCCAGCTTGAGTGTTAACTTGATGACTTCCTTAACCCAAGCATTCTCTTTTTAATACTTGCCACATTATACAGACTTGCTTTGACCTAACTTCCTTGCCATGAGCCTGTAAGGACAATGTCTTTAAGGACAACATCTGAGGAATTCTCTGTGTTTCTGCTGCCAACAAATGGGGGAAGATGGATGGAAGAAGGGCAGTCCGTCTCCTCTGCACCTTGTTCCTGGTCAAAGTCCCTCATGAAGGCTTGTCTGCCACTCACAATGTCCTCTTCAGTTCCCCCACATGGAAGTCAATGGTGCTAAGAAGGTTTGGCAGTTCCAGCCAAGTAGACAGAGTTCAGAGCAAGAGCCTGTCCCAGAGAAGGGCCTGGAGATCAAATTGGGAAACCGGATGCACATAGTGAAACCTGGGAGGAGGCAGTGGCTGCTTGGATTGGTGTTTGCCCGGGGCTCACCTCCAAAAGAGGGTAAGGTCTCCTTGCTCTGCAGATCCTCCTGATGAGATGACTGCTCCTAGTCCACCAGGCCGTGGGCTTCCTGAGGGCAGGAGTATCAGGTTGCTCTGTGTCTCCAGTACAGCATCTTCTGGCATGGAATCATACTTGAGGAATATGTGCTATATGAAACTGTAAGGATGCTGACTTGCTGGCTGGGTCACAGACTGCAGAGGGCAGTGAGTCTGTGAGTTGGAGGAGTCTCCAGCTGGAACCACAGAGCTGGAGAGGCAGAGGCTAATGCACACAGACCCCATGAGTCCAGCCTTCTCCATCCTCCGCCCAACTCTTCAACCATTTCCAATCCCTGCACTCTGCTCTAGTTATTTTGAGCTGCCTTTGTCAGAGCCCTGATGCCCATCCACCTTCTCACAGTGATTTAGAGCCCCTGTTGGAACAGGTGCTTTGGCAGCCTTTCTGCCCATAGAAGGCATAGAAGAATGACTCTGTGAATCCCGTCTGGGGCCTGATTTTCCCCAGCTCCAGTTGGAGGTTCAGCAGTGGATTTTCAGAGCACGTCATTGAGAAGTAGCTACATCAAATCTGAGAAGTGATTATCTCTTGGCTTTACATATTTTGTCTTTTTCCCACTGGCTTGTGGTAGGCACTCAGTACATTTATGCTGAATAGGTCTGAACTCAATGTTTAAACATTGTCAGTGTGATTCCAAGACCAATGATGTACCAAGGAACCACATTTCCCCTTTTCAGGGAGAAATCAAGAAGTCCACCTAAGAAGGTGCTGCCTTCTATATGAGTATCTGAACATTCAAACGTGGCCTCTAGAGTCTGATTTCAGGACCCCTGTCAAGATTGAAAGCTCCAGCTATGAGCCACCTGCCTGCTCCCATATGGCCAAGTCTACTCCCATCCCATCCAGGGTTCAGCTCTGTTCTAATCCAAGGATGGGTCCTGAGTCAGGAGCTCAGGAAATGTTGGTACTGCTCTGACCTAAAGCCCTAGAGTTGATTCTGGTGTCTTCTGAGAATCAGGATCATCTTACTCCACAGTTCAGTGACTACCTTGTCTCCTTTGCTTACATGCTACTTGAGGAATCCATGCAGGGCTTCAGGTCTTGGCTCTGTCTTCTGTTTCTCCTGGGGACTGGAGTCTATGGCTGGATTCCTGTTCTCATAACCCACCCAATATGATGGCTACTACCTGAGTACTCTGAAAACATCATAGAATACTTTGACATCTTTGATAATCAGAGTGATGACAATTTTCTTCAGAGTCAATATCAAACTGTCCAGACTTGAAATCTCCCTTCACTTATAGTTGGGCATTTCCCTAGCCCTCACTGTAGTCCCCAAACTGTGCCTAGTTTAGGTTGAGATCCTGGTCCCCCTCCATTGATGCAATTAATATTCCCATGCCCAGCAGTTCTCAAGCTATTCCCAGCAGCTTGGTCAAGGATGCATATGCAGACCTCTTCTATTAGGCTGCACAAATCCACAGGATTATATATTGGATGCCATTCATTGGAGCTTTGCATATGGCAGCCCTGCAAGTTAATCTTCTGGCCAGGATCTTCCATGAATAAAGTCTAGGTTAGCATGAGAATAGGAGACCCTCATTTGACACTAGAGGATCCCATTGAGTCAACCTTGTACTCTGAATGATTCTAATGAAAGGTCATTTTGATAAAATACCAGCTGCAGCTATTCCATTTTACCTTCATAAATCACCAAGACTTTCAGATTCTCATCATTTACCCAGGCCACCGTCCTAATGCAGGTGACCTCTCTTGAGTCTGGGAAGTGCATGAGGAAGGAGGAAGTATCATCAGGGAAGCTGATGAGGAGCTGATTGCTGCTAACCATGCTGGATTTTCCTTTTAAATTATTCATAAACACAAGCATAAGTGTTTATATCCAGGTAGCCATCTAAAAACTACATAAGCTGATGAAGTTAGGGAAAATGACACTTTTAGAAACACAAAACCAAATTTGACAGGTGGATTTATTCTAAATTTATTCTGTTTTTAGTATTTCAATTAGACTTTCATGCGTTTATAATGGAAAGAAGGAGGGGGAAATTTAGTGCTGCTTAATCTTATGCTATGTTGACCCAAACTGTTGCCCTGATTGTCCCTATGGCTGAGTCTCATATACTAGTATCTCCCTAAGGCCTGAAATCTTGCCCTTTAGCCATGGATCTGGGGTTCCCTGGAGTTCTTTTGGTGGAATGAGCTGGAATCTTACATATGATTCCTCAAAGAGTAATTCCATAAATTATTGGTGAGAGAAAATTGAGACTTAGAAGAGTTATATTTGAATTGGCAAATCCCATATTTGGGAGTTTATCCTCAAGAGACAAATCACATGTGCAAAGCAATAAAGGCAAAAGAAAACTCACCAAAGCATTGTCTAAAATAGTAAATGTTTGGTTGAGAACTTTCAATGGTTTCATGCAAAGAAGTGCAGCCCCAGAAGTGTCACAAAATTCTGTTTGGGGACTCCAAAGGTCAAATATTGAAAGGGTAATGACTACCCAGAAATAAACTAAGCTTTAAATGCTTGAAACCTAAGTTCAAATTGCCACATTAAAAGAACATAAAAGAAAAGTTATATAATTATCTCAATAAATGAAAAAATGCATATGATAAAATTCAACATCCATTCATGATTAAAAACCCATAGAAAATTTAGCATTGAAAAAAAATTGCTTAATCTGATACACAAACATTATACTTAATTTAAAAAGTTAGAAGTTTTCCCAAGAGTCTATAAATAGTTTCCCATGAGCAATTCTATTCTGCATTGAATTAGAGGTCCTAGATAGTGCAATAAAGAAAGAATTTTTGAAGATTAAGGTTAGAAAGAAAAACTAAATTGTCCTTTTTTTTAAATTTTATTATTGTTGGTACCAGGGATTGAACCCACAGGTGCTCAACCACTAAGCCACATCCCCAGTCATTTTAAATTTTTTTTTTATCTTGAGGAAGGATCTCACTAAGTTACTTAGGGCCTCACTAAGTGGCTGAGGGTGGCTTTGATTTTGCAATCCTCCTGCCTCTGCCTCCCAAGTTGCTGAAATTACAGGTATGCACCACCACACTTGGCCTAAATTGTTGTTTTTCACCAATAACATGATTGCATATATAGAAAATCTAAAAGAATCACAGATAAATTAATGGAGTAAATATGTGCATTTATCCAAGTTAATATGTAAAAATTAATTATGTTTCTATATGGCAACAGTAAACAGGAAAAAAAGGTAAATATACTATTTACAGTAGCATAAAAATCAAATACTTAGAAATAAATCTAAGAAAATATGTGCAAGATCTCTACTTGGAAAACTATAAAACACTATTGAGGTCAACTAAAGAAGACCTAAGTCAATGTGGGGGTATACTTCTGGACTAGAAGATAGAATATTATAAAGATGTCAATTCTCCCCAAAATGATCTATAAATTGAATGTAATACCAATAAAAATCCCAGAAGCTACTGTGAGTATATACAAATTGAGAACTCTAAAATTTATGTAAAATAAAAAGGACTGAGAGCATCCAAGACAGTCCCTAGGAGATTCCAAGATTATTGATATATGAACATTTTATAAAGCTACAGTAATTAAGACAGTATAATATTGGCGCAAGAATAAGAAAACAGAAAATCCATAAAATGACCCACATATACATATGTGCATGTATGTGTCTCTGTGTGTGTGTTTGCACAAACAAGTTATTTGTAACAAGGACAGCAGTGCCCAGCAGTGGGGGAAGGATAATCTTCTTATTAACCAAACACAGGTCAATGATGGATATCCACGTGGGGAAAATGAAGGCTGATCTTTGCCTTATCCCAAATCACACACCAAAATCAATTCTATCTCATATTTAAATATGAGAGGTATAACAATAAAGCACTTGGGAAATAATAAAAGAAACTATCTTTATGACCTTGGGATATAAAACAGTCCACGAAAGCAGTAAACATAAAAGAAAATGATCAATTGGACTGCATTAAAGTTAACAAAATTAATAATAATGGTGTTTATCAACTGACGCCATTAAGAGAGTAAAAGATAATGGCAAGACAATGTGGGAAAAGGTATTTTCAACATAGGTTAGTGACAAAAGACTGAATAGAATATACTTAAAACACCTGCAAATTAATTCTATCACAGAAAACTAGGCAAAATATTTGAACAGCACTTTACATAAAAGGATGTTTAAATGGCCAATAAACTATGACAACATGTTCAAAATCATTGGTAATCAGGGAAACACATATTAAAACCAATGACATCCTCTTGATGGCCTAAAATACAGAATGCTTCTGGTGCTGACGAAAATGTGGAAACGAGCTCTCTTACTCAGCTATAGAAATGTAAGTTCATACAACCACTTTGGAAAAGAGTTTCTTTAATTTTATTTTTTAAAATTTATTGGTTCTTTTTAGTTATATGTAACAGCAGAATCCATTTTGATATAATTACACAAACATGGAATATATCTTATTCTAGTTAGGATCCCATTCTTACGGATGTACATGGTGGTGAGATTCACTGTATTGTTTTCACATATGTTCCTGGAAAAATCATGTCAGCTTCTTTCACTGTCTTACCTGGGAGAAAAAAGTTTCTATCCAAAGTTGACAAATTTCACACACTGCACCCAGCAATGCTAGTCCTGAATACCTAATAAACAGAAAAGCCCACCTAGGTCTATAAAAGACACACACAAGAATGTCCTTAGTAATATTACTTGTGATAAGACAAAAACAGGAAAAAAAGTCTCAGATGTTCTTTCAAATTGTGGCCTATTCATAGAGTGAAATATTAAACAACCATGAAAGTAAACAAGCAACTGGAAATTCACAGCACAAATGACCCTCAGGAACACCAACATCAAACAAAAAGCCGGACACACAAAAACACATATTCCATGATCTCAGCTATATAAAACTGAAATTTAGACAAAACTAACCTGTGGTGTTGGGAGTCAGAATAATGATTGCCAATGGGGAAGTCTGACAGGGAGAGAAGACAATCAGCATCCAGGAGGCTGAGTGTTCTACTTCCTGATCCCCATAGCGCTTACATGGATATAGTCACTGTGAGAAACTTTAGCAGACCGCCAAACTGTAATTTGTGTAGTTTTCTGAACATACGTGTACTTCAATAAAATAATCTTTAAAAACAGAGAATATAATTTTTTTTAATCTAGAGGCAAAACCAATGAGAAAGGAGTAGAAAAAGAAGGTTTCCATGCATTGTGAAGTTGGTACAAAACACCCATCAGGTGGCGGTTACTTATGGGTGGGCTGGAAAGGGAAAGATGGGGAAGAGCGTGTAGTTTTTCTATCTTTCCTCTAAGTTCTAGAAAATGAAATTGTCAGCCACACTATTAGCTGGCTGATACCCACAGCAGATCCTTAATAACTTGTGCTTCGGAGAGAAATAAACTGCATTCGTCCTGGTGAATTGATGATGATTTTATTGCCTTGGGAGCTGAGGGGGTTGTTTCTTGTTTTCTGCTTCCTTAGCTAAATGTTTCACCACACTGTAGTCAAAACACAGTGACTGCTGAAGAGGAAGAAAATCAATAGAGGACTTGAGTTTATTGGGTCTGATCTTATGACTTTCTATCATGAAATAATTTCTAGGATTGGAATCCAGAAAAGTGAAGCAAACTGGTAAGCACATACAGATTTTATAATATCTTTGCTTCATCTTTAACCCATTCTCCCTGTGATTCTAAATGTTGGATATTTCTCAACATCATGCCAAAACATGCATGTGCCGTGTGTCTATGCCCTCAACATACGCACACTCTCAGGCTTCCTGGTTCAGTCCACAAGTCTTCCTGTTATTTCCTACTTCTTTTTTGGGCATCGCTTTTCTGAATGAAAAATTCTTGTCACATTCTCAGCATCAGTTTCCCCACCTGCACCAAGAAAGAGCTGGCTAAGATTTATCTTTCTAACTCCATCTTTTTCAGACCCCAGCCATGGATCTCAGATTCTCCCTGTCTCTTTGGGAAGCAAAAATATAGGCAAAGAACAAAGACAGGCACATTGAAAGCCCTGGGTCCAGAAGAAACAGTCTGGGTCCCAATGTGGCTTCATCCTATGTGCAGTTGGGAGTTTCTCTTTTCTATAGAAGGGGATGCTGTTGGACCAGACAAGCCTCTGAAACATCTGCTCACCCTCATCTCCACCATCACTTCTTTGGTTGCCAAACAGTTCCCAGGGTAGTGATCTTAGTGCCTACTCACTCATTCATTCATTCAATAATTTATTTATTATTATTATTCATAGATTCCACATTACATGGTCAAATCCTGAAGCTTGCAAAGCTCCCCCAACATCATCAGATATAAGTCCCCATCTTAGCAAATAGATGTCTAAATGTTGACTATCAGCATTTGTAATTTCTTTGGCAATGTCACTAGCCAGGAACCACACAGTCTTCCTGAAGAGCAACCCCAAATATGAGTGTCCTTTGGATCATCAGGAGCTGCCCAACCCCCGAGGTCACTGGAGTGTCCAGCACTCATGATCATTTAGCTCAAGCAGCCACCTTTGCTGCTATAGGTGGCTCCTTACAGCTCCCCATTCCAGGAGCCAGAGAAGGCAGAATATGAACAGTATACCTTCCATGAGCCAGTCCCTAATGTAAAGACTAATGTAAAGCACCCCTTGCACAGCCCCAGGGATTGGTCTAGGTGACAGTTGGCAGTGTTCATATGACTTTCATGACCAGCTGCATTAATGCTGCTCTTGGCCTCAGTTCATCACATTACCTGGCTTCCTTTCAGCACAGAAGCTGCTCAGTGAAGGTTGTAATTTCCTGACTCTAATGCATGACAAGGTTTCATTTAAAGGATAAAATAAAATTACCTAGGGAGGCAGACACTGGGAAGTCATAGATACAACTTGGTCCACAGGGACACTCACAGCCAGGCTGGTTGCAAAGAGCACGTAAGTGTCCCCATTTGATATCAACCAGGTTTGCTATGACTTTAATTCCTAGTTCCATGGTCAGGATCAAGGCTCAGAAGGGCCAGAGTCAGGGCTCAGTCTTCCTGGAGTGAGGACTTCCTTTGTGGCCACAGAGTTGACTGTCCTAAACCTAACTGGCTCTTTTCTGACTGAAATTCATGACCTTGGGCACATTCACCCTGTGCTCTAATAATTGACCCCTCAGGTCTCTTTTTCCTCCAACAAAGATTCCTCACAAAGGTTAGAAGCTTCATCAATCATGCATGTGGCCTAACTGAAGCCACTGAGTTACACAGTGAATTACATGTGGAGCTGGGGCAATGAAGGACTAGAGATAGCCCAAGGTTATGAGGTCAGTCCCTGACATTGAACAGACTTCGTGAAGTAGGAGACAAGAGCACAATACCAATAACAAAGAACAATCCCACCTTCCAGCCCAGATGACACCTTCCTGTGTGTAGAGGAAGAGAAAGGACGAGGATGAAAGGAGTGAGTGAGACCCCCAAGGAGGACTCCATCAGGACTCCTGGGAGGCATAATCCCAGGGAAGAGCATTCTCTGTCTGGAGGTGCAGAACTTTGATAGAACTTCCCTCCAAGAAGTCATAGGGGCATCCTGGCCTCCCTTCTCCTGCCCTTCTTTGTTATGGTGGCTGAAGCAAAGCTCATACCTGGATATCCAAGAACATGCCAACAGGAGGTGGATGTTCTCCAGTTCAAGACTCAGGAGCCACTCAGCAGACCCCAACCCAGTCACCCACACACAGAACTATTCTATCAAGGTAAAGTGAGCTCAGGCTCCTGCTTTGTCATTCTGGACCAGGCTTAGGGCTGGCTCTTCAAGAGTCCATCTGCACTCCAGGTCATAGCCAAAAGGCTTTTGTTATTGCCAGAAGGACACAAAGAGACTAGGTCCTAGGTGCCAGAACTTGCCTCCATTTCTATCCAGGACTTAGGGGAACCTAGATTTCTAGAACCTCCTCCAGGCTGGGAGTAAGAAGATTCTCGGTGATACCAGAGTTGTTCCTCACCAAAGGGCAACAGCCAAAGGAGCCATTGGTCACCAGAGCTGCATTTAGCACTATCTCCCATCAGAGTTTTCTAAAGGATCCTCTTACCATGTTGCCATTGCAAAGAAACTCCCTCAATCACTTGAGGGAGTTATGCTTAACACCAAACCTCCCCTTCCTCAAGGAAACTTAACTCCATGAATAGAAAAAATAATTGGTGTTCCACCCTTGGAGATTGCCTCCACTCAAGCTCCAGTCCCTCCAAAGAGACCCATCTTGCAGAACCACACTGAAGTTCAAGTTCAGTCAGTTAGGTCTGAGCAGACCCTTTCTGTTAAAGCCTGGACTCTGAAGCTCTGGTAAATGGACCAGTGAGTAGAGAGATAAAGCCTCTCCTGTTAGTCTGAGTTTTCTGTGCACCTGTTTTTATATGTGTTTATTGGGTTCTTATCTAGTCTCCTTAGATGCCATCTCCATTTTACAATAGAGGTTTGTAAGTGGAAGTCTGGAGAGAGAAATGGTTGCTCAGGGAGTTTTGACCTCATCCTTGCTCCAATCCATCTCTCTCAGGTTGTTCTGCTCATGTGGACCCTGACTTCTCAGAGTCTGGTAACTGCTAGAACTGAACCCCAGACCCTGCCCCTAACCAAAGCTCATCCCTTGCACATCAGCACTTCTGTTCTTACCTAAGAGCAAGACCAAGATGTGCAGGTTGCAAAGAGACCAAATTTTAGATTTGTTTTGACATTTTCTAGGGTTTAGTCATTGGTGCCTGGGATCAAAGGAGCCCTTATGTAGAGAATTCTGCTTTCTAAAATGTGTCTGTCCAGTTATTTCTGAAGTACAGAGAAAGTTCTATCAAAAAGGGGCAGGAGGTGCAGTGGAAAATTGACATTTTCTTTTAATAGTTAAGTGTATGTCTACCTGTCCCATGGACCTATGTCACTGGTAGCTATTGATATGAGAGAAATAAAGGCATAGGTCACACAAAGCCTCATATAAGATTATTCATGGTTTTTTTCATCATAGTAAAATTCCTTTAATAAATTTCCTAAAGATAGAGGAGGAAATAGGGAAGAGCAGATGTCAGGGATGGTGCCCCAATTTCTTGTTTGGGTCACCAGGTGGATAGGGAGGTTGCTCTTTTTGGAGAAATAGACAGTAGAGAGAAGTAGACTTAGAAGACAGTGAGCTGAGTTTTGGCCATGCAGTCTGAAGAGGCTGCAGAGCATCCAGGTGGAGCTGTCCAGTGGGCTCAACATATATGCAAGGAATAAAGAAATGAGTGAAACACAATTCCTTTGGTGTGTGTGCGTGTGGTTCTGAGGATGGGACCCGGAGCCTTTAGCAGGCTAGGCAAGTGCTCTGCCCCTGAGCTGCAGCCCCAGCCCCAAGTCCTTTAGTGTGTGCTAAATGCTGCGCTGCATTATACTCTGCTTCCTTTCGCTTTTCATCCACGTAGGACGCAAACCACACTGATCTTTGCAGGAGCATCCTCTGGGCCCCCAAAGAGGGCCCGGCTGCCAACTTCTCAAGGAGTAATTAAATGACAAATTACCTGCAGGCTCTCAGCTGGAAAACCTGTAGGAGCACAGTCTTTCCATATTCATAGGATTTAATCAAATCTGAAAGCTTGAAAGACCTTCGCAGCCTTTGTTCTAAAGAACTTTACAGTTGGAGAAACTGAGGCTCAAAACCTCAGGACCATGACTAATTCAAGAACATCCCAAGCTTTTGTAGGACGGGATGCTTATTGCTTGTTCCTCCTCCTTCCACGGAAAGAGGGAGCTTCTATTTCACTCCCAGGATGAGACAGTATCAGAAGAACATTTCCCATCCTTCTTTCCAATCCCTTTCCCTAAGAAAAGGAAAACCTTATTTGATTAGAGAGATTAGTATACAGAAAAACTACTGTGCAAGCAATTGCCCAGCTTTTCAAACAGAATATAGCTTCCCATACAGTAGGTTCAGGGGCAGTATATCTATACCTACAAACAGACACATGCTCATGGGAGGTCCAGATTTTCCAGGGACTCCATCTCTCACTGGGTGGGTAAATATAGTGCAGGAGAAAAGGCCTTGAATGCCATATTTGGGGTTAATTTCAAGGCGAGTTCATCAATCTACCTGGGTTGGTAACAAAGTTAATAATGTATCTTGATCTTTATAGGGTTTCTTATATATATTCTCAGAGTTATGATTAATTATCATCCTCCCCTTCAACATGGGGAAAATATCAGTGCAGTGGGTAAAGGGTAGCCAGGCCCCCTGCAGTCTACCCAGGAAAATTCCCTAAAAATGAAGGAGGAAATGGGGAAAAGTAGATATCAGAGATAGTGCCCCAGTTTTTTGTTTGGGTCATCAGGTGGATGGGGAAGTTTCTCCTTTTGATAAAAATAGGAAGGAAAAATAGTTTAGAGAGAAGGCAGTGATTCATCTTTGGCCATGAAGAGCATTCAGGGTGGAGGTGTCCAGGGTGCAGGTGGAGATATGATCACCTGGAGCTCCTGGGAGAGACTGGGCTAGAGATTTAGGAGCCATCAGGACACAGGTGTGTAGGTACAGTCCTGTGGATAATGTGAAAGAGGAGATGAGAACCAAGGATGGAGACCTTAGGGGCTCCAAATTTGAGTGGTGGATGGAGAATGAGAAAACCAGCAAGATGAAGAGGAAAGAGACTGAGTTGGATACAGGAGTATGTGGTCTCTTGAGAACAAAGGGCAGAAAGACTTTCAAGGACTGAGCATTTAGAAAGTGACAGGTGCGTGTTTTGTAGTTTTCAGGGTTGAGCAGAGGTTTTCAAAGTGTGGTCCACAAGCCGACTGCATCAGTATCACCTGACAACTTGTTAGATGTGCGATTTCTCTGGCTCTGTGCCAAGCCCACCGAATCAGAAACTCTGGGCTCGAGGCCTAGCAATCTGTGATTTAATAAACTCTCCAGGTAATTCATGCATATTAAAGCTGAAAAATCTCTGATGTTAAGGGGGTAAGTGCTGGAGAGTAATATTGGCCAAATTATATTGTTATACTCTGCTCATATAAATATGTAAAAACAAATCCCATCATGATGTACAACTATAACGTACCAATAAAAATGTAGAAAGAAGTTTTTTTTTTAAAAAAGAATCTCTAATGTTAGAGATTGCTTTTTTACACATCTTTTATTTTCTTTTATTTATTTTGGAATAGAGCCCAGGGTCACTCTACCACTGAGCTATACTCCCAACCCTTTTTATTTTAAAACAAGAATGGCCTCAAAATTGTGATCCTCCTGACTCAGCCTCCTTAGTAGCCAGGATCACAGGCATGTGGCACCATGCCCACCCATCTTACACATCTTTAATTAGATTTATTTCTGGGTATTTTTGAGACATTTGGTGAGTTATTGATCAATGTTTTTTTTTTTTTTTAGTTGTGGATGGACACAATGTCTTTATTTTATTGCTTTGTATGTGGTGCTGAGGATCGAACCCAGGGCCTCACGCATGCGAGGCAAGCGCTCTACTGCTGAGCCACAGCCCCAGCCCCTTGATCAATGTTATTTTAAAACTTGTTTTTCTAGCTGTTTGTTGCTAGCATACAGAAATGCAATTGATTTGTATTGTTCCTTAATGTGCTGCCTTGCAAAATTCCCTTATGAATTCTAATAACTACCTTATAGAGTCATTCCTTTGAGTTTCCTATGTGACTGTTGAATGACATGGGATGATGACAGAGAAGAGCCACTAGGTTTGGAGATCAGAAGATTACCTGTAAACTTCACAAGAGCTCTTTCACAGGGAGGAAAAACAAAGGAGCCCCAGGTTAGACTGTAAGGCATTTTGCCAAAGGTTCTGGGCTTTCTGAGAACCTTCCATATAGCATTCATGTGAAGTGTGGACTAGATTGCACACAAGCGTTCTTTTGTCCCACTGGGACATACTTTCCCAAGGGACTAAAGTTGGAAGTTGGCCCTGGTTGACCAAATATAACATATTTCCCAGGCAAGGGGAAGTGGTGTTCTAAGATCTGAACAGCATTCCATAACATCTCCAGTGGCCAACCATCCTGGGTGGCTTGGGACTAAGGAATTTCCTGAGAGTCAAGACTTTAAGTACTTAGTCCCAGACCAACCAGGATGTCTGGTCACTCTAACCTCTAACTTGGCCTCATGAAGCTGTGCAGCCTGGTAATTCAAAAACTCTAGAGATCATCATGAGAGTAATGACTGACCCCAGATGCTTGTGAAGATTGATTGTGAAGGCTGTGAACATTGCACTGCTTTTTTGTTCAGGCCACAGTCTTTCAATTTTTCAGACCTCCAAGCTTGCAGCTCATCCATCAAAGTGCCCTCCTGCTGCTTTAGCTGTCTCCTCTGTGTACTTGAGGGTCTTCCTTACCAGACTTCTCCCAAAATCTTTTAGCAGTCAGTATCTTGGGGCTTTCTGAACACTGATCATCAGCAACCAGGGGGGAGAAAAATATGACATATCCAGGTGCCAACCACAGAGACAGCAGTTCTTCGTCATATTCCCCCATGAAACTCAAGACATACATTCTCATGTGTAATTTCCATCTCACAGCCCAAATTTCACCACTTTCCACATAAGAAAGCACATCTTTCTTAAATCAAATGAAACTATTCTAGGGATAACCTTGAATCCTCTCTAAGTTTTTTCTTTTTTACACAGATGAAATCACTTGCAAATACCAGTGATTTATTGTTAGTAACAGATTACTAGCAGCATGGCACATATGCACACCAGTGTATTGAGATCCTTCCTTGAAGAATATCTAGGTGGAAAACTAGTCTGTTGGGGAAAGAGGACAAAACTAGTCTGTGTGTGGAAAGGTAATGGCTGAGATATTTGAAGTGACCAAAGTTGCCAGCTGTGACAACAAATTCTGATTTACCAACCTAGATGAATATTCAGAGACTACCGTCTCCAGACTGCTTGTGATTGTATCCATGGCCCACAGCTGTAGTGTATCATGGACGTCACTCATCAGCCTCACATCCTCCTTTATTCTGCCTTCTCTCACTGTCTCTTTGCAGGACCCTGAGTCCCTGCAGAGGTTTAGATCTTCATAGCCCTCTCCTAGACAAGCAGGATGCTAAGGATCTAAGAATCCTGGCATCTGACCCTGCAGGGATCCTGCCCTGTCCACTTGTTCACAGGTAAAAGACTTGAGAAGCAGAATTAGTGGAACAGGGAGAAATGGAAACAGTATGGACACTGAGTCAGAAGACTGCAAGCATGGGTACTGGCTCAATCTCATTGAACCTTAGTCTCCTCATCTCAGATCTCTTAAAATCTGATGCCAAAATCACCATTTTGCTGCCAAAAATATAATAATAGGTATAAAAATAACACAAGAGTTATTATTAATGGGTGGTAAAACCATCTGAATGTTGGACAATAGGATATTCATGCCTATCATCCCATGATTACCTATACTCACCAAAGCCCTGCTCTCTTAAAGTCTTGGACCAGGAAGAGGGCATGGTTTTCTAATTTTGGAAAGGTAAAGACTGGCAGAAATGCCCCACTATTGGTAATGACCACAGAGAATAAAGAGGTCCCCTTCTGAGTAAGGTCTGCATTTTGCATACCAAAGGCACACGACCCTGGAGACATTCTTGGGGCTGTCCTCTTTATCAACAGACTTTTCAGCATAACGTATAGTGGCACATTAAAGGATGCCATTGATGAGGAGAGTAAGAGGATTTAGATTCTTGGGTCCCTTGGGCTGGGAAAAGAGTAGCACTCACTACTCCTTGTGGAAAAGCAGCTAGTGCTGGAATCCGGGCTTAACTTCATCACCTCTGGAAGGGGAAGCATGGAATGATGGCCCACTGTCATCTTCTTCCTATTTCCATTTGCTCCTTCTCTTCCTTCTCCTTTTTCCTCTTCCAATTCCCATGCCCTAGGTGAATGTCAAAGGCATGGAAAAGCTACATGGAGTCACGGAGAAGCCTGTAATCCTAAGCCATGCAGAATTATAAGATGATCAGTATAAGAGGAAGAGGAAAGACATTTTTAAAATTTAGGTCACAGCTTGGAGTCAGAGGTGATGCAGAGTCTGTGGCTTGAAAAGAGAGGGGAAATCCTGGTTTGGGGAGACAACTAACTGGACAGATTCTCAGCTGTATTACTCACTAAGAAGAACCTAGGCAAAATGATTCTGCTTCCTGACCTTAATGTCTTAATTGGTGAAATAGAAATAATAGTACCTTTATATCAGAAAACTTTTGTAAAGACCAATGAGATACTTTCAGCTCTGGAAAATGATGGACTGAAGTGATGCGAAATCCTTCCATCTACAAATACTTAGAGATGTTAGACAAATATGACATGATTTCTTAAAATTAAGAATTCACAAGAAGGAAAATCCTCAGAAACAAAATCTGGTCATATATGTTCACTCCAAATTTACAAGAATGTTCATAACTGTATTTTCCTTAATAGCCTCCAATTGGAAAGAGCCCAAATGTCCACCTTAAGTGGAATGAATAAATAGAGAAATATTCAAATAATGGGCTATTATAGACAATTATAAGAAAGTTTGCAAACAATGTTAAAGGAAACAAGGCATGAAGGAGTACATGCAATCTGAATCTCCTTACATAAGTTAAAAAAAGGGTAAAAACAACTTCCATCTGAAACTGGGTGATGGATATATAACCATTTGTCAAAACCCATAAGACTTTATATCATACAAAATTGGAACTTTAATGTATACAAAAGTTTTAAAATTTTTCACCAGGGTGCCAGGGGATCCCAGAATAGAGTGTGGTCTGTAACAAATGAATCTGGGTTACAAATGTAGGGCATTAGCAAACCAAAGTGTTTGAGTGGTGTAAGCTGACCTAAGAAATGTCAGAAAATGGTTTTCATTGAAAGCTGTAAAAGAAAAGTTAAAGACAGAAAGAAAAGTCCCTAAGAGTTGCATTGGTAAATTTGTTTCTCACAGGGACATGAGTTAACAATGCTGAGTCTACATTACATGCACCTAGGATTGAACAAATAAGTTAATAAACAGCAAGATCATGGAGGCAAGGTTTCTCCTGGTCAGAGAAATTTACAAATAAGCAAGGCAGTGAGGCTAGAACTAACACTATGATATTGGATTAGAGTCAGACAGCACAAACTTGTTTAATATATGAATAATGGATACAGAAATGATTATGAATATGTATGTTCACATGGGTTAGTATACAACCATATATTTCTTAGCTCTGTCCACTGAGAGGTGGATGATTTTGTCCAACTGTAACCTAAAGGAAGTGTTCTGAGCACATTTGAGCTAGGTAAGAATAAACTGTGATGGTTAGGTATACTAAATGCATTTTCAATTTTCAATATTTTCCACTTACAGTGTGTTTATTGTAATCCATTGTGAGTTGAGAAGCATCTGTACATGACATTCCCAGAAAGGCAAAATCAGAGACAATAAGCCAAGATCTGTGGTCACCAGAGAGTTGAAAAGGTGAAGGAGAATGGAATAGGGGAAACACAAGAGAATTTTTAGAGGCAGTGAATAGTTCTATACAATAATGATGAACATACATACTCTGCACATATCAAAACCAAACCTTTACAACACAAAGAATGACTATTAATGTATACAAAGGAAAGGAAAAAAGAAGCAAGCAAGAGAGACAGACTTAGGAAGCTGGAAGATCTCAGGATGGAATGCAAAAGGTGACAAAATAATTGAATTATATTACAACTGTGTGCAAAAACCCCACTGAAGCAGATGTGGGGAGAGGTGCTGACCTAAGTAACCTTCAGAATGAGTCTATGAGAGGATAGGCAAAAGATACTGTACACAGCATTCCATTTGATAAAGTCATTTCCCATGGAGTGTCAATTCCGAAACCTCTATGCATGTTTATTGAAACCGAGCAATCGAGTCAGTGGATGGTGGGACCCAGGTTTCTCCCTGTGAGAGTGGGAGGTTACATAGAAGCAAGAGGAGGAATTCAGAACAATCCATGTGGTGATGGAAGAGCACTGCAGACATCAGTGTGGATTCATGCTTAGCATAACATGGATACAAAGACTGACACATAGATATTTATAGATATATATAATGGGTTAGTATACACAAAGAACTTTTATTGCTTTCTAGCTGAAAGGGCTAGAAGCAAACACATTAGTTTCCCTTATCCTTGGGGGAATGTGTTCCAAGAACCCCAGAACCCCAGTGGGTTCCTGGAACTGCAAATATACACACACACACACACACACACACACATATATAATATTAATTATACTACATATGATTATATATAGTTTAATTTATAAATTAGGCACTATATATAATATATAATTATATGTAGTTTAATTTACAAATTAGGCACAGTAAGAGATTAACAATACTGATAAAAATAGAATAATCATAACATACTATAATTTATGTGAATATGCACTATCTCTCACAATGTTATGTATGCACATATGTGTGTTTATGGATACACTAGACAAAAGGATGACTCACATCCCAAGCAGGATGACATGGGATCACCCTACTCAGAACAATGCATGGTTTAAAACTTATGAATTTTTAAAATATTTTTCCACATAACATTTTCAGACCTGGTAAGTAAAACCATAAAAAGCAAGACCTTGGATAAGGGGGCACCACTGTCTATCCTGCTAACAACACAATCAGCATCCAGGTCTTGGTTTGTTCTAGTGTTATGGTTTAGCTGTGGTGTCCCCCAAAACTCATGTGTGAGACAATGCAAGAAGGTTCAAAGGAGCAATGTTTGGGTTAAAAGAGTCTTAACCCAATCAGTGACTTAATCCCCTGATAAGGGTTTAACTGAGTGGTAACTAAGGTGGTAGGGTGTGGCTAGAGGAGTTGGAAATTGGGGCATGCCTTTGGGTATATATTTGTATATATATATACATGGGCATGCCTTTTGGGTATATATATATATGTGTGTAGTGCTTCCTAATCACTGTGATATGAGCTGCTTTCCTCTGCCACCCTCTCCTGCCATGATGTTCAGCCTTACCTCAAGCCCTAAGGAATGGAGCCAGCCTTCTATGGACTAAGACCTCTGAAACCGTGAGCCCTCAAATAAACTTTTCCTCTTCTATAATTGTGCTGGTTAGGTCTTTTAGTCTCAGCTGTGAAAAAGCTGACTAAAACAACTAGTATTCTCAAATGATAGAAAAAGGACTTTTTAGAGAAATGGTTGATTATAAAATTAGAATAAGAAACATGAGAGTCTGGAGCATCCTGTAGTGTCAAAGTGAGGAGAAGTTCAAAACACACACACAAAGAGGAGGACATGTCAGGGAGATAGAGGAGTAAGCTGAGGGAAACTGGAAAAATCTTTTAGCTACACAATAAAATAGTGTTGGATAAAAACTCAAAGCATGAAACAAATATCCATGAGTCCATACTGATGTGAATAAATGATTGGATGTTTTTCACCAAATAAATGGTGAAAAGGCAAATCTCTCAGGCAGAAAAATTACAGATAATTTATGTAGATACTCTGCCCTCAAGGAAGTGGATCTCAGTTCCTCACTCCTTAAGTATAAACATGAAATATACAGACTTCATTCCAAGGAGTACTGTCATGGTTTGGATATGAAGTGACCCCAAAAATGCATGTATGGGACAATGCAAGAACATTCAGAGGTGAAATGATTATATTATGACAGTTATTACCTAATGGGTGGATTAATTCATTGATATGCAATAACTGAGTGGTAACTATAGGCAGGTAGGGTGTGGCTGGAGGAGATGGGTCACAAGGGGTGTGCCTTTGGGGTTTACCCTAGTAAGTAGAGTTTTTTCTTCATTTCCTAATTGCCATGTCCTGAGCTGCTTTCCTCCTTCACATACTTCCATCATGATATTCTGTCTCACCCGGAGCAATGGAGTCGATCTGTGGACTGAGACCTCTTAAACTATGAACCCCAAATAAACTTTTCCTTCTCTAGGTTATTCTTGTCAGGTCTTTTAGTCACAGTGATGAAAAAGTTGACTATCAAGTATAATACTGAAACTGGGAATTAAAATAATTCATAGCAGAGAAACCTGACACACATTACCTAAAGCCAGGTGATTGAGGTTAGTATATGTGATATGCCATGTTGATAGCATGCAGCTTGGATATTGAGACAGGAATTTGGGGATACAGAAAAGGAAAGATTAACTGAGTCTCAAAAGAGAAGTACCCGTGAGCCATTGGAGTATGGGAAATGCCTAAGAACCTTTGAAATGGAAAACAAGCATTCTTGAGCCACCCAGCCCACATCCTTAGCCTGCACCCTTGGCCTGCACTTTTGATCCATGTCTGTATGCAAAATGTAACATAAGGGTAATGTGCAAGTGCTGGGAAAACTGAGGCCAAATTGTGTAACTGTGCTCTGGCTCCACCTCTAGTCCATCCCCCAGCAACTATCCCCCTATACTAACACCCCACACTAAGCACTTGCTGTATTTCTCTGGAGATGGCCCACATTCTCCCTTGAATGTACAGCTTTTGCTTTATCCCAAAAGCTTCTCACTCTCAAGATGGCCAGCATTCTTCCTTGAGTGTTAGCTGCTTTCCTAAATAAATCTGTTTGTGTCTCTAATTGGCTCATGCTGAAATTATTTTCTTTCATGTATTCCAAGGACCACACATCCTTAGTTGAGGCATCCCTCTCTGGGAACTCCTTGGACTTCTGGTGACAATATGATTTGAGAGGAATGGTTTTACCACTGTAGATTTCCTCCCCTGAACATATAATTCTAGTTTAATCATGATAAAAACATCAGACAAATTCAGATCAAAGGAGATTCTACAAAATATCTGATCAGAATTCTTCAAGACCGTCAAGGTCACCAGAAACAAGGAAAGTCTGAGAAACTGCCATAGAGGACCCCAAGGAGACAAGACCAAGTGTAAGGTGGTATCCTGGATAGGATTCTAGAACATGAAAAGAACATTTGGTACAAAGTAATAAAATTTGAATGAAGTATGGATTTAGTGAATGAGTGTATTAATATTGATTTAAGCATGGTAACAAATGTACCATAATAATGCAAGATGTTAGTAATAGCAGAATCAGAGTGTGGGATATTCAAGAATACTCTGTGCTGTCTTTGCAATTGTTCTGTAAATCCAAAACAATTTTATAATGAAAAGCTTGCTTTAAAAATCTGAATGCCCCTCAGAAAAATAATTACCATACTAATATTGTGAAAAAAGTGTTTGCAAAGAAAATAAAAGATACAAATGCTCCTGGGTTAATTGATTTTAAAGAATGACAGATTGTTGAATAAAAGGTTGTTTTAGGAAAACAAAAACAAAGACACACATGAAAATTACATAAAATTAAACATTGGCACTTAGCAATGCATTCTTTAATGTTAAAACCATAAGAAAAATCCAGGAAGTGTTTACCATAAAAGTCAAATGGTAATTAATTTTGGTGGGAGGAGACTTGAGAACAGTTCCTGGAGGTGCTGCTGGCCATGCTTTATTTCTGGGTGGTGGTTACATGGTGATAAACTTATGATGGTTTGTGATAAATTATGAATCTCTACTTTTTTGTTTTGTAAACTTTTCTATATGTGTGATATAGTTCACAACAAAGGTTAAGTAGAAAACCAAGCACAAAACAGAACATGGAAGAATGCTCTGTAACTGATGAAAGACATGAATCCTCAGATTGAAAGGTCCCAAGACTAAAAGAAGTTCTTTTTAAAAAGTAAATTATACCAAAAAAAAAAAAAAGTAAATTATATCTAGATACATGATGTTGAAGATAAGAAAATGCTCCAAAATCTGAGATTTTTTGAGCATCAATGCATTTAGGATTTCAACAATTTTCAGAGTAGGGATGCTTAATGCAAATGTTTCAAAATCTGAAAAAGTTCAAAATCAGAAATGTTTCTGGTCCTATGTGTTTTGGATGGATTTTTGTTAGAGTCTTAGGCCAAGTGCCCAAATCTGAGGATATCAGGTCTGGCCACTACTCACCTCTCAAATACAATTAACAAAGAAAGAAGTGACGGTGAAGCAGGAAAAAAGTTTGTTTTTGGTTTAGTCAAACCAGGAAGCCAGTTGGTCTAGAAAGCTGTCTCCTCCCATACTGATAACAACTTCAGGATTATACAGGGAAAGAACCAAGGCAGAAAATCAAGAGATACATATAAGCCTAGCAATTTCAGTTGGTGGTTGTAGGTCTGGTTATACAGGAGTCCTGCAGGTATCCTCTTGGTGCTAGGGATTAAGGGACAATTTCCTTTCAGTTTTCCTTCCATTTCAGTCAGCTTTGCATCACTGTGACCAAAAGACCCACCAAGATGACCTAGAGGAGGAAAAGTTTATTTTGGCTCAGGGTTTCATAAGTTCAATCCATAGTTGGCAAACTCCATTTCTCGGGGCCTCAGGTGAGGCAGAACATCATGGTGGAAGGACATGGTAGAGGAAAGCAGCCAAAGACATGGCAACCAGGAAGCAGAGAGACCTCTTCTCACCAGGGACAAAATATAAACCCCAAAGTCAGGCCTCCCCCAGCCATGACCTACCTGCCTGCAGTTAATGCCCAGTTAATCCATGTCAGTGGATTAACTACTATTAGGTTACATCTCTCATGATCTAATCATTTTACCTCTGAATGTTCTTGCATCATCTCACACATGAGCTTTTGGGGGACACCTTATATCTAAACCATGACATCTTCCCACCATGAAATGATCACCTGCAGGAAGCTGAAACTGAGAAGGAACTTCACAAAATGGAGTCAGTCAAGACAGTGACTGGATCTTCCTTTAGATCACCCAGTTTAAAGAAGCCCCTGTTATAGGATTATTCAACCTCTGTGACAGAATGTTAACATTCTATTAATTCTGGGTATTGAATTTGCAGGTATCATTTTATTCTCTGTGCTTTCCTGAATGTATAAAATATTTTATAATTAGCTTTTTTAACTTTAAAGAACCAGTGAGATAATTTAGAAACATACACAAAATGTCTATTAGGATAAGTCAGAACAATAGTTACCTCAAAAAAGAGGTGGTGGAGCTGAGTGGAAGTTGGTATAAGGGCACCTTCTAGGACAGGAGATTTTCATATTTTGATCTGGTTAGGGGATGCATAAGTGAACATGAAATGATGCAGCAGCACATTTAAGATAAATGCATTTTATGTGCTTTAATGTATGTGTGTTAAAAACTGATTTTAAAAAGTGTTTTAAAATCTTAATAGCAAATACTCAGCACATAGTTGATATTTGTGTGGTGTATATATGCTCTGGCCCTGCAGGAGTTGTATAGGATTTTTCCTTAATATAAATCAAGGCCCATTTGTGCTTGAGTCAAAAGAAAATCTATGAAAGGACACAGGGATAGTCACAGGACCGTGGAGTGGCATGAGGTCCTCAGGGAAAGGGACATTGCCTGCCAGTCTCTTCCCCCATCTCTCCTCTGTGCTTCTTTCTATTCATACTCTTTTTTCTCTCTTCCCAAACCACAATACAAAACATAAGTCTCTATAACTGCTGGATTAAATTCAGCTCTAGGGGTGACCCAAACCAGGATGGGATATTGTCCTAATTCCTAGAAAAGGGACCTCACTTCAGTGGCTAACCCTGGGCTAACTGTGCTAACCAGAGGAGTGGACACTGTGGAAAGGACTGTAGCTGGTACAGGTTGAGTCATGGCAGGTCAACTGTGGCCAAGGTGACAATGTGGGTTCATACAAAATGGTGGCCATGAGCAAGGGGAATTATGGGAAAAGGGTGTGATCAACAATTTCATTAGTGCCCTTTTACAAGGCAATGGCCTACATGTTTTCTGCCTTACCAGGTAGTTCCACATTCATTATTACATGTTAGCCTTTTTATGTTCTTGAGATTTTGATCTTAAGTCAAATTTATAGGTGAGAAGATAGATTCTTAGAAGACAAATGACCTGCTCAAGATCACACAATAAAGAGATATCTAAGTCAGAGCTTGGCTCCAGGTGTGCTTCTTGATATGGTCCCAGGACCTGGGCATCCCAGCCTGCTTCTCCTTCCAGCTAGAGCTGGAGCTAGCTTGTGCTGGAGCCAGAGGCCTGAACTGTGATATTCACATACAGGTCCCACATTCTTGTGGTCAGGGCTTAAACACTGCAGGTCCCTTTGCCCATTAAAACAGTGGGCATTGCAACAATGGTCACTGCTGGTTCACAGATACCTCCCGACTCATCTGCCCTGAAACTCTTCAAACATGGAGCCTGGATGTTCAGTCCCATGATCATGGAAACTGCCAAGTGTCTGTATAATGGCAGGAAGAGCGGGGCAGATAGAGCCAGACTCTGCTAGCAACAGTCTCTTTGGTATTGCCTGCTCCTTTCCCCCCTGAAGAAGGTTCTGCTCTCTGGGATACTTCTGAATAGAAAAACACCCTGGTGCTCAGTTGATCCTTATCCCACTCTGGGAAGGCTAGTATGAGAGGAGGAAACTGGAGCTCCTCAGAGTTTAGTGGCCCAGCTGGGATTCTAACCCAGGTCCCTACCCTCTGCCCCATGTTCTGCCCACTACCCTGTCCTATTCCTTGCACACAAGGGACAGAGAGGAAAGGACAAAACTATACATAATGGGAGTGTCCACTATTCCAAGAGCTCTAAGAGGATTAAAGGACTGCCTTCTAGTTCTATAGAAAAAACTGAGACCTTTTAGGAAATCAAATCCACTTATATTCCCACTCACTTGCCAATTTCTCCACTGTACCTCAACCCAAAGAGTGTGGCTGCACAATATTTTCTGCTTTTAAAACCCACAGCAGGAAAGGAAAAGAGCTAGAGTTTAGCACTTTAGGGCTGGAAGTTATAAACTTTTTATTAAGGCAGATTCTGCTTTTACTATTAGTATGTAATGAATTATTCTAAGCTTTCAATGCCTTGGTAATTGTCTGTCCTAAGAATCTCATTAAACATTGCTGAATACTTTTGATCATTTTTAATAAAAGTGATAACTTGGGATACTCTTGCATTTCTCAGTTGAAGATGCAAACCTGAAGCATTAAGACAGATAATTATTGACAGGTAGAATCTCCAGAGAAAACCATGCCAGGTGTACTATCTTTTTTTCTTTTCAGCACGCCCTCTCTAGGTTAGGGGAAAGGTTCACCTACCAAGTCAGAGGTCTTACGTGACCAGAGGCTTTAATTCCTTTCCACCTCTTCCTGGCTGTGAGCCTATGGGCACATCTTTTAAACTTCCTTGAACATCTGTGTCTTTCACTTTCATTGCTATAACTATTAATGAGAGGATGAACTTCAAGGCTGAAATATAGAAGATGCTTACAAAATGCAAAGTTCTATTAATATTAGCCAAGATATATGTATTCTTATATTTTTATTCAAAACTCGAAGTTGTGAGATTTATTTGAAAGTTCCTATATTAGCCAGTTCTTGTATGTCACAGCTTCTTTGAATCAAGATTTATCTCTGTTATTATGTACTATTGTATACAGATAACATATTAAGCTGTTACTGTATGCCAGGCACTATGCTAACACTTTTACCATGACTTGTCTCATTTGATGCTTATGAAAATTCTGAGAAGTAGGAGCCATTATCCCCATTTTACATAGGAAAAAAACAAGGTCAGAGAGGTTATTTAACTTCTCCAAAGAAGGTAAGAAGTGGTGGAGGTGGAATTCAAACCCATGCAATCTACCTCTGGTACCAGTATGTTTTACCACCTTTTCACATCCATCTTTTAGAGTTCAAAATCACCTTCATGAAAGCAGAAAACTGATAGCATTGAAACCTATTCCATTCTATCCTAAAATTCTATGATATGAACCAAAGATGACCCAAAATTGCCCAATAGATTATCTAGACACCAGACTGTTTCTAAATCCTGGTTGTGAGGCAGATTATATTTTCCATAAGTGGTCCATCAAAAATTCCAATCCCACATATTCTTCTTGTATCTATCTTGACACTCTTCCCAATCAGAGAAGGAATCTGTGTTCTGCCCCATAAATCAAGGACAGCTTGTTGCTATATGAGTTCCAAGGACAAGCCCTATATGACAATACAACTTGCATATGATTCTTTTGGGATACGCACTCCTGGAATTTACTGAAATACTGTGAAGGGGGGCATACATCCTGAAAAGAGACCCATGAGGAGAGGCTCACATGGACAGGAGCTGAGACCCCTCTGCTCCATTCTCAGGCCTAGCTGAGATCCCAGCTGACAGCGAGGGCCAACTTTCCAGCTCTGAGAGTGAATGAGCCATACTAGAAATCAATCTCGGCCAACCTAGCTGATGCTACATGGAGCATAGACAAGTCTTTTTCACCAAACTCTAAATTGTAGATTCATGAAGAAAATAAACGTTGCTTTAGGCTACAATATTTTGGGGTAGTTTGTTATGCAACAATAGACAAACTGGAACAAGTTCCTCCTTTCTGCTTTCCAAACTCATATATTCAACTGTCTCCTGCACATGTTCACTTAAATGTCCCAAAATCACTTCAGACTTAATGCGTACAGGGAGTTCCATTTCCATTTTGGGTACAGAAATGCCATTCCTATCTTAACTATGAGAAAAAAATAAGCTAGATAATCTACAAAATCACAACTCTGAGCCCATCAGTAAGCTGGGTTTGCAAGGCAGTCAAGTGAACTAAATCCTGAAGAGTGACAAACATCTTTGGGGAGCAAAGGGGTCACAGGAAATACTTCACCTTTGGCAAAGCAAAGGCAAAAGGGGTGGTCACCATAAAAGTAGGTACAAAGAAATCAGCTAAAATTGTAATGAATCCCTAAAGGCCCACTGTAGGCTAGCATGACAGTATAGATAACGGAGGGCTCCAGATAGAGAAAGTTTGCACTTTGCAAGATCTTTTTCAGAGATCTCAGCTGTGTGCTTATGAGGCAGACTAGAAGAAGTGCAGGAGACAAGAGGATAAAATCAGTAGAGAGGCAAGCATGCTCTGTTGGAGCTGGGTTGCTGTATTAGCTTTTCATCACTGTGATAAAATTCCTGAGATAATCAACTTATAAAGTAAAAGGTTTATTTTGCCTTATCGTTTCAGTCCATGGTTTGTTGGCCCCATTGTTTTGGGGCTGGTAGTAAGGCAGAACATGATTGTGAGGAACACACAGTGGAGCAAAGCTGCTTATCTCACAGCAGATGTGGAAAGAAGAGGAAGGGTTGGGGTTCAAGGGCATGCCCTCAATGACCTAAGACCTCCCACTAAGTCTTAAAGGTTCTACCACTTCCCAATAATGCTACAGACTGGGGACAAAGTCTTCAACATATAGGCCTCTGGGGACATTCAAGACCCAAACTACCACAGTTGCCCATACAAAAGTGCTCTTATTTCCTCAGGCTTTTCTCCTCCAAGGCAAAAACCTTAAGCTGCTGGGAGGAGGAACTCGCCTTTATGGGGCTTAAGCAAAGACATTCTGGGGCGAGAACTAGAAGCCAGAGAGACAGGTAGCAGCAAAAACTTTCTGTCCTTGGAGAAGGGTTTTCCTAATGCTTTTAGTCCCAGGATCTTGCACTAATGCATGAATATGCAACTGGTGGAAGAAGAAAGGGCCTCATGCCAACCATAGACACAAGGTGTGTTTAGGTGTCACAGAGGAAATGGGTCAGGCTGTTGATAAGCTCATATACATAAGGTCCACGTAAGTCTGAAGATGGACAAGGAGTAATGAGAAAAGTCCCCATACCATCATGAGGTACATTACTGCAGCAGTGATGTGCTCCTGGAGCAGATGTGAGATAGTTCCCTTCTGAGCAAGAGGTGTGCAGGGCCTGCTGGAAGCTGAGAGTAAAGCAGGAATACCAAAAAACCCCAATGAGACTCCTGGCCCAAAACTAAGCATCAGATAACACTAGACTACTTCTGGAGTGATACATAGCTTGCGATGCTCTGAAGGGAAGATTAGCAACAAAAAATTGTAATCCAGATCAATCTCTCTTTAGATTAACTCAGCCTCAACACCAAGAATCTGGTAGAGGAAGAGTTGTGCTCAGTTGCAGGAGTAAAATTTATTGACCTCAGTCAATTATTCTGCATAAAATCTCACCTTCAATAAAAATTGTGACACAGAAAGAAAGAAGAAAAACTCATTTATTATCAAAATAAAGAGCAATCATCAGAAGCAGACTCAGAAATAATACTGATGTTGGAAACATCAGACTGGGAAATATCAGTCCCAAATAACTGTGATTAATGTGATAAAGCATTTGATAGGTAAAGGTGGAAAAGATACAGGAATTGACAGATAATTTCAGCAGAGAAATGGAAACTATTTTAAAAATGGAAAAATCAAAATGCTATAAACATAACAATATAATACCAGACATGAAGAATCCCTTTGATGAGTGTATTAGTAGAGTGGATACAGATAAGGGAGAATTGGTACATTTGAACACATCTATAGAAATTATCCAAACTAAAACTCACAATGAAAAATAGAAGAGGTCATTCAAGAGCTGCGAGATAATTTAACATAGTCTAGTATATATGTAGTTGAGGTCCAAGAAGAAAAAAAAGAAAATGGGGAAGAAATACTGGAAGGGATAATGGCTGAAATTTTTCCAAAAATTAACAAAATATAGCAAACTGTATGTTATGGTCTGGATTTGAGGTGTCCCCCAAAAGCTCATGTGAGACAATGCAAGAAGGTTCAGAGGAGAAACGATTGGGTTGTGAGACCCTTAACCCAATCAGTGAATTAATCCCATGATAGGGATTAACTGAGTGGTAACTGAAGGTGGGTAGGGTGTGGCTAAAGGAGGTGGGCATTGGGGGCTTCGCTTTGGTGTATATATTTTGCATCTAGCAGGTGGAGTCTCTCCCTGCTCACTGATCGTCATGTGAGCTGCTTCCCTCAGACACACTGTTCTACCATGATGTCCTGCCTCACCTTGTACCCTGAGGAATGGAGCCTGCAGTCTATGGACTGAGATCTCTGAAACTGTGAGCTCCCAATAAACTTTTCCTCCTGTATAATTGTTGTGGTCAGGTCTTTTTAGTCACAGCAGGGAAAAAGCTGACTAAAACACCATAGATCTAAGAAGTTCAAAGAATCTCAAGCAGAATAAATTACAACACACACACACACAGACATATACCCCTAGATGTGTCATAGTTAAATTGCTGAAAGTCTAAAAATCAAAGGCAAAAATAAAATCCTGAAGGTAGTTAGAGGGGGCGGGGAGGAGAAACATTACATACAGGAAAAAATGCATAAGAATTCAGCAGATTTTCTTGGAAAAAGATGATACAAACTAGAAGAAAATGGAGTGACATTTAAAAAGTATTGCAACAAAAAAAATACTGTCAGTCTAGAATTCTACACCAAGCAAAAATATCTTTTAGGAATCAAGGTTAAAATAGAGATTTTTTCAGACAAACAAAAGCTGAAAGAATGTATTACTAGTGGATATGCTCTGCAAGAAATGTTAACAGAAATTCTTGAGAAATGTAATCCCAGATGGAAATTTAGATCTATACAAAGAAATGAAGTGCATTAAAAAGTGTAAAAGTAAGTATAGGCAAGTGTAAAAGAAATTTTAAAAATGATTTTTAGCTGGGCACAGTGGAACATGCCTGTAATCCCAGCAACTGGGGAGGCAGAGGCAGGAGGATCATGAGTTCAAAGCCAACCTCACAAAAGCAAGGCACTAAGCAACTCAGTAAGATCTTGTCTCTAAATAAAATAAAGTAGGGCTGAGGAAGTGGCTCAGTGGTTGAGCACCCTTGAGTTCAATCCCTGGTACCTCCCCTCCAAAATGAAAAAGATTTTTAAATGGCTTTAAAATATAATGGACTCCATGAAGAAAAAAAGTACTGAAATATTTGGTGTTTATAGCATATGTAGAAACAAAGTATGTAAGCTATAGGACAAAAAGAGAAGTGAGGAAATGGAAATGTGCTGTGTTCTAAGATTCTTATACTACATAGGAAGTAGTATAATATTATATGAAGGAAGAAAGTAGTACATTAAAAGTATATGCTACAAACACTATGACAATTATTGAAAAGTGATGTTACAAATAAAGCAACAGGGAGCATAAAAATGAATTATGACAAATGTCCAACTGATCCAAAAGTAGGCAGAAAAAGATAACAAGCTGAAAAAACAACAGGCTAAACAAAAAGCAAAAGACCAGTAAGATTAATTTTTAAAAAAAGCACTTGTTTCCTCCAGCTTCATTACCCCTGAGCCTAGAGCAGTACTTCAGTGAGAGTGAAGCATGCTTACTGAGCCCCAGACACCCTGGTCATCACCCAGAATTCCATGCACTGTTTCTAAAGTGCCAACATTATTGGTGGGGGGAATGGATCTTCCTCTTTCTTCAGTTATCTCACAGCCACAGCATTTCAAGCTTTAAGGAATGTTTACAAAAGATTATTGATTGTATCAAAGGGAGATCAGAGTCAAGCCTGTTATCTGAAGATAGAGCTGCTTAGCAGGTGAAACGTCACCTTGGGATTGGATGCCATCCCGTTGTTCCCCCCTCCTTCAGGTTGGGAATCCCAGAGGCCCTATGTGCTAGTTTTCAGGCTGAAATGCAATCTGAAGTGTAAGTTGTTTTTTTTTTTTTTAGGATAAACTCAGGTGGTTTTAAAGGTAAAAAAGGAAAACCAACTACCAAAATACTATCATTAAATGTGTATATTAAATCAAATGAAAGTAATAATAATTGGATTAAATAGAAATTTCCTAAGCCACCAATCCAAAACAGAAATATCCTACACAACTAACAAAAGGCAAGAACCAACTCTATCAACTCTATGCTATTTACAGAAACACTATACAAGTAGTCATAGATTAAAGAGAAAAGATATATCACATGAAAACTAATCAAAAGAAAGTTGAAACGGCTATTTCAACATCAAACCAAGTAGACCTCAGAACAAGAATATTGACAGAGAAGAGAAATACAATAAAAAAATAAAATTCTTAATGCGTGTGCACTTAACAACAGATCTTCAAAATAAATAAAGCAAAAATTAAATTATAAGGAGAAATAGACAAATCCACAATTACAACTGGAAATTGACCACTTTTTAGTCATCAGTAGAACATATAAACAGAAAATCAGTAAAGATATACACAATCTGAATAATAGAATCAGAGAACATGAACCTATATTCTCTTCCAGAAAATAGAAAAAAGACTTTCCAAGTTGGTTTATGAGGCCAGCATTACCCTAATACTTAAATCAGTCAAAGAAATTATAAGAAAACTATAGAGCAATGTCCTTTGTGCACACAGATGCAAAAATATATAATAAAATATTAGCAAATTAAATATAAAGCAAGCCGGGTGCGGTGGTGCAAGCCTGTAATCCCAGCACTTAGGGAGGCTGAGACGGGAGAATCGTGAGTTCAAAGCCAGTCTCAGCAACTGCAAGGCGCTAAGCAACTCAGTGAGACCCTGTCTCTACATAAAACACAAAATAGGGCTAGGGATGAGGCTCAGTGGTCGAGTGCCCCTGAGTTCAATCTCTAGTACCAAAAAAAAAAAAAAAAAAACTAAAGCATATTAAGGGATAATGTGACACAATCAGGTGGGGATTTCCCCAGGAATTCAAGATGGAGTCAAGACTCAACCAATTATAAAATATAACAGCAAACTGAAAAAGAAAATGGCATATGATCATCTCAGTAGGAATAGAAAATCCAGAAATAGACAAGATCCACTGATTTCCAGTGAAGGTGCCAAGGAAATGTAAAGGAGAGAGAAAATTCTTTCCAACAAAAAATGTTGGCAATTTGGACTTCTGCATGTGGAATAATGAGCTTCAACCCCTAATTATGTCATAAATAAATATTAGCTTGACATGGATTGTAGATCTAAAGTTGAAAACTAACACTTTAAAACTTCTGGAAGAAAACATAGGAAAAATCCATTGGCATCTTGTGTTAAGCAAAGATTTCTTAGAATACCAAAAGCACAAACCAAAAAAGAAAAAAATTGATAAATAGGATTTCATAAAAATTAAAAACTCCTGGACTTTGAAAGACATTGCTAAGAAAATTTAAAGACAAGTCACAGTCTGGTAAAGATGTCTGTATAACATTTATCTAACAGAGGACTTGCATACAGGATGTATAAAGAACGGTAACAACTGAAAAAGATGAAAACAAACAATACAATGTGAGTATTAGATTCATACTTTTACCAAAGAATATATATAAATGGGAAACAGTACATGAAAAGATGCTGAACATCATTAATTATGCAAAAATGTATGTTCAAACAAAAATGAAATATCATGCTATACCCACTGTAGCCCAAATTTTAAAAACTGACAATAGCAAGTGCTAGTAAGGATTTAGAGCAACTGAAATGCTCAAATATTGCAGATGGTGGTGCAAAATGGTTATTTTGCAAAACAGTTATTTTTGGATGACAATTTGGTGGTTTCTTATGATGTTAAACATACCTTTACCATTTGACCTAGTGATACCACTACTATGCATTTACCCAAAGGAAATGGAAATCAGTTCACACAAATATATACATATGAATGTTCATAGCAGTTTTGTTTGTAACAGCTAAAATCCAGAAGCAATTAAGATACCATTCAACAGTTAACTGAATAAACAAATTGTAGTACAACCATGTAATGAAATACTATTCAGCAAACAAAAGGAACAAAATCAGATACATGAAGCAACATGAAGAATATTGAAACATAATTCCACAGTAGGAATAATTCCAAGAATATTGAAACTCACAGTAGGCTACATACTGTATTACTAATATTTTACAATCTGGGTAAGTGTAAACCCTAGACACAGAAAAACATATCAGTGATTACCAGGGCTATGGATGACATTGACTATGAAGGAGTGGAAGAGAGCTTTTGAGGATAATGAAAGTATTCTATATCTTGATTACAACAGTGGTTACACAAATGTATATATTTGTCAAAGATCATCAAAAGAAGATGAATTTTACTGTATATAATTTTACTTTCAATAAATCTGACTTTAAAAACAGACTTTATAGACAGCATGATGTTGGGTTTCTGTAGTACCATTTAATGGGGAGACAGGAGGATCACTTGAGCCCATGAATTTGAGACCAGCCTGGGCAACATAGTGACACCTTATCTCAAAAATAATAAAGTAATATGTCCAGGCCAAACATCATGCTCCTCCTCCACACACTCCTTCCTCATGAATGGCAGTCAGTGTCACCCAAGCCTGAAGGTCATCCACAAGTCCCCTTTACCTCCTCACTTCCCATTTCCAGTCATTCACTGATTTAACTACCTAAATATTTTTCTTTTCTTATTCTTATTCTTCATTTCTACTCTTTCATCATGTTTCATATTTCATATCATTTTCCCCCAGTCCACCTGCATGTGGCACCTAAAGTGAACTTCTCCCTGACCATGTCACTGACCAGCTGCAAACCCTTCCCCCAGTGCACATTTCAAGCATGTTAACAGGGAACAAAGAAAAAAAAATCTTCGGCATGGAAAAGCCCTTTCTCATGCCACTTTCTACACACCCTATATTCCAGGCATGGTGACCAACCACCCTCCGTGATACTCCCTTCCTTTGCAAATGCTGTTCCCTTTGCCTGAAATGCCCCACTACTTGTTTCTGTAGACTCTAGGTGAAGAAGAGGAGGGGTAACCTAGTGTTAAGAGATCACACTCTGCAGCCAGACTGCCTGGGTTTGAATCCAGACTCCAGCCTCCATGCACCATTTAATTTTGGGAATGTTTGCTTGGCGTTTCTGTGCCTCAGTATCATTCTAGAATAGGGATATTAAACTGTCTCTATAATTATGGAGAGGCAACAATACATGCTGGCTTGACTATTGTCCTTGCCCCCCTTTTGCTATTAAAAACTGTCTTGGTTTAGATGATACAAATGCTATCTCCCTATTTGTAGAGTTATTAGAAGGACTAAATAAATTAATATGTGTTGAAGGCCTGAAAAAGTACCTGACATGGGTTAAGCACTTTGTAAATGTTTCAGGAAAAGTTGGTCCAGAGAATGAAGGGACTTAGGGAAGACAGAAAAGAAGAAGGAAAAGGTGGAAAGAAAGAAGGAGAGAGGGAGGGAAGTGGAAGAGCAGCAAGGAGGGAAAAGACAGGCATACAGTACTGTTTTCAAATCACCTACCTACAAATCAGCATCCAGGAGGAGGCTGATCTTTGCCTTCCCACTGCAGAGAAGCACAGCCTGGTCCCTAGTGTCTGGTACAGAGGCAAGCAGGGGATCTCTGCTAGGTTTTAAAGAAGTCCTTTGAGATGTTTAGGAAGCCACACTTCTTCCGCATTTGGGATTTATTAGAAAAAAAAATACTGTATGCTTCTTTCTACTGGACTAGTCCTTGAAAGATGTTCATGTGGTTCAAATGAGTGGGAAAAATAGGCACCCATCTCCTTCTCAGGATTCATCTTCTCCAACTATGATAACATTATGTCATCATTTTACTCAAAGACCATCAGTAACCTCTCAATGCCATGTGCATGAATTCCAAACTCTTCACACTTGTGAGTCTCAAGTTTGATTGTGCATCAGGATCACCTGGAAACTTTGTCAATATATAAATCACTGGGCTCCATCTCAGAGTTTCTGAGTTTCTGATTCTATAGGTGTATTAGTCAGCTTTCCATGACTGTGACAAAGTACTTGAGAAAATCAATTTAAAAGGAGGAAAGATTTATTTTGGCTCCTGATTTCAAAGGTTTCAGTCCATGGTCACTTGGCTCCATTGTTTCTAGGCTTGTGGTCAGGCAGAACATCATGGTGGAAGGGTGTGGTGGAGGAAAGCTGCTCACCTGATGGTGGCCAAAGGTTGGGGGAGGGAAGCAAGATACAATCTTTAAGAGAATGCCCCAATGACCTATTTACTCCAACTAGGCCTAACATCCTAAGTTTCTACTGCCCACTAATAATCCATTAAATTATGAATCAATCAATGGATTAATACTTTGATGAGGTTAAAGCCATCATTATCCAATCACCTTCCAAAGGCCCTACTTCTGAACACTGCTGCCCTGGGGTCCAAACCTTCAACACATATGCTTTTGGGAGATATTATAGATCAAACTGTAACAGTAGGTCTGTGGTAGCCTCCAAGAATTTTCACTTCTAACAAATCCCCAAGGGTTGACTGATGCTGTTAATACGGGAACCATACTTTGAGTACCATCATCTTAGACTGAACTCAGTCCTTTAGATCTTCTCTGCCCATCCTTGCCTTCAAGCTTTTGTTTTAGATTGAACACCCACTAAATAATTATTCTCTACCCATACCTTGTTGTCTTTCAAGATTTAACCCTAGCTTCACCAGGTTGCTAGTCCCATCAGTCCTTGCTGACAGTTCCTTTTATCAAAGTTGGGTTGTAATAGAAGCATCCAGCTTTGGCTGACTTGCTGTTTGGACAGATGTTTTATCATTTCAAGCCCATTTACAGTTGTGAACATGGTAGATTCTCTAGGAACTTCCTACGTGTTCTAGGTCTAAGGATGACAGTAAATTTAAGATTAAAAAAACGAAAACTTTATACCACTATTATACTTTATACCTTATAGACCTCTTAGTGAGGCAAGATATCCAGTAGTACTGTCAAATAGGAAGACAATGTGAATCACATGTATGATTTAAAATTTAGTCATCATCATATGTACGTAGTTGGGAAAGAGAATATTTTAATAATATCTAAAGATAATCTTAGGCATTCTTTTTTGATACTATTGTCCTTCTTAAAGGTAGACACAACATAGAGTCTGAAAGTGTATCAATGAACATTTTTGTACTCTGTTGCATTAAAATAATTGGTCTCTCTTGAACTTTGGATGTATCTTTTCATGCATTATTTGTAACCTTATGCATTGGGAAAATATTGGTTCACTGAGCTATACAGATCTTTCCAATGTTGACACATTCCATTATACAATATCAAAAATTTACATTTGTTAATATTACCACAGATCTCATCAAATAAGTCTTTAAATATTGAAAGCTGTTTGGCTCATTATGGCATTTATAAGATCAACAAATTCCTAATTTTCATTTAAAACCTTGATTTTTATCATTGACAACAAACATTTCCAGTTTTTTCTCTTGAAATTAGAAAATATTAATAAGTATCTGCAAAATACTCAAGTTTGACTATCAGTCATTCTCTCAAGTAAAAATGCCCTTCCATGGGAAACGGGGCTCATTCAACTCACAGTTGAAACAATCACACAAGGACTTTTCCTTGAGACAACCATTGTACTTTGGTAAGCAGCAGTAGGGCTTTATGTATACCTCTCAGTTCATCACACAGAATATTAAGAGATGTGTTCTTAAGAGTCAAGAGCTAACGAGATTCCCAATGCTCACTGCTGTATTTAAAACATCCTTAAGTGGCATTGATGCTTTGTCTTGCATGCATTTGGCAGGACAATTACAATGAGGACTAAACAGTTTGTTGCCTCTGCCTTGATTCATACTAAGCAATCTTACCCCCCTTTGCTATAGCAACCGTATTAAAAATATCTCACAGTGGAAAAGGCAAATAACATACCATGATGGTTAGGGAAATCATTTTGACTTTATGGGTCCCCTTGTCTTTCAAGATTCCCAGGAGCTCTAGACTATATCCTGAAACGTGTACTTCTGAATCTTGAAATCTAAAACTTGGCCCATTTTGTGAACTATTCTGTCTGCCTGAAATGCCCCTCCCTCCTCCTCTAGTTTTGAAAGTCCAATCCTTCTTTCAGACTCTGCTTGAGTGACATCTGACCTGTTGTCCACATTCACTGCCATCCTTCTGGGCCACGGCTGAGTTTGACCTTGAAGGGATCCGGTCTGCAGTGAGAAGAAGGCCAGTGGGGAAAACACAAGGGTCTCAGGGAGGCTTTTGCAGGTGCACAGGAGCATATGTCTATGCTTTTGGGGTCCAAACCTGAAAACAGGAAACACAGGTTTGGGAAACAGAAAGTTCAAAGAGGATAGGAACAGGAGCACAACCAAGAAACATCCACGGTCAGGGAAAAATAGTAGGGACCTAATGGGAAGAACTGGCAGAGGGGAAGTTGCTAGATATACTTGGCAGAAATGTAGTATATATACAGTGACGCAGCCACATCAATGTTTATAGCAGCTCAATTCACAATAGCTAAACTCTGGAATCAAATTAGATGCCCTTCAACAGATGAAAGGATAAAGAAACTGTGATATATATACACAATGGAGTATTACTCAGCATTAAAAGAGAATAAAATTATGGCATTTTCAGGTAAGTGGGTGGAGTTGGAGAATATTATGCTAAGTGAAATAAGCCAATTCCAAAAAACCAAAGGCCAAATGTTTTCTCTGATAAGTAGATGCTGATGTATAATGGGGCGGGGGGTGAGTGGAAGAACTTTGGATTGGGCAAATGGGGAGGGGATATGGGGATAGGAAAGACGGTGGAATGAGATGGACATCATTACCCTTAGTAAATGCATGACTGCACGAGTGGTGTGACTACAACTAGAGTCAACCAACGATGTGTACAACCAGAGAAGTGAAAACTCGTGCTCCATTTGTATATTATGAATCAAAATGCATTCTGCTGTCATGTATAACTAATTAGAATAAACAAACAAACAAATAAGTAAATAGAAATGTAGTATGAAACATCTGTGAATTTCTAAGAACATAGACCTATCTTTAAGACTTTTTGGAAGAACATAAAACCAGGGAGTAGACATTACAGAATATCTGAGTTCTTTTGATTAAAACACAAGATGAACCAAGAGCACAATGTTTGATCAAGTCCAGTTAAAATTGTATAAAGAGCTATGCTATTTCTCTACCACTTCCTGATCATCTTGTCTAATGGGGTCCTCTCCAGAGTCATAACATTATAATGAGGGAAAAACACACATACAATTGTTCCTCCTTATCAGTAAGGGATTGGTTCCAGGACTCCTTGCAGATGCCAAAATTGGCCAATGCTCAAGTCCCTTATATGAAATGGCATAGCATTTTCATATAACCAATGCACTTTAAATCATCTCTAGAGTACTTAGAACACCCAACAGAATGAAAATGCTATATAAGTAGTTGTCATAATGTATTGTTTATGGAATAATGTCACAAAAAATGTCTATACATGTTGAGTACAGGCATAATTATTTCTTCAACTGTTTTCAATCCAAGGCTTGATTGAATCTATGAACACAGAACCCACAGATAAGGAAAGCCCACCATATATGGAGTTAACAGTAAATACTGTCTAGTTGGCTCCATCTTAGGGAAGATGCAGGAAATAATTGCAGCAGAGAGAATGGAGCCATGCAGTGGATAAACAATGTAGTTATGAAGGAAATGAACACGCGTTACATATAAAGGTGAATTGAGCCTGAGTAATCAAGGGTGGATTTCTGGGTATACCTGTTGTGCCTGCCATGCAGTTGGCTGAAGTTGTTGTGGGTTGGATAGCTGGTGATCACAGAGCTGTATTGATGCACCAGATAAAACCTTGAAGGGAGGCGTGCAGAAGCTAACTTCCATAGTGCTCAGCAGAAGCTGGCCATGCATTTAACCCTGCAAACTGCCATACTGTGCCTTTTTGTACTTCCTATGACCAGCCCGGGTAGCTACTATGGACCAACAATTGAGAGAGGGAAGGCTTGAGGGTTTTGGGTGGTTGTTTTGAATACTAGTTAGCAGACAAACATCTGTGTAGAGAGGCAATGGGGGAACCTTCATCTACACAGTAATGGAAATCTGGAGATTTGCTTCCTAAACATGTCAGTTTAGGGCAGGGGTGAACTATGGGGACTGAACACCTAGAACCAGAAAAACTCTGAGGTTGGGCTGGTTATAGTAAATTAGTAAGAGAGAGGAAGAGCCAGAGGAAGGGATTCCAACATGGTGGAACATTATGACCCAAGAACACGGGTGATAAAAATCAGAAACTCATTAGCAGTTCTAGTGAGTGTATTGGCCCTGTGTTCATTTCCTTAGGGACTTAAAATAACAGAAATTTATTCTTTCACAGTTTTGGATGTTAAATGTGCAGAGTAAGGTGTCAATAAGGTTTATTCCTCCAGGAGGACTCTCCAGGGAAGTCTGTTCCCTGCCTTTCTCTTCCTTCCCAGGGTTGTCTGCAGTCCTTAGCATGCCTTGATCTGTAGACACCTCACTCCAGTCTCTGCCTCTATCATTACATGGTGGACTCCCAGTGTGTGTCTCTGTCTCTGCTTCTTACAAGGGCACCAGTCACGTTGGATTAGGGATGATTCTAATGAATTCTCTCTCTTTGATTACATCTGCAAGATCCTATTTCCAAATAAGATCATATTCGTATGTATAGTACATTAAGACTTTATCCTACCTTTGGATGAGGGTGGGGGACACAGCTCAACTCATAACAAGCTAATCCAACAAGCAGGTGGAATGAATGTACCCATGAGGAAGCTGAACAGCCCTTAAGACACCAGAGCATAGGGTAGATCATTAAGGTCTGACACTTGGGAACAAGGCAGAGGTCTAGGTGGAGATGGGACCAGCAGCAGGCCCATTTCTAAGCTGAGTCCCTTCCTCAGACCTTTTGAAACTCACCTGACATGGGTCTGTGTTTGCAGGTGCCCTGTTATGATGAGGAGTTAGGGGGTGAGGGCAAGAGAGGGCAAACATCCTGGCAAGGCTGACAGTGACTGCCAGGTGATAAACTCCAGGGGGAGAAATCATCTGCTTCCTGATGTACCCTCGTGACCCTGAGTTTGGCCTGTAAAACTGGAACAGCTGCCATCCAAGCTGGATGGCACGTCCTTTGCCGTCTTGGTTTCCCTCTGTGATGACTCACCGTCTGAGCATGTTCCTCCCCATATCAGGATGGGAAGCACGGAGAAGATTGTGGTCCAGCGCCCTCTAAAGTCATTGACAACTGTGACGGAAGTTGTTGGGGGGCGGGGGTCGACAGTAAAGTTAGGAGCTAAAATTATTCAAGCTCTTAAAATAGGATAATAAGGTAACTTTCCTCCTCCTGGTATGAGCTCATTTAATTGTAAAGATCTTAATAAATTCAGGCTGATTAACTCCAACCTTGTGGGGGAAGGTTATTCAGTGTTGTGGAATTAATTTTAAACAGAAGCCAAATAATAATAATAATAATAATAATAATAATAGGAAGAAAACCTTTGGTGCAGAATAAAGAGGAGAGAGAGGTGTGTTCAGGAAATCAGAGCTGGGAAGTGCCCACTGGTGGGTGGGGCTGAGCTTGCTTCTGAGCTCACTTCTGAGCCTTTGATGAATAAGTTGCTTTCTCAAACGTGGTGGATCCCTGGGCAACTTCCCCAGCACCCAGCCTGGAACCTGCTTGAACACCCCAGTGCTGAAGGTAAAGTGTCCACAGGCTTGTCTTGGACCATTGTCCTGCTTAGCCCCACTGTGTCCTTCCTGAGGCCCTGTTGCTGACTCACCCCTTGAGTGTCTTCTGGGTCCCTGCTACTACCACTGAGCTCAGGAGCCAGGCAGGCATGGTTTGGCACCTCAGCTTCTCTACCCATTGTCTGAGTTTGGACGATTCGTCTATTTGGACTTCAGTTTGTTCATGAAGGCGATAATCCTTATGGGGAGAATAAGATCCATGTGGAATGCTTGACACAGTCAGGAGGGCACATTAGCTCTTTCTGTGGTTTTGGTTTTGGTATCTGCTTTCTGGATCCTTCTATTCCTGTGGCCCCAATAGCCTCTGGTTTTTCCCATGTCAGACCTCTCTGGTCACCTTCTTGAGTCCCCAACCCACAGTTCTTGACCCACAGGCTGCTGTGCTCCTCTTCTTTCAGGAGAGGAATCCATTCATCAAAATAGTGTTCGGGTGGGCCAGGCACCACGGCTCTGCAAATAACATGCATTATATCTAAAGCTCTGGCAGCCTTTGAGCCCTTACTTTTAAAAATAGGGATGGAGGGGGTGGGAATTTAGACAGGTTTACTGGATGGTATTTGAGGGCTAATTGCCTACACCCACACCCAGGCACCCTGTGATTTCTAGCCAATCTGAGAAATCAAAATAAGCACCATTAAAACAGCCTCTGCTCTATTATCCAAAATTCAGGGATTGCTTGTAAAGCTGGATTGGAGAGCACGGTTCTGACCAGAGGCAGAAAAAAAGGACTTTCTACTCCTTCACACTGAATTTGGTTGACCCTTATCCAGATAGAGCTGCTAGACAGTGACAGGCCTCCCAGTTGGGGTGAGAAGGGAGTTAAGAAGATCTTGACTTCCACCCCATGAGCTCACCACTTGAGAGGAAAAGGAGGGGTGCAGGAGGGACGGGACTTGGGGTTTAGCCAGAGAGGGAGGCACAGAGCTGGAGCCTCTCGGGTTTATTATATGTAGCCCCACCTTTGTGGATAACAAGTATGAGACAAGTGTGTTATTCTGTGCCTGAGCAGACTTAACTCCGTCTCCCCCATGCGCCCCCTAACCCGCCACCCTCTGAACAACATAGCCCCTACCTTGCTGGTCACTTTCCATGTCTAAAAGTCTGTCAGGTTTAAAACTATATTTCATATCTGATTCAAAGCTCTGCCCTCCTTCCCTGGTCGGGTTTAGTGCTCTGGGAAGTGGGGAGGGGACTTGGCATGTTCCTTCAGGTTCTGCTCTTGAGAGCTCTCCTCCAAGCTCCGATATAGATTCCAGACTGGTGTCCTTAAGCTCCTCCCATGACCAGCTCTTGACAACACAACCCTGGACAAACACAAACAAGGTCAAAGACAGGACAAGGTAAGTGGGTGGGGATTGACCTGAATCCCAGAGTCTTGTGACTCAAAAGAAACCCTCAAGGCCATTCAGCCCCACCTCCAGATCATAAATATTTCTTGAATATCCCATTCTTTCTTTTGCATTATCAGTGCCTCCTTTCCGAACCTCTGCTATTGCCTCTGAAGATGTAGGGCAGCCATCCATAGTCATTTGGGCCATAGCCTGCTCAAGGACACTAGGTGAGAGGGTAGTGGGGGTTGAAATTCAGCCTGGTGTCAGGAAGGACTTTTTCACTCCTCTGTCTCCCTGCAGGGGTGGCAAGTTTTCAATTCACATCACAGGTGTTCCTGGTGGCCAGCCTACTGGTCTCGCTGCATCCAGCCTTGTATCTCCCTGTACCCCGTCTGCTGCCCCCCGAATCCATTCTTCACACATCAAAGAGATCTTTTAGAAAATGTTCAGCTAGGTCCATCCTCTGCATAAATCCTTTAAGAACCTCTCATTGAAATGTGGTATGTATACACAGCAGAGTTTCATTCTGCCATAAAGAACACAATTATGTCATTTGTAGGAAAATGGATGGAACTGGAGACCATAATTTTGAGCAGAATAAGTTATATTTGGAAAAGCATCTTCTGTTTTTTCTCATAGGTGGAAGCTAGAGGGGAAAATGGGGACAGCATGAAAGTAGAAGGTGACCATTAGGGTAGAGGGAGGGGTTGGGAAGAAGGAGGGCAGGGTGGGGGCACTGCATGGTGAAATTGATCAAGTTGTGTTTTTATGTAAGTGCAAATAATGTCACCATGAAGTTCACCATTCTTCATAATTGAAATGCACAAGAAAAAGATCTCTCGCTGCCCTCTGCACAGAATCTTAACTCTTCAAGTGTCTCATAAGTCCCCGTAACTGCCTCACCTGACTCGCAGCCCATCCCCGTCACTCTCTTCCCCCAACATCTTGCTCTAACTGAGCTGAACTTCCAGCTTCTTCAGTATGCCGGATGTCATTCTCTCTCTTTCTCCCCTCCTGGCATTTGCACATGTGGTTTTCTATCAGAAATGCTTTTCCTCCACACCCCTCTGCTTGGTGAATGATTGTCTATCCTGAGAGTCTCCGCGTATATGCTCCCTTCTCCGGAGGTCTTGCTCCAATAAGGCTATTGTGAATTCTAAAAATCACTGTGAGCTGGGCGTGGTGGCATACACTTGTAATTCCAGCAACTTGGGAAGCTGAGGTAGGAGGATCCCAAGTTTGAGGTCATCCTGGGCAGCTTAGTGAGGTCCTGTCTCAAAATAAAATATAAAAAGGTCTCGGGATGTAACTCAGTGGTAGAACGCCCCCTGGGTTCAATTCCCAGTATCAAAAAGAAAAAAAAAATCACCATGGGTCAGTGTTGTTATTGTTGTTTTAACCAAGGGTTAGGACCCATTAGCATTCAGAGAATTACTTTATTTGGTTGCACTTAGCAACTCAATAAAAAAAATATGAAAATAAATAGAATCAAATGGAATAGAAAACATCAGAATGAATTTTGCTCAGTAAAACCAAACATTGGTGCTGGGCACAGTGACATACGCTTGTAATCCCAGTGGCTCGGGAGGCTGAGGCAGGAGGATCGTGAGTTCAAAATCAGCCTCAGTAAAAGCGAGGCACTAAGCAACTCAGTGAGACCTTATCTCTAAAGAAAATACAAAATAGGGCTGTGGCTGTGGCTGTGGCTCAGTGGCCAAGTGGCCCTGACTTCAATCCCTGCTACAAAAAAAAAAAATGTTGGTAAAGCTGTTGAAATGGGGGGGGGGTGCACACACGTGCATGTGTACCTGGATTGTGATTCAAAATGTGCTCCTTACTGTGGATAGTCCAAAAGTTTGAAAACTACAGCTGCAAGTGCCCCTGCTGCCCAGCCAGGCTGGGAATCATGCTGTAGATTTTCAGGGCTTTTAGAACTATGGAATTGTTGACTGAAGCCAATGGTTAGAGGACAGGAAGGCAGGCTGTGGCTAGCATGCCTTCAGGGTGCTCATGGGAATTGTCACTGGTGTATTCTGTCTTTGCCCATTTTGTGTTTCTGAGACTTCTTTCTCACTAGAAAACCACTGCCCCAGGTTCTCAACCCACAAAGCACCCTACCTATATACTCAGCTTATAGGAAATGCCTAGTGGACATTAGTGACCCAGATGTGTGCTTGTTGGCTGATGGGTGTCCTGCAAGAACATCACAGGGCAACGACCTTCAAAACCAAGCTGACTCTCAGATGGTGGTGACAGAAGCTGCCGTCAGCTGCCAAATCTCATTGTACCCCAACCATGAAACTCTTGTGGGATCTACTCTTGGCAGGCGGCACATACTTGGCTTTCATGTCCCCATTATAACCTGTGGCTGAAAGGAAGTGTTGGGGAGCCAACCTGATGTATACCTTGCTTCCGATCCAGGTCCACTGGCTCCCTGAGAACAGCACTTAGCCGACTTCCATAAACAAGGACATTCATCTTTGTCAGCCCTAATGAACCACATTTGTCAGACAGGAACCAGGGAGCAGCTGTGTTCGAGGGAGACAAATCACTTCATCCAAGGCTCCTGATGTGGCAGCCCCTGGCAGTGGAGATCATGGCATTTAACTATGCAGGAGCCGGGAGGACCCACGTTGCAGGGAGAGTTGGCTGCCCTCAGCTGCTCCCTTCAGGAGGGAGTGTGCAAGCTGGCCAATCCAGGGTGTGCATTGGCTGGTGCTTCTCTCCCTTAGGCTGCACCTGGTTCTGGGGCTGTGCATCCTGCAGATGCCTGGGCAGGAAGAGAAAGATGGGGGTGGCAGCTTCTGTTCCCAGCATGCTGAAGGCCCAGGAAAAATGAGTGTTCAGAATCATCCCTTCCAATCCCACCAACTCGCTTCCTTTTAAGAGTGTTTGGGAAAGATTTAGGAATGCAAGGGACAGAAGCCCATCTCAAATAAGCTTAAGCAAAAGGAGAAGTATTAACTTGTGGACTGTAGGGTTGAACAGCTGTGCTTCAAGCAAAGCAAGGATGCAGCTGGGCTTCCTGAACAAGTGCGTCAGAGAACTCAAACAACGTGAATGCCGCTGCCTTCCCTTCACACTTCTCTGCACGCTGGCTTGGTTCTTTCTCCCTGAAGATTGGCCGCCTCTTTCTTGAGATGTTTTTGACACAGTAGCTCTCAAGTTTCACCTCTTAGGGTTTCCTAGGATTGATAGAAGCTTGCACTAGCCACCCCTCAACTCCCACCAAAACAAAACCAAAAACCAGCAATAAGTACTACAACAAAAAACCTCTCAGGAAAGAGCTGTTACTGGCCATCTCAGGTCAATTACCAAGATAGTCACATATGATAGGAGAGGGGGTCACTTCAGGTAGCACCCATGAGAATCACACGGCGAGCATCAGAAGGGTGCCATTTTTAGGGGAAAAGGTAGGAGTCCTTAGCAGATAAATTAGCACAAACCTACTTTGATGGTCTTTTGTCCTTACATCTCCCCAAATCTATATCCTACTCAGCTCTTCCTCTTCTGTACCTACATTAAGGTCCAGAGAGAGAAAACCACTCATTTTCCTGAAGACACTCAGGGAATAAGATCTGGGAGGGTGGTGGGATCTTATGATGCTGCTTTGCACCCATATGATTTTCAGGACTGTGTATATCATTCAAAAGTGACATCAGGGCAAATGCTGGACTTTCCAGGTAGTTTAACTTTGTTGATTTTGACAGTCAAATATCCCCAAGGCCAAGATCCTGGTGGGATTTGCATATTTACTAAGCTGTTCCTCTGTGTCTGCCCTGAGTTCTCAGACCTACTCAACATAACAAGAATCATCCTTTGGAATGACAGTGCACTAACGCAATTGGCAAAAGCATTTCACATTCATTTCCCCAGTAACTTTCAAGATCTTTTGATCATAAACCTCAGTAAAAGAAAAAAAAAATACATCTTACAAACAAAACAAAATACTTCACATCATGATCCAGTAAACAAATATAGTTATAAAACTAAAATAAGTTTCAAAAAAAACACTATACCTAGCTTTACTTGATATACCCTGATGTCTTTTTTATTATGTTCTTTCCCTTTCCATTCTCTATCTTTTTTTTTAAAGAAAACTCATCACAGTTTTATTTTTGTTGGCAGGATATTGCTACCCATGCAGGCATCGAGCACTGAGACAGGAGACAGTCAGATGCCTCACTGTCTACCTTGGAGTGCCATACATCACTAAAAGCAGCAGACTAGTTCCAGAGAATGCAGAGAAAGGTTAGTAGATCTTAAGATACACTGCAGTATGAGCAAAGTGGAAATCACAAGAAGTAACGTAGTACTTTTCTTTTTATTTTGGTACTGGATGGATATTGAACCCAGGGGCACTTAACCACTGAGCTACATCCCAGCCCTTTTTATTTTTTTTATTTTGAAACAAGGTCTTTTTTGCTGTTGTTATTTTCAGATATACATGACACTAGGGTATTTTTTGACATACGTACATGAAGTGCAACCCGGTACAATTTTGATCTATTCTTGTGGTCGAACACCATGTCGAGATACCCTAGTCCTGTGTTCATATATGAGCACAAGAAATATATGTCCAATTTGTTCTACTGTCTTTCCTATACCTATCTCTCTCCCGTCCTTTCATTCTCCTTTGCCTAATCTAGTGGACTTCAATATTTCTCCTCCTACCCTCCCTTGTTAGGGATTAGCATCCACATATAAGAGAGAACATTTGGCCTTTATTTTGGGGTACTGGCTTATTTCACTTAGCATGATATTATTCATTTCCACTCATTTACTGTCAAATGCTATAATTTCATTTTTCTTTATGGCTGAGTAATATTCCACTGTGCATATATACTACATTTTCTTTATCCATTCATCTGTTCAAGGGCACCTAGATTGGTTCTATAACTTGGCTATTGTGAATTGAGCTGCTATAAATATTGATGTGGCTGTGTTACTGAAGTATGATGATTTTTCAAATTTTATTTTATGATAGAATGCATTTTGATATATTGTACACAAATGGACAAAACTTCTCATTCCTCTGGCTGTACATGGTGCAGAGTCACTCCGGTAGTATAATCATACATGCATATAGGATAATAATGTCTGTCTCATTCTACAGTTCTTCCCATTCCCACAGCCCCATCCTTCCCCTAACTCCCCTCTACACAAACCAAAGTTCCTTTATTCTTCCCTATCTCTCTGTCCCACTGTGGAGCACATCCACTTGTCAGAGAAAACATTTGGCTTTTGGTTTTTTAGGACTGGCTTATTTCACTTAGCATGATATTCTCTAGTTCCATCCATTCACCTTCAAATGCCATAATTTCATTCTTCTTTAAGGTTCAGTAATATTCCACTGTGTATATGTACCACATTTTCTTT
>CM053402.1:44887747-44923292 GCA_028644305.1 Xerus rutilus
ATTCTTCCCTATCTCTCTGTCCCACTGTGGAGCACATCCACTTGTCAGAGAAAACATTTGGCTTTTGGTTTTTTAGGACTGGCTTATTTCACTTAGCATGATATTCTCTAGTTCCATCCATTCACCTTCAAATGCCATAATTTCATTCTTCTTTAAGGTTCAGTAATATTCCACTGTGTATATGTACCACATTTTCTTTATCCATTCATCTGTTGAAGGACATCTAGGTTGGTTCCATAGTTTAGCTATTGTGAGTTGAGCTGCTATAAACATCGATATATCTGCATCGTTGTAGTATGCTGATTTCAAGTCCTTTGGGTATAAACCCAGGAGTAGAATAATGGCTAAGTCAAATGGTGGCTCCATTCCCAGTTTTCTGAGGTATCTCCATACCATTTTCCATAGTGGTTGCACCAGTTTGCAGTCCCACCAGCAATGTATGAGTGTGCCTTTTCCCCCGCATCCTTGCCAACACTTAGTATTGCTTGCATTCTTGATAATTGCCATTCTGACTGGAGTGAGGTGAAATCTTAGTGTAGTTTTGATTTGCATTTCTCTAATTGCTAGAAATGATGAACATTTTTTCATATGTTTGTTGATCAATTGTATTTCTTCTTCTGTGAAGTGTCTGTTCATTTCCTTAGCCCGTTTATTGATTGGGTTATTTGTTTTCTTGGTTTTAAGTTTTTTGAATTCTTTATATACCCTGGAGATTAGTGCTCTATCTGAGGTGCATGTGGTAAAGATTTTTCCCATTCTGTAGGCTCTCTCTTCATGTTATTGATTGTTTCCTTTGCTGAGAAGAAGCTTTTTAGCTTGAATCCACCTCATTTATTAGTTCTTGATTTTACTTCTTATGCTTTAGGAGAAAGTTAGGCACTAAGCCAACATGATGAAGATTTGGAACTACTTTTTCTTCTATTAGGTGCAGGGTCCCTGTTTTAGTGTCTAAGTCTTTGATCCACTTTGAGTTGATTTTGTGCAGAGTAACAGATAGAAGTTTAATTTCATTCTGCTACATATGGATTTCCAGCTTTCTTAGCATCATTTGTTTAACAGGCTATCTTTTCTCCAATTTATGTTTTTGGCATCTTTGTCTAGTATGAGATAACCATATTTATGTGGGTTTGTGTCTGTGTCTTCTATTTTGTACCATTAGTCTACATGTCTATTTTGGTGCCAGTACCATGCCATTTTTGTTACTGTTGCTTTGTAGTAGAGTTTAAGGTCTGGTATTGTGATGCCTCCTGCTTCACTCTTCTTGCTCAGGATAGCTTTGGCTATTCTGGCTCTCTTATTTTTCCAAATGAATTTTGTGATTGCTTTTTCTATTTCTATAAAGAATGTCATTTTGATTTTAATAGGAATTATATTAAATATGTATAACAGTGTTAGTAGTATGGCTATTTTGACTATATTAATTCTGCCTATCCAAGAGCATGGGAGATCTTTCCATCTTCTAAACTCTTCTTCAATTTCTTTCTTTAGTGTTCTGTAGTTTTCATTGTAGAGGTCTTTCACTTCTTTTGTTAGATTGATTCCCAAGTATTTTATTTTCTTTGAGGCTATTGTGAATGGGGTGGTTTTCCTAATTTCTCTTGCAGTGGATTCATTGTTTATGTATAGAAATGAATTTTATTTATGGGTATTTATTTTATATCCTGCTACTTTGCTGAATTCATTTATTAGTTCTAGAAGTTTTCTGGTGGATTTCTTTGGATCTACTAAATATAGAATCATGTCATCAGCAAATAGTGATAGTTTGAGTTCTTCTTTTCCTATGCATATCCCTTTAATTTATTTCATCTGTCTGATTGCTCTGGCTAGAGTTTCAAGGACTATGTTGAATAGAAGTGGGGAAAGAGGGCATCCCTGTCTTGTTCCAGTTTTTAGAGAGAATGCTTCCAATTTTTCTCCATTTAGAATGATGTTGGCCATGGGCTTAGCACAGATAGCTTTACCAGTGTTGAGGTATATTCTTACTATTCCTAGTTTTTCTAGTGCTTTGAACATGAAGAAGTGCTTTATTTTGTCAAATGCATTCTCAGCATCTATTGAGATAATCATATTATTCTTGTCTTTAAGTCTATTGATGTGATGTATTACATTTATTGATTTCCATATGTTGAACCAATCTTACATCCCTGTCCGTTCTCTTTTTATACTATCTCTGGAAATTTTTTCATGCCTCAAGAAGAGGCTAAGCCTAACTTTTGATAAACATGCACAACCTCATTTTTTTCACACCACATTATTATTCTCGCTGTGCAGTCATCCTCCAGCAAGAGCTCATGAAGTGTCATATCTGGATGTCAGACTCTAGTCCGGCTTTTTATATATGGTCTTACTTTCTTTTCTATTGTTTTTATTGTGTGTTTAGGAAAACTGGGGATCCATGATTGAGCTCAAATATTAACTGAACTTGGAGTGAAATGGCAATACTGAATCCCAGGACATGAGACTTGAAAATCCTTTCTATCACCACCTTGCTGCCTCCACAAGACCTGGTGAGTCCCTGAGCAGAAGTGTGAAGATTACAGATGAGAATAGGATATTTTTTCCTCTTCCCATGAAAGGTAGAATGTAATCTCCCTCCTCTTAAATCTGGGCTGGTGTCAGTCATCTGCTTCACCAACAGAATGAGATAGAAGTGACATTCTAGGGCTACTGAGGTTAGGTGAGATGAAGCCTAGCATCATCTGTCCACCAAGAAAGAAGTGTGACTACTCTAAGACACCATAATGAAGATCCACGTGTAGGTCCTTCAACCAGCAATCTCAGGTGAGTCCATCTCTCCAACTACTCCCAGCAAGGAGCTGGCCTAGGATGCATCAGACTCACCTACATGGAGCAGAAGAATCACTCAGCTGTGCTGAGCCCAGGCCTAATTTCCCAGCCATACAAATATGAGATTACAATGAATTAGTTATGTGCCTTAAGCCACTAAATTCTGCCTATTTTGCCACAGAGCTATATTGCCTGAGGATAAGCTTCCAGGGCTCCAAACCACCACAACCTTCCAGAAGGTAGGCTCTTAGGAGCATTGCTTTTCCCAACTGCCATTCAAGATGAGTTGGATGAGGCTTTAGCTCCACTTTTGTGGTTGGATATGGTATGAGTACATCCCCCAAAGGTTCATGTGCTGGAGGATTTGTCCCCAGTGTGGTAGTGTTGAGGTGGTAGAATCTTTAAGAGATAGTGACTGGTGAAAGGAGATTCACTGGGGGCTCTGCCTTTAGACAGGATTAATGTAGTTTTCCAAGAACCCTGGTTGGTTCCCATGACAGTGGGTTATTACCAAAAGAGTGAGCCTGGCCTTTGAAACTTCCTCCCTTCCCATCTTGCCATACATACTCTCTTCCATACATGCTCCCACTACTGAGGATGCCATTGCCATGAGACCCCCCACCAGAGCTGAGCAGATGTTAGCACCATGCCCTTGAACCTCAAAAAGTGTGAGCTAACTGAACCTCTTTCTCTTTATAAAGTTCCCAGCCTCAGGCATTTTGTTATAGCAACACAAAATGAACTAATAAAGGCTAGGTGTGGTGGTGCACATCTGTAGCCCCAGCTACTCAGGAATCTGAGATTGGAGGATCACTTGAGCTCACAAGTTCAATACCAGCCTGGGCAACATAGCTGAGATCCCTTTTCAAACACAGATAAACACACATCAGACTGATATACCCACTGTATGGATTCTTCTGTGAATGTGTTAAAGCCAATCCCAACCATCTTTCCTCCCCTGCTCCACTATCCAGTCTCTGTGACTTTCAGAACCTCTCTTCTATTTATCAGGAAGAGGCACTTAGTGGGGCCTCTGGAATCTTCCTCACTCCTTTCTCACACTGTCTCCTGCTGGCCACTGGCTACTTTCACTGAAGACAAATTAGAGAGGGAAGCTACCAATCAAGAGAGCAATGTGCCAGGCATGGGAATGGGCATAAATAATAGAAAAGCATTTCCTTGTATTTCTACATGAGTCTCAGGGTACCCTAACTGACAGGAGAGAGAGAGAGGAAAACAGGCCTGAAATCAAAAAAGCTTTTCTTCTTGAAAGGAAGCTTTGTAGTGCTCAGGCTCAATACCACACCATGAAGGAAACTGGAAGCCCCATGCATCCCCTCCCCAGGAGAATGTGCTACAGGGGTGGATGGGGGAGGGGGAGGGAAGCTGGGGAGGTGTCGGAGCTGTTTGTTAATATTTACCCAAATTAATAAGATGTTGAGCAACAAGCTCTGTGTAAAAGCCACAGTTAAAATTAGTAAGTAGTTCATCCTGCTCTAACAATATGGAATAATTAATTTCCACACTTGGGGTTTTTTTTCTATAAACAGTAATTAAAGAGAAATATTATATAGCTGCACCTGTTTTTCACTTTCAGCTTCCCACAGTGAGTAAACCCAATCTTTTATGGATGAGAAGAGACGCGCACTGGAAACCTGTAAGAAGAACAGCAAAACCCCTCCAGCCTTCCCTTGAGACGTGTAAGAAATCTCAAATTATTAAACCATATGGAAGCTGCGCTGCTCCCACAGTGGGGACAAGGCCTCTTTTCCCTCTGACTTTCAGCTCTTCTGAATGTTTCAGGACTGTTGGGAAAGTGAGGCTTTTCTGTCAGTAGAAAGGAGACCCTTGTAAATAGGCTACCCTGAGGACAAGGATACATTGATTTCTACACCCTGTTCCTGATCCTCTGACTGGGCCTGAGTCTCTCTCCTGAAATAAGGGTGTCTGAAGTGGCCTCAAGGGAAGATGGAGGGAGTGCAAGTTCAGAGGCTCCTGGGGCCATTGTGGTGGACACCAGCCATCTCTAGCCATGAAGGGCTTCAACCGCATCGTCAAGGGGAATTCAGGGCTAGAAGAGGTGGGAGAGCTAATATTTGTGCAGCACTTTACAGTTTACTCTCCTTACAGCTCTCACGATCATTATGCAAAATTATTCTGCTCTCCAACTAAATCCCAGCAGGGATTCTGCCACAGCTGCTGCTGCAAAATTCTGAGTTCTGCCTTTGGTCTCTGATGCCTCCCCACTGCCCAGGCATCTTGAACAAACAGACGCCTTGGCGAGGGGTACCCTGCCCCGAGGTCATGGAGCTAGTACTTTCTGTTTCTGATTCCACCTCTTTGTTTACAAAAAACATGCCTGTTGGCCCAATCAGTCCTTGAATTCCAGTGAGTTTGGTTTCTGGAAAAGGGGCCATGCACTAAAATGATGTGGATGACCTCTGATCCTCACTGAGGCAGGAACAAAGCCATAATTGGAGGCAGCGGGCCCTAATTAAGGACTTGGAATACAACATTTTATATAGACATGAGCCTCACTTTTACAGCACCAGATGATACAACTTGGGCTGCAGAGTAAGTACACATCCTACAGGCCCCATAACGTTTGGTTGTGCAGCACCTGTCACAATCCAAGACCAGGAGACCATTTCAATCACTGTCAAATGCCTTGCAGTAGAGCACAGAAGAGACACCCTATAATGATGTGGTAAATTAACAACTGGCTATTTAAGCAATTCTTAAGGAGGGAGGTCAATACTGGACAAGAGAAAGTACCAGGCAATGCTTTCTTTCTTTTTTTTTTTTTTTTGGTACCGGGGATTGAACTCAGGGGCACTCGACCACTGAGCCACATCCCCAGCCCTATTTTGTGTTTTATGTAGAGACAGGGTCTCACTGAGTTGCTTAGCGCCTCGCCGTTGCTAAGGCTGGCTTTGAACTCGCTTTGAACTCTTGTCTCAGCCTCCTAAGTGCTGGGGTTACAGGCTTGCGCCACTGTGCCCGGCTGTAATGCTTTCTTTCTGAGCTGGAATATTGCTAGATCCCTTGTGACTCATACCATTGCCCACTTTCTACCCCTGCCTAACCCTCCTGGGTGACTGCAGGGAGAGGAGAGAAAGCTAATCAGGGGGTGCTTGGCATTCTTACTCAGGTTACCAGTGGCATCCTTCCCACTTTTGATGTACCCCTCACTCCCTCTGCATGGTGCCTGATTCCTGGGATTTTCTTCTGAGTAGCAATGTCAAGATTGATTACAGAAGAGACAATGTGGGAAAAAGCCCCTGCATAGTTTATTACTCACATGGCTTGACCAGGATTGGAAGGAGGAGCCCCAGAACCTGAGAACCCTGGGGGTATCCACTAAAGTTATCTATCCTGTACACATGCATTCTTCTTCCTAATAATATTCTTCATGGCATTTTGCTTCCCCAACCATAAAGTCTCCCTGTCTTGACTCATGTCTGGCAGACACTGGGGTAGATCCACTTTGGGCCACAGCTGGAGGGGCTACACAGGAATGTTAGGTAACCAGAGTTGGGAAAGCCAAGAGTAAGGTCCCAGAGATTATTGAGGGACACAACCAAAAAAAATTTTTTTAAAAAGTGCTATTGGCAAATTCAAGGGACTTAGGAAACTTAGGAAAGGACCAAGAACAAAATAGAAGAGGCCTAGAGGATGATCATGAAGAAGCTTGGAGAGTCTAGTCCATGGTTAGCCTTTGCTCTGAGAGCAAGTCCCTCTGCATGTGTACATCCTGTCTGTGACCTGATATTCTACCCCACCTAGGGAGATAGTCTAATTACACATCATAGAACCTGTACAGAACTGATCAACACACCTGCTCAGCCAATAACTAAAATCTTGACTCAAATTTATTCTTACTGTTTCACCCACCTTTAATCACAGAACTGAAATATTTGGATCCAGTAATTGTCTTTCTGGGAATCTCACCTAAGTGTATCAGCAGAGATGCAAAGATTTTGCACAAATGTGTTCAGCATAGCTTCGTTTAGAGTAAGAAACAATAACATGAGCCCAGTTTTCAGTCTGGTATTTATGGATGTTAGACATTAATACACTGCTCAAACAACAGTTAAAAAGCTGAACAAACTGAAAATAAGAAAGAAAACACCCTTAAGTAGCCATGTTAGAGGAGATCCAAGATGGCGGAATAGAGGAGGTCGCATTCCTGGCTGCTGTGTGGCGTGAAACCAAGAAAGCAGACAAGCAACTTCTCTGCAAGTTGGGTGAACATGAAAAAGGTGGGAGGACTTTACTGGAACCTAAAACTGGTCATTCAAAGCAGACTGAGGACAGAGGAGGTTGGATATAATGAAATAAGGAAAAAAAAAAATCCCCATTAGCACAGCCAATGCCACAGCCAGGCTGGAAGCTTCAGCCAGAGAGGTCCCTCCATGAGCACAGTAGAGGGATAAGAGAATTAAAGGAACTTGCATTTTCAGGAGGCCCGAGGTGTGTCTGAGTATGGAGCATTTAGAGGCCAAGGACATTGCCCAACAAACCTGAAGAATGTTGCACAATATCTGTGTGTGTGTGTGTGGGGGGGAACTCCATCTTTCCAGGTGGCATGCAGAGAACAAAGGAAAGAACCATTCTGCAGCTGTGGCGTGGGGGCCTGCAAAGGAGGAAGCCAATTGCTGGCAAATCTGAGCTTGGCCCTAAATACAGGTCCAGTAAACACATGCTGCATGGCATAGAGTGTGCTTAAGGGATGAGGAGAAAATCAAACTTGGAGAGAGGATTACACAGGGGATAACTGGTCAGGGAAACCCACCTGGCTCTACCTCTCCCCCTCCAATCCAGCTGCTTGCAGGACCAGCTGGGAGAGACACATCCGACCAGGAACTCGAAAGGGCGGGAACAGGAGAAACTGGAGAGTGAACACAAGACTGGGAAATATAGAGTCTGCAGGTAATGTAGGGGACTAAGAATTGGCTCCCCATCACATGGGTGGAACCCAGGAGAGCTCCCTGGGGTAAAACCTTCCAGCATGGACCAGCAAGTACTGTGCACTGGAGGTGCACTGATTTAAAATCTCCAGACTAATTAGCATTCATCAAAGAGCATGGAGCCAACCTAAGCCTAAACCCTGCCTCCAGGAATTCTGCCTATGAGATTACCTCTCTCACTCCAGCAATCCCAGAGGGCAGAGCATCACAATCCAGAAATCCCCACCTAAAACTGCTGAGAAGAGAAAGTGAGACTCCTTAGAACCCCAGTGGAAAGGATTTTTTAACTTTTCATCAAGATCTTTTTTCTTTTCTTTTTTTATTCTTTTTCACTGTTTAATTTTGACCTTTATGGTACATGAACATTTATACAATTTTCTATTTTTTTCCTTCTCATCTCTAGCATTTATGAAGCTAGTTATTTCACATGGGTTAGTTTTTTGTGAATTAGGATGTTTGATTAGTATATTTTAGTTTTGTATTCTTTTATTTTTAATTTTTTTTAAAAAATGTTTGCTTTATATATGTTTTTCTCTCCTACCCGTTTCCTTTGATTGTCCCCTTTCTTCTGTTAACAGCCAATCTCTATTATTCTCTTTTAGTGTTTCCTTAATCTTTTACTTCTGTCTTCTCTCCTCTCTTAGTCATCACATCCTATAACACTTCTGTTCTCTCCCTGTCTACCACTTGAAAATGTAAACTCTTTTGAAAACTTGCTGTTTTTATTATAGGCAACCACTGATTATATCATTTCTGTATTGTGATAATTAACATGGTAGATGTCATAGAAGGAACTATTTGGTTTAATGCTGTATACTGTTTGCATTGGTGGTTGTTATTATTTGTATCCACCTAAACTGTGAGATACTGGAAAACTTCAGGGACACTGTAAGTCCACAGGGTAGAAACTCTACTGCCTCAGATCCATACTTTTAGATGAATAGACAGACAAACAACATGAAAAAGCAAGGGAACAAATTGCCCCCAGCAACCCAAGATACTCCAATAACAGAATTCATTGACACCACAGTGGAAGAAATGTCAGAGAAGGAGTTTGGAATGTACATAGTTAAACTGATCTGCAAAGAAAAAGATGATGTAAGAGAGCAAATATGAGTAACAAAAGATTACTTCAATAAAGAGCTAGATTCAGGGGAAAAAACAGAAATCCTTGAAATGAAGAAAACAATTAACCAAATTAAAAATTCAATAAAAAGCATCACTAAGAAACTAGACCACTTGGAATACAGAACCTCAGGCAATGAATAAAAAATATAAAATCTTGAAAATAGAGTTGACCATGGAGAGAGGATGTTAAGAAACCATTTACAGAATGCCCAAGAATTATGGGGTAACATAGAAAGACCAAATTTAAGATTGATTGGAATAGATGAAGGTGCAGAGATACAAACCAAAGGAATCCACATGTTCAACAAAATAATATCAGAAAATTTCCCAAATCTAAAGAATGAAATGGGAAGTCAAAAAACAAGAGGCTTACAGGACACCAAATGTGCAAAATTACAACAGACCCACATCAAGGCACATTATAATGAAAACACCTAATATACAAAAAAACAAAGGATAGCATTTTAAAGGCTGTGATAGAAAAATATCAGATTACATATAGAGGGAAACCAATCCAGATCTCAGCTGATTTCTCAACTCAGACCTCAAAGCTAGGAGGTCCTGCAATAATATATACCAAGCTCTGAAAGAAAAGAGATGCCAATCAAGAATCCTATATCAAGCAAAATTAAGCTTTAGATTTGAAGATGAAATAAAAACTTTTCATGATAAACAAAAGTTAAAAGAATTAGCATCCAGACAGTCCACACTTCAGAATGTCCTCAACAAAATATTCAATGAAGGTGAAATGAAAAAAAAAAAAAAATGAAAACCAGTAAAGAGAGGAACTCCACTAAAGGAACAATCAAAAGAGAAACTAATAAAAATTAAAAACCAGAAATAAACCAAAATAACCAGGAATACAAATTATATCTGAATAATAACCTTAAATATTAATGGTCTAAACTCATCAATAAAAAGACATAGACTGGTAGATCAGATTAATAAATGGAACCCAACAATATGCTGTCTCCAAGAGACTCACCTCATAAGCAAAGATATCCACAGATTGAACATGAAATGATAGGAAAAAACATATCACTCACATGGATCACATAAACAAGCAGAGATTTATATCCTAATATCATATAAAGTAGACTTTAAGCCAAAGTTAATCAGAAGGGACAAAGAAGGACATTTCATACTGCTGAATGGAATTACACATCAACAAGATACAACAATCATAAATATTTATGACCCAAACAATGAAGCATCTACATACCTCAAACAAACCCTTCTCAATTTCAAGAATCTAATAGACCATAACACAATAACACTGGGTGACTTTGACACACCCTTGTCACTCCTAGATAGATCTTCCAAATAAAAACTAAACAAAGAAATTACAGAACTAAATAATAAATCAATGATTTAGACATAACAGATACATACAGAATATTTCTTCTGTCAATGAGTGAACACACTTTCTTCTCAGCAGCACATGGATCCTTCTCCAAAATAGACCATATCTTATGCCATAAAGCAACTCTTAGCAAATACAAATAGAGATAATATGCTGCATCCTATTAGATCGTTATGGAATTAAATTAGAAAACAATAATAGAATAAAATATAGAAGCTACTCTTACACCTGGAGATTAAATAATACACTTTTTAATGATGAATGAATAACAGAAGAAATCAGGAATGAAATAAAAAACCACTTAGAGAAAAATGAGAATAGTAATACCACATATCAAATTTTGGAACACTATTAATGCAGTTCTAAAAGGAAAGTTCATTGCAATGAGCTCATTTATTAAAAGAATAGAAAGTTGATGAATAAAAGACCTAATATTACATCTCAAAGCCCTAGAAATAGAACAAATCAACACTGAAAGTGGTAAAAGACAGGAAATAATTAAAATCAGAGCTAAAATTAATGAAATTGAAACAAAAGAAACAATTCAAAATATTGACAAAACAGAAAGCTGGTTCTTTTTTTTTGGTTGTAGGTGGACACAATACCTTTATTTTATTTTTATGTGGTGCTGAGGATCGAACCCAGTGCCACACACAGGAGAGGCAAGCACTCTACCACTGAGCCACAACCCAAGCCCCAAAATGCTGGTTCTTTGAAAAAATAAAATTGATAAACTCAGTCATTCTGATGAAGAGAAAGAGAGAGAAAACTCAAATTACTACAATGCATGATGAAATACGAAATATCACAATGGACATGTTTGAAATACAGAAGATAATTAGAAACTATTTTAAAAATTTATATTCCAATAAAATAGAAAATCTTGAAGACTTCCACAAATTTCTAGAGACATATGACCTACCCAAACTGAACCAGAGGACATACATAATTTAAGGAGATCAATTTCAACAATGAAATAGAAAATGCCATCAAAAGCCTACCAATCAAGAAAAGCCCAGGACCAGATGAATTCTCAGCAGAGTTTTACAAGAACTTCAAAGAGGAACTAATACCAATGCTTCTCAAATTATACCCTGAAATAGAAAAAGAGGGAATCCTTCCAAACTCATTCTATGAAGCTAATATCACTCTGATACCAAAATCAAAGATACATCAAGGAAAGAAAATTTCAGACCAATATCTCTGATGAACAGAGATGAAAAAATTCTCAACAAAATTCTGGCAAACTTCATACAAAAACATATTAAAAAGATAATGCACCATCATCAAGTGGGGTTCATCCCAGGGATGCAAGGTTGGTTCAACATACAGAAATCAATAAATGTAATTCATCGTATCAAAATAAACTTAAAGACAAGAATCATACAATCACCTCAATAGATGCAGAGAAAGCATTTGACAAAATACAGCACCTTTTCATGTTCAAAACACTAGAAAAAACTAGGGATAGAAGGAACATAGGTCAACATTGTAAAAGCTATCTATGCTAAACCCATGGCAAACATCGTTCTAAATTGGTAACAATTGTAAGCATTCCCTCAATGAACTGAAACAAGACAAGGAAGCCCTCTTTCACCTCTTTTATTTCACATCGTCCCTGAAACTCTAGTCAGAGTAATTAGACAGAAGAAAGAAATTAAAGAGATATGAATAGGAAAAGAACTCAAACTATCACTATAAGTTGGCAAATACAACTGGGTTTTGGTAAGTTTTAGCTCTCTGTAATCTGTCTAATTGGTGTCTCCAACTTCGGGGGGGGAGAAGTTCTGGAACTAATTAATGAATTCAACAAAGTAGCAGGATATAAAATTAACACCTATAAATTAAATGCATTCCTACACATCAGTGATGAATCCACTGAAAGAGAAACTAGGAAAACTATCCCATTCACAATAGCCTCAAAAATATAAATAAAGAAAATACTTGAGAATCAATCTAACAAAAGAAGTAAAAGACCTCTACAATTAAAACTACAGAACACTCGGCATTTGGTTTTTTGGGATTGGCTTACTTCACTTAGCATAATATTCTCCAATTCTATCCATTTACCTGCAAATACCATAATTTTATTCTCTTTTATTGCTGAATAATATTCCATTGTGTATATGTACCACAGTTTCTTTATCCATTCATCTATTGAAAGGCATCTGGGTTGCTTCCACAGTTTTGCAATTGTGAATTGTGCTGCTATAAACATTGAAGTGGCTGCATCACTGTAGTATGCTGTTTTTAAATTTTTAGGGTATAGTCCAAGGAGTGGAATAGCTGGATCAAATGGTGGTTCCATTCCAAGTTTTTTAAAAATGGAGGAACTCTGGATGGGGCAGGGGAGAAGAGGGGGGAGGGAAAAGGGAAGGGGTGTAGTAAAGATGGTTGAATGAGATGGTCATCACTACCCTAGGTGCATGAATGAACACACAAATGGTGAGACTCTATCTAGTTTGCAACCAGAGAAATGGAAACATTGAGCTCTATATATGTACTATGACTTGAAATGCATTTAAATAAATTAATTTAAAAATAACTACAAGACACTAAAGAAAGAAATTAAAGATTTTGGAAGATGGAAAGATCTCTCATCTTCCTGGATAGGCGGAATTAACATTGTCAAAATGGCCATACTATCAAAAGTGTTATACAGATTTAATGCAATTCCTATTAAAATCCCAATGGCATTCTTCATAGAACTAGAAAAAGCAATCATGAAGTTCATTTGGAAAAATAGGAGACCCAGAATAGCCAAAGCAATCCTTAGCAAGAAGGGTGAAGCAGGAGGCATCACAATACCAGACCTTAAACTATACTACAGAGCCATAGTAACAAAAATGGCATGGTATTGGCACCTAAACAGACACATCGATCAATGGAACAGAATGGAAGACACCAAGACAAACCACATAAATACAGTTATCTCAAAAGAGACAAAGATGCCAAAAGCATTCATTGGAGAAAAGATAGCCTCTTCAATGAATGGTGCTGGAAAAGTTGGAAAGCCACAAGTAACAAAATGAAATTAAACCCCTCTCTCCCCCTGCACAAAACTCAACTCAAAGTGTATTGAAGATTTAGACACTAGAACAGAGACCCTACACCTAATAGAAGAAAAAGTAGGCCCAAATCTCCACCATGTCAGCCCAGGATCTGACTTCCTTAACCAGACTCCTAAAGCACAAGAAATAAAATCAAGAATCAATAAATGGGATGGATTCAAACTAAAAAGCTTCTTCTCAGCAAAGGAAATAGTCAATAACACGATGAGAGAGCCTAGAGAATGGGAAAAATCTTAGCACATGCATCTCAGAGCATTAATTTCCAGGATATATAAAGAACTCAAAAAACTTAACATCAAGAAAACAAATAACCCAATCAATAAATGGGCTGAGGAACTGAACACACTTCACAGAAGAAGAAATACAACCAATCAATAAACATACAAAAAAATGTTCAACGTCTTTAGCAACTAGAGAAATGCAAATCAAAACTAAGATTTCATCTCACTCCATTAAGAAGGGTAAATATCAAGAATACAACAACGATAAATATTGGTGAGAATGTGGGGGGGAAAGGCACACTCATACATTGCTTGTGGGACTGCAAATTGATGCAACCATCATGAAAAGCAGTATGGAGATTTCTCAGAAAACTGGGAATGGAACCATCATCTGACCCAGCAATTATCCAACTACTTGGTTGATATCCAAAGGACTTAAAATCTGCATATTACAGTGATGCAGTCACATCAATGTTTGTAGCAGCTCAACTCACAACAGCTAAACTATGGAACCAACCTAGGTGTCCTTCAACAGATGAATGGATAAAGAAAATGTGATATATATACAATGAAATACTACTGAGCCTTAAAGAAAAATGAAATTATGGCATTTGCTGGTAAATGGATAGAGCTGGAGAATACCATGCTAAGCAAAATAAGCCAATCTCCCCCAAAAAACCAAAGGCCGAATGTTTTCTCTGATAAGTGGATGCTAATTCACAATAAGTGGGGGCACTGGGGAAGAATAGAGTTCCTTTAGATTAGGTAGAGGGGAGTGAAGGGAGGGGAGGGGACATGGAGTAAGAATAATAATAGAATGAACTGGACATCATTACCCTGTGTGCATATATGATTGCACAACCCGTGTAACTCTACATCATGTACAGCCAGACAAATGATATATCAAAATGCATTCTATTATCATGTATAACTAATTAGAACAAATTAAAATTATATTAAAAATAAAATAATAGTCCCTGAAAAAAAAAAAGCACCCATGTCACAAAGCAATCCACTGCTCTCTAAATTGGAGAGACCAATTAGACAGATTACAGAGAACTACAACTTACCAAAACCCTTGAAATGGAACAGGAACTAGTGCCACAGAGGAATACCCAAATGGTAACTAATGAATTGCTAGAGGCTCTGTGTGGAAAAGTCTGAGAGATTAAATAGTTCAGCAAGGGGAAGCCAGTCCTTGTAAAAAGTGGATCCCCCTTACCTCTATGAATTTTAACTCCAGGAGTTTGATCCTGGCTGAATATCAGAGAAAAATGCCAATATGTCAGATCATTCTGCTCTTCTTAACAAGGCCTGCTCTTAAGAGAAACTATTTAGCCAGAGCCTAATCTGCTGGGTTTTATAAGAGTCTAACTGACCCTGGGAAAGAGAAATACTCAACTCTAGCTGGTTTCAACCTTTCACATGGGGAAAAAATACCCAAGTCCAGCCCATTCTAGCAATTCTCCCCACCTGAGGTTGGGAAAGGAAGACTGAAGAACTTGTGTAAGGTCCAAAATCCACAGGCATAAGCTCACTAAAAGATTGAGGCCTAATTTCAGGGCTACAGAATGCTTCTCTCATCTCACAATTTGCCAGCACATGACCAAAGGCTTACTCACAACCATTCTTTTTACCCAATACATCATGTTTGGCAATCAAGAAAAACAGTAGAAGACATACTTCAAGGCAAAAGCAAAACAAACAAAAATAGTTTGAAGATGTATAGCAGACATCAGAATTAGATACAGCAGAGATGCTAGAAATATCAGACGAGGAATTTAAAACAACTAATGGCTAATATGCTATGGGCTTTAGAGAATAAAGCTGATATGCAAGAATAGGTAGGCAACATTAGAAGTAGGACAAAAGTTCTAGGAAAAAAAGAATTACTAAGATTTAAAAAAACACTGTGACAGAAATTAAGAATGCCTTAGTAGACTGAGCATGGCAGGGTAAAAGACCTCTGAGACTGAAGACATCTGAATGAAAACTTCTGAAAATGAAAAGGCAAACAAAAAGACAGACTGGGGGGGGGGGGAAACAGAATGATCCAGAACTGTGGGCCAATACAAAAAAAAAGGTAACATGTGTAATGCAAATATAAGAAGGAAAAGAAAGATAAAATAGGACAGAAGAAATATTTGAAATAACAAAGACTGAGAACTCCCTCAAGTGAATGTCAGACACCAGACTGCAGAGCCAGAAAGCTCAGAGAACACTGAGCAGGATAAGTTACCAAAACAAAACAAAACTACACCCAGGCATATCATTTTTCAAGCTACAGAAAATCAAAGATAAGGAAAAACCCTGAAAAAAGCCAGAATGGGGGGGGGGGGGGGAAGACCTCACCAAAGATAACAATTCCATCTAGTTTCTCCTTAGAAACCAGAAAAATAGATTGAACTAGAGGCTATCATGTTAACTGATGAATGGATGAAGCAAATGTGGTACATACATACAGGAGAGTTTTATTCAGCCATAGAGAAAAATGTAATTATATCATTTGCAGGAAAATGCATGGAACTTGAGACAATCATGTAAAGCAAAATTAGACAAACTCAGAAGGTCATATATTTTTCACTCATATGCAGAAGTTAGAGAGGAAAAAGAGAAAGAAAGTTGGGGAGTGATTCTCCTAAAAAGCCAAAGGGAGATCAGTAGAGGAAAGGGACCGAAGGGTGGAAGATGAGGGGAAGGAGTGATATTGGGCAAATCACATTGTCATATTGTGTGCATGTACAAATGTGTAACAACAGATCCAGTCAATATGTACAACTATAACACACCAATTAAAAAATAAGAAAAAAATTTTTTAAAAAGAAAAGAAACCATACAGGCAAGGAGAAAATGGAGTGAAAAATGTAAAGTATTAAAAGAAAAACAATCAACTTTGAATTCTGTCTTGACAAATTATCCTTTAAAAGTGAAGAAGAAATAAAGATTTTCTCAAAATTTGAGGGATCTTGTTGCCAATAGACCTCTCATTTAAGAAATGTCTTTTAGAATTATTTGGTGAAAATAAAAATGATCGATATCAACAACTTAGACCTACATAAAGAAAGGAAGCACATTGGAGAAGGAATACATAAAAGTAAAATAAAAATTCTTAATTTTCTTAATCATCTAACAGCAAAAATGAATATATGCATGCTTGTATATATGCAAAACATAAATGGCAGCAATGATACAAAGGACAGAAAGAAGGAACTAGAATTACTTTATTATTATAAGGTATGGACACTGCCCACAGAATGGCATAGTGTTATTTGAAAATGGTCTTGGATTTGTTGTAAGTGTACATCGTAAACTCTAGGGCAACCACAAAAATAGGGTTAAAAAAAAAAGAAGTACAAGAGGTATGCTAGGAGAGAAAAGTGGAATGATATAAAATACTCAGTTAAAACCATAAAAGGCAAAAAAAGAGTGGAAGACAAAAGTAGGAACCAAAACTCAGGGCAACCAATGAAACAACAGGAACAAGGCAGCTATTAATCCAGCTTTATCAATAGTCACTTTGAATGCCAGTGGTCTTAATGGACCAATTAAAAGACAGGGAATAGCAGCGTGAATTTAAAAAAAAAAGACATAAATATATATAGTCTGTTGAAATTCAGACTTTCAGCAAGGTACAGTGACACAAACCTGTAATTGTAACTACTCATGAGCATGAAGTAGGAGGATCACAAGTTGGAGGCCAGCCCTGGCAATGTAGTGAGATCCTGTCTCAAAGTAAAATTTTAAAAAGCACTGGGCATGTAGCTCAGTGGTAAAGTGTTTCTGAGTTCAATCCCCTGTACTATAAAATAGAATTCAGTAAAATTAAATTAAATTCACTTTCAATATAAGGACAACATGCAGTGAAAGTGAATGGATGGATAAGAATACACCACTCCAAAACTAGTCGAAAAAAAAAGGAGTAGCTATACTAATCTCCAACAGAGATGATTTTAGAACAAGAACATTTATCAGGGAAAAAGAGGAACTTTAATATAGTAATAAGGAAATCAATTCTTCAAGAAGACATAATAATCCTTAATGTGTGTCAACAGGGCATCAAAACACAGATATATATACACACATACATGTGTATACATATATACAAACATACAGATGAAGTAAAAACTGATAGAATTGTAAGTAGAAATAGATCCACTATTGCAGTTGGAGACCTCAACAGCCTCTATCAGAAACAACATATCAAGCAGGCAGAAAATCAGTAAGAACATAGTTGAACACAACAACATCATCAATCTACTGGATATAAGATACATCTATAGATCTGTTCATCTGCCAAAAGTAGAAAATGCGTTTTTTGTCAAGATAACATGGAATATTCATCCAGATAGACTATATTTGGTCACTACCACTTACCTTAACAAATTCTGGAAAACAGAGATCATACAATGTCTGTTCTAATATCATAATGAAAATTAAACTAGAAATCAATCACATAAAGATAGCTAGAAAATCTCCCCCAAAACTTGAAGATTAAACCATGCACTTCTAAACACATAGGTCAAACAATAAATCTCAAGAGAAATTTTAGAATGTTTTGAATTAAGTGAAAATGAAAACACGGCTTATCAAAATTTGGGATGCAGCAATAGCAGTGCTTAGAGGTGAATATATACTATTGAATGTATATATAAGATAAGAATAAGAAAGTGAATAGCAAATCCTGTCCAAAGTAAGAAAAAGAAAAGAAATAATGAAGTTAGAGCAGAAGTTAATGAAATTGAAAGCAGGAAATCAATAGAGAAAAATTAATGAAACCAAAGCTTGTCCTTTAAGAAGATCAATAAAATCAGTAAGTCTCTATCCAGGTTAAGAAATAAAGAGAGAGTACACAAGTAACCAATATCATAAGTGAAAGAGGGGAAACACTATATACCCATGCACACGAAAAAGATACTAAAGGGATACTAGAAATAACTCTAGGCCTACAAATTTGATAACCTATTGAAATGGAACAATTCTTTCAAAGACATTATTTATGTGCCAAAAACTCACACAAAAAGAAACAGATGACCTGAATAGGCTTATATCTATTACAGAAGTTGAATTAATCATTAGTATCTTCCAAAACAGAAAGCACTGGACCCAGACTGATGCACTGATGAACTCTACCAAACATTTAAGGGGGAAATGATACCAATTCTCTTAAACCTCTTTCAGAAGATAGGAGGAGAGCAACTACATCCTAACTGATTCTAATTCATTAGGCCAGCATTGTCTAAAGCCAAAACCAGATGAAGACATTATAAGAAAGGTGCAGATCAATCTTTTATGAACATAGATGCAAAAATCCTCAACAAAATATTAACAAGTGAAATACAAAAATGTATAAAAATAATTATACCCAACCAACTGGGATTTATCCCAGGTACTCAAGGCTTTTTCAACATTCAGAAGTCAACTGATGCAATTCATCACATCAACAAGCTAAAAAAGAAGTCACATGACCATATTAGTAGATGCATAAAAAGCATTTGACAAAACCCACACCTATTCATGAGAAAAGCCCTCAGTAAACTAGGAATAGAGGGGAAACTCCCTTAACTTCATAAAGAAGATCTATAAAAATACTACAGGTAACATCATATTTAATTCTGAGAAACTCAAAGCTTTCCACTAAGGCCAGGAGCAAGCCAAGTTTGTCCCTTCCACTATGCTTTTCAGCATTACACTAGAAATCCTAAAAAACACAAGAAAAGGAACTAAAGCCTATACTAATTGTGAATGAAGACATAAAACTGTTTTTGTGGATATTATGATTGTCTACATAGAAAATTTAAAAGAGTGGACCAAAAACTCCTGGGATTTATAAGAAGGCAGCAGGATAAAAGGTCAATATACAAAAGTTAACCATTTTCATTTGTTCATTATATATATTATAAACCAACAATGAACAAGTGGAATTTAAAATGAAAAAGAAAACAACCAAAAGAGCAAAAACACAGCAGTATTTACATTAGCACACTCAAAAATAAAATAAATATAACAGAACAAAATAGGTGTAATATCTATATAAGGAAAACTATAAAACCCTGATGAAGAGATATTCCAAGTTCATGAACAGAAAGACTCCATGTTGTCAAGATGTCAGTCCTTCCCAACATGATTCAATTCAATCCCAAACAATCTCAGCAAGTTATTTTGTGAATATCAACAAACTAATTCTAAAGAAGAGACAAAAGATCCAGCATAACCCAAATGATAATTTTTTAAAAATGAGAAACTAACACAACCAACTTTGAGATATAATATAAAGCTACAATACCCAAAACAATGTGTCTATATCTATTTGTGAAAGACTAGACAAATAGGTCAGTAGAAAAGAGTAGAAATCCTGGAACTAGATGCATATAAATATAGTAAAATGATCTTTGACAAAGGAGCAAGAGAAATACAATAGAGAAAATACTCTTTCCAAGAAATAGTGCTGAGAAAATTTTACATTCAATGCAAAAGTGAAAAAAAAATCAATCTAGACACAGACCTTACACTTTTCAAGAAAAATTTTTCAAAAATGGACCATGGACCTAAATGTAAAACACAAAACTAAAAATTCCTTAGAAAATAACATAGGAGAAAATCTAAATGTTTTGGGGTTTGATGATGACTTTTTTGTAGATACAGCAAAAATACAAAAGAAAGTACCCATAAATTAGATTCCACTAACATTTAAATTTTCTGCTGTGCGAAAGATACTTTAAGAGAACGAGAGAGAAATCCACTAACTGGGAGAATATATTTGCAAAAGACGTATCAGAAAAAGAACTATTATCCAAAATATATGAAAACTCCTAAAACTCAATTATAAGAAAGCAAGCAACCAATTTAAAAGTAGGTCAAAGACCTTAACAAATACCTCACCAAAGAATGTATATAGGTGGAAAAGAAGCTTATGAAAAGATGCTCCAAATTATGTTATCTGGGAAATGTAAATTAAAACAACTGAGATATCAGTACATACCTGTTGGAATGGCTGAAATTCAGAATACTGACAATACCAAATGACCACAAGGATGTGGATCTACAGGAACTCTCATTCATTACTAGTGGGAGCCCAAAATTGGTGTGGCTACTTTGGAAGAAAGTTTGGATATTCCTTAAAAAACTGAAGATGCTCTTCCCATAGAATCTAGCAATCACACTTCTTCAAAAGAGTTGAAAACTTAGGTCCACATAAAAGCTTGTGCATGGATATCTATATCAGCTTTATTCATAATTCCCAAGACTTAGAAACAACCAGGATGTCCTTCAGTAGATGTGTGGATAAGTAAACTGTGGCCCATCCAAATAATAAAGTATTATTCAGTGATGAAAAGAAATGAGCTATCAAGCCATGAAAAGAAATGCAGGAGATTTAATATATATATTAATAAGTGAAATAAGCCAGTCTGAAAAGGGATATGTATAGTATAATTTCAACTGTATGACATTTTTGGAAAAAGCAAAGCCATGAAAATGATAAAAACATTACCAGTTACCAGGGGTAAGGGTGGAAGGAGGGATAAGTATGAAAACCCAGAGGATGTTTTGGACAATGGAACTACTCTGTTTGATATCATAATGGACACATGGCATTAAAAATTTATCACACTCATGGGGCTGGGATTGTGGCTCAGTGGTAGAGCGCTTGCCTCACATGTGTAAGGCACTGTGTTCGAACCTCAGCACCACATAAAAATAAATAAAATAAAGATATTTTTAAAATGTTATCACACTCAGAATGTACAATGCCAAGTGTGAACCCTAATGATGTGATCATATAGATTCATTAATTGTTAGCAAATAGACCATTGTGGTAGGGGTATTGATGAAAGACTGCCCAAAAGTCTCTGCACCTTCTTCTCAATTTTGCTGTGAACTTAAAACTGCTCTAAAAAATAAATTCTTTTTTCAAAAAGGAAAAACAGCTGATGAATTCCTTGAATGTTCAACAAAAGAAAAGTGGTTATGTATTGAAAACCCCTATGGCAAAATATTATGCAGCCACTGAACGTGATTGCAGATACATTATTTTGGGGGCAAAATGGCTTTGACATAAAATTATACATCCAGAATAATTGAACATATGTGGGTTTAAAACACAAAGAATACCTGAGTTAAGGAATTCAGATATTTGCTACTTTTTTGTTATACTTTTCTACATTGTCCAAACTCTCCATAATGCTCACATGCTACTTTTAGACTCAGAAGGAAAATAATTTCTGCCTTCATCCGGTCCTTGAAGGGCTGGTTTCCTGAAATCTCTTTCCCTCACTAACCTGGTTGTGGTTTATGGTGCTGGCTCCAATACACTCCCCATCAGCTCTTGCCTGGCACAACCCAGCAGGAAAATTGTCTGTTTGGCTGTAATTCTGAATTCCAATAAAAACACTGCAGATGCTGCTGGTTTGAGCTTTTCTTCTGAATTCTCAACACAGCATATGCACAACCTTCCCCATGCCTTTGACTCTTCCGCACTGCCAATCTCTCTTTTTATGCAAATACTAAATGTATTTAATGGATCCAGATTGTTACTGATGTAATGAATCCAAACTTGGGATTCCTCAGGCACCATCAGCTGAGTTCCCAAACTTTCAGTTCAGGTACTCTCAAGTCTTCATCAAAGGATGAACATAAACCCAAGCCCGACTTAAGAAAGATCTGGTTCAGAATGGAAATCTCATTCAACTTTGCTTTGGCAATAAAGGAAATTTACTGTCTCACCAACCATGAAATTCCCAGAAGTAGGCAGGTTTCAGACACACCTGGATCCAAATACTCATGGTGGCTTGAGGCTCTGGAGCAATTTCCTCTTCCATATTCTTGACTTACTTTAATTCTAAGCTCACTTTCCTCCAGGCTGCATCAATTAGGCAGGTTGTCTTCTCATCCCCAAATTGTCCCATTCAGAAGAAGACAGAATGCCATTGTCCTAACATCCCCAGCAAAAAAATGCTATTTGCTCTGATGAGGTCAGCTCTGATCAGGCACTCAATCTTGAACTGTGACCAGAGAAATGGGACACATCAATGGATCTAGATTGGTCAAAACCCCAGCATAGTTGGCAGTGAAGTTAGCTTCCCCAGATGGACATCACAGCCACTAGAAAGAAGAAATTGGAGGCTGGAGAAGTCATCACAGACATCCACCATGGGAATGCTATTTGTTGACATCCATTTTAGTAGCATGCATAAAGCATTGTTTTTGCAAGTATTAATGATAGGGACTTCCATGGATGTTTAACTCCAGGGGTTGGCTCAGAAAATGCTTACTGTTAATTTACAAATCTATTTAAATAAAATATTTTAACATTTTAATAATTATAATTAAATATTTTAATAAAATTTTTATTTTATTGTTTCTGACATTTCAAGGAAATGAATGTCTAAAGAATACTGATTCAAATGATCTCAATGGCCCAGGGAAACAAAGATTAGAAAGCTAATTATAGCTTTTCTTTTTGGAAAAAAGAGTTTAATAAACAGGCCAATGGAAATTGATCTTTGAGGATAGACTCCCTCCTCAGCATCCTGTCAACATTTTCTAAAAGTCTCCCATATGCCCAGATGCCTTCTCTCTTCCTTCTCTGCTAAAAACTTCTCACATGTCGCAGCCCTCTCCCATCCCCTCTTCTGGGAAGCCTTTCCAGCCCTGTCTCTACTTAACACTGGTGGTCCTCTACTTCTGGCTCCTGCAGCCTTTGGATCATCCCATATAGGACATTCACCCTGGCATCCAATTATAGGGCACCATGTCCCTATTGCATCATAATTTTAGGGAAGAGGGATCTGTGCAAGGAAGGATGGTGTGGAAGGATGATAATCAGGAGAAAATCCTGGTGGACAGGATGGCTAAAGGGTTTTTAAGGGATTTCAACAAACTCTACCATGTCAGACTCTGATAAACAGTAATGTGGAGATGAGTGGGAATAGAAGTTGAGATCCAGTTGGGAATTGATGGCATAGTATAAAAGGAAGATAAGTAAGACAGTCGAGACTGAATAGAGAACACCATTGAGTAGAAGACACCGAATCCCTCCAAGGATCTATGGGGATTTGGAGGTGGGCACTAGGGTTACCCTCATATTCTAAGGGAGTCTTAGTCCCTCACCTCTGAAACAATCATGCAATCATGGGCAACTGGTGAGTATTTAGACACTTGAAAACTGGGCAACTCTTTGGTAAGAAGAAAGAAATGGAGGAAGGAGAGAAGGAAGAAAGAGGGAGGGAGGAGAAAAGAAAAAGAGAGAGAGAGAAAGAAAGAGAAAATGAAGAGAAAGAAAGAAAATGAAAGAAATTGTGGAATCTCTTAAATATCCTGTCTGGAGATTTTCTACTACTAAGAGGGCATCATCAGCAAATGTTTTTCAAGCAAAATCCTCTGTCCATTTCATAAAAGGGCCTCTAATCATCCCCCTTCTCAGAACAGTTACCCACACCTAGGGTAGGTAGAGCCTTTTCTCCTCTTATACCCTGACCCTCCCTCCTGTCTCAGCTCTGATGACCTTCTGTGTCCACCTCCAAGCCCAGGGCACCTGTATCCTCTTTGCCTTTTAAATCAGGGGTCAGCAAACTACCACCTATGGTTCAAATCCAGCCTACCACCTTCTTTGACCAGGAAAGAAAGTTTTTATATTTCTAAGTGGCTGGAGGGAGCCAGGTATGGTGGCACACACCTGTAATTCCAGCAGTGCTGGAGGCTGAGGCAGGAGGATTGCAAGTTCAAAGCCAGCCTCAGAAATTCAGCAAGACTCTGTTTCAAAAAAAAAAAAAAATAGAAGGGGATAGAAATGAGGCTCAGTGGTAAAATGTACCTAGGTTCAACCCCCAGTACAATATGCATACATATATACAATAAAAAATAAATGGCTGGGGGGTAATCAAAAGATGAATGATACTTTGGGACATGTACAAATCACATGAAAAACTTTGTTTAAGAAAAAAGGAAAATCACATGAAATTCAAATTTCAGTATGCATAAAGCGTCCAATAAAAATTTATTGTGACCCAGCTACACTCATTCATTCCTATAGTGTCTGCAGCTGCTTTGGGGCCTGGCAGCAGAGTGGAGCAGTTGCAACAGATGTGTTCCAACCCGTGAAGCCAAAGATATTTACTCTCTCACTTATTACAGAAAGTTTGCTAACCCCTGCTTTAGATCTTTAAAGCTGGCTCTCTAGAAAAAAATAAAATAAGCCTTTACAAATAAATACAAAAATAAAATAAAATGACCTTGGCTCTGTTCTATGAAAACTGACCATATCAGTGAACTTTCTCTCTCTCCCCTCCTTCACTTTCTGTCTCCCTCTGACCTCACCAAAGGCAACTTCACTGCGACAGAATAAAGAAAAAGACCTGCTTTCTAAAGCTGATATTCGGCTTCCTAAATTCACCTTTGATGTGGTGTTTCTGCCAGTCTGGCACCAGGTTAAGAGGCTCTCACCTTGACATAACTCTCACTCATGAAGAGCAGAGGGTTTGGTACATATACCCAGAGAACCTTCCCATCCTGGTCCAAAGCTGCCCACCAGCTTCTCCTCTCAGGAAGCAGAAAAGTGTCCTCCCCTTTCCTCCCAGAAACAAATGTGTGCCCCCTATTAGTCAATATGACCCAATTCTCACAGCTCATGGACACTCAACCATCCCTGGCCACCAAAGGAAGCCACCAGCTTCAGAAAAACTCATTGGGAACAGAACAATGCCAACAGACTGAAGGCTTCCTTTTCTTACAGGATAAGGCAGAAAGTTGAAGTTGCTATTCAAACCAGAAAGATCTTTTTTGTAGTTAAAATAAGGAGAAGAAATGGCACAAAGTGCGTTTTTGAAAGCTAATCAAAACTGCCGTTTTCCTTAGCCCTGTCTTTTGGACCCACGGGAAGAAGGCGCTGGTTTGAAAAGACATCCTGGAGAGCTGGTGACTCTGCAGTGGCTTTGAAGCAGTCTTCAAACCTGGTGGAGTCTTGCCAGCGCCTTGTGAAGTGTCCTCAAACAGTGCTGCCTCTGGGCAGTCCTGGGATCACTTCGAGAGGAGCCTGGCTGTGGCCCCTCCTGTGAGACAGGGCAGGTGGTAACCCCCTACTTTCAGCCATGCAAACCTGGGAATAGGATTCTTCTCTTTGGGCTGGAGCTTCTTCTTCTAAATAAATGATATGTTTATGAGCACACTGATCTACATACTGTACAAATGCTCCTGACTTACTTAGGACTGTTCAACTTAGTATGATTTTTTTTTTTTTTTTTTTTTTTTTTTGTCGTGCTGCGGATAGAACCCAGAGCTTCCCACATGCTAGGCAACTGCTCTACCACGAGCTACATCCCCAGCCCCTGACAATGATTTTTTTTTGACTTTGCAAAGGTGCAAAAGCAATATGCATTCTGTAGAAACTGTACTTTTAATTTTAAATTTAGATCTTTTCCCAGGTTAGCAATATGCAGTCTCATCCTCTCCAGAGATGCTGGACAGTGACAGCAAGACACAGCTCCGGGCAGCCACATGATCACAAAGGGAAACAACAAACACTCCTTTGTGCACTCTTCCTGAGCCAGGATGTGATAGGTGGAGTATATTAAGTGCATTTCCAACTTATGGTGATATTTTCAATTTATAATGGGTTTCTGGGGAGGTTATCCCATTGTAAGTTGAGGAGCATCTGTACATGCCTAAGTGATATTAAAACAGCAGGGGAAGAAGCTGCTTGGGAACTCAAGCCCTCTGGAAACAGAAAAGTAAACTCTGTGCCTTCTTGGCACCTATGCTTAAAATTCATGAAGACCATTGAAGACCATCTGCTGTGCTTCCTCCAACTATCACACACTCCAACACACTAACAGCACCAGCGAAAATACAAAACTGTAGCGCGTTTTTTTTTTTTGGCACGAGTGATTGAACTCAGGGGCACTCGACCACTGAGCCACATCCCCAGCCCTATTTTGTGTTTTATGTAGAGACAGGGTCTCACTGAGTTGCTTAGCGCCTCGCCATTGCTGAGGCGGGCTTTGAACTCCTGATTCTCCTGTCTCAGCCTCCCTAAGTGCTGGGATTACAGGCGTGCGCCACTGAGCCCGGCTCAAAACTGTAATATGTATGGAGAACTCACCAGGTACCAGGGTGAGTGCTTTGCATAAGAATTAATTTAATTATCATAATAGTCCTGTAAGGGAGATATGAATACTGTATTCTCCAACTTCACAGATGAGGATTCGAGGAATAGATGGGTGAAGATGACTAGTGCATAAGTGAAGAAGACTGGATCAGAATCCTAACAAAAAAAAATTCAGTCTATAACCTAAACCACTAGGCTATATTGTCCACAACAGACAGATAAATAGATGAGTGGATTATGTATCAAATGAAAAGCAAATGAATGAATGCATTCATTAATGGCTTACATCCAGGTTGCCCAGGGTGAAGGAATATGTAGAAGTTTAGGGAGGAGAACTACTACAGGCTGGCTTGTAGCCACCGGGAACGAGGTGACTTTTGCAGAAAGGAGGTGCGTGTCTCCTGTATCTACTCAATGCATTTACTTTCATGCTGTCCTAGATAAGACTGTGTAAGCAAAGGTCAAGGTCCCAGAGCTAGATCTAGAGGATGAGGGCTCAGAACAGGGATGCCCTCTGATCAGCCCCAGTAGGTCATGCCTGCCCTTGAGCTTCAATTCAGCCCTCAGCCCTGTCAGGTCTCTTCTTCTGAGGTTAAATGTCATCCTAAAGCAGTGCATCCTGTAGGAAAAGGAAAAAAAAAAATTTGTTTGAGATTCCTAAGTATGCTAAAGGGCAATGAAGCCCCTTGGGGAACTCTCACTGCCCAAGTGCACCAGCAGCGCATGGGCTTTAGCTTTCCCCCAACAGCTAATGCAAACACGTGGATGTTCCTTCAGAAGTCAGGGCTTCCTTCCTGAACCTTGAGGGCAGCCAGAGACCAAGTACATATTTGCAAATGCTTTCTCAGTCCAATAATGTTGGGGTAAAGAAGCAGCACTCTTTGACTTGGGCTTATCTGTTCACCTCCATGAAGAGGCAGCTTCGCTTACAATTAGGTGGGTTCTGCAAGAGGAAGCTCTCTACCGGAGCTGTGTCCACCCCTGGCTATGCTGACTAGGCCACAGAAGCCCTTTAGGAGAAAGGATAGAGGGAAGGAAATATTTCATCGATTGTGTACTGTGTACCAGGCTTTGGGCTGAGCCTTTTATAATAAACACAGTGGTGATTGCACAGACTTGGGGGCTGAAAGGCATTGCTGAGTCCCACCTTTGGGAATTATGTTTTATGATCCTGGGAAGATTCCTTAACCTATTTGTATCAGTTTACCTATTTCTAGTTCTTAAATTCCAAAACTTAAAGTCCTAAATCAATATATGAGTCACCTTTATTTTACTATAGCAAATACCTGAGACACACATGTACAAGTATGCCGCAAAGAAGCTCAACAAGATGCACCAATAATAATAAAATGGAAACAGAAAAAATACCTGGGAGAAACCAATTTAATAAGAGAAATATTAAATATTATTTTGGCTCACAATTTTGGAAGATCGAGTCCATGATTGGGCAGAAGCAAGCTTTGGAGATTGTAGTGAGCCAGCACATCATGGTGGGGAGCACATGGTGGAGCCAAGTAGCTCACCTCATAACCAGGAAGCAAAAGGGAGAGACAAGAGGAAAGGGCTGGGCCCCACGATCCTCCTGAAAGGGAAGCCCTCCATGAGCAAAAGACCTCCCAGTAGGTTCCACCACTTAAAAGTTCATCACCTCTCATTAGCACAACACCCAGGCCTTTGGGAGGCATTCCAGATCTAAACCGTAGCAATCAATAACAGTTTAACTCATAAATTTTCAATTAAGGCAGGGCTCTGTGGGAATGGCTTGTCTCCACCCCAGGAGGATTAGGGATGGAAAATCTACTTTCAAAATGATGCACTCCCACAGCTGGCAAATGGTTGCTGATTGATGGCTGGGAATTCAGTTGCTCCTCCTGTGGACCTTTGTATGAGTTGCTGGGGCTTCCTTACAATGTTGTGGGAAAGTTACAAGGGTGATATTCCCAAGAGAATAAGGAGGGAGTGCATGAACTTTTGTGTCCTAACCTCTAAAATCATATAGCAGTTTTTCTACCATACCCACCTGGCTGAGGTGGTCACAAAGGGCCACCCAATTGAAGGTGATGAAACCCACCTCTTGCTGGCTGAGTGGTAAGGTCTAGAGAAACTTGTGAAATGGGGGACATTTTATGGCCATCTGTAGAAAATACAATCTGCTATCTAATCTGACTCTCAATATCCTCAGATTTGTGTTAATCATTAAGTTGGCCAGAAGGAGAAATTAGTTTTAGAAAAAGTTATTATAATAAAGGAGACAATATATTTTAAAACCTAAACTAAATTCTGCCATGTCTAACTTCTGAAAGGTGGTACCATAATAGAGCTCTATGCTGCTCCCTTTCTAGGGTCCTTGTGGTGCTAATGAGCCTTAGATAACAAAGGGAAGTAGAGTAAAGGGCAGAGTTATATTTTGTGCGTGATAAAGTGAGGTGAATTGGGTTTAGAGAGAGGGTAGTCCCTGGGTAATGGGGACCTGAAAAATTGAGAGGTTAGGATATGCATGGAGCCATACCACATAGTGTTGCCAGCTTCCTCTGCCATCCCAACACTCTCATTAAACATGTTACGTCACCAATACCTGTGTGACTATGTTGCAGTTGAGGGACAGAGAAATTCTGGAAAGGGCTCTGGATTTCATGTTTGTATCAGTGATAAGCAGAAAGAGGATGGAGGTTGGAGGGGAAGAGATTGAGCCTGCAGTTGAGCAGGGTTTGGACGCCCAGTAATCATGAGAACGTAAGACATTCCACCTTCCTCATCGCAGAGATTCACAACAACAGTGGAAGAAGGTCACACCTTCCAGAGTTCCCTGCTCAGAGAACAGGCAGACTTCAGCTAAGAAATGGGTCACACTGCTTTTCCTTAAAGGAAAGCAGCCCCTGAAGCACCTGGTCTCGGTTGTCCCAAGTCTGGGATTTATGGCTGGTACCCTCATAATGTGACCTTAGCCCACTTCAAACCTTCCCAAAGAGAGGATAAGATTGAGTCTGCTGGTTATCACTCAATATAAAGCAAGACTGATGGCACATCACCTCCAGGAGGCCTTGACCCTTTCTGTCCCAGGCCCCTACGGTTGCTCTAACTTGTGCATCTATTCTGATACAGGACAGTATACTGGGGAGGTCTGGCTTGCTCTCATCAATTAGCATATTCTTGACCCTGGGAAACTAGAAGGAACTTGTGAAGAGAGGCATGGTTGGGACTTCTCAAAGGGCAGCTATTAGACTCTATGGACAATCCCTACAGGTAGTACAACCATGAAGTGGGGAAAGAACTCTAGCAGGTGGACTTGGTGAGGTAGAGATGGTGTGTGTCAGGCAGGAGCACATCATCTGGCATGTAAATTAGGTCATGCCATTTCTCTGCTTCAGACCCTCTAATGGCCTCTTAGTACAATTAAAAGAAAATCCAAGCTGGGGACATGGAGGCACGTGCCTATAATCCCAGCAGCTCAGGAGGCTGAGGCAGGAGAATCACGAGTTCAAAGCCAGCCTCAGCAAAAGCAGGATGCTAAGCAACTCATTGAGACCCTGCCTCTAAATAAAAAATACACAAAATAGGGCTGGAGATGTGGCTCCATGGTCAAGTGTCCCTGAGTTCATTCCCTGCTACCCTCCCCACAAAAAATAGAAAATCCACACTCATCATTATCCACAGGCCCCTTCCTGCTCTGATCCCTTCCTGCTTTTTCAGACTCACCCATTTCACCCTCCCTTTCTCTTACTCTGCTTCTATCCTCAGAGACAACAACATTCCTACCCCAGTGCCTTTGCACTTGCTGATCCCTGTCAAGATTTTCTTCACACAGTTCTATACAAATTACATTGAATAAACACAGTATATACAATGTGATCAATATGCAACTTTACTTTTCAATAATCATGAACTTTAAAAATGTTTTCAGTGACAGTCATCCTTACCTGTCTCTGGATGGAAACTTAGAGAGATCCTTCACTTTTCTACACACCCTTAGATGATGAACAATTCAGTGGTTATTTTCAGGCATTAAAACAATTTGATTCAATTATATGAATGCACCCAGCCCCAAATATCATGTGCTTCAATCTCTACTCAAAGACTTCCCCCTTCCCTTCACATCTAGACTTGTGCCTGGAGCCCCGACTTCAAAGAAGGAACATGGTCAGCACCTCCTCTCTCTCTTTCTCTCTCTCTTCCTCTCTCTCTCTCTGCTTTGTTCCTCCCTTATTTGCTATTTACCGTTTCAGATCTTGCAAGGGTAGCTTTGAGCCTGGAAGTTGATTACAGCTGACTTTCACCTACAGGTGCTTCTGTGGATTCTTTGGAGTCTCCAGCCCCACTTCTAGGAGACCCTGCCGCAGCAGTTGTGCCCTGGGTAATGCAATGCATTCCCTGCGCAGAGGGCTCTCCTGAAGGAGCAGCCTAGATCATGGATGGGCTCCTAGAGTCCCCTCCCTCTCCTAGGTAGTCCTCTAAGCCAAGACTTTTAAATGATATCCTATATCTGTCCACATCTAATGTGGCCACACCTGCACTCTGAGTTCAAACCATTGCCATCTCCTTCCTGGTGTGATAGGGAGAATTCTAATACAGGTCTCCAGATTATCAACCCCAGTGTGCACGCATGAAACAGCCCCCTCTACGTGAGTGGGGGAGGTATCTCTGACTATGATAAACATCCTGCCTGTAAGAAGGGCAGAATGTTTATCATGGTCAGAGTTAAATATGTCAGATCAGTTGATTTTGAATTAATCAAAAAGGATGTTATCAAAATGGACCCAACCTAATCATGCAAGCATTTTATAAGAGGGTCCCTCTCCTGATGACCTTAAAAAACTGAGCTACTATGAGGCCCATTGATGTAGGGAAATAAATTCTGCCCCAAACTACAAGAACTTGAAAGAAGACCTTGGCCTCAGATGAGAACCCAGCCCCAGCTGACACCTTGGCCAAAGCTTTGTGAGATCCTGAGCTGAGGACCTGGTTAAGTCATGCCCACATTCCTTTCCCATGAAATCTGTTAAATGAAAATATGTTCTTTAATGCTACTCAATTTACGATTTATTACACAGTAATAGGAAACCAACACACATCTAAGACTCATGCCATTCTGCCCTTGATCTTCTTGAATTTATCATGAGCTCCTAAGCAATTCAGATTCAGCAATCCTCCCCAAACTTTGCCACAAAAACTCCCCACCCTAGCTTTGTCCTGATCCTGGTCCCTATAACTCTCTATCCCATAACTCTTATCATTTTTTCATACTATCTAAAATAATCCCTGCTCAGAAATATGGCCAAAGGGCTAAGCCCGTCGCTGGAAAGCACCAGTGCTGGAACAGCATGTGGATCTTCCCCGCACCCCCCGCAGCCCTTCTCCAAGTTCCTAGCTTCTGACAACCTCCTCCCATTTGTTCCTCCAGCCCTGAGGAAGCTAGCTGCTTCCTGAAGCTCCTAATCTCTGGCTTTTCTCGGTACCCTATTTTGTATTCTTCTCATTTTCCCATATGCATGGAACCAATTTCCTCCATTAAATCCCCTGTGTTTGAAATACCTATATGGCTTCTGTTTTCCTGACGGGCTCACTCCTCTTCATGTTTTCCTGACGGGCTCACTCCTCTTCAAAGACATGTCATGTCTTTGACATGACAGGGGTTTTGTGACTGACTTCTGATAGCAAAAGGTTGCAGTCGAGAATGGAATCCAGGTCAGCTGTCCCCCCACTGTACCATCCTGGAATCATACAGACAAATTTTAAAATGTCCTGTGGAATGGGTGATTGAAAGTGATAACAACCACAGGCAGGCACCATGTGCTGACGCTCTACCTTAAACCTACAATGGATTAACCCTTTCCTGCCTAAAGGACTTCAAATTACCTATCCTTCAGTAAAACACACACAAACCAGTCTCTTGCCCAAACTCCTCTCACATTCCAGTCTGCAATTTCCTCTGAACAAAGTGATTGCACTCCCCTTTCACAGGGGAAGATTAGTCTTCTCAGTCAGGTGACAGGAGCCAAATGGGAGGTGAAGCATTCTGCCTGCTCTCTTCCATCTGTTAACATAACCCCAAGCCACCCTCAGGTCTGTGCTGTCCCTGCTTGACTTGCTATGATCGGGGCTGCCGATGCCTTGATTGCTGTTCTTGCCTTGTGTGCACGCTGAGTGCACCGTACATTTCCACTTACTCCTCCTCCTCCTTAGAGGAAGCATCCAATGTGCTGTGCATCTGCTGGCCAAGCACTGGCCCAGAAAGGACTATGGCAAGGATGGGAGACAGAATCAGCATCAGGCACAGTATTTGCACATTCAGAATTCTTTGTCTCTTACTACCCTGTGGTTTTCTGTGCATATGTTACTGTCAGGCTGTAGTTTCATGAATAAAGGTCAGTTGGGGTTGAGATGAAGTCAATGAAATCATTCTTTATTGTTGCTAAAATATCACCTGAAAAATTCAACATAATTCTCTTTGGAAACTCAGGAGGGATCTAAATCCAGTCATGGAAGTGGGGTCCAATATGCAAACCAAGTGCTTCCTTTTGCATCTTCTTAGGAGAAAGGTGCAGGGAAGGGATGGTGACCCATCTCTGCTCATGACACCTGCAGTATCTCATTTATGTATTTCCTGACAAAGGTGAAACGGACATCATCGTCTACGGCAATTGCTTCTTTTCAAATCATTTTACACCACAAACATGACAAGAGTCAAGGGAGTCAGGAAATTCAATCCTTTCCAATGTCTGCACAGAAGATTAACCACCCTAAAGAAATTAGGCAAGTGTCTTCATAACAGTGACTTAAAGACATTACTATGCGGTATGTTAATGAAAAACCCATTGATGTTTGGCATTTATCAAGTGTCAAAAATTAGATTTAGCTGTCCTGTGATTTTAATTAGCGTTAACCCAGTTAAGCCAGCAGGTAGCTGCCAGGATTCAAGCAGACACCTTCATCTGCATATCTTTTACTGACTGACATGCAGAGGAAGGAGTGGGAGGTACAAGGAACTCCAAGATGGTGACTGAACTGGACTTTGAAGAAGTTTGACAACTGTTCAAAGGGGAGAAGTTCATTCCAGGGAGAATAAACAGCACATGGGAAGGGATAGAGGCTCCAAAGAATGAGACACCTTCCTAGAATAGCAAATAGTCCAGTGTGCCTGGAGAATGATGAGTTGGTGAGAAGGGAGAGGCTGGCAGGGGGACTGGTGGTGAAGGGTCTCGAGGCTAGAGCCAAAATCATCGTGAATAAATGGGGAGTTATTAAAAGCTTTGGGGGGAAAGGTGACTTGATTATATCTGGGTTTTAGACAAAGAACTCTGGGAGCTGTGGGCAGATCAGAAGGTGAAAGACTGAGTGGAAGGATTCAGGAAAGATTCCAGGGGCTTCTTGAAGGTTCTGCACTTTTGTTCAAAACATCATGAGGTTGGAGAGCTCAGAGGCCATTTCCGTCACAGATGTATAAAGTTCATTCAGGTCACTAGGTCACTGTGTTACCAATAAAGGTGACTGATTTACAAGAGTTTGGCAATATATGCAGAAGCAGGTGCACAGCATCAGAGCCCAAAGAAGCAAAGGGTGATGTTAAAGGATCTAAGGTGATGGGACCAAACACCGGTCTTCACAGAGCCTAGCCAACCTCAAGAGGAAGGCAAAACTACCTGGAGTGGAGGGAGGGGCGGGAGTGGGGAGTGTGGGGGAAAAGGTGGTAGACAGTTTGCATCTTAACCTGTGAGTCACAGCCTAGCATCTTTGAAAAATAATAGAAGCTATAGGGTCCATCTGTGTAGTAGTTTCTTAAAATATGTCCGCAAATTCTTCAACCCTCTTTCTTCAATATGTAGCTTATATCCCCTCCCCTTGAATGTGGGCTGAATGTGATGACTTACTTCTAATAAATAGAATATGGTATAACTGATGATGTGTCATCTTCAAAACTAGGTCATGAGAGACATCATGACCTCCTCCTTGTTCTCACTCAGATCACTCAATCTAGGGAAGCCAGATTCTAGGTCCAAGGACACTCAAGCAACTATGTGGAGAGTAACTGAGGCCTCCAGCCAAAAGCCATACAAATGCACCATCTTGAAAACAGATCCTCCAGCCCTAGTCAAGCCTTCAGATGGGAACCTTGTCCAACATTTTGTAACCTTATGAAAGACTTTGTGCCATGACCCTGCAAAGCCACTCCTAGGAATTCCTGTCCTATTGAAACTGCAAGATAATACATTCATTACTTAAAGCTGCCTAGTTTGGGGCAATCTTGGCTTCAAATCCAGGCTCAGTCATATACAGATTAAATTATACATATACATATACAGTTTCCTAAATACTAAAATAAGGGTAATGGGACACACTTTCCAGATGTGAGAACTATAGAAGATGAAATAATTATAAAGTATTCCTCTGTTCTGCCAGCTATTGCTGAGGGGGAAAAAAAAACTGTCCAGTTAGGAACACAGTAAATTTATCAAGCAAAGCTAGCCATTGCCATCTCATTTGACCTGAAAAGTTTAAGTGCAGCTTTGGAAGTATGGACTAGATGTTAAAAGTACCATAGTTACCATGTCTCCAGCTGGCTCCCAGGCTGACTGTGGTTTCCTGGAGTTCTAGGAAAATAATACTGAAAACAGAAGTCTAAGACACTCTGTTGACTTCAGGGTGGCCACCACCATGATGGACAGAGGCATTGTGACTCTTGAGACCAGCATTTGAAAGGAGTAAACTCTGACAGTTTTGTATACCAGTCCTCTCAAGGTTACCTTTTGGTTTAATCTCTCTTTTTTTAATTTGTTTTATTTAGGTTTACATGTTAACGGTGCAATTTGATTCATTGTACATAGACAGAGGATAACATATCAATTCTCTAGTTGTAAGTTGTATAGAATCACAACATATATGCAGTCATACATAAAGTTAGGGCTATGATG
>CM053402.1:44923792-44940709 GCA_028644305.1 Xerus rutilus
TTGTTTGTATTCTTGATAATTGCCATTCGGACTGGCGTGAGATGAAATCTTAGAGTAGTTTTGATTTGCATTTCTCTGATTGCTAAAGATGTTGAACATTTTTTCATATGTCTGTTGATGGATTGTATATCTTATTCTGTGAAGTTGTGTTCAGCTCTTTGGCCCATTTATTGATTGGGTTGTTAGTTTTTTTGGTGATAAGTTTTTTGAGTTCTTTATATATCCTGGAGATGAGTGCTCTATCGGATGTGTGTGTGGCAAAGATTTTTTCCCAGAATGTCGGCTCTCTGTTCACTTCATTGATTATTTCTTTTGCTGAGAAGAAGCTTTTTAGTTTGAATCCATCCCATTTGCTGATTTTTGATTTTACTTCTTGTGCTATAGGAGTCTTGTTAAGGAAGTATGGTCTTAATCTGACATGAGGAAGATTTGGGCCTGTTTTTTCTTCTATTAGGCGTTGGGTCTCTGGTCTGATTCCCAGGTCATTGATCCACTTTGAGTTGAATTTTGTGCATGGTGAGAGATAGGGGTTTAGTTTCATTTTGCTGCATATGGATTTCCAGTTTTCCCAGCACCATTTGTTGAAGAGGCTGTCTTTTCTCCAGTGTACGTGTTTGGCTCCTTTATCTAGTATAAGGTAACTGTACGTAAGTGGGTTCGTCTCTGTGTCTTCTATTCTATACCAATGGTCTACATGTCTATTTTGGTGCCAGTACCATGCCATTTTTGTTACTATAGCTTCGTAGTATCATCTGAGGTCAGGTATTGTGATGCCTCCTGCTTCACTCTTCTTGCTAAGGATTGCTTTGGTTTAATCTCTTTGTCATTACCTAACAACTTCCATCCCACCAGTACATGGGAGGAGCATCTATTGAGGATTTTATCTACTGGTTTTTTCTTTATCTTGCGGCCTCATGGGCATACCTACCTCTGAGCACTGAGACTGAGATGTAAGCACATCCAACATCTTGACTCCAACTCTCCCAAATGACCAAGAAGCACTGACTTGACTTAAATTCTAAGACTGCAAACCAATTTGCAAAAGAGGAAGCATGATCATCACCAGGTGGTGGATTAATCATAACCAAGGTATTCTTAGGAGAATTCTGCTCCTAAGGTGAGAACATGGTAAGATCCATGCCAATTTCCTTTGAATATCCCCCTTTATAAACATACCCTCCCCCCAGTGCAAATCTCCAATGCCAACTCCAGTCAAGAATTTTATCCAAATAATGAGTTTATCTAAACTATATGAGAGTAAACTGAGGCAGGTCTCAGCCCCAGAGAAATATGGTTCTGGGGAAACTCTGCACTGTTCAAACATCATCCTTTGCCAAGTGGGTTTCTTTGATCAATTCTATCAAAAGGAATCCAAGCACCTCTTTGGTGTATTATTTCTGCTGTTACTAAAGTGAGAGGCCACAGATACCAAATGTTTCTTATTTCTGACTCTGTCTAAAATCTAAATCATACCAGATATTCTTGCCTCCTCCTTGCTTGCAGACCATGAAGAAATTCCTGTGGTAGCAGCCTGGAAAAGTTGTGAGTGAGATAGGGATGAGGCAAAACAAACATTTTCTGTGATGGTACCCATTTTTCCAAGAATTTCAAACTGAGACTTTAAAAAAAGCATAAAAACAACTTTCCACGTATAAGCTGGGGCAAGATTTTCATCCATACACAAAGAAGCATGTATAAGGAGATATTTTTTGTATTATCATTTGTAAAAGTGAAACATAGAAACTACTTAAATGTCCATCAGTAAGGAAATAAACCATCAGATGTTGATACTATGTGATACCATTAAGCATTTTTTAATAAGGTGGATATAGATGTACTGATATATTCCCAGGTTTAAAAAAAATCAAGTTACACAAGTATAATTATAGTATGATCCTGTTAATGAAAAAATCAAGGGCTATAGATTATATCTTCAGAATACATATTAGTATAGGTAAATATATAGAAAATGGCTTATTCCAAACAGACTCTGATAACTACTGCTAGAGAAGAAAGGAGCTAAAGAGACGTTACCTTCATTGTTAAAACTTTTACCATGAGAATCAATGGGTGCATTGTTTGTACAATTGAAATTAATCTAAAATAAATTAATATAATTTCAAACAAATAAGGACCAAATGTACTCATGTCTGCTCAAATGTGCCAAGAAACTGCAGTGGATTACTTTCTCCCTTGCTATCCCAATCTCCCTAACCATTCTGCATCCCTCTGACTAACCAAAAGGCAGAGGAAGGGGGTCAGTGGACAAACAGTAAGCTTTCCAGTCAACAGTATTTGATCTCTGCAGTTTTATGGTCTCCTCTAAATATCTCAGTCCCTTTCTGGTACAATCTTTGTCTCTTAGATTTCTTCCCTCTGCCTCTGTTCCCTTCTGAGCTGATGTCTGAGTGTCTTGGGGTTTCCCTTATGGCTGAGAAAAGAAGGGAGTGTCTGGTCTTGTGTCACCACGGGGCCAGCGGCACTGTCTCCTCTGTGAGCCAGTCGTGCTGACCTTCGTTGGAGTGCAGACATGCACTCTCTGGCTTCTACTTCATTGTGTGCCTTGGTGTGTCCTCTGCACCTCCAGAACTTCTGCTCCCTGCAGCACACACAGCCACAGGGGATCCCCTTCAGCCAAGTCCATGGTGGCCTCTCTGGGAGCCAGAATAGGGCTGCTCATGGATGTCCCAGGGGAATGGTCTACACCTCTCATCTTTTCAAGCTCCCAGACATCTCTGTGGACCTTCCTTCGGCCTTCTCAGGTTAGGTGCATGGGACAGGAGGGAATGTCACAAGGACTCCCTGGCATTTGAGCCTCTGGTTGCTCCTCTGAAGTAGGACAGAAGAGGCTGGCCTCCTGAAGAATTTTCGGGAATCAAGTTTATTGACTGCAGGGTTCACAGTTGTCTCTTGCCTAAGAATTCTCCCTCTGAACAATGAGTATAGAAATTCTTTGAACTTTATGCCCAGTGTGGGTGAGGGGGCTAGGAGGTTCATATGACAAGTCTATTTCATTCCCTCCTTTAGACAGATAAGGGTTTCACAAGTTTTTTTTTTTTCTGCAAACTTGGCATTTATAAACAAAGAGGAAGCTACAAACCATAATGCCTTCTGCAGATTTTTGCCAAAAGCTGATATCTGGTGCAAAAAGTTCTCTGATAAGAAGAGGAACTTATATGCCACAAATATGTGGGGGTTTCTGCTTATTATGGTAAGGGTCTTCTGGGTGGGGGTCTCTGGTCTGCTTTACCTCCATCCCTCTCCTCTCTGCCCCATTCCTTGGGAAGAATGAACTTCAGCTCTTTTCCTCCTCCACATCCCCTTCTTCCTAGTGTACTCAACTTGAATGCAGAAGGGGACCTTCCACCTGCCCAAGAAACTCTCTGTGGTACTGGTTAGAAAAAAAGAGCTCTAGTACACAAATTCTGGAATAAATCATCCATTTGGAAGACTAAGATCTGCATGCTCCCCGACCTGCAGAGACCCAAGTGAGGCATAGGAATATGGACCAATTGCAACCCACAACCATCTAAACAGCAGGGAGTGGCAAGTATTTATATGGTTAGTACCTCATTCCCATACACCTTGGTGACAGTGTTTGCCTTTGTTTTTAGCAACCCCCAAATAAGGATGTGAACCCAGGTGGTCTGATAAGAAGGACAAAGTTTTGAATAGTGATTTCCAACAGAGCAGAGCAGCAGCCCCCAGCGCCTTTCTCTGGTGCATGCTGTGAGCATCACCTCCACCTACTCACATATTCACCTGCCCGAGCCTGCTGAAGCCAGCAGAACTCCCCCACCCTTCCCTGTGCCTGAATCAGGGGGTTACTGCAAACAGAAAACCAGTTGTGCTTCTCAGTCCAGAGACAGGACTGGGCAGTCTCTCTCTTGGAAGAAAGAAGGAAGAGATTGTTGTTTCCCTATCAAATATCCTTGGCTGCATATTATCTCAACTCCCAATTATGCCCTCATTTCCATCCCATTTATAATATCAGTCAGAGTACAATGTTGGGAACAATCAGTCCCAATCTTTCTTGTACGCTTGAAGTCCAGCAAGTGGCTGAGGAACAGCTCCCTTCTATGCTCTGGAAGGGCAACAGGATTCCTCATTTTGACTAAATGGTGGCTGATAGCAAGAAATCGTTCTGAATGTCAGCCTCCTGAATTCAGAAACTATCCAACAAAGGCACAAAGAAACCAGGTTGAGAGCAACCTTAAGGACCAAGACCACCAGCCTCCACATCTCAGGCCTCACTCCAGAGTATCCAGCATGTCTAAGCATCATGACAACTTTGTTTATTCAGGGTGTGATGAGAGAGTTACCTGGGCTCCTGCCTATGACTTGTCAGTGTGATTTTCCTGTTGTAGCAGAAGTTCTTTTAGTCCAAAGTAATTCATCTTTCTCAAAGTGACAGGTGGTTGAAATAACTTCTTTTACTTTCAGCAAACCCACACAAGGTACAAGAAGCCTCATGCACAGAAGGAATTCATCCAGTGCAACAGTTGGGAACTAATTCCTTAGCAGTGAAACAGGAAGAGGCAAAGAGACTCAGAGGCTTTTGAAGAATCTTTTTTGGCTTCCAGGAAATGTATCTCAAAGCAAGTCTATTGCTTTCAATTGCAAATGACAAAAAGCCCAGGATAAACTCATTAACAAAAATAATTCATTTCCATATAGCTGAAGAATTTGAATTAGGCATAGGCTGATCCAGGGTTCACATTGTATCACTTACCTACCTCTCCCCCATTCCATGTGTGTGTGTCTATTTGTGTACTTATTTATTTATTTATTTTGCTTATTTGTTTTGTTTCCTCTGGGCTGACTCTTTTCTCACTTGAGCTCTTTCCTCATGTCTAAAAATGGGACCATCAGAAGATCCTGGGGCCATATACTTCTCGGTCAAAACCACTGGGCAGGAAGAGGTGGAAGACATCTTTGCCCTGACATTCCCAGAAAAATAATGACATTCTCTCTGATTGGATGAGCTTTGATCAGGAGACAGCCATGAACCAATTATCAAGGTCCAAAGAATGCAGCATACTAACTGGCATTAGCCTGGGTTTTATGCCCCATCCTGGTACATGACTGAGACTGAGAGAAGAACAATCCATAAACAAAATTGGAACTGTTGCCAGGAGACCAGGGAGGGGGTGTGTGGGTGCTGAAGAGGAAAACAACCATTGTCCTCTAAGATTACTAATATGTATAAACTCCAGCTGTGTGCAGAAGGTTTTTCACACCATATTTCATTTATTCTCTTAAAACACTAGCCCTATTTTATAGATAACACAACTGAGGGTCAAAGCAACTGAAGGACTTGTCCCAAGTTATCCAGCTTGCGAGTGTCAAAGGCAGGATTTAAAAGTGGTTCCGTCAGCCTGTGCTCCTAACAGTTACAGCCCCAATGCAGACTCCCTGAGACACCCGGAGTCAGGACCCCTCTGCGTGATCAACCCAAGCTGACGCTTACTCCAGATGCTGCAGTTACACGATAATAAATTTTTGTTTGTATGTTTAATTAGTTTAGTCTGGGTTTCCTGTCACTTGAAATGGAAAGAACACAAATGGATACAGCAATCATTTTTAGTGCGGTTTGGTTTTGGAAAGTGAACTTGTACTGCCCTCCCTGAGAACTGAGCTTCTGCAAAGAGCAAACAGTCCATCTTTTCCTGGTATCTCAATACCAGTCATAGACCCATCAGCAGGTTCAAATTCATCTTCAGAAACAATCATTTCTTTTCTGAGTGAATCACTTTCCCCCATCCCCAGTGCCTTCCCACTGATGACAGCTCAGGCTTGCTGTTGCTTTCTTTCCTGCTCCTGGGCTGAGTTAGGAAGCTTCTTATCTTATCAGAACCAGATACAGCCTCTTTGGGGAGCCATCAGACATCACAAGGCACAATTTCTGCTGCAAAGAACACCCAAATTCAGATGCTGCCAAAGCATCCATCTTCATGATGAGCTGAATAGAGGTCACCTCAGGGGACTGGGGACATCAATACAGGAGCAAAGATAAGCTTCCAGGTGAGTGGTGGAAAAAAGTGACAGCTGGCATGGCTGTTTCTAATGTCCAAATGGCAGAGTGCCAAAGCCAAGTCAAGACATGCAAACCCTGAATACAGCAGTTCTACCTGCAGCTGTCCTGAGGCTATACCTGGCTGCCCGTCCCAGTCCCCTGGGAGGTTGAAGCTCCCTTGATCACACCGCCCCTGTTCAACACCCAGCACAGCTGCCATTTGCAGACACAACATGGGACATGGAGAGAACAATGCTTTCTACTTATTTGCACTGGGATGGAAGACAGTTTCTCCTTTGACTCACTATCTGCTCCCACCACCTTCTTCTACCTCCCACCTCCAATAGTCTCTTATTTGGTGAATGGCTTTGTCTAAAGGAACCAATCAACATTTTAGTTTCTCCCTCTTTCAGCTGGTCAGTCTCTAAACCAATGGCTGTCAGCCTGAGCTGCACATTAAATTCACCTGTGAGTTGGTTTTGTTTATTTGTTTGTTTTAAAAAGATATCTCCACACCCCTACCCTCATCTCAGTCAGGACAGTATAAACTTTTCAACTCTGACCCATTGAAAGTGTTACAGTACATTTGAATGGTGACCAGACCAAAATCCCTGAGTAGACAAGACCAGTTAGGCCTCATAATTGACCTCTACCTTGTTTGATTTAAAAACATAAACAAAACTTGGAGAGGGGGGATTGTTCCATGTTTATAGCAGCTCAATTCACAATAGCTAAACTGTGGAACCAACCTAGATGCCCTTCGATAGATGAATGGATAAACAAACTGTGATATATATACACAATGGAATATTACTCAGCATTAAAAGAGAATAAGATTATGGCATTTTCAGGTAAATGGATGGAGTTGGAGAATATCATGCAAAGTGAAGTAAGCCAATCCCAAAAAACCAAAGGCCGAATGTTCTCTCTGATAAGTGGATGCTGATCCATAATGGGGGAGGGGGCATGGGAAGAATGGAGGAACTTTGATCCAAGAGAGGGACCGGAGGGGAGGGGACATGGGGGCAGGAAAGATTGTGGAGTAAGATGGACATTATTGCCCTAGGTACATGTATGATTGCACATATGGTGCAACTCTACATTGTGTACAACCAGAGGAACGAAAAGTTGTGCTGCATTTGTGTACAATGAATCAAAATGCATTCTGCTGTCATGTATACCTAATTAGAATAAATAAATTCAAAAAATAAAAATAAATAAATAAATATGAAAAAAAGCAACCTTGGGTCTTTTCTGGTAAATGCCTATGTTTGACAGAAACAAAACTTAACTTCAGCTCATCAGAAAGTCAAGTCACTTAAAAATATGTGACTAGGGACCTTCCAACAAGGTAAACCAAAAAAGGCAATTTTGCAACTGTAAACCAAATAATTTGTTTCTGAATTTTCATCATGAATATTTGTCTCTGACACTTCATCACTGAAACTCTAAACCTCTGTCAGTCTGGAATTCTCCAATTCATGAACTGGTTCTTACTCAAATAAACTCTTCCAATTTTTATTGAACCTTAGTATACTTTTTAAAAGAAGAAATACATTTTAGCTCAGAACACTCATCTAAATGTTTGGAATGACCATACATTTATGTGAGAGGGATCCTAACACTTATGTATCATGTTAAGAGGGATCCTAATGTTTTCTATTTCTCTCTCTTCCCTTTCTCTCCCCAACCCCTCTCTTTCTAATGCCAATTGTGATCAGTTAAAAAGAGTTCATGCAGATTCGGAAAACTTGTTTGAGACACACCACATGAAGTCAACAACTTTTTTACACTTGGTGAAAACTTCAACTCTTTTTCTTTTCATTTATTTATTTTATTTTTGTTATTTTTTTAATTTGTTATAATTAGTTATCCATGACAGTAGAATGCACTTTGATACATCATATATAAAAGGAGTATAATTTCTCATTCTTCTGGTTGTACATGATGTAGAATCCTATCAGTCATGTAGGCATATATGTACATAGGGTAATAATGTCTGATTCATTCTACTGTCCTTCCTACCCCCATACCACCTTCCCTCTCTTCACTCCCCTCTACCTAATCCAAAGTGACTCTATTCTTCCCTAGGGACCCCCCCCCACCTTATGGTGAATTAGCATCTGCATCTCAGAGAAAACTTTTCAGTCTTTGGTTTTGGGGGATTGGCTTATTTCATTTAGCATGCTATTCTCCAGCTCTATCCATTTACCAGCAAATGCCATAATTTCATTCTTCTTTAAGGCTCAGTAATATTCCTTGTGTATATGTACCACATTTGCTTTATCAATTCATCTGTTGATGGACATCTACATTGATTCTATAGTTTAGCTATTGCGAATTGAGCTGCTATAAACATCTATGTGGCTGTGTCACTGTAGTATAGTGATTTTAAGTCCTTTGGGTATAAACCGAGGAGTGGAATAATTGCTGGGTCAAATGGTAATTCCATTCCCAGTTTTCTGAGGTATCTCCATACTGCTTTCCATAGTGGTTGCACAAATTTGCAGTCCCACTAGCATTGTATGAGTGTACCTTTTCCCCTACATCATTGCCAATATTTATTACTGCTTGTATTCGTGATAATTGCCATTCTGGCTGGAGTGAGATGAAATTTTAGAGTAGTTTTCATTTGCATTTCTCTAAATGTTAGAGATGTTAAAGATGTTTTCATATATTTGTTGATCAATTGTATTTCTTCTTCTGTGAAATGTGTGTTCAGTTCCTTAGCACATTTATTGATTGGGTTATTTGTATTTTTGGTGTTAAATTTTTTTAGTTCTTTATATATCTGGAGATTAATGCACTATCTGAGGTGAATGTGGTAAAGATTTTTCCCATTCTGTAGGCTCTCTCTTCATGTTATTGATTGTTTCCTTTGCTGAGAAGAAGCTTTTTAGTTTGAACCCATCCCATTTATTGATTCTTGATTTTACTTTTTGCACTTTAGGAGTCTTATTAAGGAAGTCAGATCTTAAGCCAACATGGTGAAGATTTGGGCCTACTTTTTCTTCTATTAGGCACAGGGTCTCTGTTCTAGTGTCTAAGTCTTTGATTCAGTTTGAGTTGAGTTTTGTGCAGGGTGAGAAAGAGGGGTTTAATTTCATTTTGTTACATATAGATTTCCAGTTTTCCCAGCACCATTTGTTGAAAAGATTATCTTTTTCCAGTGAATGTTTTTGGTGCCTTTGTCTAGTAGGAGATAACTGTATTTATGTGAGTTTGTCTCTGTATCTTCTATTTTATACCATTGGTCTATGTGTCTTTTTAGGTGCCAATACCATGTCATGTTTTTTACTATGGCTCTGTAATATAGTTTAAGGTCTGGTATGGTGATATCTTCTGCTTCACTCTTCTTGCTAAGGATTGTTTTGGCTATTCTGGGTCTTATCTTTTTCCAAATGAATTTCATGATTGTTTTTTCTAGTTCTATGAAGAATGTTATTGGGATTTTAATAGAAATTGCATTAAATTTGTATGACGCTTTTGGTAATATGACCACTTTGACAATATTAGTTCTGCCTATCCAGGAGCATGGGAAGTCTTTCCATCTTCTAAGGTCTTCTTTAATTTCTTTCTTTAGTGTTCTGTAGTTTTCATTGTAGGTCTTTCACTTCTTTTGTTAAATTGATTCCCAAGTTTTGGGTTTGGTTTTTTTTTTGAGGCTATTGTGAATGGGGTATTTTTCCTAATTTCTCTTTCAGTAAGTTCATCCCTGATGTATAGGAATGCATTTGATCTCTGGGTGTTACTTTTACATTCTGGTACTTTGCTTAATTCATTTATTACTTCTAGAAGTTACCTGGTAGAATTTTTTGGATCTTGTAAATATAGGGTTAGGGTTGAAATTAAAGGGAACAAATAGGAAAAGAAGATCTCAAAGTGTCATCATTTACCCATGACATGATTCTATATTTAGAAGATCCAAAACTTCAACTCTTGATGAGATTATGCCTGCTATCCCTGAAAAGGAAAGAAAGGCTGGCTTTGGAGCATAGAAGAAGTTAGAAGATGATATCCACCAGACTGGAAATAGAAAAAATTGTGTGTTGGGGGGTTCCCCGTCCCTCTTTCATCTGGTCAGTCTCTAAACCAGTGGTTCTCACTCAGCCTGAGCTATACATTAGATTCACCAGTGAGTTGGGTTAGGGGGCCCCATTTGCTAGGGTGTCCTAGAAAGCAAGCCCTCACCACACACACACACACACACACACTTTCTCCATGCATGCTGGATTATTAAATGTCCCATCCATGGCAAAAATGCTTATGCCCCAGAAAGGGCTCAGTAGTCTGCTGGACTTTTAGGGACCACACTGGGAAATGAAGATTTCTCTGATAATTTCCATAATGACTCAAAAGTAAACACTTATCTGTATTTTCCAGGTGCCCCTAACTCCCAAAGTCCTCCCCTCAAAGTTTTCATGGATTCCAAGAAGTAAGGAAGAAATGGAGCTTATCAATGAATGAGGCTGACTCTCCCTCTGTCTGGGTAGGATGTGGACTGTGTCAGACTTCAATTTCAAATGAAACAAGAAGTGTAACATTTATGTTACTCCTGCACTTGTGAAATAAGGTTCATATCCATTTTACCTGTTTCTTCTACTTTTCCCTATGTATGCCACATCCTCTCTACAAAAATCAGCCCCTCTGAGCAGGATCAGCACTTAAGCCTCACTCTTAGATTTAATAAAGTGTTTAAAAACTAACTAGACAGAAAACCTGTTTCTCAGTATAGTTTTTCTACCCTTTAGAAACTTCTAATCCATAATAATGAAGACCTTCAAAAACTACAAAACTGAATCTCTTTTATTTTTCAATTTTTTGTGGTGAAATATGCATAACATAAAATTTGCCATCTTAGCCATTTTTAAATGTACAGTCCAGTGGCACTGAGTTGTACATCACTACCATCCATCCCCAGAACTTTTCATCTTGCAGAACCGAAACCCTGTCCCTGTTACATCAAACTCCTCACCTCTCCCTCCCCTCAATCCTCAGCAGCCACCATTCTGCTTTATGCTTCTATGAATTTGACTACTTCTATGAATCTATTATAAATGGAGTCATACAATATTTTATGTCTGGTTTATTTCTTCCTTGTTGTTTGGTTGATTGGCTGTTTACTGATTTTTTGTTTTGCTTTGGTTTTGGTTTGCTTTCATTGGATTGCTGGTTCATTTGTTTTTTTGGTGGAGGTACCAAGTGAATAAATCTGAGGCTGGTTTATTTCACTCAATGCAATGTCTTCAAGGTCCACCCATGTTGTAGCATGTGTCAGAATTTCCTTCCCTTTATGGCTGAGGAACAGTCCACTGTATATGCATATCATTTTTTGTTTAGTCAAGTCAACGGACACTTGAGTTGCTTCCACATTTTGACTATTGTGAATAATGCTTCTAAGAACAAGGCTGTGCAAATATCTCTTCAAGACTCTACTATTAATTCTTCTGGGTGTATACCCAGAAGGGGAATTGTTGAATCATAACATAATTCTATTTTTAACTTTTTAAAGAACTACCATACCATTTTCCATAGTGATTAACAGTGCCATGGTTATTTATTGAGGAATTTTCCAATATTTAAAATAATCATGAAATGAAGCTTACCTTACTGTTATTATAATTCAGAAAGGGTTTATTGTCTTAATTTTTGGAAGGTGACCAGAAACTGCATAAAACATTAACGCAGAATGTTTCATGCAACTAAATCACGCAAAGTCCAAGTGGGCTGCCTCCAGCTATTTCCATGGCCTTGGAAGTGGGCCTTTCCCTCCAGTTTAGTAGATGCCTGTCCTCTGAGCCAGAGTCACACCACACACGCACATATACTGCCACTTTAACTAGTGTAAGGTCTTGGAGGAGCTTTACATGAAAAACCACTTAAATAGATGGCCAGAATCACAATGCCTGCCTCCATCTTTCTCCAAATGGTGACAACCCAAGGCCATGTCCAGCTTTCAAGTCTAGAATCTTTGGAAAATGTCCCTTATTTCATAGGTTTCATCATAATCCACCTGTCTTGACACTTTGCTACCTGTGAACCCAACAGTAAGTTTAACTACCACTCACACACCTTACAGATAGTAATGAGATGAGACATTTTTAAAAAGAAAGTACTCAATAGAAAACAAATAAATATGTTTTTGCCTTTAATCACATGGTGTGGCCCATATTTACAACATTCTCACCTACACTAATCGTTCCTAATTCCTCTCACTGTGGTGCCTTAGTTGACCAGGGTTTTTCACTTCATAAAGAAATTCAAATAGTGCATCCTTGAGTGTCTTCTCTTGCTTATCTTCTGGCATCACCTGTGTCTGCTCTTTTTTAAAAATTTTTTTAGTTGTAGATGGACACATTATCTTTATTTTATTAATTTTTATGTGGTGCTGAGGATCGAACCCAGTGCCTCACACATGCTAGGCAAGTGTTCTACCACTGAGCCACAACCCCAGTCCTGGTGTCAGCTCTTATCCCTGGGCATGGTAGCAGAAGGAGACCTTGCAATCCGGCTCTCGGTGTGGAACACAATCCCCACATCCCCACGCCCAGAGCGGTCAACTCAGGAGACATGCACTCTTCCTCTAGTAACACAAGAAACAAACAAACAAAAAGCCAGGTGATGATCTTGGGTTCCAATTCAATGGAATTTGTTGTGATTCTTGGTGCAAACATTTCTCCCTCAGTTACTAAGGCCTCTAAGAAGATATGTGGGGAAATCGAAGGCATGTTATGAAAGTGGACCCGTGGTATGGGCACTCCTTCTCCACTCTCCATTGGACATTGGTTCAGAACATCTTCCACATCCAGCAAGACAGTGTCCTAGGGTTACGGGTTGTTGTGTCCAGCTGAGACTGTTGATCTATCTTATTTTTCAACAGATTATTCAAATGTTTTTAAAGGCAGCTTTTGTTGAAAATAGGATATAATATAAAACCAGTGAGACTCATGGGCATCAGTCCATTTCCTCTCTTCCTTGGCTGTAATATGGTTTTTTAAATAAGACAGAGAAGCTAAATGCTATAAAAGCCATTAGTAAGTCCATGAGTGGTGGCAATGGCCAATGCATGGCAGGTGTAGAAAAACAAACCCAAATTGCAAACAGGTATGTTTTCTGGAGATGTCACACTACAGCCCCTTCCACAGTGGAAACAACCTAATAGTAATCAGGATGGTTGACATTAAAGAGCATAAAGCCCAGACTTCAGTGCTGCCAGACTTGCCACTTGTGGGTTCACTTCTCCGTGCCTTCATGAGTTTCATCTGTTAAATGGGAATAATAATAGAATCTACTAAGGATTAAATAAGCCAGTGCATGCAAAGTACTAAGAACAGTGCCTGGTAGTAGTGGATTTGAAGACATTATATACCACTATTATAGCCACATTCATGTTGGGAGAAAGTTTTCTATGGGCCTCTCACATTTCTGCAGATCTTCTGAACTGAGATATTGACAGCATTTTTTTTAACCAAATTCTCTTTTCAAGGATGTTTGTATAGCAAACAACTTTAGAAGACATAGTGTCCAGGATAATAAAGCAAATGTTTCCATTTGGGGCAAAGTTTGAAGCAGGTGTGTTTACAGCATATTATGAAACACTGGAGTCTCCTAAGCTTGAGTTCTTCAGCTGTGACACAAACCCATGGCGTGTGCAGCACCCATGAGGGCCATGCTGCATCACCCCATAGAACTTGGGTTAAGGGAGCCTCTGCAAACATGAAGCTCAAGCTTCCTGCTGTGCTCACCAACTTTTATCTTTGATCCAGGAGTCTCATGTCTTCTGCTAGAGTCCATGAAACTGTTTCAAACTATAGTAAACTTGCAAACAAAGTCATATCTCAGACTTTTCAGAATCCATAGTAACTAGAAGTATAAAGCTAGGTGCTATTGCTGGAAAATTAGATTCAATGGTGACTTCCAGAATAACACTGATCCATATTGTTGAATCCATTCAGATTCTATCCAGGCCTTCATGGATACCTTATCCAAGCAATTTTTTCCTGCATATATTCTCACTTCCTTTTGATGGAATAGCGTAAGAAAACCTAACTTCATAGCTAAATGAATTGATAATCCCTAGACAGCTCAGGTTGCATGGTTACCTAGGTCCTCCAATTAGACACTTAGTATTAAATAGCAAGCCAGTATCTATTTCTCAAGGGAATTTTATTTGCTAATGCACTAACATTTAAAGGGCTCCACTATAATTTTTCCAGGTAGGGTTTATACTATGTGTGATAGAGTATCCCAATTTGCCATGACATTTTAAGTATTATGGATTTTATTTTCTCAAAAGGCCAAGTGACAAAGTGACTTGAACTGCAGCATCAAGTAGCTGGAGAACTGTGGTAGGGAGATTAATGCCCCTATTTCCACCCACCTGAGATGTCTACCTTCTAATCCTTAAAACCTGTAACTATATTAGTCACATGGCAAAGGGGAATTAAGGAAGCAGATGGAATTAAGGTTGCTAAGCAGATGTCTGTAAAATGGGAAGATTATCCAAGTGGGCCCAATACAATCACAAAGGTCCTTAAATGTGGAAGAGGAAGGCAGAAAAGAAGAGACAGAGAGATGTGATATGAGCAATGCTCAACTGGTCATTGCTGGTTTGAAGGGACAAACAGGCAAGGAACGTGGGAAGTTTGTAGAAGCTGGGAAAAAGCAAGAAAATGAATATTCCCCTAGAGATTTCAGAAGCTCTGCTAACACCTTCATTTTAGCCCAGTGAGACACATGTAAGATTTCTGACCTACAGAGCTGTAAGATAATAACCATGTGTTTTAAGCCATAAAACTTATGATAATTTGCTATTGAAGCTCAAGGAAACTAATGTAAGACCTTTCCCATGCTCTGGGGAAGCTGTCAGTAAAGACCAATAAATAGGTCAAGACAGGGCAACCAGTGTAGGTCTGATGCCTTCAAAATTCCTCAGACTTTGCTCTTCCTCTTGGCAGATCCCATATAGTGTCCTTCCCTTCACATGAACACTGGTGAGACACAATAACTCAGTGAAGCAATATCCAGCTCTGAGTTTGGTTTTGACAACCCCAGCCCAATGGCTAAACATGGAAAGGATGTAGTCATATTATTTCTCATTTCTGTCAGTTAACACGAGTGTGCACGTGTGTGCGTTAAGCAATGGGAGCTATCCTGACTTAAGGAATTCATTGGGAGGATCCAGCTCAGGGGCTGATGGACTAATGCAGAGCTGAACCACAAAGCCTTTGAGGGTATGGGAGCTAGTTCTGCTCTTTTGATCAACAAATCTCTTCACTTTTCTGCCCCAACTCATCTCACAGGGCTATTTGGAGGCTCACACAGGAGCCTGGAGTGGAGCAGAAGTAGTGAGCCCTGAACATGTGTTGTTCTAGCTGCCTCCTTCATTCAGACCTTTTATTGTGAGCTGACATGGGGCAACTTTGGGCATAGGCCTTGGGGATTCAGGCCCAGGCTAAGAGCTCACCTTGTCCAAGAAGTCCCATCAGAATCTGATGGCTCTTCCCTCTGACTGCACCCCGCCTAATGTCTACCCCCCACCTGCCCCAGAGCCACACAGTACATCTCCCTAATGAGACCAAAATACACATCTGGGGTGGGCCAAGTTTCCAGGGCAAGACTGACACCAGCACAACCATCAAAAGAGGTCACCAAGGGAAACTGAGGCTGGAGTGGACATGCACTCAGGAGCACCAGATTCATTGCTTCATTACAACTCTCTCCGGCACACTGATCAACCACTTCTTTAAGTATTTCAATAAGCCTGCTCTGTGCTGAGGTGTATGTGGATCATCTCATTTAAAGCTATAGCAACTCTGAAATATTAGGCCCATTTCAAAAATAAGATCCCATTTTAGGGAACATATAGCTAGCTGATGTCAAAACCCTACTATGCTGGTCCTGATGGTACAGGGCACCTCCAGCACCAGGGCACTATTTCTTTGCATGGTTCCCATGCCAGGTCGAGGCTTTCTCAAATGTTCCCTTCTCTCCTGGGCAGGAGAGCTCCAAGTCAGGTGTCAATTCCCAACTAGAGCAGAGACATTTGCAGACTATTGTTAATCAGCAGGTACTTAACATCTAGGAGTCACTAATATACCTGAAGTGGTTTTAGCAAATCAAGTACTAACCCCCTGGTAGGGCCAGTCTTTGAGCTTCCTCATTTCCCTCTCATGGACTTCTTAGCATGTTACCACTTTCTCATCCTTGCCCTTTCTGTCCACTGAGACATGCAGAAGAAAAATCATGTCTTCTCTGTCCTCTGGTTTTTCATCTTCTTTGCCTGAGGCAGATCTGCACTGTCAAGGGCTAGGTCCATAGGTGATAAGTCCTTCCTTGTAAACCTGCCCCATCTTTAGGCTAAGCCATGACCTTGACCCAGTGAAATTCAACACTGCCTGTCCAGTACATGTGTCACAGGGAGATGATGTCTTTCCCATATACTCACTGTCTCTCCTTTAGGTGGGCCCTTTGGATGGTAGAAGAAGAGGTTCCGAGGTACAGGATGAGCTTCCAAGAGCTCAGGGCTCTCTCACCTGCAATAGGGAAGCTCAGCCTAGGAGAACCTTGCCCTCCCTCCTGGTTCCTCTAGTCCTCACACTCTCTCCTCTGAATATCCAGGCACTCTGCTCCGTGAAGGAGCACCAGATAGCACCTGGTCTCCTCAGGCCCCTGGCCTCAGTAATGTGTAAATCTTCCTGAAGATGCTAGGAAAAACTAAAGGAATTTCTCTGAAGTTTCTGACTTCCCACTCAGGTCGTCTTCACCACCTGGGCACATCTAGAGGTTTGGCATCACGATGGAAACATAGCATAAGGCACTGCCTGCCCTTTTTCTTTCTTTCTTCTTTTCATCTTTTGTGTGTGTGTGTGTGTGTGTGTGTGTGTGTGTGTGTGTGTGTG
>CM053402.1:44941209-45009714 GCA_028644305.1 Xerus rutilus
CTCATCCAGAGTCCTTCAGCCTCTGAAACTAGAAGAGATGGAATCATCGCTTTTATCATCCCTTCATTTTCTAGATGGAGACACTGAGGCCCAGGAAGAGTGGTGTTGTGCCTGGGATCATGCAGGAATCAGTACTTAAAATGTGATTTATACTGAGACTCACTGTCCACAGCTGGGGCTTTACTTTGTTCTGGGAGTGAGCAGGAAGTGCATGCTCAAGGTCCTAGTGTCAGTCATCTGTTGCTGCACACAAACCATCTCCACGCTCAGTATTGCAAGAAAATAATAGTATATTTTGTCACCCAGTTCTGATGCAGGTGGGCTCAGCTGAACCAGTCTGCTCCACATGGTTCTGTGGAGGCTAAGCATGTGGCTTCATTCAGGGAGCTCAGGTAGGGCTGGGGTGTTCACGATGGCCCTTCATGTGGTCTTCCCTAGGTCAGTAGTCCAACTCAAGCTTCTATATGTGGAAGCTGGCTTTCAGAAGTGAGATAAGAGAAGCTGCTAGATCTCAGATCTAGTGAAGGCAAGTCTTGAACTAGCCTAGCATATTGGTCAAAGTAAGTCACATGGTCAAACCCACACCCAGCATGAGCGGGGACTACACTAAGATGTGAACACCAGGAGGCAAAACGTATTGGGGGCTGCCAGTGTCCTACCCTGAGCCCAGCTGCAGCTAGAACACTCCCATGGCCACTGACCATAAACTGAGCCCAGAATGAGCCAGGTACATGGATGGGCTGCCATGGAGACCTAATCTACCCAGCTTCACAGGAGTAGTAGGAGGCGGAAACACTTGAAATCTATAAGGAGGTGGGTTGAAATTCAATAGGATAAAGAACTTTCTGTTGGAGGTGGCCAGAGAAGAAACAGCCTGGCTCAGAAAGGGATGCTGTCCTTGTCATGGAAAATACAGAATGAAAACAGAACAGAATGTCCACTTAGCAGAGTTCTGTGAGTTTGGGGTAGAGGAGTAGTCAGAACCTGGGGATGTATAGAGCCCTGTGCAGATCCTCTCACGGTAAAGAGATCCAAAGATCTCAAATCTCCCATTTTCAAGCCAAAGACCAGAGGCCAGAGGCCAAGGTTCCAGGCAGCCAGGACCAGAAAAGAACACTGGTCTGCTGCTCATCCAGATTCTGTCCATGAATTAGTCTTACTCATTGGTCTTCCCCATAGTCAGTTCCCCAAAGAGCAATAATCAATTAGCCATAATCCATCCTCCATGCCAGAGTAATAATTTTAAAACAGATTGTTTGCTTTAAACTCTTCAATGGCTCCCTATCTTCCTCAGAGCAAATCCTAAACCTCAGCTGTTCCTAGACTGCCTTCCCTGACACTGTCCCTCATTCTCCGGGCTCCACCTCCAAGAATCAGAATTACCATCCCCAAACTTCACAACTCCCCTGTGCTATAAGCATTGCCACATTGCAAATTTCTGGGATGCTTGCGTCCTAGACAAAGTGAACTCTCACTCAATCTTCAAGGCCCAAGGGGGATGGACAGCAGAATGTAGAACTCATAGTAAGGATCAAACTCCTCAGGAATCTGGGAAAGCAGCACAAGGTAGAAAATAATTACAGTAAATCCTAACTTTGACCAAGTGCTTACTCCATACAGATACTGTTCTAAAAAATTTACATATAATAATTTATGAGGAGACTACTCTATATCTTCTCTATCTACACACTGCCTATACCTCTTCCTTAACTGAGTTTCTATAATTTAATCATTTCCACTGAGAAAATAATTATTGTTTTCTCATTCATTTAAAAATGTTTATTGAATGTCCTATTTTCCTATGTTTAGGATGCTTCCTGTCTCATCTCCGATGTGCAGCAACAAGTATAAAAGCAGTACTAAGCAAGGGCTTAAGGGAAGTTTTGGATGAATGGGTGGATGGATGGATGGATGGATGGATGATGAATAGATGACAAATGGAGGATGATGGGTGGATGGATAGAGAGTGAATGGATGATGAACGAACAGATGATGGATGGATGAATGGAAGATAATGGATGAGGAGATGGATAGATGAGTGAACAGATAGTTTGGTTGCACTGATTGGAAAACTAGGCTTTAATGCCCAGGAGCCCCCACCTGAGCCCAGCCCAACCTCTAGCAGCTCTTTCCTCTGTTTTAAGAATAGATGGGATTTTCCCTGCCCATCGCCAAGTTCCCACAGTGGCCATTTGTTTTAAGTGTCTGGGGCAGCTCTGTGGTGGTACAATTAGTTCTCATTAGCAGCCACTGTAACTGGACTGTAATTTCCAGGCTGTTGGATGGTAATTGCACATGAGCAGCTCGGCGAGGCTCTGCACCTGTAATGACAAGCGGAGCCTCTTCTCCTCTCCACGCTGCTCGGAATGCCAACAAGCAGGTGAGCTCCTGATGCCATATTAGCACACAGTGATTTTCATTACTAAATGACTCCAGGGCTGTCCAAATGAGGAGAGCAATTAGGCCGATCAGGGGAAGACAAAGCATCTCTTGATGAGCATAATGATGACCCAGGCGAATGGCTGTGGCCCGGGGCAGAGTGTGAAATCAGAGCCCAGGGCTCCACCGGGGTGGGGATCAGCCGTGCTCAGCTCCTGGGCCCCTCTGCCCACCATCTGGGTATCCATCACTGCCCTCAAGGCTTTGGCACCCCCAGAGAAGAAACGACTGGTATTTTCATGTAATTAGAAGAAATTGTATAACCAATACCCCTTACTGAGATTAGCAGTTATGGGGTGGACTCTTTCCAAAAAAAATGTTAGTCATTGAAGAGGAGTTAAATAACTGAGAATTACTTGCTTAAAAGTCCATGCTCCTTAGCTCAGCAATTAAGATCCTCCTTGATCTCATTTCTGCCTTGTGGTCCAGCCATCAAATCCTACCTCTTTTTCCAAGACATCATGTACTATCACATCTTGAGGTGTTTCTCACGCTACTTCATCTGCCTGGAGTGTCCTTGCCTTCATCTGCCAACACTCTGCTCAGTGTCACCAATACTGGTCTAACTCTGCGAGTCCCCTAAGTCCCTTTCTGGGTGGCTGTTGAGTAGTTTACTCCTCTACGCCATTTCCACTATTCACACAGTACTGTCTTTTTTTTTTGGTCCACACAGATGCCTTCTCTACTAGATTGTAGCTTCTATCTGTGTCTCTAGCATCCAGAAATCTGAGATTTTCCAGGGAAAAAGGGCTACAAACTATGGTCCACAAGCAAAATCCAGCCTGTCTGTTATGTTTGTAAACAAAGTTTTATTGCGACAGAGTCACATTCATTTTTCTACCTCTTATCTATAGCTGCTTTCAGAGCAGAGTTGAATAATGCAACAGAGACTATGTAGCCTGCAATGTGCAAAGAATTTCCTGTCTAACCCATTACACAGAACAAGTTTGCTAAGCTCTGGTCTAGGATGAGAGATGCCCTGTCCAAATCACTGTATACATAGGTCAGGTATCATGTTGGGCAGAGCTGATCAATGACTTTCCCAAGTCACACAGCTGGACTGCGGCAGAATCTCTTGTTGATGCCCTACCCTCTCAAAGATTGGGGTAGAGCAAAACTACTTCCCCCAACCCAGTGCTCTGAGTCAAATGTCTCTTGTCTCCACAGAAACTCATGTTGAAATTCAGTTGTCAATACCATGGTATCGAGGGTACATGGGACCTTTAAGAGGTGACTAGGTCATGAAGCCATAGCCCTCAGAAATGAATCAATGGACTAGGTTAGGTTTTGTGGGACTGAGTTAGGTCTGTTTGGCGTGCATTAGTTCCTGCAAGAGTTGGTATACAGTTATGAAGTGGGGGAGCTGTCTTGCCAGTGTCTTTCATACACAGGCCTTACTGCACTGACCCACTTTCCTCTGTTTCTCTGCCGTGCTATGATGCGGCAGGAGGCCCCCACCTGACGCCAAAATGTTGCTGCCATGCTGGGGACCTCCATGACCATTTACCCAGCCTTAGGTGTTTTGATATAACAATAGAAAATGGACTAAGACACCTTGGAATGAGAATTTTAGGAAATCCAGAAGCCAGCACAGAAATATATTAAGGCATGTTACAACCTGGCTCAGGGAAGCCCACAAACAAAGGCAGCCTGCTGTGAGCGGCAGGGGAAAGACATACAGGATGGCACCATGAGAATCTGGACTCTGGTTTACTAAGGACAGTGAACTTAACTTCCCTAAGCCTCAGTTTCCTCTCCTAAGCAACAGGGATGAAAACAACTTCGTTATGGGGAAAATGTGCAAAACGGACGAGAAGAAAATTTGAAATGAGGTATATAAAAAAACACAGCAAACGTGGTTCTCAGGGATGCTTCCTCTATAGCATTGGATTGAAGGGGTTTGATTGTAACCCAACATGCTCTCAATTCTATACAGTAGAACCTTCTAGCTCTCCTGAGTCCTAAACTGTGTGATAGGATTGCCCCACAAAGATCTGTCCGCCCAGCTCAAAGCCAGTGCCTTACTTGGTCTCTGGACTTCACTGCTTCCGCATTTACCCCAGCTTGGGACAGTCTCTGTGTGCAGACGTCCCTGATGCCAGTGCTGGTTAGGTAGCGTCCACCTGGATTTGCTTCTCAAAGTCCTCCCCCGCCCACACACACACAGATCTCCAGCTATTCCCATGTAGAATGGCCTTTGTTCTACTTAGTCTTATATACCCCCGAGTTCAAAGCCCTGGCCCTCACCAAGCTGTAAAGTTGTGTGAGTTATTTAACCCGCCTGAGCCCCCAGTGTCTTCATCTACAGATTGGGGGAAATGCAGTCAGTCTGAGGATTAAGTGAGCTCAGGATGAGAACAACCGGCTCAGTGCTCAGCGCAGCCTGTCCGTGAATGGCCTTATTATTGTTAGTGCAGCTCACTACTCTGCCCACAGGCAAACAGCTGGGAGTGACACCTGCATCCCCCTCCTCCTCCTCCCCATTCTTATCCCTTTTCTCCCAGCTCTGTTAAGAAATGTGTTTTTCTTCCTGCTGCCCTGATTTTGTTCCTCTCCTTCCTGCCCAGCCACTGAGCTGCATGCTAATAGGCCCAAGCTCAGTCTCAGCTGTGGAGTCCTTTCAGGGAATGGGTGGTTGGACCCCAAGTGTGCTCTTTGGGGAGAAGGATGGGGGAGTAGTTCTGCAGAGGCTGATGAAGAGACTGTCTGGATCCAGCCTTGACACCGAGACCTCAAGATGGCCTTCCTCTGAGATTCTCTTAGGTGGACGGAGCAGCCATGACCAAGGAATCTGTCTTGTCCCAGTTTTGAGCCTCCGTCTCCTCTTCTGTCAGGTTTCTGAATCGAATCTTCTGGCTCTAAGATGCTACTCATCTCAGTTCGTAGTCCTTCCTCAGCCCACCACACACTGACCACTGATTCCTGATTCCCAGACCGGTGTTCTTATATGTACTCACTGTTCCTTTCTGTGCGATTAGATTAACATTGATTTGGAGGTCGTTTTTACTTTAAAGGTGAATTGATGAAGGAAGGTGTCCCTCAACCATCCTGCACCCAGGAAATCCACCCACTGCTAAATTCTCATGTAAATCCTGGAAGTGAGATTTTCACCTTGGTGTTAGCCAATGAATTCCAGTCCCTGGCTACCCAGGCCCAGGCTCCAGCTGTCTTTGGCCCACCCCCAATTTCTAGGGTGGTGGTTTGTGGCTCTGTGAGTAGAACTGCACAGAAGTTTCCTGTGTTTCCCCGGGACCCATAGACTAGTCCTGCCCATGCTGGGAATCCTTCAGATTCTACTCTCTAGACATGGGCACTGTTTTTAGCTTCACCAGCTCTGCCAGCTCCTAACCTCTCTGCCTCGGGTGCCAGCAGCCTTCCCTGAATCCTCTCTCTCAGGGCACTCCTCCCCTGGCCACCCTTAGCAGTATATATCTTCCTCTTCGGCTCTGGGATCGCTGCTTCTTCCCTGGATAAAACTTCTTTGTGAACCACTTCATGTTTGAGTGTACGCTGCTCTCTCTGCACATCTTTGTGGATTTATGGGAGTGTGACAACTGAGCCACATCCATATGCATTTGTGTGCTCATGGAATGTGGGCTCGGGGACAGCAAGGACCTATGTATATGTATGTCCATAAGAACACATGTGTGCACCTGCACCTTGGCTGGTTGTGCATACATGTATATGTGTGGGTCTCCACGTGGTCACATGGGCAAGTTGTAGATACGCATTTCTGGGTATTTGCATGGATGGATGTTAAGTGTGACTGTAATGCCCATGTGTTTCATGTCTGTGTTCGTATGCATATGTGAGTGTGTTTTGTAACTATCGGGTCATTGTGTCTGGTAATTCAGATCAGGTGTCTTTTAACCACCATCTCTAATCTCTAAGGAGTCAAAAATGACATCAATATGCTTCCCATCCCCCAAACGCCTGGCACATTCTAGAATCCCTTTAGATAGTTTCTTTAATTCGGGCAATAACAATATTATCTGAATTTTTATAGATATATTAAGGTATCTGGGGCAAAGAGTGTGGGAAGGGCTTCCCCCAGGGTCACACAGAAAGTCAGTAGCTGAACTGGAGATGAAAGTTGGGGCTCCTGACCCTGAGTCCAGTGCTCTCTTATATACCTACCGCTTTTTGCTGCCTGGAACATGATTAGAAGATTAAGACTAGTTTGGACATGGGCTTTATTCAAATCATTTTCAAAATTTGTATTGTTTTCATATTATTATTGAGTTATAAGTTTTTTAAAAATCTGTTTTAGTTAGACATGGACACAGTGTCTTTATTTTTGTTTTATTTTTAAGTGGTGCTGAGGATCGAACCCAGTGCCTCACATGTGTGAGGCAAGCACTTCGCCACTAAGCACAACCTCAGCCCCTGTAAGTTTTATTTATATATTATGGATACAAACCTTTTGTCATATTTATTAATGATGCATTTGAAAGAATAGAGTACTTTAAATGAAGGCCAATGTATTGATTTTTTCCCCTCAAGTGGTTCCCCCTTTTCAAGTCTTTCTAAGAAATATAACGTCATGAAGATATTCTCCTGTGTTTTAAAAGTTTTGTAGTAACTTTTATGTTCAGGATTGTAATTCATTTTGGGTTAATTATTGAGTATGATATGAAGCAGAGGGTTGAGTTTCTCTACAAATATCTAGTTGTTGCAGAATCCCTCATTGAAAAGATGTTTCTTTCCCCTACTGAATTATCCAGGAGCATTTGTTGAAAATCAATTGGCCATACATGTGAACTGAACTCCCGTTCTATTCCGTTGATCTTTTTCTTCATATCTGTCTTTACACCAATACTGCACTGTCTTGATTATTGCAGCTGATATATTTAGAAGTCAGACTGTGAGCTCTTCAACCTTGTACAGCTTTTTCAAAATTGATTTAGTCTAGATCTTTTGCATTTCACATAGATTTTAAAATCAACTTTTCAATTTCTAGCCCCCTGTCAAAAAAAAGTTCTACTGAGATGATGCTTAAGATTGCATTGGATGAATCTGTAGATAAAATTGAAGAGAATACTTTAATAAAGTTAAGCTTTTCTCTTCATTTATTTAGATTATCTTTAAACTCAGCATTGTATGTATCTTTTATTAAATTTATTCCCATGTATTTTATCTTTGTTGATTCTATTGAAATGCTATTTTTAAATTTTTATTTTCCAATTGTTTGTGCCAACATAAAGAAATACCAATGGACTTTTAAATGTGTATTTTTTGTCCCAAAACCTTGCAGCAAACCTATGTCTGTAAGTGGACTAATCCACTTACATTTAATGTAATTATTGATTATGGTTGGATTTAAATCTATCTTTGTTTCCCATTTGCCCCTTAAGTCTTTGTTCATCAATTGCTCCTTCACTGCCTTTAGGTAAGTCTAATATTTCTTAAAATGTTGTTTTATTATCTCTATTGTCTTTTTAGTTATATCACTTTTTCTTATTTACTTTAGTGTACTCTAGGGCTAATAATAGGCATCGTTAGCCAGTTTCGTATGATTTTCCACTTCCTACATGATCCTTCACACTTCGCCACTTTATAGAATTCCACTATTTCTCACTTTACAAATAACCTCACAACAGTATAATTATATTACTATATTAACACCCTCTACTCTTTCTGCTAGTGTTGACACTATCTCTTGCTTTTTGCATATGTTTTAAACAATAGATTATCATTTCATTATTTTTGTCTTAAACAGTCAGTTGTCTTTCTTAAAATTATAAAAGAAAACACAGCCTTTCCTTCTTGGTGATGCAAGTTTCCATTAGGTATCATTTCTTCTCAACCTGGAGAATGCCCTTCCGCAGTGCTTGCCGTGCAGTTCTGCTGGGAACACATTCTCTCAACCTACATTTGTCTGAAAACAACTTTGTTTCTCCTATTTTTTCATTTGCAAACTTTTTATTTTTAGTTGAAAAATAATAATTGCATCTATTTATGGGGTACTATATGAATTTCCACCTTAATGGGATAAACATATGTGATGTTTTAACATACGCTTACATTGTGGAATGATTGAATCAGACTAATGGATCTATATAACCTTACATATTTACCTTTTTTTGTGGTGAAAACATTTAAAATCTACTATTAGCAATTTTGAAATACACAATACATTATAATGTATAGTTAATATCTGTGCAATAGATCACTAAAGCGTAATCCTCTTCTCAAACTGAAACTTTACATCCTTTGATCAATATCTCACCTTTCCTCACCCACTGACCTCAGGCTGTAGTGACCTTCATTTTATTCTCTATTTCTATGAGTTAAACTTTTTTAGATTCTACATATAAGTAAAATCATGTGCCTTGTTTATTTTGCTCTCATTTTTTGAGGTATGTGTTCTACTGTTTTTTTAGACAGTGAAATTTTCTGATTGAGTTTTATTTTTCTTGTTCTCGTTTTATTTCTCTTTAATCATGTTAAAAATGATGTTAAAGACATTAGTCCTTTATTTTTCTTTGCTGTTGGTTTTGAGGGGCTTTTTGTTGTTTGGGTTTTTGTGGGGGGTGGTGAGTGGGTTTAGGGTGGTTTGTTTTGTTTCATTTTTTTGTTTTTTATTCTCCACCTACTATTTCTGAGAAGTCACTGGTAATGTTTATCATTGTCACCTCATATATAATGTCTTTTTTTTCCTGTGTCCTTTCAATATTTTCTCTTTACTTTGTTTTCAGCAGTTTGACTGTAAGTAGGTGTGAATATATCTTTCTTGAGATTCTCTGAACATTTTAGAACTGTCTGTATTTATTTCATGAAATTTTGGAAATTTTTAACTATTGTTCTCCAAATATTTTCATTCATTATTGTGACCTATATTATGCATACTTATGTGTGTATTTCTGATCAAATTCATTATTGACCTATATAAATTCATTTCTGACCTATATTCTCTTTTCTGGAATTTCTATTACATGTATGTGAGACTACCTGACATTGCCCCATGAATTTCTGTGGCCACGTTCAATTTTCTTCAATCTTTTTCCTGTCTACTTTCCTAAGATTGGATCATTTCTAGTGATCTGTCTTCAGATTAACTTATTCATCCTTCTGTCGTCTCTGCTATTAAGCTCATCCAGTACATTTTTTAATTTCAATTACTATAAATTGCAGTTTCAAAATTTCCCTTCATTTCTTTTTAGTTCCCATTTTTCTGTTGAGATTCCCTATCTGTATATTCATTAAGACTGTATTTTCCTTTCAGTTTTTGAGCCTGTTTATGCAGCTGCTTTCAAATCTCTGCCTGCTAAGTGTAAGATCTGAGCCATCTCAGGATGAGTTTCTGTTGATTGGGGTTTTTCCTTTGCTATAGGTCACATGCTCCTGTTTACTTGTGAGTGAATACTTGTCTCAGTGGCCCCTGTCATTTCCTGTATCTTGAGGGTCTCATGCTTTTCAGCCCCTGCACTTGTCTCAGTGGCCCCTGTCATTTCCTGTATCTTGAGGGTCTCATGCTTTTCAGCCCCTGTATCTGCACTTCATTTCTAGTCTACATAAATTATTATTTCATTTGTTAATAATGACTGCTCCTACAAAAAACAAGACAAAATTATATTTGTACATGCAGGGTGTCTACATCTATACTATTTGCATGTGATTGAAGCAAAGCAAAGAGATTTCAGTGTGCGCTCATTCCAATGCCAAGTGAGACTGAAAGTCAGGAGCATTTTTTTTCTTTTCTTTTTTTTTAATATTTAGGGCTATTAGAGAAAATGGCATAGGCTTTTAGAGTTTGTGAGCTGTTCTCACTGCAAGAAAGCCTCTAGCTTTATACAGTAGGATGCTGTAGAGGGAATTCCTACATGATGAGGTCACTAGAGCAGATGAACCCTAAGAATTTGTCCAAACACATAACCTATCAAATTTGAAAGTGCCCAGCACAGAGTGACACCTAAGAGAGACTGGCAAAGTGCATATCCTGGTTATGATTGCCAAGTGCAGCTCATCACAGCCCAGGCTGTTGTGGCCTCTCCTTTGGGTGACATTTACCTTTAAGCAGCAAAGAGCTTCAGTCCCAGTGCCCAGGATTGAAAATTGCTCCCACCATTTCAATAGAAAAGAAAATGTTTCTCAGCTGAAAAACCATATTTGCTGGTTATGAAAATGATTCAGAGCATTTTTTTCACATTCCTGTATTGATTCCCAGCCTTCTTGTTTTATTGTACAATAACAGGCCCCGGGACGCAGAATATATTACTGCACAAACGTAAAAGAATCTCTTCCCAGGGAATTGTCTACATACCAAGAGCTGTGGCTTACTCAGAGTTTAAAACAAAGGCAGCAGGTGGCCAAGAGAGCATCCTGGTTCTCTTTCTCTGCGGCTGATGCACTGGGGCCCGGAAAGCCCAAATGGACCGACCATATGCGAGGATGAGTTTCGTGTCTAAGCACAATAGGGCTGGCTGCAAGTGGCATTGGCCCAGCCTCCAATCTGACTGGAGCCCGTGGGTTGTCATCATCATCGCCCCCTAATGGGACTCATCTGTCCACAGCCACTCCGCCAAAGGCAGCTGCTAGGGAGAGGTCCTGATTGTCTTACTGGTGAAACCTCACACTTCCCCTCCCAGCACAACTAAATGACTGAGTAATAGCTCCATAAATGGCCATCTGATTAGCCTGATCCCGAAAGGAGGAATACACAGGCCGGCAGTGTGTGCAGAGCCGTGCACCGGGATCCCCATCCATCTCTGTCACCCGAGGTGCCCATGTTCATTTTTCAGACCCTGACGGGAGCTGCTAGTCAGTGGTAAAGAGAGTCACAATGGGGCTCTTTGTTCTGTACACATACCAAAGAGCCAGCTCCCCTCCCTTCTCCTTCCCACAAGGGAGGGGGGCTCTGCACAGCGAAGTGGGGGTGTTTCAGGGAAGGAGAAGGCCTGAGTTCAGACAAGAGAGGGGCCTGGAAACTTGGAAGACAGAAGGAAGCAATGTATAAGGAGAACACAGCCAGGAGAATTCCCTGAGAGCAAGACCCTCCTATGCTCTGACCTGTGCTGTAAAAGCATATAATTGCCTTCTGCACACCCACACCTGGGTCATGGAGCAAGCACCCAAGGACCCCTTCCCTAGCCACTAGGAAAGGTAATACTGGGAGGAAAAGGGCCAGCACATGGGCCCTCCCTTGTTCATTCCTCAGAGATTCTCTCATTAGGCCCAGGATATGCATCCTAACCATCCTCTACCACCCTCTGCAACGTCCCCAAGAGCCCACTGCTGTAACCAGCCACGCAATGATGCTGGGCACACCTCCCCTTTTGAGAAAAGGACTTTAAAGCTAGACCAGGCTGAGAAGAAATAAGGTCGGGTCAGATCTGGTCACCTTTGCCCATGAGCACTCAGGTTAAAAGAAATGTCTCCTTGACCATCCACATTTTCTTCTCTGTCCTAGGAAAATCCTGATGAGATTGGAATGATCCAGAAGCAAAATGGATAAAAAATGAGCCCCAAACCAGAAGGAATACACAGACGCTGGGATGCAAAAAAAGAAATCTCTTCCCAGGGAACTGGGAATTAAGCCTGTTTTCCTTGCACATAAAATGGGAATATTAATCCTCACCCAGGCTACAGTTCTCAAGACCTCTGAAAGTGCCCAGCACAGTGCTAGCCATGTGAAGGGCAAGCAGACTGAAAAGGACCCAGAGGCAGATTAAGTTCAGGACAGGGACCAGGCTTGTCCCAGGAGGTTGAAACCTGCTGGATAAGGGTAGAGCTGGAGGGCTCACTGACTCTCAAGTCATGCTGCTCAAAGTTTGTTCAGAGCTGATCAGGAAACCAACAGAGGCAGGAGACTAGCTGAATCAGGGAGCAGGCCTCTTAGCTACCCAGGACCACACAGTGTCCCTGGAAGTAGCATCCTCATCCTGACCCTGATGAAGCCTCCACCTGGTCATACGCCAAGATATAACCTTGGCCCCTCATCAGCCGAGCTTGAACCCTGTCACCAGTCTTGACACTTGATTGCCCTCTCACCTTCAGCATGCGTAAGCCCCAGTCCTATTTGTGGATCCAACACTGTGCCTGCCCATCTGCCTCCTGGAATCTGCTTCTGTCCCCAGGGTCTGGAGGAGAATTTTCTATGGACGACTCTGAGCCCCCCCAAGTCTTGCAGTGGAGAGGAGAGGTATGAATGCTTTAAAACCCAGAAGTCCTTGTCCTGCACCCTATGTGGCAGAAGCCAGGAATATTAGTAATGACCCCTCTCCTCTCATTCCCTTCCATCCCCTTCACAGAAAAGCAAATTTCATAGCCATGTTTTTCTATTCCTAATTAGGTGGGGAGGGCCCAAATGAAGGAGCACAGAAGGCCCTGAGTATAGCCCTTAAGTCAGAATCCACAGGCTGGGTGCACAGTCCAGTTCCATCCCTCTAGAGGAATAATTCCTGATGTCCTCAGAGACCCCCTGGCTACCACCATGGACTCTCCATTCTGGATGTATTTCCTCTGGACTAGGTTACCATTTCTAATTCCCCCTCCAGCCTCTACCCTATCCCGATCCCCAAGGCATTCTGAACACCACTATAACTCCATGCCTTTCCCTCTGCCAGGAACAGTCAGGTATTAGACCCCTCTCCGTCCTCTCTCGAGGCTCAAGAGCCACGTTCAGTACCCAAAACACCTCTGGAAGGGCCGGGATGGCTGGCCTTCTAGGCCTTTAGGGACTGAATTCTCCAATCCCAGCCTCTGCCTCTGATAGGGCCAGGTGCTCAAGTGCTCCCAGGAAGCAGGGGCTGGGAGGAAGGACCACTGTCCTTGTTCCAACTACAGCTGGGTCAAGTGGCAGTCGAGTTGAAAGTCAGGGGTACCAACGGGCAACTAAGAGACTGAGTGCAGGAACTGGGAGGGGAGGTGGGAACCAAATCTAAGCCCACAGCCAGGGCGTGGAACTAGACTGAAGTGGACTTGGTCAAAGCAGGCTGAGGACAAGGAGCAGGCATCCAGGACACTTTCCAGTGTCATCAGAAACGTGAGAGCTCCACAGTAGGCCTGGCGTCTTCATTGATAACAAGCACCTTGGTGATCCTGGTTTGGGAACGACTATGTGAGGCCTGGCTCACAGGCTGCTGGAACCCTCAGGCCTACCCCAGGCCACGGCTTCAGGCTCCCCCAGCATCCCTGGGTGGCATCTGAATTTGCTGCTCCTATAGATAAAATCTGAATCCAAATAAGACTTCCCACCAGCCAGGCATGGGGGCACATGCCTATTATCCCTTGGTAGGCTGAGGCAGAAGATTGTAAGTTCAAGGACAGCCTAGACAACTTAGCGAGACCCTATCAAAATAAAAATAAAAAAGGCTGGGAATGCCATTCAGAGGTAGAGTGCCCCTGGGTTCAATCCACAGTAATGAAAGGCAAAAAAAAGGGCTTCAGGCCAGACTTCTCTAAATTCCAGATTCACATGTGCAGCTGTTCATTTGACATCTCCACTCAGAGGCCTGAGGACCATCTCACATCCAGCATGTCCACTCCCCAGACCCGCTCCTTACATGCTCTTCCTCCACCATTCTTCTCCCCTGTCCACTACAATCACTGTAGTCCCAGACATCATCACTTCCTGCCTGCTAACTGGTCTTCCTGCTTCTACCTTTGCTGCCCTACAATCTAGTCTTGACAGAGCATTCAAAATACCTCAGCCCCAACCCTCTTAGGAACGCCACTTCTCTTGGAGAGAAAGACAAGGTCTAGACAATGATCTGTGAGCTCCATGGGACCTGACCCTGGGTACCATTCTGTCCCTTCGCTTGTGCTGGGCCAATCACACTGTTTTCCTTGCTGCTCTGCAAACATCTAAGCCTCTCCTATGCAGGGCCTATGTATGGGGTTTTCTTCAGTCTGGTTGTTAACTTCCTCACCTTCCTCAAGACTTTGCTCAAAGGTCACCTTCTAAGGAAGTCTCCCCTAACCACTTCACTTCACTTGCAAACCAAACATCTCCCAGCCCCCAACCTCTGGGCATTTCTGATTCCTCTTAAATTGCTCAACTCTCTTTTTTCCCCAAAGGACCTATCAATCTAACATACTGCCTGATTGATTGGTTGATTGATTATAGTTATCCTTGGTTGTTCATCCTCTCCAATAGAATGGAAGCTTATGAGAACAGAAAGATCATTTTCACTGATGGATCCAAGTGCCTGGTACATGATAGTCACTTAATAAATATTTACTGAATGAATGGAACCAGCATGGGTTCTGGAGTCAAACACAGGTTCAAATCTTATCTCTAATTTGTGACTCTGTGACTTTGGTTGATTCACTTCTCACCTCTCAGCTTCAGTTTAGTTTCCACACCTGTAGAACAGAGATTGGGTTATTCAACCCCCACCAGACTGTTGGGAGGACACTCAGTGAGACAAGCCACTTAATGGTAGCTGTTCTAAGGGTGACTGTTTATCTGTACCTGCCGTAGTCAGCATGACGCCAGGATGTAGCTACATCCACAGCATTCAGAGGAGGTCATGGCTCATCTGGCATCTTCCACCATTGGCCGGATATGAAGCATTCAGGGCCTTGGCAGGGGCACCAGTGGAGTCTATAAAATGCTGCCAAAAAGGAAGAGGAATGTTTAGACATTGCAGCCTGCAATTCAGTCCGTGAGGCTGGCTTCTAAGGCTGGCGTTCAGAAGCACGGTTTCCACATGAATGGACTCTCAACAGAGAGGAAATGATTTTAATCAGCCAACGGAACACGAAGGAACATCCATCTTCTATTGTTTAAGGGAAGAATTAATCTCAGGAGTGGGGCATGAAGGTGATGAAGAGAGGAAAGCTGGGGCAGATTTAAATGATAAAGAGAGAATTCTCCATAAAGCAACTCAACAAGAGGGCAAGCAGGGCCCAGACACTGTGGGGCCCATGGTAATATTCTATGTGTGTTCTTTCTGACAGGTGGAACATGGGGTAAAAATTATAACGACAACCTCTGTTGGTATGTTAAAAATCATACCAACAACCTTTACAGATTACAAAACACTTTCATATTCATTGCCTCATATAAGTTTCATAAAATCCATTTGAGGTTGACATTACTCACTTGTTGTACAGATGGGAAGACGAGGAGTCACAGACGCCCTGCTGAAATGGCCTTCAACTTGCTACGAAATCTTTCATTAGCTTATTCACAATAAGCTTTATGTTTCTGTGTTTCTTTTCAACCTTTTTATTGATGAATAGCTTACAGACAGCAAAGCATCCAAAAATGCAATGAACTTGTACTAAGGGAACAGACCCTGAAAGTTGCCAGTAACCCAGCAGCCCTCCCCAACAACAGGTTTCTTCCCAGTCACGCCCTCCTTTCCCCCAGAATAACCTGACATCTATCATCATACATTAGTTCTGTCTCTCCTTTAACATTCTGTAAATGCAGTCATTTGGAATGTATTCTTTTGCTCATCATTATGCTTGCCACATGTAGTTAGAGTTCATTCATTTCCATTGCCGGTTATTTCATTGTCTGAATATAACAAAATCAATTAATGTCTCATGACAAGACATTTGAGTCAAGCTGGCAATCCATCCAGGAGTGAAATTTCTGTGTCATTGTGTGGACAGTGTGCTTACATTTCATGTTCCAAATGGTTAGGAACATAGCTTTCTAGAGTAGCTATGTTCTACAAATTTACCTTCCCCCAGAGTACAAGAGTTTCAGCTGCTCCATATCCTCATCAGCACTTTATATTGTCAGCTTCTCAAGTTTTAGCCATTCTGGTGGGTGTGCAATATTAGTTCACTGGGGTTTTAATTTGAATTAATAACCTTCAGTTCCATTTCCAGTGTTTAATTGGCTCTTTGAATAGCCTCTTTTGTGAAGTAGTTGATCAAGTGTTGGATTCATTTTTTTATTTTCTTTTTTCTTGATTGATATGTGTTATTTATACATTCTGAAAATGAATCCTTTTTAGAAATATAAATTACAAACATGAGGGCTGGGAAGGTTTTCATTTTTCCAGATGGCTAGAGAATTGTCCCACAAAATTCTACCTTTACCGTACGAGATTCTCCAATGTACTGGAGTCTATTTCTGGATTTTCCATATTGTTTTCACCCACCTGCCTACTTCTTCACCAGTATCAAACTGCTTTAATTGCTGAGTTTCAGATGTTTTAGTATCAAATCGGGCTGGCCCCAGTTCTGTAGATTTTTCTTTTCTTTTCTTCTGAATTTTCTGTTATTTTTGCAGATTTTTTTTCAGGATAAACTTTGGTTTTATTTCATCTGATTAAAAAAATCCTGTGAAATTTTAATTGGAATTTCACTTGCATTTATCATTTTGAGACCATGCTCATCTCCATGGTGTTTAATACTACCATCCAATAGCAGGATCTGGCTTCTCATTTGAAGCATCCTTCTATATATCTTTTAAGTGAGATTAGAAGTCACGGTTGGGGTTGTAGCTCAGTGGAAAAGCACTTGCCTAGCATGTGTGAGGCACTGGGTTTGATCCTCAGCACCACATAAAAATAAATAAATAAATAAATAAAGGTATTGTGTCAATCTACAACTAAAAAAATATTTTAAAAAAAGAGATTAGAAGTCTTCTTCATAGGGAGATTGATCAGCTCTGGCTAAATTTATATCCAAATATTTTGCAACTTTCAATATTTTCTATGTCTTGCAACTGGCTATTTTTCACATAGAGCAGAATTGCTGGTCTTGAATATTAGTTAATGTTGAACTCCACCACTTTACTGAATTCTCCTATTATTTCTAGCAGTTCTTCATTTGGCTGACTCAGAATTAGCAAGTATATAGTCACTTTTTGCAAATAATGACACTGGGCTCCCTCCTTTTCAGTATTTTCATGTAGTCTCATGGCACTGACTTGTGCTTGGAGAACAATGCTAAATATTCAGTGAGGTTACCCAAGAGAACACAGAAGGAATTATGCACACAAACCAGTGAACCAGAGGGGATAAAGCAAGGTTGCTCTTCTTCAGCACTCCTGACATCTTAGGCTAGGTAAGTCCTTGTTGAAGGGGACATCCTGCACATTGTAGGATGCTCAGGTGCAACCTCGACCTCCACCCACTAGATTACAACAACTCCACCCCCTGGCTGTGACAATCACGTCTCCAGACATTGCCAAAAGTCCCAAGCTGAGATTTCGAGCAAATCACCTCAGGGCATCTTCTTCTCTGATCTCTTCATTTTAGATTCCCCAGGGCTGTTAGGCCCTTTTAACCTTTTTTTCTTATTCCATTCCTCTTTGTCCTCCAACTCCAAAAATCTAGGATTTTTCCCTGGCCATCTTTTGTGGGTACGATTCTCATCTTGTATGGCCTGAATTTAATGAAAACATCTCTAGTACTTCACCACTATTTCAATTCAAGCTAAGTTTTTAAAATTTTGCTACTGAAGATATCACTTTCAGTCAGTTACAGTATTTTCAGGAGCAAATAATAGAAAATCAATTCAGATTGGCTTACACAATAAAAAGAATCCATAAGCTTGCATAAAAATAGTGCAAAGATATATAAGTTTCAGGTGCAGCTTGGTCAGGGCTACAGTTTCATTTCCCTGTAACTCTGAGCTTTACCCTCTTCATGCCAACTGTTGTCTGCTTGATTTTCCTCTTGGGGAAAAACTTGTCTGCCCTGTTTCAGACCTATTTACCCAGGTTATATGCAAAATATATATTACAAAAATCCAGAAGTACAGGATTTTTCCCAGGGCATGGGTACTTTTGTGGAGATATATATATATATATATATATATATATATATATAGTGTCTATATATATATATAGTGTCTAAAATAGATAGATACTATGTACAGATTATATATATATGTGTGTATGTGTATGTGTGTTTATATATATATAAACACATATATATATGTGTGTGTGTGTGTGTATATATATATATATATATATATATATATATATATATATATACCAGAAGAAGGAAAAGGTTGGTTCTCTTCCTCCAAACTACTTTGGGGTGGGGGGGAAGTCCTAGTCTTTACTCTGATTAGAACATCTTAGGTCTCTTTTTTCAAATCTCAGCTAATCACTGTGGTCAATCAAGTGATAGATCTGAACCAATCACTGTAGTGAGCTATTGTTCACCCTTAACTGTTCCCTGTAGTGATGGTATTATACTAACCGATCTAGGGCTACTGGTAGCCTCTCTTAAGGCAGGGGTAAGCAACAGTTCAACCCAAACCCTTGACTACCCACAATGGAGGAAGGATGGATAGAGAGTGGACAATCCACTACCCATCCCTGTTCTTTAAGGCTAGTTAGATCTAAGTTATTAGTGAATACTGAATTCTGTTAAAATTCATTTTTGCCACCTATTCAGTCGACCCTCTGGTGTTTTTTCCCCTTTGATATATTAATATATTATATTATTAGATTTCATAATTTTGAAAGGCCTGTGAATTGGAGGAGGTTCCCTAATTGAATGTAGTGTTTTATTCTTTAAATATGCTGGGGAATTTTCTGCCATTTTTTCATTTAAATTCCTTTTTAGAGTGGTCATAGTAAGACTAGCTTAACATTTTCTATTTCTGTGCTAACATTGTCAATTTGGTATCTCTGCTATACTAGTTTTGAAAAAAAAAAACTAATTTGGAATCCATCCTTATTTCTCTAGGCTCTGGTAGAGTTTAAATAGTATCAGAATCATCTGTTACTTGAACATTTGAAAGAACTTACCTTTGAGACCATCTGGCCCTGGTGCTTTTGTGGAGAATTTGCTTTTTTATAAACTATCTAAATTTCTTCCATTGTTTTTAGTCTATTTAGGTTTTTCATCTCTCATGGAGTCATTTCGATCATTTATGGTTCCTAGAAAATTTCTAGTTTACTTCTCTTTTTAAATTACTTTGACTAAATTTTTTATTAAATTTTTCTATTTTAAAATTTTCCTTTGGATCTGTAATACTTTCTCTTATTTGTTTCTAAGGAAGTGCATTTGTGCTATTTTCTAATGATTTGTCAATTTTATTGTGCTTCCTCCCACATAAACTACTTCTTACATTTTTCAGTTTTACCATTTTTGTTTTCTAACTTATTCATGCATTTTTTCTAATTTTCCTGAACTTATTAGGTTGATCTTTCCTAACTGTTTGAAGTAGCTGCTTAGTTCACTTGTTTTAGTTTTTTCATGTAAGACAAGAAATAGTAGGCTCCTAGATTGCTGGGTTTGACTGAATAAACAAGATATTCTAATTATCAGATGCCCAAGTGAGATGAAAAATGGAGTACTATGCAGAATATCTAAATGAGGTCGTCAGGAACTAGTTAGGAGAATGACCACCATCTGGATATAATGAGATGGAGCAATGAGTTTCAGAAGACACTTTGGAAGAGCATGTATTTGCAGAGAGCTCTGTTTTAAGTCAGATCTCACATTAAGGATGGCATGGTCAATGTAATCTCCTGAACCCAAGTAGTGGAAAGGTGAGAGGAGAGTTTATGGGTTCTCTGCAGCTAGAGGCACAAAGAACAGGTACCTGACCCACCCTTGAGAAAGTGTTATGGTTTGGATATGAAATGTCCCCCAAAACTCATGTGTAAGACAATGCAAGAAAGTTCAGAGGTGAAATGTTTAGATTATGAGAGTTGTAACCTGATCAGTGGATCAATCCACTGACATGTATTAACTGGGTGATATCTGTAGGCAGGTAGATTATTACTTGAGAAGATAGATCACTGGGGGTGTGCTTTTGGGGTTTATATTTTGTCCCTAGTGAATGAGCTCTCTCTGCTTCCTGGTGCCATATCCTGAGCCATTTTCCTTTGCCATGCTCTTCCGCCATGATGTTCTGTCTCACCTTGGGCCCAGAGGTGCAGAGTTGGCGAACCATGGACTGAGCCTCTGAACTTAGGAGCTCCAAATAAACTTTTCCTCCTCTTATTGTTCATGTCAAGTCTTTTGGCCACAGCAACCAAAAAGCTGACTAAAACACATAGCATTTCCATCAATGGAAAATGAAGCTGAGGGGGACCATAGAAAGCCAAAGAAAAGGCTGTGCCAGAGAAATACAACTTGCAGATGAAGGATCCAGTGCAGGAACCTCTTAAGAAATCAGGAAAGTGCTCACAAGAAAGAGCTGAATTTGCCTAGAGCAATGGTGTGCTTAAGCTACGCAGTGGGCGGAGGCAGGACGATTGCAAGTTCAAGTTCAGCCTCTGCAACTTAGCAAGACGTGGTCTCAAAATGTTGAAAAAAGGATGGGTAGGTGATAATGTAGTTCAGTGGTAGAGTACTCACCTAGCATATGAGAGAGCCTAGGTTCAAACCCCAGCATAGAAAAAAAATTTAAATTTAACCACATTAACCATATTTTAAATGCTAAGCACATGAGGCCACCTTAGGGGAGTTCTAGTTAAGAAAGAGTTTTCTGGACGCCATTTCTTTTCCCTCCTTTCTCTCAGCTTCAAACCAAAGTGGTTTGTGGGTGAAGGTGGAAAGGCAAGTATCAGAAACCATCTTAATTACTTAAAACTATTATTACAGTTTGAATATCAGCTAAGTCTATGTGGTAAAAGCTTGATCCCAGCTTGGTACGTAGTGGGTGGAGAAAATGTTGAGAGGTGGGGTGTAGTTGTAGGTCTTTGGGTCACTGGGCACATGCCCTGGAAGGAGATTCCTCTTGTTCACTTCCCAGCCATGAGGTGACCAGTTTTGCTTTACCACATGCTCCCCCACAAGAGGTACTGCCTTGCCACAGCCGAAAAGCAATGAGACCAACTAATCATGGACTTAAATGTTCAAATCTGTGAACCAAAACAAACCTTTTCTCTTTACAAGCTGATTGTCTCAGATATGTGTTATCATGATGGAAAGCTGACTGACACAACTATATTTGGGTTCTGAAGTGGTTATGTAAAAAAAATGTAACTACCTGAGAGTTACTAGAAAAGTAATGCGTACACATGTTTATTGACCACTGAGTAGATTAATAGGGCAATCAAAATAAAGAGGTTTACTAATTAAATGAGTCCTACTTGTTCAACTACTGGTTATGCTTATTTGGTTATATAAATGTTTAAGAGTAAAATTTTTCTTCAAGCTATATTTCTAAGCATCAACATTTAGTATTTTTGTCCTCTCTATTCTTATCCTCAAGATATTTTTTTTCAGTTTCAGGTTTAATTTATTCTTTGATGCAGAACTTATTTGCAAAAGAGTTTTTCTTTTTAGTACCTAAGAGGTTGATTTGTGTGTGTTGAGGGGGTATTATCTTTATTTTACTTTTAAATCTTACTATATCAAAGTCTGATAACATGAATAAGACTCTGGAGTCTTAACTTACACAAAAGTTAGGTTTTTTATTTTGTTTTGTTTTGTTTTGTTCTTTTGTTTTATTTTTGCAATGCTGGGAATTAAATCCAGGGGTGCTCTACCACTGAACTACATCCCCAGTCCTTTTTATTTATTTATTTTTTATTTTAAGACAGGGTGTCACCAAGTTGCCCAGGCTGACCTTAAACTTGTGATCCTCCTGCCTCAGCCGCCTGAGTAGCTGGGATTACAGGTGTGTGCCATCCCCTGGCACACAACATTTTGTTCTAAGGAGAAAATGTTATATGAGTTTCACCCCAATTAATGCACATTCAGATTCTCCTACATTTTTGCTTGATTATGCTTTATTCCCTATTTCCTTTCCTCCTCTGGAGACCTTCAATACTTTCTCTCTACTTCTAATGATTTGAAATGTCACAGTAGTTTGTCTTTTTTTTTTTTTTTTTTTGGTACTGAGGATTGAACTCAGGGGTACTCGACCACTGAGTCACATCCCCAGCCCTATTTTGTGTTTTATGTAGAGACAGGGTCTCACTGAGTTGTTTAGCACCTCACCCTTGCTGAGGCTGGCTTTGAACTTGCGATTCTCCTGTCTCAGCTTCCCAAAGTACTGAGATTACAGGCGTGCGCCACAATAGTTTGTCTTAATGTGGGTCCTTTGCTATTTATTATGCTGGTTCTTTGGACACTTTTGCCCTCTTGGGACAAAGGGCATTTTCTCTTATTATTTCTTTCATCAGCTGTGTCTGTTTTCTCCCTCATCCTGGGACTTCTATTGAGTTCTGGACTCCCTGGTTCATTTAGTATGAGAGATGTTCTCTCATACTTCCCTTACTTCTTTTTTCTTACAGATTTCTTCCCGTTTAGCCTCCAATCCTACTCATTTGAAAAACAGAAACCAACACCTGAAAACATTATACTAAGTGAAAGAAGCCAGACACACAAGGTCAGATAGCTTATGATTCCATCTACATGAGATGTCCAGAGTAGGCAAATCCACAGAGAGAAAGCAGATTAGAAGTTGACAGGGTCTGGGGAGGTGATGGGGAGTGACTGCTTAATGGGTACAGAGTCTTCTCTGGAGTGATGAAAATGTTTTGGAACTAGAGAAAAGTGATAGTTGCACAACATTGTGAACTAAATGCCACTGAATGTATACTTTAAAATGGTTAATTTTGTGTTATGTTAGTTTCACCCCAATTTAAAAAAAATAATTTTTTTATAAAAGAAGTGTAGCAAAAAAGAAGAAATCAGCAATCATGCTTTAATTTCCAATATCTCTTTCTGGTTCTCTTAATTTTATTTTCCATGGCACCCATTTTATTGTTGGTTTAATGAAAGTAATATCCTCTCAAGTACCTCTGAGGACACCCTTTAAACTTTTTATTTTCTTTTGTTGCCTATATGACTTTAGTTGACTCTAAAATTATCTTATAAATATTTATTTTTGTTTTCTTTTTATTAGAGGTTGTGATAGTTTTAAAATACACTCACAAATTTTTTGATCCTCCTCCCTTCAAAAGGTAAAGCCTAATAAGCCTAATTATCCTGCCACCTAGAGTAGACTTAGTATCTTGTTTCTAATGAATAGAAGAAAATGAAAATGATGATGTGTAATATCCAACCCTGGTTTATACAAAGCTTCCTCTTTGCTGTCTCCCAGATTGCTCACTCTTAGGAAATCCAGGTGCCGAGCCATGAAGACCCTCAAGTAACTCTTTGGTAATATCCACATGGTGAGCAGCTGAGGCCTCCCACCAATAGCCAACAAGGATCCAAGGCCTCTGCCCACCACCAAGTGAGGGATGCATCATGGAAGCAGATCCTTCTGCCTTAAGACTAGCACTTTATAAAAGACTTTGAGCCAGAACCACCCTGAAAGGCCACTCCCAAATACCTGGCCCACAGAAATTGTGAGATAATAAATGATTGTTGTTTTAAGCTGCTAAGGTTGGGTAATAATGTGCTACTCAGCAATGAATAACGTGCAGAAGCTCCCTTCAAATGTTTGGTAATGCTTTGTTGAGGTTTTTTTTTTCCAAGAATGAGGGTATCTAAAGTTGTGAGAAGCTCTGAACACATGGACAAGGCTCATCACTTTAGTGTGATTAAGTAGAAAGATGGCCATCACACTGAAGACCTACTAAATGATAAGAGGAGATCTCACAACAGGTTTCTAAAAAACAAAAACTCTATGAGAGCTGGGAATATAGCTCAGTTGGTAGAACACTTGCTTAGCTTGCACAAGGCTTTGGGTTCAATCCCCAGCATCACCAAAAAAAAACAAAAGAGAGAGAGAGAGACAGAGAGACAGAGAGAGAGAGAACTCTGATGGCTGCCAGACTGTATTAGTCTGCTTTCTGATGCTGTGATAAAATACTTGAGAAAAATAAACTTAAAAAGAGGAAAAGTTTATTTTGGCTCATGGTTTTAGAGGTTTGAGTCCATGGCCATTTGGCTGCTCCACTTTGGGGCTGTGGCAAGGCAATACATCATGGCAGAAGCATGTAGCAAGCAGAGAAAACCTTTTTCCCTCATAGTGGCTAAGAAGCAAAAGAGACAGGAAGGCATTGGAGCCCCAGGTCCCCTTGAGGGCATGCCCCCAATGGGCTAACTTCCTCCTGCTAGGCTAGGCTTCACCTCTTAAAGGTTCTACCACTTCCCAATAGTACTATAGGCTTGTCTTCAATACATGGCCTTTGGGGTACATTTAAGATTCAAGCTATAACAGATTTTCTGTGGAAGGAAAAGGGAAAGAGGAACTGAGTGGGAAGATACTGAATTAATCCCAATTTTCAGCCTGTTATCCCACTCAGTTTACTTGGGTTTTAGGATTTCACATCTCTCTGGGTCCTAGTAGGCAAATAGGCACCTTCTCATCTGTGTACTCCTCCACTTGGACTCTGCACTGCAGCTTTCTTCACCCTTCATTGTCAATCACCACCATTCTATCTTAAGGGAACCTGCCAGTCTCCTCTCTCTTGCTGGGTTTTCACCTGCTTCTCTTTGACATTGGTGATTGCAATTTTTGCTGCTTTTACTATTACTTTAGCAGGTCCTGGAGGAAGAGAAGACAGTGTCTAGTCATTTAACCACAATTTTCTTTACTCTTAATCCTTGCATCACTTTATTTATAGTTCAATTTGTTTCTTAACCAAATAAGAATCTGAATTGTGATAACCAAATTTGTCTCATTTATTTTCTCTAAATCATAGCCATATTTAATCTTGTATCTAAATTTGTGTTGTTTTAAATGCTTTTTGGTGCTCATCATTTCCTATGTGGATTGTCTCATTTGTTTTATTTGAGTGTATGTTTTCTTCCTTCTGAATTGGAAAGTACACAAGATCCATTCCAGTCTTCTAATAGTTGTCTTTATAATTTATGAGGGATATTTAATCTATGCATTTTAGATGTCTTAATGCCTTGCTCTAAAAGAAAGACACCATAGTTTTGATGTTGAATGTCCCCTAAAGGCCCATGTGTTAACAGCTTAGTCTCCCAGGTAGTGCTATTGGGAGGTGGTAGAAGCTCTAGGAGGTGGAGCCTTGTGGAAGATCTTTAGGTTATTGGTATCATGACCTTGAAGGAGATTGTTGGACTCCAGCCCTTTCCTCTTCCTCCTTTACTTCCTGGCCATAAAGTGAGCAGTTTTCTCTACCATGGGCTTCAGCCATTACGATCTAGCACCCCAACCAGAGGCCTAAAAGTAATGGGTCTGCCTGATTGTGGGCTGAAACCTCTAAAACCAAGAGATTAAATAACTTTTTTCTCTTTGTAGTTTAATTATCTCCAGTACTTTGTTGTAGCAACAGAAAGCTGACTGGCACAAGGGCTCAACCTTTTTTTTTTTCCTACAAAGAGCCAGATAGTAAGTATTTTAAACTTTGGGAGCCGTGTGTTTCTGTCACAGCTTCTCACATCTGCTGTAGTAGAATGAGAACTGCTATAGACAACACATAAATGAAGGAGGATGATTCTATTTTCCAATAGAAATTTATTTACAAAAACAGGTGGCAAGAGAAAAAAATTAAAAAACAGGTGGCAAGTCCAATCTGGCCCATAGGCCCTCATTTACCTATTTCTGCTCTAAAAGATAAGAAAATGATCACATCATCCTTCGTTGTGTTGATATTGTTCAATGCTATACAAAATACTGACATTGGGGAAGAAGTGGAGAAGGGAACGTGGAACCTATCTGTACAATTCTTTGCAACTTCCTATGAATCTGTAATCACTTCAAAGCAAAAAGTGGTTTTAAAGTACAAGGAATTGAAATAATGAAGGGAATATCATCTTAACAAGAGCAACCTTGAACAAGGTTGGGATTGTGCAGTGGTTTGTACAAAGATAAACACCCCAGTAGGGCCCAGGCTGATAAACCATCCTAGTTTTCTACCAGGGAAAACAAGCAATTTATCACAAGACCTTCAGCAACTTAGTGAGACCCAAATTGTTTTTTAAAAAAGGGCTGAAAATGTAGCTCAGTGGCAGAGTACTCCCAAGGTTTAATCCCTAGCACAGTAAAGAATATAAAGAATATGAAGACACAGGAAAAACAATTTTGACATGACAATAAGTGGAAAAAACGGCTAAAAATCCAAACTTACAGTTAAATACTATAAACAGTATAGAGAAAAAGGACAGAAAAGAATGTACCAAAATATGAACAGGAAATCAATTAAAAATGGAAATTTTGATGGCTTTTCCCCTTGATAATTAAATTTTCTATAGTTATATTATGTATAAATTTTCTATAGTCATATTATGGTGTCTTTATGATCAATTTCTATATACATGAGAAGGTACATTTTTAACTAGTTACATTATTTATAAGAATCAAATCAGAAAGATAAAGACTCTCAGGACTTCGTCTCATAAATGATTCAGGATCCAGCAGAACTGCCTGGAAAGGGCCAGACTAAGACAAAGTGGTCTTGCTCATCATCCTTCAGTACTTGAACCCTGTCATTAGTGAGAAAAATGAGTCTTATTCCTCATGACTCTGGAGAACAGAATGAAGACTAGCAGGGAAATGTCCCTCTACTTAGCATAAGAGATTCTCCAATAGAAAATCTTCCCAGCAAGAACTTGGGCTGCCTGTTAGGTGGACAGCACCCCATTTATAGAGGTGCTCAAGCCAAGGTCAGAGCTGTGGGTCTCTGACATCAAGAAGGTGGTAACTGAAGTTGAAGAACTGAGCACAGTGGTGTGTGCACCTGTAGTCCCAGCTACTTGGGAATCTGAGGTGGGAGGATAACTTGAGCCCACAAGTTCAAGTTCAAGACCTGTCTGGGTAACATTGAGACCCCATATCAAAAAAAAAAAAAAAGGTGGAAAAAAAAGGAAGCAGAAATAGAATTAAATAGGTGGTTGAGATGGAGTCAGAAGCTTCTGTGGACCTGAGGTCTCTCAGTTTACTATACCAGGGGCCACCCATCACTCCAGAGGGTTCATCAAAGGAATCAGAATATGAAGGAAATTCCACAACATAGTAATTATGATAGAACATAGGAGCCAGAGGAGCCTAGAGGCCATTTAGGCTAGTGTCCCCCATTGCCTATGAGGCAATAAGAGAATCAGAGAGGGCCATCATGTACTTAGGGCACACAGCTAGTGTGTTCAGAGATGTTCAAGTGTGCAGCCCAGGTAGCTGACTCCCAGGCCACCCACCCATTGCTACAGTGCCTCCAGGGTGGCAGACTCCCACTCCAGCCATGCACCATTGGGCATTTCTGCTTTCTAGAAATGAGGATAAAATCAGCAAGGACTGGGTCCCCTCATGTGGAAAATGAAAACAGAAACATCCAGAGTCAGAACAAAAAGATGATGGCTATGCCACTCTGACTTCCTCACTTTACTCTTTGTAACACACACACACACACACACACACACACACAACTGGTTTTCTGGGAAGAAATTAATGACCCTAGGCTGCTAGTTGTTCTTTCATTCTAGTGACAAAAAGCACTAGTGATCATTCCGATTTCATATGCAGTCAATATTAGAATGAAGGTGATATTTGGAAAGAATAAAATGTCTATCTGAGCCCATGCACCACATCGCCCAGAGGTGAGAATGGAATGCACCCGTTTCATATTGCATTCCAAGGAAATGCCCTTCTGTAATAAAAACAACTGTGTCCATGTCGCTGGGTTGAGGCAAAGGAGCCGCAGCATATCTTGAGGAAACGCAAGAAGAATCGATCAATAAAAAGCATCTAGGCACTGCATTCCTGAAGCCCTTTCTGTATTCATTTATCCTGGACTTTGGAGTGATTATATTAGGATCTTTTTCCCAAGGAATCTGGGAAAATAAACAATTTTGCAGCCTAATTCTCTTTCCTGAAAGGCTTGTGTTTCTTCAAATGTGTGTTTGTTGTTGATTTGAGCCTCCCAGGCAGCCTCAGGATCATTCATGATGACTTTATCATTGGCAACAGATGACTTAGGGCTGCAGCGGCTTCTCATGAGTGGGCCTTCCAGCTTCTGGTTGCAAGTAGCACAAGGAAAATTATCTGGCCCTTCTGAGAGCCATGACCAAGAGCTGATTTGTCATCTCAAAGTCCTCAGAAGAAATGCAACTTTGAGGCTGATGAGCCATCCCTAGCCCACCACAGGGTGAACAAGGCCTGGCAGCTTCTCCCAGTCTTGAAAACAGAAGTTTGAGATGATTGTAAATTCATATGCAGTTGTAAGAAATAATACATGATGATCCCTGTACCCCTGGCCAAGCTTCTCCCAATGATAACATTTCACAAAACTATAGTATGATATCATCATTAGGATCTTGGCACTGATATAATCCATTGACCTTGTCCAGAGTTCCCTTGTTTTACTGACCTCATTTGTGTGTGAGCGTATGTGTTAAGTTCTGCATAATTTTATCTGTGTAGGTTCATGCACCCAACACCACAGTCAAGATCCTGAGGGCTGGGGTTGTGGCTCAATGGTAGAATGCTTGCTTCACATATGTGAGGCACTGGGTTCAATTCTCAGCACCGCATATAAATAAATGAATAAAATAAAGGTCCATCAACAACTAAAAAAATATTTTTTAAAAAAAGATCCTGAATAATGCCTTCTTTCTACCTACCATCATCCCCAACATCCATAGCCCCTGGTAATCACTAGTCTGTTCTCCATATCTCAAATTTATCAAAAATTATTCAATTTATCCAAAATGGTGGAATCATACAGAACACAGCCTTTGGGGATTGTTTTTTCCCATTTCACATAATTCTCTGGAGGATCATCCAGGTGGTTGGGTGGAGCAATGGTCTCCTTCTTTTTAGTGCTGAGTGTTACACCACAATATGGGTACACCCACTAGTTTAACTGTTCACTGTAGAGGAACATCTGATTCTGGGCTTCAGCCATTACAATAAGCTGACCTAAAATTCATGCACAGGTTTTAGTGTGCATCTAAGTTTTCATTTCTCTGGGATAAAAAAAACAGAAGTGCAATTGTATGGTGGTTGCATGTTTAGTTTTTGGAAGAAACTGACAAAATGCTTTTTTTTTTTGGTACTGGGGATTGAACTCAGGGGTACCCGACCACTGAGCCACACCCCCAGCCCTACTTTGTGTTTTATGTAGAGACAAGGTCTCACTGAGTTGCTTAGCGCCTTGCCATTGCTGAGGCTGGCTTTGAACTCATGATTCTCCTGTCTCAGACTCCCAAAGTGCAGGGATTACAGGTGTGCGCCACCATGCCCAGCTGATAAAATGTTTTTCTCAGGGGCTGTGCCATTACGCGTTCACCAGCAAGAGATGAGTGATCTAGTCTCTCTATGTCCTCACCACCATGTGACCTTGTCACTATTTTTTTTTAACTTTATCCATGGATGCCGATATCTTGGAGGTTTAATTTGCATTTCCCTAATGGCTAATGGTGTTGAACGGTTTTTCCTATATTTATTGGTCATCTGTATATCTGCTCAGGCAAAATGTCTGTTCATTGAGGCTACTTCCTAATTGGGAGGTTTGGGAGGTTTATTGTTGCTCTCTGCTCTTTACAGTCTTGATCGTACAAGGTAAATTTCACCACAAGCACAAACTACCACGCTGGCCTTGCCTCACAGGCAACACCCAGCCCACCACAGAGAAAAAGCCATCTCTTCCCCTCCTTCCTTAACTCTTACCTGGACATTGTCATGGAGAAAGGGCCTTGCAACAAGCCTCAGGAGAGTGAATTTGAGTCCCAGCTTGGCCACAAACCTGCTATGCCATCTGGGGCCCAGTCTTCTTTTTCTGGCCTTTATTTTCAAATCTGTAAAATGAAGATGTCGGATGTAGTGATCTCTGGCATCCTAGAGCCTGGTTTCTTTCTTGTTCCTATCTCTGGGTTGGGCACACCACCAGAGGGGCCAACATTTTTATTTATCTTTTTTTTATTTGTTCTTTTTTGTTATACATGACAGTAGAATGTTATCATATCATACATATGTGGAGTATAACTTCCCATTCTTGTGGTTGTACATGATGTGGAGTTACACTGGTCATGTATTCACATACAAACATAGGAAGGTTATGACTGATTCATTTCACTGTCTTTCCCATTCACACCCCATTCCCTTCCCCCGATTCCCCCCATCCAATCCAGTGAAACTTCACTACTCCTCTTCACTCCACACCCCACCTCACCCCCGTCTCTTGTGAGTCAGCACCCACATATCAGAGAGAACATTTGGCCTTTTTAGGGATTGCTTATTTCACTTAGCATAATAGACCAACATTTTTGCAAAGAGAGAGGCAGCTGATTGCACTCTGGCTATTTGGCTCTGGCCAACACCAAGCTCCCTTCTCTTGGTTAGCAGCACTGGACACCCAGGCAGGCATCAACTCTCCCCCCATCCATCATGGTGCTTCAGAGAAAGTCGAACCTAGCTACCAGCTCCTGATCCCTCCCCCATCATGGCCACATGACCAGCCCTAAACGAATCAGGGTGTCTCCAACCCAGGAATTTCATTTATGGATCGAAGGCAAAAATACCATCTTTCCCAGGGAACATGAACCAGGGAGCACATAATTCCCCCAAATTAGCAGACTTCTTAGGACCTTAGGGGAGGTTCCTACTCAGAAAAGAACTAACATGGAGGAGGTTGACATGAGAAATAAAGAACCTGGGTCCTGGTCCCATCATCGGAGGCCCTAGGATGAAGGCTGGCTCTATCATGAACCAAGATAATTAACTTTAGCAGTGAGATTTCTGTTAATTGCATCCAAAAAGAGTCCCAGTGTGTACAGATGCCCTCCGGAAATCCTGACCACTTGGAGTAATTCAGGGACACCTCCCAGTTTCTGGGAATAGGGCATCTGCATTCAGAAATGCTGTCACATGTATTAAGTGTGGGCTATGCTTTCCTTTCTCTTTCATGTCTTTAAAAATGTCCTGCCTTTATCTTGCTTGCAGCTCTGCAAATGCAGAGCCCAGACCTCAATATACTGCCTGCTCTCTGCCTAACATCTTCCCTGGTGTGCAGACCAAGGAGACAGCACTTCTGTTCCTCACGACAAGGTGCCCACCCTGAGAGGGCCTTGGGAGGGTGACGCAGGCCAGTGCCCTGTGCAGTCAGGTGCTCAAGGAGCAACTCATTCTCGAGACCACCCTGCTTTGTGACCTTCACAGCTGCACATGCTCAGGCTTCCTCTGATGGAGTATTCACTGCCTGCGGTGACTCCTCCTTTCCATCCAGACTCACAAATAAGCACCTCTAACCTACCTGCAGCTGCATGTGGTGAATGAGGCCCCTGTCCTTCGAGGGGCCTCTTGAGAGTTTGTCCATCCCATAGCTATAACCACCACTTATTTCTCTGTCCCACTCCCCAACCCAACACTGCTCCCTGGCAAACAAAACTAAGCTATCTGCCCAGTGGCTTGTGTCACAGCCTGAAGCATATCAAGGGCCTGACACCTGCTTGTTGAATTCATAACCTCAGTGTACCAATCCATGCAGTGGGCACATTTATTTTCTCCACCAACACCCTTATCTGGGTTCTAGTGCCAGTTCAGTAACACCCAGGGAAACACCAGAACCCGTCTGTGTGTTTTTGGCCTCCGCCTCTGCTCACGTCGTGGCAGCAGCCTTAGTGAAAACTCAGCCCTGACAGCTGAGCATGGTGTGGGAGGACCCTGGATCTGGATCTTTGGGCATTTGGGCTGTGTCAGCAGCTGGGACAGTCTATGGCTTTGGCCAGGCTCAGTCTGGAAGAGTGCCGTTTTGTTTTGCTGACAGTCCCCGCTTTAGGGTCAGACTGACCCTGTGGTCCTGCCCTCATTAGCACCATATTCTGACCTCTGAACTGACAGGTCACTTCTAAGTTCAGCTCAATGCATTCCAATTCTCCCAATTATAATTCCAAAGAGAGGATTTCCTTTAAACACTAGACCAGCACTTCCTGAGACAGGAGCTAAAGAGGATTCATCTCTGGGGACTCCACCCACTTCCTCCCTCCCACCCCCTACTCCAGGGAAAACACACAGGTGAGCAGGCAGCATTTTTTCAGTCCAATGAAATGAGGTCTCTCTCCACATGGAGCCACATGTTTGCTGTGCTCAAACACAATGAAGATAGCTGTCATTTAATTCCTTCCATCTCCATGTTGGGTTTTTGGTACTGGAGATTGAATTCAGGGGCACTCAACCACTGAACCACATCCCCAGCCCTATTTTGTGCTTTATGTAGAGACAGGGTCTCACTGAGTTGCTTAGTGCCTCGCCATTGCTGAGGCTGGCTTTGAACTTGCGATTCTCCTGTCTCAGCCTCCCAAAGTGCTGGGATTACAGGCTTGTGCCACCGCGCCCGGCTATCGTGTTTTGAACGGTGGGATTCTACAGCCAAGTGGATTCCACAGTCCTCGAATCTCTACTATGTGCTATGAGCACATGAGTAATGAGACCACTTGAGGCTGCTTTAGAGTCCAAAGGAAAGGCCTTCGGCTCAATCTTAGAAGATCCTGGAAGGCTTTCTGGAGGAAGTGGCATCTAAGATGAGACCCAAAGGATAAATGGGATTAGGCAGGAGATGAAGGAAAAGAGGAGAGGGAAAAGAAGCATTCCATCCAAAGACCTGGTGGCAAGAAACAGCTGATGCAAACAGGGAACTTGAAGTATTTGGGATGACATTTGGGCAGAGGATGAGAAAGGAGGAGAGGCACAGGAGTCAATCTAAGGGGCAAGCAGGACCACAGCATGGAGACGCCTTTGGATGTCATCAGAAGGACAAGGGAAGCCATGGCTACTTTTGAAACAGGAGAGTGGCATGAACAGATTCCACTTTACAATACTCTCTGGCTACAAGGTGGAAAATGAATTGCGAAGTACCAGGACTAGAAGCCATGAGGCCAAGTTAACAGGGTAGTGTTTTGGAGAAATGCGCACACACAGATTACAAAGCAAGCTTCTCTGAAGTTCAAGGAAGGAAATGAAAGTTCTCTGGCCCTAGAGATGTGGGTGACTGGGCACAGCTGCCTGACACTGACCTGGGCGGCAGGGAGGGTGGAGGAGGGCAGCAGCAAGATTCCAACTGTGGGAAGGTGGGAACTTCAGCCTGGCCTCCCATATTGGCCACAATGGCTGTTCCCTAAGTGAGACCTGGATGCAGCAAAGAATTCCCAAGACCCAAAAGGCCCTGTGTCCCTATGATGGGTCCACTCAGTCATGCCTACAAGGGTGTGGCCTCACAGGGAGCATCAGGAAGGCAGGGCTGCTGGAGCCAAGAGCACCCTCTGCATGGAGCATCCTCAGCATGGGGGCGGGGGGAGCTTCAGGACACAGAGCCACAGTCCTACTCTCAAGTTGCTGAAAAGACTGAGCTTGACACAAAAAGCAAAAGGAAATAGCCACTCACTGAAGTCAAGTGCACACTCTCTCAACAAGGGTCCCTCAATATCCCTGCCATTGCCGAGGTTCCCCCAGGCATCTCTCCCTTGATTTCATTCTCCCAAACACATTATGGAGGGAAGAGAAGTATGCTCATTAAAAAGAAAAGGCTGGGGGAAATGATCTGTCCCCTCTATGAGTGTTTAGTCTCACTGGGGAGAATCTGAGTTGAGCACAGAAAATGACAGTGCACTATTTCTACATGTCTAAATACACAGATGCTTAGTATTGCATATAGCTGACTAAACTTTCTCTTTGCCTTTTGGATTATTGGTCATAGTAAGTGTGACTCAAAACCTGAGACATCTCACTGGAAAGAGAAGTATGGCTTTAAGATCCAGAATAGCATAATGGTCAAACGTTCCAGAAATCATCAAAGCTGGATTTCATCTTGGCCATTGTAACAAAAGCTAGGTGATCTCAGGTGAGTTAGCCAACATCTCTGAGTTTCAGAGCTTCTAGATGAAACAAGGATATCATTATTATTTACTCCATAAAGTTTGATATGATGATTCCCTCAAGAAATCACTTAAATGAAATGATGTCCAAAAAGTTCTTAGGACAGCCAAGCACAGTGGCGCATGCCTATAATCCCAGCGGCTCAGGAGGCTGAGGCAGAAAGATTGGGAGTTCAAAGCCAGCTTCAGCAAAAGCGAGGCACTAAGCAACTCAGTGAGACCCTGTCTCTAAATAAAATACAAAATAGGGCTGGGGATGTGGTTCAATGGTCGAGTGCCCCTGAGTTCAATCCCCAGTCCCTCATCCCCACAAAAAAAGTGCATAAGACAGAGTAAGGGTAGCAGCTGTGAATATTTAGAGAGTAGCACTGGTTGGGGACAGTTGTGAGTTTCCATTCTGTGTTAAAGCCTACATGCGGCCTTTAGATACTGAGGAAGGTGGATCCAGAATAGCATAAAGTGAGAACAGCCTTCCCAAAAGGAGGCTGCCCATTGTCTTAGCCTGCGCAGGCTACCATAACAAAATAGCCCAAACTAAGTGGTTTAAACAGCATACATTTATTTTCTCATAATTCTGAAGGCAGAAAGTCTAATATCAGGGTGCCGGCATGGTTGATCTTCTTATGAGGCCTCTCCTCCTGGCTTGTAGACAGCTGTCAACTCACCCTGTGTCCACATAGGCTCTTTTTTGTGCATGAGAAAAGACAGAGAGAGAAAAGCACTCTCTGGTGTCTCACATAAGGGCACTGATGCTGTTGGATCAGGGCCCCACTCTTCTAACTTCATTTAACCTTAAGTACTTCTTTACGAGCCCCACTTTCCAGACACAGCTACCATAGGGCTTCCCTACATGAATTTGAGAAGGGAAAGAAAATGCGCAGTCCCTAACACGTAGTTTGGACGTGATGATGGGAGTAACCAAGCCTGAAGGTTGCCTGCCCGGCCCCTCTCATTGTTGCATGATCATTCTGGAAAACAAGACCTGTCTCCCTACTGCAGAGAGACACACAATATTGAAATTGCTCCCCCTAATCTTTATGCGATTGCCTTCTCCCTGATAGAAATATTGCCTCTTGCTGAGTATTTATTGTCTGCTTCTCTCCAAAGTATTGACTTTATGTAACAGTTTGATATACATCAAATCCTTTACGGATTTAATAAACTCCTCTGGTCAGCCTTCTGTTGTGAACACAATGAGATTTATGGTCGTCTTGGTGTAAAACCCTTTTTCCTTGAAATTTTCTACTTCCAGATATCAAAAGATAAGAAAGGAAGCATTTATCATCTTGGAAATCGTACCCCATGTCTGCCTGCTGGGTATTAGTCAGAAGTGACTAGTGGTTAAAGGACTAAAATATGACAAATGTTTGACTGCCAAACAGCTGAGGCTGGGAGAAAAGCAGGATCTTAAAAAAAAAAAAAAATTCCTCATCTTCCCTTCAGAAAATATTTTTCTTTTCAATTAATCATAAGAGCATGTGGGACAGAGAGCAGCCTAATTTGAGTTGGATACATAACCTTGGGAAGACTTGACTAAAAGTTTAGCAAGTTGACTCAATTTGAGACCCATTTAGCAAATGCCTATTTCATACCAGGTGAGTACTGAGCACCTGCAGATGAGGGCACAGTGCAGGATGCAGCGGGTTCAGGGAAGCAGGAAGAAAACCTGCGTACAAACCAGTTCTTCCACCAGGAGCTTCCAGTTCCCTTATTTTATCCCAGGTACATACAGTAGTCCCACTTTACCTGAGGTTTTGCTTTCTACAGTTTCAGTTACCTGTGGTCCACCATGGTCTGAAAATATTAAATGGAAAGTTGTAGAGATAAACAATTCATAAAGTTGTGTGCCATTCTGAGCTGCGTGATGGATTATCACACTGTCCTGCTCTGTCTCTCCAGGGACAGAGATGTGAACCACCCCTTGCCTAGAGTATTCACACTGTATATGCTACCCACCTGTTAGTCACTTAGTGGCCATCTTGGCAATCAGATTGACTCTCATGGTACCACAGGGATTGTGTTCACATAATCCTTATATACTAGCCTAATGCTACATCATTTACCTCACTTCATCTCATCACACAGACACTATATCAATCTCACATAATCCCAAGGTAGAAAAGGATGGGTACAGTACAATTAGATATTCTGAAAAAGTGAGAGAGACCACATTTACCTTTTATTCCAATATATCATATATTGTTATATTGTTAAATTTTATTATTAATTGTTGCTAATCTCTAACTTTATCTTAATTATAAATTAAATTTTTATAAAACTTCATCATAGATATGTATATACAGGAAAAGCACAAGCATATGTAATGTTCATTACTAATCCCAGTTTCAGGCATTGGCTAGGGATCTTGAAACATCCCCTGCCAGTAAGGAAGGACTACTGTAATTACCTGCTGTGTCTTTCTCAGGCTGAACTTTATAAGAGCAAGATCAGACCAACCCATCTCCTTAGTGCCTAGAGGAAGAAGAGATGGCCAGAATGTTCACCAAGTGAATTAACAAGAAATAGTACCAATGATCAAATCTGGCTAGGACTGGGATGGTCCAGACAAGAACAGGAAGATCGTCTAGGAAGTGACTGAAATATATTGATGTCTGCAATTCTTCTTGATATCAAAAGAAACTTCCTGTAAGGAAACAAAACCTGAACAAGTAGGTAGAGAGGGAGGCAGGGAGAAGCCTCTTAAACGTTCTAGGTGCTTCTCTGAAGAAATTATGGGAAAGTGGAGAAGAAATAGGAAAGAGATTTATGGAGTTTCAAAGCCTCCTGTTAAAATTAAATGTGGTGAGGAAAGTGGGTTTCCACATTTAATTGTCTTTCTCACAGTAACTGTATGTCAGTCTTTCCTAAGAGCCTATTAATTCTGTAATTTAGTGCGGCGGGAGCAGAGAGATCGACAGAGCCAGCGTGGGGGTTTTTCTCTCCTCATTGACTAGCTGTCATCTGGCATGAATGTTAGGGTGGCTTTCTCCTTGAACACTCTAAATACCCTCGAATTAAAAAGTTTTTACAGTCTTTTTAATAATAATAAAAAAAAACCTGCTTGCACATCAGTTAGCAAAAATGGGGTCCATGACACTGTATGTTATGATTTTAATTACAGCTAAAAATAACCAGGCTCATTGGAAGGGCCCCGTGTAAGCCCAGTCCTGGAGAGAGAGAGATGACTCAAGGAGCTCTACTGGGCGGTAGGAGCAGCATTCATATAAAACGGTGATTTATTCATGTGGCCCCAAAACCCACTGAGCAGTGCAAGTGTGGACATTTGATAAATGGCTGGCTTTGGCCTGTACCAGGTACCTCCCCATTCGAGGTGTCATTGAGGACGCTGTCTTGTCCTGTGTTTAATTAGGACCTCCAACAGGACAGACTTCTTTAAAGAAGGGGTACTCTGCCGCCCATGGAGCACTGGCCACTGGCAGCCGGGGCTGTTGTATACAAGAAGAATCTAGCGACAGGTGAGACTCTGTGAACTTGTATAGCTGTGTTTGCATTAGCAAAGGCCTCTCCTGTGCTCTTATCACATTCTCCGCATAGTGCACCTGTAGTAGCACAGGTCTCACACGAGGGAAATAGTGCACATTTGCAGAGAAACACATCCAGCTCCACCTCTCTCACTTTCTGGATGCACATTAAGGATTCGTTTTAATGTAAGGTGTGAGATAAGGATCTAGAATTTATCATGCTGCAAATAGATAATGAATTGCTTAATACCATTGTTTGATTGCCCTTGATTTAGAATACCTCCTTTATCATAGAGAAATTTTCCTTGCAAACTTGAATCTGCTCCTAAATTCTCTATTCTGTTCCACTGATCTGTTGGTCCATTTATGTGCTAATGGGCTTTAATTATTTTTGCGGCTTCATGTTTATTTTTGTAAATTCATAGCATCATTGCAAAGAACCAACGTCTCAGCACTGGTCTGCAGAACGTATTTGGTGAAATATAATGGGGTTGGGGAGAAAGAGAAAGATAAAAAAGTACCCAAGAATGGTTACCTAGAGGTAAGGGGAGGCAAAGAAGAGGGATCTGGAAAGAACATATAATGGTTTCCGCAGAACTGGTCTTTTCCAGTACTTACAAGGGAGGCTAGTGGTACATGGGAGTATGCTTTATTATCATGTATTGTTATGCTTTGTGACCAATAGTACATATATTCTTCTACATATGAAATAGTTCCCCATATCTGCAGTTTTGCTTTCTGTAGTTTCAGTTATTTGTAGTCAACCACATTCTGAAAATATTAAAGAGAAAATTCCAGAAATCAACAAACGTAAGCTTTAAATTACATGCCATTCTGAGTAGCACTGTAGAATCTCACAACATCCATTTCCATGCCCCAAGGGATATGAATCATTGCTTTCTTCAGTATATCCTTCCTGTACATGCTAACAACCCATTAGTCACTTAGTCACTGGCTCAGGTATCAGATTGACTACGTTGGTATATAGAGCTTAGAATATGGGGCTTAGAATCATCCTTGGTTTTAGGCATCCTCTTGGGGTCTGGAGTGTGTCCTCCAAGGACGAGGGATGACTACTGTACTACTTACTTCATTTTAACAAGAAATAATATTGAAAGACGGTTTCTGATTGCTGGTAGACTAGGATGATTAAACCCTTACTTTCTTCCCAAGCCTTTCTAGTAATGAGAGGGGAAAAAATATGCATACTCAAAACTAAGAAAGAGAAATCGCTATAGCTTTTTAAAAAAGCAGGGGTCCTAAAAGAAGTAGGAACAGAGGAGCCATGTAACAGTAGCAAGTAGAGGCTACAGCCACAAAGCCCTTCCCAGACTGCAGGCCAGAGGTATGCACCCCAATGGAAGCCAAGGGCCAGAAACCACTTTCTCTTCACCAAAGACCTTCTGGACCTGAGTGCCAAGGAGGATTTGAGGAGGCACAAAGCAGCTGAGGAAAACAAACCCCATGAAGGGCTAACAACAAACTCCACAAAAGAGATCAGTTGCACTTGAGGGAAGAGAGATCAAATAGAACACCCCAGGCTGGACCTCAGAACAAGCATCATGATGGACTCCCAGACATCAAGACAGAAATCACAGCCAGGACAGAAGAAATAAGATAATGGTGTAAAGAGGAAGCAGCTGTGATAAAGAACCAATCAGAAATGAGACAGAAAGATAATGAAATGTTAAAACTCAGTAGAAAAACTGACCAGAACGCTAGATGTAGCCAAAGAGCAAAACTGAGAAGAATGCAAAGACCAAATGGAGCATAGCAAACAGGAGAGAAGAGGTTGAAGACTATGAAAGAAAAGCTGAGAGACATGAAGAGCTCCGGAAGCTGCGACAGAGGGCCGACCAGTGTTCCAGGATAAATGTAGCTAACAGAGAGTCTGCGCTTGAAGAGATACTAGCCACGAATTTCACAGAGCTTAAGTAAAATATGAGTCTATGGATCTAAAAATTCTACCAAGCATCAGAAAAATAAATTTTGAAAAATACTTAGATCCATGATGATAAAACTCCAGAACATAAAGGATCAAGAGGAAATCCTAAAAGGAACTGGGGATAGAGATTGCTAGAAGGCAAGGAGAATATATAGCCTGGTAGTTGAATGAGTGAGTACCACAGCCCGAGGCCAGTCCTGATTCTCTCTTCTGTGTGGCCTTGAGCAGGTCATATGGCCTCAGTTTCCTCTTCTGTAAAAGAGGGGTGCTTCTTGTACCACCCCCATAGATCTGCTATAAGAATTAAATAACTTCATCTGGTGAAGACCTGGGAACAATCCCTGCCACAGATTAAGAGGTTGAGAAATGTCAGTTTGATTAGATGCATCTATTTCTGTTACTTTTGTCAAATTTCTTCTAAACAACACTGGAAGTTGGAGAACAGTGGAACTTAGTGCAAGCCATGTCTGTTGATGGGGGTGGTCTTGTTAATCATCTGGGAGGAGGAGTAAACAAGATCTGTGCTTACAGCTCACCCACCATATATTGGGATTTTCACACAATGTCTCATATAATTTTTGCCACATTTTGAGATGAGTCATAGTGTTGACTCATCAGTATTGCTGAGAAGCTAAAGGACTTTTCCTAAGTTCCTCAGCTGTAAAATAGTGGAAGTCAGTGGGCCCAGGGCTCTCTGATCCCCCAAACCCATACTCTTGATCACCTGGTGGGAAGACAGGTGCAAGGATGCCAGGATCCAGGACTTGAGTCTGGTTTGAGAGTTTCTGCCTTTAGAATTACCTCTGCTGGCCTCAGAAAATGTAGCACTACCTTAGAGCACGGAGGAAATAAACCATCCTGATTTCTTACAACAGCTTCAATAACCAACATGACATTGTGAAGGACGTGCCAATATTTGTAATCTCCCCTGACAAGTTGTTAAGTATTTATAGAAACATTTTCTTCTGGCCCTGCTTAAGGAAAGAACTGTATCTAATTTCCTCTGGAGACATGTGCTGGGGAAAATCAGAAAGATAATCTGTCATCATAAATAGCAATAAATAGTCACCCTGAAAGAGTTGCTTGTTTAGCAAGGTTGCTTGAATATTAACAGATTTTCCTTTAATCTTGCCTTTGTGAGGGCAAGTTTATGACCTGGGAAAGTGCTGAGTCCCCGAGGTAGGGTTGTGGGGGAGCTCAAGGCCAGGGGTGGTAACTCCTGAACTCAGGGTTCAGACAGGGGATCAACCTGCAGAAAGCACAGATGGGTCTCCAAATTTCAAGGGGCAAAGCTCTCTGGGACCACAGGAACCCATGACACTCAGGAGTCTTCAATGTCTTTCTTTCAGATGAAATATGATTTCACTGAACTTGAGAACCAAAAAATCTGGGATCCAATTTTTTCCTCTTACTGGAAGACATTCAGTTCCCCTTCTCTGAGACTCCTTCTTCCACATTTGTAAAATGGGATAAGAGGCTAAAGCAGATTATCTATGAAGACTTTTTTTGCTTTGCAATTTTATAAGAAAGACTTGGAAAGGTTTGATATCAAACGGGGTTTGCATTCTGGCTCCAAGATTCAGAACCAGGCAGAGCATTCCTGATGGTTACTTCATCTGGGTATACCTGCATGGAACCCATTGGCCAAAACACACCCTCTCCCTCCTTGGCAAATACCTGTGAGCAAATTACCTTTCTACAGATATTACAGAATCAGGCAGAACCTTGGAACTGCTTATTTTGTGTGGGTCAGGTGACACCTGAAGAATAGAGTTCTACATCTTCATCTAAGATGAGGAAGAAACTGGAAGCCATGTGCTTAGCAGAACAGGTACTTGGACCTGAGGCTGCTGAGCCTTGAAACAAGTTTTAGTAGCCAGGCGCAGTGGCACATGCCCATAATCCCAGCACTCTGGGAAGCTGACACAGGAGAATCGTGAGTTCAAAGCCAGCCTCAGCAACAGCGAGGCGCTAAGCAACTCAGTGAGACCCTGTCTCTACATAAAACACAAAATAGGGCTGGGGATGTGGCTCAGTGGTGGAGTACCCCTGAGTTCAATCCCCAGTACAAAAAAAAAAAAAAAGATTCTAGTGAACAACCTCAGTTTACAAATCTCTTCAAGACTGAACTAGTGACCCAAGATGTATCTTTAGGTGGGCAGGCCCTAAAGGAGACCCATCTCAGCTCTGTAGATGGCAAATTTATAGCACTAAAGATGCTCCCAGGGCCTGGGGTTGTAGTTCAGTGGCAAAGTGCTTGCCTAGCATGCATGAGGCACTGGGCTCAATCCTCAGCACCACATAAAAATAAACAAACAAAATAAAGGCATGTTGTCCATCTACGTCTACAAAAAAATTAAAAAAAAAAAAAGATGCCCCAAGTTGAGCCGTTTTGAGGGGATAATGAATTTCCTATCACTTGGGCTGCATAAGCCAAGTTCATTAAATATCTCTCAGGGATAATGAAGAAGGAATCCCTACCCTGGGTGGGAGTGTTGAACTAATTTACTCTTAGGACTTTCCTAATTATCTGATTTTATTTCCAGTCCTTCCAGTAGTTTTTGACTCATTCTAGCTATCTTAGGACATGTAAAAATATTTTTAGTCCTCTAAGATCCTGACAAGTAGGGAGTGGTCCTACCCACCACAGTAGCTACCAACAGCAACAAGGGGCCTTTTTCCCTCTGGACACGCCTTCTGTGAGCCTCCTAGGTTGCAACTTCTATGTTAGTCAACATCAGACAAATCAAATATCAAAGCAGAAAACCCAGATGAACAAAAGACTTTCAGAGATTAGTGCCTGCTTAATGATTTGAACAGTGCATTAGTCATATTTCTATGAGTATGGCAAAATACCTGAGAAAAATCAGCTTATAAGGAGGAAAGGTTTGTTTTAGCTAGGAGTTTTGGAAGTTTCAGTCCATGGTTGCTTGGCCCCATTGTTTTTTGTTTTTTGTTTTTTTTAAATATTTTTTTAGTTGTAGATGGACACAATATCCTTATTTATTTATTTTTATGTGGTGCTGAGGATCGAATCCAGTGCCTCACGCATGTGAGGCAAGCCCTCTACCACTGAGCCCCAGTCCCAGCCCGGCCCCATTGTTTTTGAGCCTGTGGTAAGGCAGTACATCATGATCAGAGCACATGGCAGAGGAAGCTGCCTACCTCCTGGTAGCCTGGAAGAGAGGAAATGACATAGTCTCAATATCCCTTCCCAAGGGAATAGCTCCAGTGACCTAACTTCTTTCCACTAGGTCCCACCTCCTAAAAATTCCACCACTTCCCAACAGTGCACAGGCTAGTGACTAAGCCTTTATCACAAGTGCCTTTGGGGACACTTATCTAAACTATAGCAAACACCCAGAGGGCATAAGCTTGAAACAGGCAAGGAGGGGCCCAGATCCAATGGCTCAGGGGTCTTAAGCATCAGAGGAGTTTTTCTATCAGTCTTGCTTTATCTGAGCCTGGAAGCTTGGCCCAGAATCACAGAAAATCTAAACAGATGGGGCTACAGGGATTATTTTATTCAACTCCCAATTTTCCTCCCCAGTACAAGAAAAGAAAGAAAGAAAGAAAGACAGATTGCATTTCTCCCCCAGGATAAACTGACACCTGAAGAGGCCAAGCTTCTCAGAGACCCCAAGGTGATGGTATATAAGCACCCCTAAAATTGCAGAAGAAATTGCCAGGCCCAGAGGTTGAAAGTACACTGAAGGAATTCTAAATTTGTCGAGTTGTTGTGTTACCAAAAGCTCAGTCCTTGTTCCCAATGCCAATCCAATCATAAGGACACAGTTTTGAGAAAAAGGAAAAAGAAAGTTTATTGCTTTGCTAGCAAAGGCGAAACACAGGGGACTCCTGTCCCAGAGGCTGTGATTCTGCCCATCAGCAGGAACAGGGGGCTTTTATAGAGCTGATTGAACTGAATCAAGAAGAGAAGCAATGTGCTATAACAGCAGGGTGCTATAGGTGGGAGGAAAGATATGGTGTAAGTAAAAATTATAAAGCGTAAGCTATTTAGGGCTATAATTTATATATATGTTTCCATATAGAGAGATATACTTTTATAAGTAAAAAAATCAGGTAACATGGACTACCTGGGAGAAATTTGTGAATTAAATCTCCTATTTAAAACTTTTTTCTACAAAAAAATTAAAAAGAGGTGATTCAAGGGCTACATCCCACGTGTTCTCTGTTGGAGCTGTAATTCACTTGTTAATTTGGGAGATAGTCATTTCTGAGATCGTCTGCTACCATCCACTAAGTCTAGATTACTTTGTTTCTATGCTGGTGTGTACTCAGGGACAGATAAATCTGCCTAAAATGGGGAAGAAAGGTAATCCTATTTCCCCTGAGATTAGGAAGGGTGAGAGACTTGGGAGGAGCAGAGAGAGAGAGAAAGAAACACGTCCATTTTAAAAATAAGTCACAGTGGCAGAGCAGCAGGGCCTTTATTCAAAGCATAAAGTGGACCACAATTACAGTTGTTTGAAGGAACCTGACAAACATGGACATAGGGTAAGAATTCTGCTTTCTAGCAGCAACACCTGCCATCGTTGAAAGATTTTCATTTTTCTGGCAGAAGCCGTAGCTTCCAGACAGCAATGCTGGGTATTTCACACATTTGTACATTTTATCTCAATCTTTCAACTTAAAAGAATGCCTTACTTCCAGATTGGTAAGGTCTTCGGGACCTGGAGTTTATAACAAAGGCCATCTCTTGACCAAATCTATTCGGCATTTATAATGACTTGCCTGTGACCTGACTTTAGCATCTTCTGGGGAAACATCATCCCATATATAACCTGCAGGCAGAGGGCTCTGACCTAGAGAAGTCATAAGAAGTCACACCGCCAACAGGTACCTGTTCTAATGTTTTCTGTTGCTTTAACTAAATGCCACAGGCCAGGTAAATTATAGAGGTTTATCATGACACTGGCATCTGGTGAGGGCCTTCTTACTGCACCATCACATGGCAAGAAAAGCAGGCATTGAAGCCCCACTCTCAAGACCTCATCTCATTACTACCCAAAGGCCCCACCTCCAAATGCATTAACATAAAAATTTGGGGATTAAGTTTCCAACCCATGACCTTTAGGGGGGACACATCAAACCATGGCAGCACTAAACCACACCAGACAAGCCACCCCTGCTCCGACTGTAGAAGGTTGCCTCTGTCTGCCAGCAGATGCAAGGGGACAGGGTGCCATTCCAACATAGTGAAAGCCTCTTTGAAGGGATGCGCTGTCCAGAACTCACTTGAAAGAAGATGTCCAGAGCCAGGCGCGGTGGCGCACGCCTATAGTCCCAGCACTTAGGGAGGCTGAGACAGGAGAGTCGCCAGTTCAAAGCCAGCCTTAGCAACGGCGAGGCACTAAGCAACTCAGTGAGACCCTGTCTCTACATAAAACGCAAAATAGGGCTGGGAACCTGGCTCAGGGGTCGAGTACCCCTGAGTTCAATCCCTAGTACCAAAAAAAAAAAAAAAAAGATGTCCAGGAAATATAGGAGCACTTTGCCTTCCCTGACACCTGGTGGCCGATGATCCACAGCTGGCCCAGGTAGAGCCAATCCACAGCTGTCTTCTAGGAGTTTTAAATTAGCACACACTGTAATCAGTCTCTGAAGGATTATGAATTGGGAGATCATGGAGAGCCAAGACCAGGGTAAGCACACCTGAGCCACACTTAGATAAAATAGAAACGATCAGGCTGAAGATAGAGGAACGAATAGATGCTCAAAAAGAAAGAGAAATCAGAGAGCACCCGGCAATGAGGGCAAGAGGCTGCCTGTGTCCTGAGGGTTTTTCTGCTGGGGACCAAGCCTAATGAGGCAATGCCCTTCAGCCTTGGGGTTCTGATTCTTAGTCAGCTTTGTATTGCTGTGATCAAAAGACCCGACAAGAACAACTTAGAAAAGGAAGAGTTTATTTTAGTTCACAGGTTTCATTGATTAAGTCTACGATCAGCCAACTCCATAGATCTGGGCTCGGGGTGACAGAACATTATATGCAGAAGGGTGTGGTGGAGGGAAGAAGCTTAGGACATGTCAACTAGGAAGTGAGAGAGAGTTCTTTTCCCCAGGGACAAAATACAAACCCCAAAGGCACTCCTCAAGTGACCTACCTCCTCCAGCCACACCTACATACCTATAGTTACTACCCAGTTAATCTATATCAGTGGATTAATTCATTAGTTAGATTAGAGCTCTCACAATCTAGCCATTTTTCCTCTGAACATTCTTGCATTGTCTCACACATAAGCTTTTGAGGGACACCGCACACGTAAACCATAGCACACAGCTAATCAGTTCCTGCGCTGAGCTTATGCTACTCTAAGAAGGTTCTTGCTATTCTTTGCAATTTAATAAATACAGTCTCTTCCAAAGTTATGCAGTTATGACAATGTTGAATTTCTGTCATGGGCCCACTCTCCCTCTGGCAGACAAGCCTTGGGGGAAGGAATTAGTTCTCAACATTGGAAAAGAGATCAACAGATTCCTCAAGACTTCATGAATTCCTTGATATAGTAGAAGAGAAAATCCAGAGTGATAAGGGTCTGGCTGCTCAAAATAGGGGGCCAAAGAGAAAAGGCAATGCATAAACCTAGTGCTTTGATACTGAATTGGGGTCAGCATAAATATAGGACAACTTCTAAATTGTAGGTTAGGACTTTTTTGTGGTGGGGAGGTGAGGACAGATACCTATTGACTTGATAACCCATCCAGATACCAGATCAGGACTCCACCTGCTTATTTTTATTTTGTTCCTAAATTTTAGGCTGCATCTGACACCCAAGATTTTCTCAAACTGAAGTTCATTAAACATATCCTAGAACAGTCATTTTCCATGACCACTAGTAGGGTCTAAAAGCAAAACAGAAATGAAGCAAAATGCATAAGTGAGACCTACAACACACACAAACCATAGGTAGAGTCCTCTGAAGGGAATGTCTGCCTTTTTGACTTGGTATCCACATGCCCTGCAAATGTCCCTGTGAAAAATGAGCCTAGACTGTGCCCACCAGCAGTTTCAGGCACACAGAACAGAAATACACTAGGTTTGAATGTGGTTTGAGTTTGTCCCCCAAAAGCTCATGTGTTGGAAGCCTTATTCCTAGTGTAGTGCTGTTAAGAGATTGTGGAATCTTTAAGAGATGGGGCATCAGGGGAATAATTTGGTCATGTAGGTGCTGCCCTCTGAAGGAACTGAGGTAGTTCTTGTGTACCCTGGTTAATTCTCATGAAGGGACTGTTAAGAGAGAAAGCCTAGCCCCACCCCTCTCTGGCTTCCTCTGTCACCATGCCATCTCTCCTTATCATACATACTCCCACCATGATGCCCTCTACCATGAGGTCCTCAGCACAGACAGCACCATGCTAAATGGATTTTTATCCTCTAAAACTATGTGCTCAATAAACCTCTTTTCTTTATAAAAGACCCAGCCTCAAATACTTCATTATAGTAATGGAAAATGGATTAATGTATGCATGCTGGGAATGAAATCTACCAGTCTGTCCCAGTAAAGGATATTATAGGCCACAGAGACCTTGAAAGAATCTAGGATCACAAAAGAGCTTCCCACACACACACTCAATATAAATAAACATGAAATTACCAGGAGCAAAGAAACACAGCTTTGAGTGCTGTAAGTACTCCTTTGTTTCCTTCCTGCCAAGTATATTAGGGAGATCTAGCTCAAGCCCCGCTGCTTCCTCTTCTTTCAAGTTTCCCAGCCCTGACCCTGCTGCCTTTCCTCTTATTGGGCCACAGCTTGGCCCTTTTTCCTTGACTCATTTGTTAAGTTGCTTCAGTATTCACAGTAGAAAAACGCTCTCTAGGCTTCAGTAGCAGCTCTGAAAGCTCCTAGCCAGCCTGGGCTTTTCTCTACCTCAGGTCCTGGGACTGTACATCTCTCCTTACAAATTCTGATTCCCTTAGTAAAGAACGGAGGACCCAAGGAAACTAAGAGAGGATGGTTCTATGTTGGTCATCATAGACTCCAAGTTACTGGCCTCGAGGAGATTCCATAGCCCCAGGTCAGCACCACTGTCTGCTCTAACGATGTGTTGGAGACAAATAAAGAAAAAAGAGCTCTTCTAGGTCGTGGGTTTTCTCAAAGACCCTGTGCATATGCCTTTCACACCATTTAGTATCTCCACCAACACCCTCAGCAGATAAAAAATATCAGGGGAAAATCTTTCCCAAACATTGAAATAAAACCAAATGGAACGTGAAAAATTGTCAGGGGAAATAAGCCTGCCACTCCGGGCAGATGAATCTCATCTAAACAGTTCAAGCTGGGCAATTTCCATAAGCCTTTTTGTCCTTCCTAACAATGCTTGGTTCTGGGCCTCAGATAGTAAAAGTCAAGACAAGCCTCCACTGAAAATTCCATCCCTCTAGCCTTGCTAGTATAATCATTCTCAGGTTCATGGATAGCTCTGTGGCTGGACAGCTATGTTGGCTACAGCATGTCTCAGCAAAGAGCTGGGCTTGGTGAGGCCTGTAGTCTTTGCCCCTTTAGCATTTAGCATAGTGCCTGGCATGTAGTGAATGCTTAATAAGTGTTTGTCAAAGTACCTCCCAGAAATCTCATATGCTACTAAATGGATTCCAAGCCACCCTAGGTAAACTCATCACCTTTTCTGAAAGAAATAGAAAGAAGGTCACAAGACATTTACAGAATAGTGAGCCATCAGCCCACCTTAGGAAGACTCCATCATGGTCCAAGTTTAAACTTCTAAATCAACTTTTTCTGTAAAGGACTGAATAGTACATTTTTTACACTTTGCAGTTTATATGGACTCTGTGTATTCAGCTTCACTGTAGTAACTCAAACTTAGGCACAGACAATAGGTGACTGAATGGGTGTAGCCATGTTCCAGTAAAATTTTACTTACAAAAAAAAAGGTTAAAGGCTTTATGATTAAGCCCATAAACCATAGTTTGTTGATTCCATACTATAAATTGTTAACAAACATTCAATTCTTCAGTAGTTACTCATCCAAAGGCTAAGTTCTAATACTTAGATTAACCTGCCAAAATGTTTCATTCACAATATCTACAAACACCCAAATTAAAATCACCAAATTAATTAATTTTCAAAGTGAGAAATGCATCCAATAAGAATTACCATGTGAGTAGCCAAGCATGGTAGCACATGCCTATAATCCCAGCTATTCAGGAGGCTGAGGCAAGAGGATCTCAAGTTCAAGGTCAGCCTCAGCAACTTAGACCCTGTCTCAAAAATTGAAAAAAAAAATTGCCATGTGAGTCCAGCTAGAATGACTTTATATTATTGCTAGAAGAAATATAGCCTCATTTTATTTTATAAATGCTCTAATTTAATGTCCATCCAAAAGGTACATAAGGCAGTCTTCAATTTCCTCTTCCTATGAACCTGAAGTCAACTAATCTCCCTCTATTCATCCATCATTCAGCAAAAATTATATTGAATTCTTGCTATAAATTAGACTGTGTGCTAGGTACATAGATGCAATGATGTGTAGGATAAATGAGTCCTAGAGAAGAGGCTGGGCACATAAATACACATCATATGCACAGGGTCATGGGATGAGAGAGGTACTAAGGAAGGTGTGCTCACCTGCGCTAGGACGGGTCCACGAAAGCTTCAGGGAACAAGAGATCTCAGAGGAATGAAGAGTGTGGAGGAGCTCAGTGAGCAGGCAAGAAGGTAAGAGTATTGCAGGACAGGAAGGGAGCCGTGCAGACCAGGTGAAAGTAATGGTGTGTCTGGAAAACTCCAAACAGCCTGGCAAGGCTGAAGGAAGAGGTGAGAAAAGGAAGGAGAAGAAAAGCTATGGGTCTTGAGTTGTGAAGTCATGCAGGGAACTCTGACTTCCTTCTGAGGGCACAAGGAGCCCAGTTGGCATCTAGATAGATCTAGGACTCTGGGGTTTTATGGAGGGTCAAAAGGCAAGAATGTCCAAAAGGAGGATGTTGCAGTAGTCCAAGAGAGCCCTGAGAAGGCCTGAATTAGGGCCAAAGCAGCTGAGTGCAGTGGCGCATGCCTGTAATCCCAGCACTTTGGGAGGCTGAGATAGGAGAATCGCAAGTTCAAAGCCAGCCTCAGCAAAGGCGAGGTGCTAAGCAACTCAGTGAGACCCTGTCTCTACATAAAACCCAAAATAGGGCTGGGGATGTAGCTCAGTGGTCGAGTGCCCCTGAGTTCAATCCCCAGTACCAAAAAAAAGGGGGGGGGGGCCAAAGCACAGGTGAGGGAAGGCAGAAGGTGATATGTACAGTAAGAGCTACAGGACTTCGTGACCATGGACAATGGCACTATTGGTCCCACTTCTCCACCTCTCCACATCCTTTTCCTTTTGACTTTGCAGCTTCTCCCACTTGCATGTGCTCAGCTGTGGAATGTGCTTCACTAACAGAGCAAGGCAGAAAAACATTGTGCTGTTCCAAGCCAAGGTCTTCAGAGATTTTTTGTGTCTCTATCAATCAGGAAGGAGGAAGAGAGACATAGAACAGAGCCACCATAGCCAAGCCCCGCATAACTCATTCAACACCCAGAAACCACAATGACCATTGGTTTAAGCCATTGACTTTTGGGATGTTTTTTTTTTACCCAGCCAGAGTTAACAGCTACAGTGATAGGACTATAGGGATGAGAGAAGAAGAAGGAATGGCAATCATCTCCAGGTAGTTTGGTTGATGGCATGGGTGCAGATGCCATTAATCAGAATGTGAACTATAAAGACGAGGAACAGGTCTAGGAGAAAACAAGTTCAATCTTGAATAGGCTGAGTGTTCAAGAGCTGGGGTGGGGAACTGTAAGGAGACATTTGGAAGACAGTGGATATGTGGGATTTAGGCTTAGAAAAGAGATTTCAGCTGGAGATCCAGTTTTGAGAAGCATCAATTTATAGGAGGAAGTCGAAGATATGGAAGATGTAACGAGAAAGAGAAAAAACACTGGCCAAGAATGAATCTTGAGGGAACCCCTATATTTAGGTGTCAAGTTAAAGTATTTGGCTATCAGATAAATGTACCCTCTCTCCTTTATTGACAGTGTCTAGTACATAATGGGCACTCAACAAGTCTTTTGTGAAAGAATCAGTCATTCAATGGATTGGTCAAAGAATGGACAATAAATAAGAACTCTCACATCGCACACATCAGAGCAGCCCCACATGTCCCTGACTTGTGTGAGTAAGGAAAAGAAGAAGAAAAAAACTTATTATAGATTTCATCAGTTACATGTCATTTGTTCCATCACTTCTATTCAAAAGCAAAAGTTAGGTACCATGCAGGAAAGAGTTAACATAGTAGGGAAACTGCTATCCTAAGGCCTGCTTGCAAAGCTGACACTGGGCTAGCATCTGGGCTCTTGAATGGGAAATGATCCCTTACACTGATGTAAAACTGTCTGCAAATTGTAAGAGTGACTCCTTGTGCCTGAACCATTTGCACGAACAATATGATGTGTGCTGAACATCTGCTTACCTTATAGAAGGCTAGTGCTTTGGTACATGCAGCAGAGGGTGTCTAGTGTCCAGCTCCCAATAAAAGCTCTGAGCACTGAGTCTCTCATGAGCTTCACTAGCAGACCACATCTCACACATGCTGTCATGATTCATAGCTGGAGGAATTAATTGCACTTTGTGACCCCACTGGATGCCACTTCTGGAAGCTTACACCTGGTTTTTTCCATACTTTACCCCAAGTGCCAAAACCTTTGATGGTTCTTTGTATCCTTTGCTATGATGAACCTCAGTCATGAGAACGGCTCTCCGCTGCTTCCCATGAGTTCTCCTAGTAAATCCAACAAGGGCGTGATCTTGGGAACTTCTGACAGAGGTATTGTCTTTGAATATTATTTCCCAATGAATATTCGGAAAACAGGTTTGAAACCACCAAACCCAAGTTCAGCAACCATACTTTTTCCTTCTCCTAATCAATATACAGCATCATTTTCACCACCACCCGAATAGAAATTTATATAATCCTCAGTAATATTTTAAAAGTTAAATTTTGAGTGGATAAATCTCAGAAGAGAAAATTACAGAGAGAAATATATTTCCTTCCATATTTACTGACCTTAGTATCTTAATCTATGGCCACACTATTTGTTCTGGATGTTTAGTTCATTATTCTCACCCTGTGACCCACAGGCCACTGTAAAGTCTTGAATTCACAGGGGGACTAAATGATCATTTTATAGAGTAAAATGCTTATATTATTTATATAAGCTATGTTTCTTGTAAATCTTATTTCTTATATAGAGATAACAACTACTTTCAAATGTATAAGGGTTACCCTGAGGTTAATAACACATGGATTTATTTAAAAGTGCAATTGCATTTGTAGAGTGAGTATGACTATATATTATTCTATGCAATGAAATAAAATAACTTTCAAAATCTATAATAGCCTGGGTAAACAATAAAAAGTGATGCTAGCAGTTCAGAAATGGTGAGGAAATCTTGAAGACTGTAGATAGGACTTGATCTGAAAAGCAACAAAATCTGAGGAAAACCGCTGAAGGAAAAGACCATACTGAAAGAAGAAGTGGTTCCAAGGAACTCCAAACTGAAAAGCATTGGATAGAAGAGGAGGGAGTATTCCTTGGTCATTCAGAAAAAAGAGAATAAGGAGAAGCTGTCAGGGCAGCCAGACTGGCCAGCCCCTCCCCTCTGCCTCCAGACAGAGCAAAGTTGAGCCAGGTGTGTCCATTGAGGCCCCTGGGTCATACTGACCATCCAGAGGGATGGACCTATACACTCAGAAAGATGAGCTCCCAGCAAACACTCTCAGTACCTCCCACCCCTCCTCCTTCATAATCACTCCAGGCAATCCATGGGAAGCACAAGAGACAGGTACTCCATCAAACCAACACTGAGAAACAGAGGAACCAGACTTGGCAATCTGATAAGCTAAGAGTTAAAAGGCACTCAGAACAGACTTTCAGGGAGGAATAATGTATATTCTTAAAAGATTAAAATTTAAACCAGAAGTTGGGCGTGATGGTGCACGCCTTTAATCCCAGCTGCTCGGAAGGCTGAGGCAGGAGGATCACGAGTTCAAAGCCAGCCTTAGCAACTTAGTGAGGCCCTAAGCAATGTAGCAAGACCCTGTCTCTAAACAAAATATAAAAAGGGCTGGAGATGTGGCTCAGTGGTCAAGAGCCCCTGAATTCAATCCCTGGTACCCCCCTCCCTAAAAAAGAACATTAGACGATAAAAATCCTCAAAAATTATGTATTAAAATATTTTCTGTCTCAACACAGGTAATAACATTATATATAAAAACAAGACCAAAATAGAAAGACATACACTTGATCATTAAAATTTAAACTATCTTTTGAAAAATACCAACAAAATGTATGAATCTCCTATAACTACAATGGAGAAATATGAGGAAGGGGCAAAATAAATAATATTAAAAATGAGAAAATATATCTAATTATAGACATGGAAAAGCATGAGAAAAAATGGATAGCTCTATGTGCAAGATTTTAAAATCTAGATAAAATATATTATTCTTTGGGAAATTACCTAAATATACTCAAGCAGAAATTCTGAATGGACTAATTGTAGAAGAAAGTGAAATAACAGGCAACAATTATACCCCAAATAGACACCACCTCATAAAGATTTGTGAGCCAGTTATACCAAATCTTGAGTACCAGAGTATACAGAAATCATCCTATTCATTCTATAAGGTATCCATGATCATGATACCAAAACTGAATAACACCAAAACAAACTCACATGCCAATCTCATTTTAAATTCTTTAATGTGAATTTTTGATAGGTTATGTAATTTTAGTTTTTAATTTTTCATTTATTAATTTACAGCAGAATGCATTTTGACACATTGTACACAAATGGAGCACAACTTCTCATTCCTCTGGCTGTACATGGTGCAGAGTCACTCCAGTAGTGTAATCATACATGTATGTAGGGTAATAATGTCTGTCTCATTCTACTGTCCTTCCCATCCCCACAGCCCCATCCCTTCCCTCACTCCCATCTACACAAATCAAAGTTCCTTCATTCTTCCCCATCTCCCTCCCCACTATGGATCAGCAACTGCTTATCAGAGAAAACATTCAGCTTTTGGTTTTTGGGGATAGGCTTATTTCACTTAGCATGATATTTTCTAGTTCCATCCATATATATACCTGCAAATGTCATTATTCCATTCTTCTTTAAGGCTGAGTAATATTACATTGTGTATATGTATCACATTTTCTTTATCATTTAATGTGAAATTTTTAAAGTATACATTAATATTACAACTGTGCTGATGTATTAAAATATCAATACATCATTGCCAAGAATTTTCGAGAAATATCAAAATGATTCAATATTAGGAAATTAGTAGTTGTAAATCATCAGATTAATAAAGCAAATGGATAAAACCATAAGATTATTTCAATTGATGGTGGAAAAGTAGTCTATCAAATTCAACATTCTTAAATCCCATGGCCCACTAATAATAGAAGAAAAGTTTCTTAATCTTACAAATTCTGTCAGTAGCCCAACAAACATCATGCTGAATGGTTAAAATACCTGAAATATTTCCAAGAATATGTCTATTCTTCCCCCAAATTAATCAATCCATAAATACAAAGTAATCATATTCAAAAAATAAATTGGCATACATAAACAATGGAATATTACTCAGCCATAAAGAAGAAGGAAATTATGGCATTTGTTGGTAAATGTATGGAACTGGAGATTATCATGCTAAGTGAAATAAGTCAGTCCCCCAAAATCAAAGCCCAAATGTTCTCTCTGATATGCAGATGCTAACTCACAATAAGCAGGGGAGAAGGAAGAATAGAAGTTCATTGGATTCAATAAAGGAGAATTAAGGGAAGGGAGGGGGATAGGAACAGGAAAGACAGTAGAATGAATCAGTCATAACTTTCCTGTCTTATATATGAATACACTACCAGTGAAATTTCACATCATGTCCAACCCCAAGAACGGGATCCTAATTAGAATAAGTTATATTCCATGTATATATAATATGTCAAAAAACACTCTACTGTCATGTATATTTAAAAGAACAAATTTTTGAAAAATATAAAGGTGACTGTTAACATGCAATTATACAACGTGGCATTAATCCAGGCCATAAAGCAAGGAAATTCAGCAGGACGCGCAATCCTCAGGAAGGGAGAGATGTCAGCATTTTCACATCATGTACTCCCCTCTCTGGAAAATTCAGGAGAATCAAATGAAGAAGTATGAAAAACTATTAGAGAGTTTAAATTTGCTAACTATAAGATCAAATTTTTTAAATCATTAGCTGTAAAATACAAATACATAAACAATTGAAAAAATGAAAGGAGAGAGCAGAAGTTGGCACATGATGGCCCAGGAGCCAAACCACAGCCTGTTTTTTTAATAAAGTGTCATTGCAGCATAAGTGTGCCAATTTCTTTATAAAATCTATAGCTGTTTCACACTACAATGCCAGCTTATTGATTGAAACAGAGGCCACACAGCCTGCAAAGCCAAAATATTTACTATCTAGTCCCTCACAGGCAAAGATTGCCAAGCTAAGGAATAGAACATTCCATTCTCATTAAAAATAAAATCATAAAATTTTTAGAAATAAATATATAAATTAGTGGGCAACTTACAGAACTCAGTAAACTAAGGCCTTAGAGAAAATTTCAATAAGTAGAAATATATCTAATATAGACATAGACATTGTGTGTGTGAGTGTGTGTGTGTGTGTGTGTGTGTGTGTGTGTGTGTGTGTGTGGTGGATAGTTCCAGAAGAGAAAAACTCAATATTGTAAATATGTCTATTCTTCCCCAAATGAATCCATAAATACAAAGTAATCCTGTTCAAAATTTCAACAAGAGTTTGTTAGACTTGACCCTACACTTCCAAAATATTAATGAAATAGAAAATGTAGGGATTTCACTTTCAATAATGGCAAACGATTTCACATCAAACCAACTTCTTCACACATACCTTAAAGACAAACCAGGTAGACCAGAGATAATATTTAAAACCAGCTTTCTAAATGCATCACCATTGTTACAAGACAGTGACAAATCGTCCTATCGAGATCTGAAAAAAGACAACATCCAAAGAGATGAGCCTAACATTGAAAGACATCTTTGCTCACCAAGCTATTATAAAATCAGAAGAGGTGATTTACAAGCTAAGAAACACTTTTGAAATCTTTACAAGACAAAAGGAGAAAAGTTGGAGTCCAGGAATTGGACCCTAATTAACCAACCACACCAAGGGTTGAGATGCCAAAAAGCTACAGGATGAACCAGAGTAGACCAGCTCTCACATAGACTGCCTGCCAGTTTCAAGTCATCAGAATATTTCAAACCTCAGACCTCAGAATGGATTAAGGTGATCTGAGATTACTCCCCACTGACAACAAAATGAAAAGAAATGGCAATATACAACCCTCCCAAGCATATTTGAAAAAGAACCATATAGAAATTCTAGGCTGAAAAATACAATGGTTGAAATTAAGAGCTCAAGGCATAGCTGAAAAGAGAATTGATGAATTTAAATACTCCAAAGGAAAATACCTAGGATAAAGTACATAAAGACAAAAAGATGAACATTACAGAGAAGACAGTAAGAAAAGTTAACATATGTTTTGTTGAAGTCCCAAAAGGAGAGGAGAAAGAAATAGGTCAGAATTAAAACTCTAGCAAATAAAATGGCTCGAAGACCTCCAAAACTAATGAAAGAAATTAACCCATGAATCCAAGACCCAACAAATTTTCAGCAAAGTAAATAAAAATGAATGTACACCCAGACACAACATCATAGTGAAACTGAAAAAAAAAAAAAAGACAAAGAGAAAATCTTAAACACAATTAAGTCTGGGGTTTGAAATAAATTACACCGGTGGCTTCACAACAGCAACAATGGAAGATGAAAGACAAAAGAATGGCATTCTCATTGCTCAAATAAAATAATGACCAATCTAGAATTCTATAATCAGTGAGAAGACCTTTCAAGAACAAAGCAGAAATAAAGATATTTTTAGAAGAGCAAAAACCAAAGGATTTTACCACTAACCACTTTTTTTATTGATCATATAAATACTACAATTTTTTTGTTGACAAAATTTGGCCTAACAGTTTACTTTCACATGTCAACAGATGTAGTTACTGTCTTAGAGAACTTTCTCCTAAAAATAAATTCAGGCTAAAGCCAGAACATAACCTTTCACAAAATCATTAGAGTTAAATTTTACAAGGTGTCTTTAAAAAGAAAAACAAACAACAACAAAAAACAGAATCTATCAGGCCAGACATGGTGGCACATGTCTGCAATCCCAACTACCTGGAAGGCAAGTATGAGGTCGGCCTATGCAACCCAGTGACACTGTGCCTCAAAATAAGAAAATAAAAAATTGCACTAATGAAATACTAAAGGACAATGATCTCAGATGCCACACCAAAAATAAATAACCAAAAATAATATGTAGATAAATCAAAATGAACACTGACTATGCGAACATAGAAGAAAATATTGGGCTGGGGATTTAGCTCAGTGGTAGGGTGCTTGCCTAGCTAGCATGCATTAGGCCCTGGATTCAATATCAGCACTGAAAAAAAATTTAATCCTATGTGTATTTAAACCCTCACAAGGCAATATTATCAGGAGTTTGTGTGTTTATTTGTGGTCCTGAAGATTGAATCCAGGACCTCACACATGCTAGGTAAGAGCTCTACCACTGAGCTGCATCCCAAACCAAAATCCATATAGAATTAAAATACACAACAACAGCACATGAAGCACTTAGAGAGGAGTAAATGGAATAAAAGTGTTCTGAGGTCCCTACATTGTATAAGAGAAAAACAGAAGTACTGGTTAAAGTTAGATTTTGGTAAGTCAACAAAGCATGATGTAATCCAGAGAGATCACATTAGTACAAGATCACTAAAGAACAGAAGAGCATATTAACTTCTAACAAACAGAAATAGAGGTGGAATAAGGTATGGATGAATATATCCAAGAAAATTTTGTTAAATAGCAGAAGATGGGAGAGTATTTGTCCAAACAAAAGTCAGAACAAATATTGAGCATATATTTATTTAAAGGGTGTGATATACAAGTACGGATAATAATGCAGTGTACTAAATGTTATGCTCCACCCCCCCATACACAAAAATTCACATGTTGAAACTAATTCCCAATGTGACAGTACCTGGAGATGGGACTCTGGGAGGAAGCATTTGGGTCCGAGAGTGGATCCCTCCTATGGGATTAGTGCCCTTTCAAGAAGAGACAGGAAAGAGCCTGCTTCTTCTCACTGTCCTGTGCCATGTGAGTATATAGCACAAAGGCAGCCATCCGGGAACCATGAAAATAGCTCTCCTCAATAAAACCTGTGCTGGTACCCTAATCTCAGATTGCACAGTCTTTGGAACTATAAGAAACAAATTTCTGTTGCTTAAGCCACCCAGTCTATGGTATCTGTTATAACCACACAAACTGTCAGAGACATAGAGAGATTCTTCGATCACACGAATAAAACAGAATCTACCAATGGTTTTGTGTATACAGCAATTTCATCTAAAGTGACAATAATAATAATACTATTGAAAAGTAGGAATTGTTTTAAGTGTCCTACTTTAAATAATTTAATAGATACATTAATAATAAAATAGTATCTACTGTAAAAATATCATTGCAAATTCCTTGGAAAGAAAGGACAAATCAATAAATAGATTAAATAAAACTGCACATCCATTTGAAAAAATTAACTTACTTATATAACTTGCATTATACAAGAAAATAAACCCGTTACATTAAAATGGCAACTTAAAAAGGTACTATAAAAGAGCTGGAATAAAACTGTAAAATAATTCTTACAATATTGGTGTTGGACAAAGTTTTCTAAAATAAGATGTATAACTCAGAAGGCACATAATAGAGGATTAGCATTTTTAATCTCATAAAATCTTAAAATACTTTTGTTGAAAATGACACTTTAAATACAAAGTTAAAATACAAGTAGCAATTACAAAACATTATATATAACACACTTAACACATACAGAATTTAGAACCAGAGTATATCAAGACCTTATAGAAATCAATAAGAAAAGATATCACAATAAAGTAGACAAATGATATGAATAGGAAGATCAGAAAAGAAAAACACAAATGCCAATAATCATATGAGAAAATAAGCAACCTACACTAATCAGGGGAATGAAAATTAAAACAATAAAGATATGTGATTTTTGCACTCATTATATTGCCAAAAATTAGATTGATAGTAACAAATATTAACAAGGATATGGAGAAACAGGCCTTTTGGGATATTTGCTGGATGTGGTATGAAATTGTGAGGTCCTTTGGAAACCATTAGGCATCGTCAGTCAATGTTTAAATGTGCATCCCCTGAACCCTGGCAATTTCACTACTAGAAACCCAGCCTAAAACACTAGAGGCACATGCACACTAACATATGCATGCAACGATGGTTGTTGTAGCCTAATTTGTGTGAGCAATACTTTGGCGGGCTGGGGGATTTATAAACAGTATCAACAGGAGAGTGACTTAAACTATGGAACCATGGGATTCTCTAAGTACATTACAATAGTGCAGTAGACCTTTATATACTGACACAAGAAGATGTCCAAAACGTACCATCAAATAAAATCAAATTGTAAAACACAGTATGGCACCATTTGTATTTATCTATATCTTGTACATACACACTCGCACATACATGTGTGCGCGCACACACACACACACAAGTACATTGAGAGAATGAACACTAAGATTTTGACATTGGTTACCTATAAGGAATGGACAATCAATAATGAGCAAAGAAATGTCGACATTCATGTCTGAAAAAAATGTTCTGTCCAAAACTAAGATTGAAGCAAACTGTGTGTTCAGCATCTATAAAGACATTCTGGGGACATTTTCTGAGAGGTTTAAAGGGAAGTCCAGGCTGTGAGCCTCTGAAAGTTGACACCTGATGGTGAATAGGCTCCTTGTCAAGGATGTAACCCTGTTGCTTGGTACATCCAATTAATAGCCCCAGATCGATTTGTTATCCTTTCCTTCTCAGATATATGACTTGGTGTTCTTGATTAATGAGTCATGTCTGATGGTGGTTCCAAATTATCCATGCCCCAAATTTAACCCTAGTACTGAGAGAAATATGATTTCTTTATGACCATGTAAAGTCAGATAGCAAGCTATGTCCAGCTGGGCAAAATAAGACAAGAAAAACAGGGCCACATGCAGCAAAGAGAGGTAAATCTCTCCCAGGACATTTGAATGCTTTGCTCCCTTTGCTGCCTGAGCTGAATCTTTCATTAATAAGCAGTAAACCTTGACTCATGTCTGGAAATTTTAATTGACCATCATTTTCTCTGTACTATTTAAATCTTAGGAAATTCTACCAATGTACTGACGTAACACCTATAAAAAGTAGAGTCATATAAATGTCCCCAAGTGTAGCTTTTTCGTGAACATTCTCTTAATCAATGAGCATTAAATGACTCATCTGGAAATTTAGAAAACAATTTAATGTTGAAAATAGTTTTTTATACTCAAAAAGATATTCTGCACTACTTTAGGTATTTTTCTCTGTAACTATAATGGATGAATGAGTATGAGCTGGAGAGAGGATAATGCAGAAATAAATGAATTTTTCATCTTGGAGAACAAACCCAAAAAGGGAAGGACCATCACCAAAGCCAAACTCAGAATGAATCCCATGTCCCTCAAACAGCCTGAGTGCACACACATGGCTTTGAGTTCTGGGCTACCATCCTGGATGTCTCGGGCCAACCAACCTGCCTCCTGAGAAGGTTCCCAGCACCCCTCCCTCTCTCCATTGGCTATGTCCTCCTGGAAAGACCTCAACCTGGTCCAACATAATCATCTCTTTTCTGCAGATCCTCACTAGAGCAGGTAAGAGTTGCCCAGAAGATCACTTTAAATGAATGGAATAGGTACCCTTGAAAACCATGACCACAAACTTCAAACAAGGACACAGTCCTCAGGGCTGCCCTCCCTGGTTTTTCCTTAGGTTCTTTTTGTTGCTGCTCATAGTTTGAATGTGTCCTCCACTGTCCTTCACAATGAGCAGTGTTAGAAGTGGAGCCTAAGGGAAGGTGTTTAGGTCACCCTCGTGAATGGATTAACACCACTCTTGCCCACATGAGTTAGCTCTTATGGGAATTGGTGATTATAAAGAAGAGTTCTGTTCCCTTGCCTTCTGCTATGTTATGAAGCAACAAGAAGGCTGTTAAGGTTTGGATCTGGAATATTCCCCAAACACCCATATGTTAAAAGTTTGGTCCCCAATGCAGCAGAGATGGGGCTTTGGGGAAGTGATTGGATCATAAGGGCCATGACCACATCAGTGGATTAATCCATTAATGAATTAATAATCTGAATGAACTTTTGGAAAGTGGTGGAAACTGTACGTCACTGGAGTGTGCCCTCCAGAAGCAGTTCTTGTCCCCAACCTCCCTTTCCCTGCCCCTCTCTCTCTCTCTCTCTCTCTCTCTCTCTCTCCATATATATATATAATTCCTCTCACCCCTTCTGGCTTCCATGAAGTGAGCAGATTTCCTCTACTTCTCCCTTCTGTCTTGTCCTTCTGCTATGATGTTCTGCCTCATCTTGAGCCCAAAGCAATGGAACTGGCCAGCCCATGGCCTGAAACTGTGAGCCAAAATAAATCTCTTCTCCCCTAAGTTGTTTTTCTCAGGTATTTGTCACAGGAATGAAAATCTGATTAATACAAACACCTTCACTAGTAGCCAGCACCATGCTCATGGAATTCAAAGCCTCTGGAACTGTAAGCCAAAATAAACTTTTTTTTCTTTATAAATTATCCAGTCCGTGGTATTTTGTTACAGCAACATAAAATGGATGAAGACAGTCACTCAGAAAACTGTTCTGTAATTTCTCACTCCTAAGTTAACCTCTTCCTACCTCCACATGGCCAATAAGGGCATGTCACTCTTCATGGCAGAAAGAAAACAATCAACAAAAGAAACTCTGTCCTCTTCCCAGCACCCAACCAGCCAACAAGCTCAAAGTTGAACTCTCTCTTCCATGTCAGCTGAAAGTGTGCCCCTGCTCTTCTCAGAAACCTGTGTGCCGTGGAGCCCAAACTCCTTACCTTCCTCAAGACTTTATGCCTCTCCTACATTTTAAAAATTAGTTTCAAAATGAGTCTTTTTACTCCTCTGTTTAAAACCTTCCATGGCTCCAGGTATGATGGCACATGCCTGCAATCCCAGTGACTCAGGAGGGTGAGGCAGGAAGATCAAGTTCAAGGACAGCCTGGGCAACTCAGCAAGACTCTATCCCAAAATAAAAAATAAAAAGGGCTTGAGGATGGGTTTCAATAAGGCAGAATAAAGTCACTTTCCTGACTGCTCTGTGGCATGAAACCAAGAAAGCACACAGACAGCCTCTCAACAAAATGAGTAAACCAAAAAAAAAAAAAAAAAAAAAGACATTCAAAGCAGATCAGGGGCTCAGGAGGTTGGATATAATAACGTAAGGAAGAAATCCCCAGTGCCACAGTCACTGCCACTGCCAGAGGCACCAGCCAGAGCGGTCCCTCCATGAACAAAGTAGAGGGATAAAGGGATTAAAGGAACCTGCATATTTAGGAGGCCTGAGGCATGACTGGATATGGAGAGTTTAGAGTTCAAAGACACTGAGCAACTAAACTGAACGGCATGCTACACAATATCCTTGTGTGGGAAAGAAGCTGAATCTCTCCTGGCTGTGTGTGGAGGACAGAAGAAGGCACCATTTTGCAATGGTGGCACCATTGCAGGAGGAACCAATTCCTGGCAAACCCAAGTTTGGCTCCCAAAAAATGGGTCTGGCAAACCCACACTGCACAACATAGAGTATGTCTAAGTGACCAGAAGAAAATCAAACATGGAGAGAGATTTACAGAGGGAAATATCGGTTGTGGAAACCCACAAAACTCTCCCCCTCCCCCTCCAATCCAGCTGCTTGCAGCATCAGCTGGGATAGTTGTACCTGGCCAAGAATTTGCAAGGGCAGTGGTAGGACAGATTGAGTTTGGAGACTGAAGCTGAGACCAGGAAACATGGGGTCTAGAGGTGATGTAGTGTACTTGGGAGGCAGTTTCCAGTGTGGACCTGCAACTGCTGGGCCCTGGAGGTGTGCTCATTTAAAATCTCCCAATCAATTGGCATTCAGTGAAGAGCCTGGAGCCCACCTAATCCTGAAAGCCACCTCCAGAAATTCTGTCTATTGGATTAACTCTCTCACCCTAGCAACCTCACCTAACACTGCTGAGAAGAGAAGATGAGAATCTTGAACTTCAATGGAAGCAACACTTTAACTTTTCATTGAGATTTTTTCTCTCTCTTTTTTTCTTTTCTCTGTTTTATTGTGACCTTAATGGTTCATGGACATTTATACATACTCATATTTGGATTTTTTCTTATTTCTAGCATTTTTTTTTGGTACTGGGGATTGAACTCAGGGGTACTCTACCACTGAGCCACATCCCCAGCCCTATTTTGTGTTTTATGTAGAGACAGGGTCTCGCTGAGTTGCTTAGCACCTCGCCATTGCTGAGGCTGGCTTTGAACTCACGATTCTCCTGTCTCAGCCTCCCTAAGTGCTGGAATTACAGGCTTGAGCCAGTTATTTTTCATGGACCAGTTTTTTGAAGAGTAGGATGTTTGATTAGTATATTTCAGTTTTGTTTTGTATTCTTTTATTTTTATTTCTAATTTTTAATTTTTTTCTTTATATATGTATTTTGTTTCTCTCACCTATGTTTTCTTTGATTCTCTTTCTCTTTTCTTCCCCTAATAGCCAATCTCTATTATTCTCTCTTTCACTCTTCTTTTAATTCTTTACTTCTATCTTATCTTCTCCTCCCTCATAATCATCACATGCTTTATCACATCTGTTCTCTCTCCCTGACCACCATTTGATATTGTAATCCCTTTTGCAAACTTGCTGTTTTTGTTCTAGGCAATAACTGATAATACCATTTCTGTTTTTTGTGACAATTAACATTTTTGACATCATAGCAGGAACTATTTGATTTAATACTGTATATTGTTTACATTTGTTGTTCTTATTATTTGTCTCCCCCTAAATGGTGAGGTAATGGAAACTTCAGGGAAACTATAAGTCTATAGGATAGAAATTATACTGCCTCAGATCCATACTATTAGACGGATAGACACACACACACATTAGAAAAAAGCAAGAGAACAAATGGCCCCAAACAAATCAAAATACTCCAATAACAGAATCCATCAACACCACAGTGGAAGAAATGTCAGAGAAGGAGTTTAGAATGCACATAGTTAAACTGATGTGTGAGGTAAAAGATGATGTAAGGAATGAAATCAGAGAGAAAATACAGGAAGTGAAAGACCACTTCAATAAAGAGATAGAGATTCTGCAAAAATAAAACAAGCAGAAATCCTCGAAATAAAAATCAATAAGCCAAATTAAAAATTTAATGGAAAACATCACCAACAGACTAGATTGCTTGGAAGACAGAGTTTCAGGCAATGAAAACAAAATATATAATATCAAAAACAAAGTTGATTGTGGAGAAAAGATGTTAAGAGATCATATGCAGAACTTCCAAGAAATATGGGATGACCTCAAAAGATCAAATTTAAGATTTATTGGGATAGATGAAGGCTCAGATATACAAATAAAAGGAATGCACAGTCCTGTCAATGAAATAATATCAGAAAATTGACTAAGCATAAAGAATTAAATAGAAAACCAAATACAGGAAGTTTTCAGGAGCCCAAATATACAAAATTACAACAGACCCACACTGAGGCACATTATCATGAAAATGCCTAACATACAGAATAAGGATAGAATTTAAAAGGTTGCTGTAGAAAATGGCAGGTGACATTCAGAAGGAAACCAATCTGGATCTCAGCTGATGTCTCAACCAAGATCCTCAAACCTACGAGATCTTCAAATAATATATACAGAGCTCTGAAAGAAAATAGATGCCAGCCAAGAATCCAATAACCAGCAAAATTAAGCTTCAGAATTGACAATGAAGTAAAAAACCTTTCATGATAAACAAAAGTTAAAAGAATTCACAAAATAGAAAGCCTGCATTGCAAAACATACTCATTAAAATATTTCATAAAGAAATGAAAAATAAAAGTAAAAACCAGCAAAGGGAGAAACCACACTAGAAGAATGTTCAATCAAAGGAGAAACTGATTCAAAGTAAAAACCAGAAATAAATCAAAATGACAGGGAATAAAAATCATTTGTCAATAATAACACTGAAAGTAAATGGTCTGAACTCATAAATCAAAAGACAGACTGGGAGATTGGATTAAAAAACAAGACCCAACAATATGCTAGCTCCAAGAGAATCACCTTATAGGCAGATATCCACAGACTTAAAGCAAAAGGATGAAAAAAAATATCATTCACCTGGATCACATAAACAAGCAGAGGTTTCTATCCTCATATCAGATAAAGCGGACTTCAAGCCAAAGTTAATCTGAAAGAACAAAGAAGGACATTTCATGCTGATTAAGGGAATTATACATCAACAAGACATAACAATCATAAATATTTATGCCCCAAACAATGGAGCATCTACATACATCAAACAAACCTTTCTCAATTTCAACAATTAAATAGATCACAACATAATAATACTGGGTGTGTTTAACATACCTCTCTCTCCACTGGATAGAGCCTCCAAACAAAAGTTAAATAAAGAACTATACAACAAAAAATACAATTAATAATTTAGACTTAATGGACATATGTAGAATATTTCATCCATCAATGACTGAATACACTTTCTTCTCAGCATCATACAGATCCTTCTCTAAAATAGACCATATCTTAGGCCTCAAAGCAACTCTTAGTACATACAAAAAAACAGATAATACTTTTCATATTATCAGATTATAATGGAATAAAATAAAAATCAGTGACAAAATAAGAAATGGAAGCTACTCTAACACCTGAAGACTAAATAATATGCTATTGAATGACCAATGGATAACAGAAGAAATCAGAGATGAAATTTTTAGAAAATTCAGGTAAATAATAATTGCAATACAACATATTCATATCTCTGGAACATTATGAAGGCAGTGGTAAGAGGAAAGTTCATTGCATTAATTAAAAGAATAGAAGTCAACAAATAAATAACCTAACATTAAATCTCAAAGTCCTAGAAAAAGGAGAACAAATCAACATCAAAAGAAGTAGTAGAGAGGAAATAACTAAAATCAGAACTGAAATCAATGAAATTGAAACAAAAGAAAGAATCCAAAAAATTGATAAAATAAAAAGTTGGTTCTTTGAAAAAATAAATACACTTGATAAATCTTTAGCCAAGCCAACAAGAAAAAGAAAGAGAAAATTCAAATTACCAAATTCACAATACAAAAGAAAATATCCCAATGAACACTACTGAAATACAGACAATAATCAGAAACTATTTTTAAAATGTATTCTCAAATAAAATAGAAAATCTTGAAGACATCAAGAAATTTCTAGAGACATATGACCTACCCAAATTGAATCAGAAGGACATAGAAAATTTAAACAGATCAATTTCAAGCAATGAAACTGAAGACACTATCAAAAGCCTACCAATCAAGAAAAGCCCAGGACCAGAGTTCTATAAGACCTTCAAAGAAGAACTAATATCAGTCCTCCTCAAATTATTCCATGAAATAGAAAAGGAGGAAACCCTTTCAAACTCAGTTTATGAGGCTAGTATCATCCTGATTCCAAAACCAGACAGAGACCATCAGGGAAAAAAAATTTCAGACCAATACCCCTGATGAACAGAGACACAAAAATTCTTTTAAAAAATACTGGTAAACCACATACAAAAACATGTTAAAAAATAGTGCACCATGATCAAGTAGGGTTCACCCCAGGGATGCAAGGTTAGTTGAACATACAGAAATCAATAAATGTAATTTATCACATTGGTAGACTTAAAGACAAGAATCATATAATTATCTCAATAGATGCAGAAAAACATTTGACAAAATACAGCATCCATTCATATTCGAAACATTAGAAAAACGAGGGATAGTAAGAACATACCTCAATATTATAAAAGCTATCTATGCTAAACCCAAGGCCAACATCATTCTAAATGAAGAAATATTGAAAGCATTCCCTCTAAAAATTGTTGAACAAGACCAGGATGCCCTCTTTCACCACTTCTATTCAACATAGTCCTGGGAACTCTAGCCAGAGCAATTAAACAGAAGAAAGACATTAAAGGATACAAAGAGGAAATGAAGAACTCAAACTATCCCTATTTGCCAACATGATTCTACATTTAGAAGACCCAAAAAACTCCACAAGAAAACTTCTAGAACTCATAAATGAATTCAGCAAAGTAACAGGATATAAAATTAACATCCATAAATCAATTGCATTCCTATACATCAGTGATGGATCAACTGAAAGAGAAATTAGAAAAACTATCCCATTCACAATAACCTCAAAAAATAAAATATTTGGGAGTCAATCTAAAAGAGGTTAAATACCTCTACAATGTAAACTCAGAACACTAAAGAAAGAAACTGAAGAAGAACTTAGAAGATGGAAAGAACTCTCATGTTCTTGGATAGACAGAATTGATATTGTCAAAATACAAAATACAAAATTGGCCATACTACCAAAAGTGCTGTACAGATTTAGAACCATTTCCATTAGAGTTCTGATCACTTTCTTAGTAGAAATAGAAAACACAGTCATGAAATTCATTTGGAAAAATAAGAGGCCCAGAATAGCCAAAGCAATCCTCAGTGAGAAAAGTGAAGCAGGAGGTATCACATTACCAGACCTTAAATTATACTACAGAACTAGTGTAACAAAATGGCATTTATTGGCACCAAACCAGACATGTAGATCAATGGTACAGAATCAAAGACACAGAGACAAACCCACATAACTACAGTTATCTCATACTAGACAATGATGCCGTAAACATATTGGAGAAAAGATAGCCTCTTCAACAAATGATGCTGGGAAAACTGAAAATCCGTATGTAACAAAATGAAATTAGACCCCTATCTCTCACCCTGCACAAAACTCAACATAAAGTGGATCAAGGACCTAGGCATTAGAACAGAGACCATGTGCCTACTAGAAGAAAGAGTAGGCCCAACTCTCCATCATGTTCTCTTAGGAACCAAATTCCTCAACAAGACTCCTAAAGTGCAAATCAAGAATCAATAAATGGGATGGTTATCAAACTAAAAAGCTTCTTTACAACAAAGGAAACAATAAAAAACATGAAGAGAGAGCCTAGAGAATGGGAGAAAATCCTTTCCACCTGGACCTCAGACAGAGTATTAGTCTCCAGAATATATAAAGAACTCAAAAAACTTAACACCAAAAAAAAAAAAAATCCAATCAATAAATAGGCAAAGGAACTAAACAGACACTTCACAGAAGAAATAAGATCAGCCAACAAATACATAAAAAATGTTCAACATCACTAGGAATTAGAGAGAAATGCAAATTAAAACTACACTGAGATTTCATCTCACCCCAGTCAGAATGGCAATTATCAAGAACACAAGCAATAATAAGGGTTGGCAAGGATGTGGGGGAAGAGGTACACTCATATATTGTTTGTGGGACTGCAAACTGGTGCAACCACTCTGGAAAGCAGTATACAGAGTTGTCAGAAAACTTGGAATGGAACCACCATTTGACTCAGCTATCCCACTACTCAGCATATACCCAAAAGACTTAACATCAGCATATTAGAGTGACACTGACAATATTTACAGAAGCTCCATTTATAATATCTAAGCTATAGAACCAACCTAAGTGCCCTTCAACAGATGAACGGATAAAAAAAATGTGGTATATCCCTAAAAATTTAAAAACAGCACACTACAATACAGCAGTCACCTCAATGTTTATAGCAGCACAATTCACAATTGCAAAACTATGGAAGCAACCTAGATGCCCTTCAATAGATGAATGGATAAAGAAACTGTGGTACATATACACAATG
>CM053402.1:45009814-45086459 GCA_028644305.1 Xerus rutilus
AAAAAGTCTTGACTGGAAAAAAAAAAAAACTTCACTAAGTTTATGTTATTTTCCGGGAATTTCATTTCTCCATGTTATACTACCCTCTGTACCCACAGAATAAAGAACCAGTGTAGGAAAAAAAAAAAATGTGGTATATATACACAATGGAATATTATTCAGCCTTAAAGAAGAATGAAATTACGGCATTTGCTGGTAAATGGATGGAACTGGAGACTATCATGTGAAGTGAAATAAGCCAGTCCCCAAAACCAAAGGCCAAATGTTCTCTCTGATATGCGGATGCTGACTCGCAATAGGTGGGGGGAGTGGGGAGGAAGAGGAAGGAGTAGGGGTTCACCAGATTGGACATGGAGAAGTGGGGCAATGGGAAAGACAGTAGAACAAATGGGACATAACTTTCCTATGTTCATATATAAATATAGAACTAGTGTAACTTCACATCATGTACAACCACAAGAATGGGAAGTTATACTCCATGTCTGTATGATACATAAAAATAGAAATACATCCTACTGTCATGATAACTAAAAATAACAAAAACAATGAATTTAAAAAAAGGGCTGGGGATGGGGAATGTGACTCAGTGGTAGGGGACCCCTAGGTTCAATCCCCAATACCAACAAACAGAACAAAACGAAGTACAAGACACTCACTGTACTTAATAGGAAAGCTTTAGCTCTTGCCGTGGCCTCTGGGCAGTGGGCCTGATCTCTCTGTTCCACTCCCCAGAGAGTCAGCTGCTTCATGGTGCCATGACTACAGCTTCCCTCAGATTAAGTCATTAAAAAATGGGATGCCAGTCCCTTCATGCCAGTCCCTTCTTTTACGTTTCAAATACCCTACAAAATCTACCTGCTTTGGTTCACTCCTCAAAGCCTTTAGGATTTTTATGTTTTGTCAAATACAGTTTATAGTTCATATCCAAAGGAGGGTGAGTCTGTGAGGGATTATCCACATGCTAGAAGAGGAACTAAAATATAATCAACACTTTGGCTTTTGAATCACGCTCAGTACTATGGGTTTGTTTATACTCATACTTTAATAGCAATGCAGAGTCAAATATCATGAAAATTAGAATTTTCAGATTTAATTAATTAATTTTGACTAGCTAGAAACCAAGAAATAATGGTGGATATGTACAGGACAGTTATGATGAAAGCTTTCAATGGAGGAAAGCAATTGAGAGAAACTCTGGAATTTCCTTGCAGCCAAGGAAAATTACATGGATTGCCTGTGCTTCAGGGCTGAGTCACGGGAAACCTAACAGCTTACTGAAGAATTCACTCTTCTGGTCCTGAACCCAGTGGAGTGACGTGGCTTCTCCTGTTGGTAGTGATACTCACATATACCGAGTTGTTGATTTCTTTTTAACACTGGTATTTAAAGGTGAAATGAAATGATTCAGGTAGAGAATTCGCACAGTGCCCGTGAGGAGCAGCGATGATGATAACGCAGTAGTGAGGGTCAGCTGGTAGCGGTGGCAGTGGTGGGATGTTTGAAAAAAGGAACACTTTCACCTACTGACAGGTTTTAACCCACTGTGTCAATGACTCCTAAGTCAGAATGTCACTCTCTTGACTTGGCTCTGGTGTGAAACTGTCTCCAAAGAACCAGCCAAACCATTGTCCTGGAGGCTGAACACCATGTGCTTCCTGGGCCAGGTCTGGGCATCAGCCTCCCGGCTCCTGGGAGGCTGAGACAGAGCAAGCACACAGCAGAGGCCTGGGGAGCCAGCACTAGGGACTGCTGGTGTGGTCTTCCATTCAGTCTCCACATCAGTACTCAGGGCTTTGTTCCGAGGAATTAATCAGAGAAGCAACCATCTGGAGAAGGTGCTTGGGGGAAAGCATGATGCACACCAATCAGCCTTGCTTGGGAAGCCAGGGCAGCCTTTCTCGATAGCACCCATGGTCCCAAGGCCCCCCAGCCCCCACCCAGAGGCCACCAAGAGGAATGTGGGTTTTTAATTGTCTCCAGTCATGGAGGAGGGGGACACCCTGCACAGAGCATCCACATCCCCTTCCTCATCCCTCTGTACATGAGTGGGCTGGTGGAGTACAAGCTTGCAAAGAGTCAAAGGTGAGGGTTAGTCCGCATTTAAAATCAGGGCTTAAGCTATGATCATGGCAGAGGTCAGTATGTGGCAATAATTAGAGAAGTATAGTCATCCCTTGATATCCTCAGGGGACTGGTTCCAGGACACACACACACACACACACACACACACACACACACACACACTCACTCAGGTACCCAGATGCATAGATGCTCTTGTCCCTTATATAAAATGCCACAGTGTTTGCATATATCCTCCTATGTGCCTTACATCAACTTTAAATTACTTACAATACCTAATATAATGCAAATGCTATCTAAGTAGTTCTTATACTGTATTTTCAGGGAATAATGACAAGAAATAAGTCAGTTTATGGTCAATACAGATGCAATTTTTTAAAAATATTTTTTATCTTCTATGGATTGAATTCATGAATGCAGAAAACCACAGATACAGAGAACCCACTGTGTACTACCAGGATCAGAATACTGATTGTGAGTCAGAGTTCTATCAGGACTGTCCTTGTCTCATTCAGTGACCAAAATACTCAGCTTATGTTCATAGTCAAGGCTTAGTTGATGTCTGTTAGGACACCAGAGACACTGTCTCTGAAGTTCCTGCAGCCAAGAAGGCTGTCAGCAGGTGTGAGGAAGCTCAGATGCCCATCTGTCAGCAGCTGCATGAGCCATATATCCCAGGCAACTGGAATCTAATGGAACTACATCAAAGCTATTTGGGGACACCTGTTTAAAACACAGATGTTGCAGCCTCACTAGTTAACCCATGAACCTAGGAGTTGCATTTCCATGACGCCTCCCAGGTGACCTGAAGCACATTAAACTTTGAAACTGCTTGAAATCTCCCCCAAGGCTTCCAGGACCCACCGAAGCCACACTCTTCACATTCCCAGGACATCTACATGCAATTCCCATCCCCTTCCCCACTTTGGGACTCAGGGCTCTGGCAGATGCAACAGTTCAATTCCTGTCACCTGCCAGCACTTGGCCATGGAACCTTAGAAGCCTCATAAGTCCCCTATTCCTTCCTTAGACAATGGGGAATGATAATGCCTTACGATTTGATTGTGTGCATCTCTGGCTGGTTTTCCTCAGTCATAGACAGCAGATCCTAAATGACAGTAGCCGAGATAATAAATAGTAGCAACTCCCATTTATGGAACACTTACAGTATAGCAGGCACATAGTAATGCATGAGCTACTTGAATCCCCATAACATTTGAGGTAGGCACTCTCATTTGGACATAAAAAGACTGAAGCCCAGAGAGGTTCAGAAGTTACCAGGTTCAGAAGACCAGGGCCACATAACTAAAGAGAAGCAGAGTCAGGATGGATCCTGAGTGTGCTCCCTTAACCTCCCCCTAAGCCATAGCAATCCATGATGTCATTCCCTGAAAATGTGAGTACTTGTTAAAATGGACACAATAACAAGAAGCTTTGTCCTCAACAACTCCAGCTATTTTCCCTCATTGCTTGATCAGATTCTGGATTTATCTTAGCTTTGCAAAGTGGGACTTGTGCCTTTTCCTCATTTAAATTCTTTAAAGGTTTGAAAAAACTCTGGGCCTTGCCCCCAATTTCTGGATGTAGAAAGAGATGCCGCTTTCTTCTTTGCTTCTTCTCATGCATCTATGATGGCTGCTACTATTGCAGAATCCTGCTCTCTGCGCAGTTCCTCCACTTTCTAGGCCCCCAGCTACCCTCAGTCTCCCCTACTGCAGGTTGGAACAGGGCTCCTTGTCTGACCTGGCATTTTCCACCCATCATAGTCGTCTCCCAGAAACAGCTTCCTAAAGAAAAATTGCTCTTTTTTCTCTGAATCACTAAAGGCATTTGGACATAATTGGGATATATAGTGGTTTCTCTCCAAATCTAGGCCACCAAGTGGGTTGCCGAAATTTGCCCTTACGAGGTTCATGCTCAGCTGATTGGAATATGGCATTTTCCCCTCTGGTAGGTGATTTCGGTGGTAGAGGAAAGAAAATGTCATTTGTTTCACTTTTTAAATATGCATTTTAAAGTCAAAGTAGTATATATACATACTTTAAAAATGCAAGCCATTCAGAAGGGGTTATGAGACACAGTCCAGGTCCTCCCCACCCCCAGGTGGCTCTTGCAAGGACTCAGGAAATATTTGTTAATGAACACTTTAACATTTATATTTATCTCCTCAAAATCCAGCAGCATAAAAATGAGAGCTTTTTTCTTGATTTATTTTATTCAACATCTACTTGTGAAGTGTGGTGGTCATTGCTGAGTTGGGCGCAGGACAGAGACTATAAATACGTATGACCTCCCACCTTGAAATAGTCTGTAAAGGCCAAGGGACTGAGCATTAAAACAGGTATTTATAATGCCAGAAAAAAGGAAATAAGCAGCAAAATAAGAGTCCAGGTGAGCATTTTTGGAGCCTGGGGGAAGATATAGTTAGTGGCTTGGGTGGGAGTTGAGAGGGGAGGGTGCTGGGCATCAGCCTCTCAGCCAAGACTTGAATGATAATAGGGAAGCAATGAGCAACTTGTTGCAGGTGGGAAATTTTCCTGGATGTTGAGGAAGAGTCTACTGGACTCCAGACCAGGAAGACTCAGACACTCTGTGGCTTTCATCCTACAGGGCCATATTTCAAGGGACCTTGATTACTTCATCTGTAGGGTGGTAAAAATAATACTGGTCAGAATTGCATGAGGTAATACACATACAGCACTTGGCACAGTGCCTAGGAAAAGTAAGCTCAATAGATCTTAGCTAATAACGCCCCATTCTCTTTCCTTCCCCTCTACCCCACCTGCCGAAGACAACCTTTTCCCTCCAAGTTTAAGACATGGGAGTGTCTCACCAAGATCCTTGACTGAATCAAGCTAGATACAGGGTCTGGCAAGGACGTGGGTTGCAGGAGGGCTGTTCTGAAGGGAGCCTGGTGCACACCTGCTCAGGACAAGTCAGTCTGAGGCTTCTGAAGTAGACTGCATGGGTATCCACTGGTCCCCTTAGAATTCCTGCTGATCTGCACACACGAATGTTAGGCAATAGAAGCTGGTTGGCAGGGTGATTAGTGCAGGGGTCTTGGCTCCATGGGTTTGCTGCCTTTCATCTGCACCTTCTCATCATAAGGGCAAGTTCTGCCTCAAACCAAAGCCCTAGGTCTGTGTCTCTGGGAGTCAGACTGAAGCTACCTTGCTCCTCCCCAGCATGGTGTAGGGAAAGAGATCAGGAATTCCAGTGCTAGCAAATCCCTAAGGTGACCCTGTCTGATCAATGACACAACTACTGACTCACAGCTTTAACCCCCTCCTGGGAGCTCATCTAGCATCTGCTCACATATATGTTAGCATACCTCCAGTGACGGGGTTCTCACTACCACATCATTCCATCACTGAATTAGAGAAGATTGAGAAAAAACTTTAGGATGAGCTGAAGTCTATCCATCTTGGGAAGAGTCAGTAAGACAATCACTAGACCCTTCTTGTCAGACCCTCCCCATCCCTCACTTGGCCTAAAAGCATTAACTCCATTATCAAATGGTCTGCCCTGGGGAATGAACTTTTAAAGGCTTAAAGCAAGGTAGGTTAATTAAAATCTTTGATCAAAGCCTCATAAACAGCATAAAACTTCTCTCTGTTAATTATCTTGGATGGCCTCACATGCATTAAAGCCAAAGGGAAGAAGATGAAGAGGTAGGGAAGTGGGGTAGCCGTGAGGAGCTAGGGAGAGAATATTCTAACAATGACCATCAGTTAGACGGTGCACCCAGGGACTGCCAGGGAAGGACAGAAGTCCACCCTTGCTTATCTAGCAACTACTCACCAAACTCTTCCAGTGGCAATTGCTCTATTAAATGCCACAGCATAGGAAGGACCCAGATGCTTCCACTGAGGAGGCCCCAGTGGGGAGCCCAAAAATGGATACTGGTAACAGGATATAGGATGCCCTCAAGCAAAGCAGGAAAAAGGGGGCTGAAGAATCCAGAGTGGGAGCTCCTAGCCCAGCATGGTAAGGTCGAGAAACACTTCCTAAAGAGTGACCTCACGTTTGGACATAACAAATGCATTGGCGTTAGTGAAGTGTCAGTCATGAACAAGTGCCAGACACAGTGAAGAGATCTGGAGACAAGGAGGCTCTGGGGTCAGCAGGAGTGGGAGGTGGAGTCCAGGAGGGCGGTGATGAGAGATGAGACCAGAAGTGAGCAGATCACAGAACAAGCTGTGCCAAGGACAGTTTCCAAGGGAAATCCTTTGGAGATCTCCGTAGAGTGGAAGGGTCAGTCTTGCTACTGTGTGGGGAGAATGGGTGGAGGGGCAAGCACCAGGAGACAGGAAGCCCAGGTTACACATGCTCACTGTCTAGGTCAGAGAAGGTGCTGCCCCATCTCAGGTAATGCCAGGAGAAGGAGTGACAGAGAGAAGTCAATGGATCCAAGAGATGTCTAGAACAAAACAGAAGACGCCAAGTGATGGCCAATCTTCCTGATAGGTGTCTGGGTGGGTGGTAAAGACACTGAGTTGGTGACATTGGAGGGAGAGCAAGTAGAGGGATATGGAGAGTATGAGTTTAAATTTGGGCATTTGGAGTGTGATGGGCTGGTGATCAAGTCAAAAGCTCACTTCTTTCACCCACTCACCCTCAACGACAACCCTCAGTGGCTTCCCACACATCTTAGGATGAGATCCAAAATGCTCACGATGGCCTTCTAGGCCCTGCCCAGGGCTCTCGCTGCAGCTTCATGTCATACACCTTCTTCCACGTCAACCACTCCCCAGCCACCAGAACTTTTGTTCAATCCACAAGCATCTCAGACTGCTTCCTACCTCAGGGCCCTTGCACATTCTGTTCTCTATGTCTGAAATGCCCGTTCTCTCATTGCCTCCTCTCATCCATTCTTTCTGCCTCACTTCCATCATTTCATTCAGAGAAGGATGCTCTCATCCCAACCCACCAAGGACTAGGGGACTGAATTAATGTGCAGACTGTCTGGCCCTGCTCCACTGCAGGCCCAGATCCTGATTCAGCAGCTCCAGGAGAGGACCCAGGAATCTCTATTTGAGCAAGCTTCCTACATGGTTCTAAGCATATAGTCCACAGACCAAGATCTGAGAAACCTGCACTGCAAGGCTCTGTCTCACCTGGCAGTAAATCTCAACCATTAAGTAATGTGTGATGGTGCCAGAGGGAGGCTGGGGAGACCTTTGCTGCACTTTCCACTCCACATCCTCCACTCTGTTATGGACCTATATATAAATTAATAGCATAATATTGTGTCCATTACAAGCATAACTTTTGATTGGCAAATTCATGCTTTTGCAGTCCTAAGTAAAATTTAAATGAGAGCAACCTGAGAAAACTTCTGTTTTTACCAATTTTTATTAATATGCAACCCAAATAAACACAATATGCTTTCTATGCAATTGCAGTTTCAAGGGAATATTCTGGCCCTCCTCCTCTCCAACTAGGCTGTTCCTCTTAATGTAGAAATTCGGGCAGGAAGATGTTGAGATTTCCCTAAGCCCCATGCTCCAGGAAAATCCCCCCACCCTTTTTCTGTAGTGGGGGAAACATCTGACCTCCAAGCACTATGCTCCCACATGAGACCTAGATAAGACTTAAAGATGAGACCCCTTTGTTTACCAGGATAAGACCAGACACTGCCTCTCCAAATTCCCATTCCTTGTCTCATAAATGACAAGCTGAATTGTTTGTCTTCCTGAAACTAACTAGACACAGAAATAAACATTTCCTGTTTGGCAAACTGATGGAGACTTCCCCTAATTACAAAAACAATCCCAACTATAATATCATCCCCCCTGTTTATAACTTGGCTACTTCTCATAAACGTCCAAGGCACCCTATGGAGACACTGATCTTTGGATCTGGGTGCTCTCCCCATTGCATAAATAAAATCTGTTGCTTTATGTATTTGGTTTTGTCTTCAACAGGCACCACTACAGCTGGTATTTATAGGTTGGGAAGATGACTGACCATCACGGTCAGCACAGGGAATGGGGCAAGCCCACATTATAGCTTCCAATCAGAACACCAGTTATTGCCCAGAGAAGGCAGGCAAGGGGTGAGGGATTCTGTATACAAGAGCCAGGGGCTGTGTGAGCTCTGTTCTGGGCACAGCAGTTGAGAGGGCATGCCACAACAGGGAATCACAGGAGGAAAGGGGTTCCCCAGTCCACAAAGGCAGAGACAAAGGTCCAGAGTCTCTCCAGGGAGGTCCATTCCTAGGCACTCTGCAGCTATGGCAGGAGCTATATGGCTGGTCCCCTGTGGCTACAGATTAAGGGGAAATCAAAGTTTTCCTGAATAGTTGCCATCCTGCCTGGAATCTTTTATGCATCTGAACCCAGAGACCATAGCCACCAAGTTAAGGTTTGGGGTGAGTGATCCTCTTCCAGCCTTTGCTCATGCTGCTTTCCCACCTCAAATAGGCCTGCCCTCTTCTCTGCAGGTCCTGTTCACTCTTCAAGGACTGATTTCAAATATCTCCCATTCCAGGAAACCCTCCTGGCAGTTTTCCCATCCCAGGGAGGGATATGCTCCTTCCCCAGTACTCAGCTCTATAGCTGTGCTGCTGAGTCCCATGAAGCAGCAGTACACAGTGGGAAACAACCAAGGCTTGCGACCAGGATGTGCATTTGAATTTCCATTTAACTTCTGGCACCCCGTGGCCTTGACCAAGCTACCCCATTCTCACTGGGCCTGTTTCCTTGTCTGTAGAATGAAAATAATAGTCTGTACAGGAACCATCTGGGGATCTTGTTAGCCCTCAGATTCAGATTCAGTGGTCAGGAGTGAGCCTGATGTTTTGTCTTTCCAACAAGATCTTAGGCAATGTCATTGGTCATGCATGGTGCTAGACCACACACTTCCATAGCCAGACCTCCTACACTCAGTTCCTATGAGGGATGTTGAGAGCATGCTGAAGGGCCAAGTTTATATGAGAAGCTAAATAAATTATTAATCCTATTATTATCTTGGTCATCAGTGCTTGACATGCAGTCAGTACCAGAAATAATGGTAGCTAGTTATCTCCTCTGCTGCCTGGTGAGTGTCCTGAGGACAGAATGTGTGCCTGAAAATGCCCTGCACATAGAAAGCTAAACTATGCAGGTATAAAGGAAAGAACTATCAAGCTCTGGGGTGTAGTCCTTCTCTCCTGTGTTCTGAGCATATGTGCAGAAAATTACGGCCAAGGGAGGACCCTGCCCACCGCTTGTGCGGCCCTGCCCTCTTCTCCTGCAGGAGGAGTGTGGGCTTCCCCCAGAAGCCTCCATCCTCAAGAGTCAATTTCAGATGGAAATGAATTCCGTGCCTCAGTGCATCTGTACACTGAGGAAACAGTTGGCTTTGTAACCTTGCGGGGGAAAAAAGACAAATAAAAGAGTCTCGGGAGATTTATCAGAGACCTCAGGAAGCTGTAAAACATATGTCGTGACACATTGATCCTTGACAAACTCCAGCAGCAGAGGAAACCCTTTCCCTTCCACCCTGGCTAATGAGGACCTGGGGGCAGTGTTCTTCCTGCTCACCCTGGCGGGGTTCCATCTGCAAAGTCTCCATCTCAAGCCTGTCCAACCAGCTGAAGAATAATCCACACCCATCTGAGAACTCTCTGCCTCCAAGGCCAACAAGATGCAAGTGTGAAGCCCAGGTGTTGGCAACCCTACTCAGAGACACAGCCTCGTTTGCCCCCCAGGTACCCAGAGCCCTTCAGTCTTCAAGTGTCATGAGATGAGGTTGACTGCTCCAGGGATGGAGAGGGCAGTCACAGTCTGGAACAACACTTCTCTACCCAGGTTGCCTATTAGAACCACCTGGGGACCTTTAACAATATGCAGATGCCTAGGACCTGCTCTCAGCAGTTCTGAATTCTGGGGTGCTGCCTAGAATTGAAAGAATTTAAACCTTCCTACATAATTGTAACAAGCATCATAGGGTGAGAACCACCTGGCCTGAGGGTAAAAAAAAGTTATTACTCAGATTTAACTTTCAAAACTGAGCTTTGAAAGACCTCTATATACAATAGTTAAAATATATTTGATTTGCAAGTAATTTTTTTTAATGTCACTTGAAAAGATTAAATCCTGGAGGGCCAAGATCACAGAGTTGGAAGGATGCTGGACACAGGTTGAGAGCAGTTTTTCCACTCAAAAGGAAATTAAATTCTCTTAAAAGAAGAGAGTCAGTAGAAAGGAGATCAAGCAATGTGTTCAAAGAAGGCTGTCTCCTGCCTCCAGATAAGGCTGACAGAAGGATCTTGTGTTTCCCAACTAGAGTCCTAGCAGCCACCTGGAAGACTAAAGGGATGACATCAATAGAAGTGGTAGCAGAGAGGTCAACATGAAGAAGGGTGTCTGAAAGAACCTCCTGTGTGGCGTGGAGACCTGACCCTAATCTTGGAATGCATCCACCATTTGTCCCAGCTATCCCACTCCTCGGTTTATACCCAAAGGACTTAAAATCAGCATACTACAGTGACACCGCTGCATCAATGTTTATAGCAGGTCAATTCACAATAGCTAAACTATGGAACCAACCTAGATGCCCTTCAACAGGTGAATGGATAAAGAAAATATGATACATATATACAATGGAATATTACTCGGCCTTAAAGAAGAATGAAATTATGGCATTTGCAGGTAAATGGATGAAACTAGAGAATATCATGCTAAATGAAATAAGCCAATCCCAAAAAATCAAAAGCTGAAAGTTTTCTCTGATAAGTGGATGCTGATCCATAGTGGGGCAGGAGGATAGGAAAGAATGAAGGAACTTTGGTTGGTGTAGAGGGGTGCAGGGGAGGGTTGGGGCTGTAGAGATGGGAAGGGTAGTTGAAAGAGACAGACATCATTAGCCTATATACATGATTATATATATGATTATACTATTGGAGTAACTCTAAGCCATGTACAGCCAGAGGAATGAGGAGTTGTACTCCATTTGTGTACTATGTGTCAAAATGCATTCTACTGCAAAATAAATTAATTAATAAAGCCGTTATCACAGAATCAGCCCCAGCTGTGGCGGGGTCTGAACAGCAGGGGGTGCCAGCCTCCTCCAATGCCCCAGGTACAGTGGTGTGCCCCAACGACCAAGGCACAGAAGAGTAGCAAATAGAATAAAGGAATGAGAGCCAGAGCGGGAGGCGTTCACCGGAAGTGACTAAGCAGGACGTTACATTGAATCAAAAAGGGGTTTGTTTCTGCTGAGTTGGAAATGGGGGAAATTCAGGAGCGAGTTAACCTTAGTTATAAAAAATGAAGACAGTTACATTTCTGCACATCGGAATGTAACTATAAATCTCACACCCACTGTGAGGTCTGCTCAGGAAAGAAGAAATATACATGGCCAAGGAATAGGAAGAGATGCTCACCCTCAGCAGTAATCCAGGAAACACAAATCAAAACCCTAGCAATACACCATTTGGGCCTCTCAGAGGGGAGGCATTTTAAAATCTAATACCCAGTGAAGTTAAAGAAGCCAGTCTCTGACATTGGTGGTGAAGTGCATGTAATCTTTTTGAGGGGCAGCTGGATAATGAGAATTAAAAGAATTAAAATAAGCACACTTTTGGTGCAGCAGTTTTAGGAATTTATTTTTTAAAAATAATAAAGGATTAGAAAAAGCTTTAAGAATAGGGTTGTTGATTAGAGACTTATTACAATCCTGAATAACTGGACAAAACCCCCAAGAGCCAACAAAGTAAAGCTGGACAAAATGTACTACATTACAAAATACATCATGAAAATATGAATCATTAAAATAATTTTTATATTAATATACAAAGAAATAGTTTTAGAAATAGACATAATATGGCTAAGTGAGAAGACAGATTTAAAATAATGCTTATTGGCTGGGCTTGGTGGCACATGCCTGTAATCCCAGTGGCTGGGAAGGCTGAGGCAAGAGGATCACTAGTTCAAAGCTAGTCTCATCAGCAACTTAGCAAGTCCCTAAGCAACTCAGTGAGGCCCTGTCTCTAAATAAAATCCAAAAAAAGGGCTGGGGATGTGGCTCAGTGGTTAAGTGCCCCTGAGTTCAATCCTTGGTACCTAACAATAATGATGATGATAATAATAATGTTTATTGATTCCAAATCATTATATACACAAATATATTTAGACATATATGTGATATTAACAATAGTTTTCCTAAGGTAACAGCATCATTACTTTTTATGTTCTTTTTAACTGTATTTTATAATCTTTCTATGGAAAACTTACTATTTGTGATTTTTAAAAAGTTAAAGTTGGCAAATTAAACACATGTATTTAATTCTGCTTCTTCTCATACCCAAATAAAACAACAACAAAATTATTTTTCTTGAGGGATAAATCCATAGATTTTTTTAAATAAGTGAAAAATATAACTAACAAAATTTTGGAAGCTGGAAAGCAGTCAGAAGAGCAGTTGGAAGAGTTGTAACTTAAAAACTCAATTCTCAGTCAAAAGTAAAGAAAGCCAAGAATCCACCTGGCTTACCTCTCGGACCACCCGCCACCTCGACATTGGTCCACTGGAAATGGAGATTAAAATGCAAGGAAAATAAAGCCATTTAAAGTCTATTTAAGATCTCTAGACCCTGTCCCCAGAATGCCAAGCAGAGCATGGAAAGATCTCTACATCTGGCAATCCCACAAGGAAAACCTAAAAGTAACAACAGCAGGGTCTTCCAACGACCACCTACAGTGATCAACCAGTACCACCATAAGCACAGCTTCATTCAGTCTTTAAGCAGGAGCCACAACTATGTCCCACCCCAGACACTTGAGGAAAAGACAGGAACTGAAACCAGTAGGGGCAGAAGAGTAACTTGGAGGAAGCAGAACTCAGGCAGAGAACAGAGAGAGGCGTCCATCACAGTATGGAGAAGACTGCCGTCCAAAAAGAAAAGGAATGGAACAACCGAAACAACCGATAGCTCTTGAAATCGTTCAGAAATGAAAAATTCAATGGAAAACTGGAAGATAAAGTAGAGAGAAATCCCCTAGAAAATAGAACCAAAGACAAAGAGATGAAGAAAGTAGGAGAAAAAGATCTAAGATATCAGAGGGTCATCCAGAAGACCTAACTTTTTCAGAAAGACAGGACTGAGGAATAAAGGGAAGAACATCATGAACAGAAAAATCAAATATGAATTCCTGAAACTGGAGGATTCACGTTGAAACAAAGATGATTTCCAACCTACACGTCTTCACCCACCCAAGATATCAACTATGTGCAGACATCAAGTAAAGGTCTTTTCAGACATGAAAGATATCGAAACATATCTACCAACTGAGCACCAGTTTTTTGTGAAAACATTGGAGATATGCAGCATCTAACCCAGGGGTCAACAGAGAAAGAGAAACCTGGGATCGAAGACACAGGCAATTCAACTTAGAAAAGAGAAAAAAAGGAACCTCAATAGTGATGAGACAGAAGGTACCAGATGACAATCAAGCAACATGCTGAGAAAAACAACTGAAAAAGGGGATGATCAAAGATTTCTTCAGGAAAATGAAGAGCAAAATACCTGATACCTCTGAATACCTGGGAAAATTTTAGACATTGGCAGAGAGTTTGCCATCAGGTTGATGATGAGTCCATAGAAAACCCATGAAATGAAAATCCCAGGACAATTATTGACTACATGGAAGACAAAAGATTGAGCAATTGTAGCATGAAGGAAAAGTAACCACAGGATGCATCATGGTCCTACTATCAAGGTACTTACGTAGAGATCATAATGCAGACATTGCAGAGTATGTTAGCTTTCCATTACTGTAACAAATATTTCTGAGATAATCAAATTGTAAAGATAAAAATTTTGTTTTGGCTCACAGTTTTGGAGGTTTAAGTCCATGACTGGTTGGATTTGTTGCTTGGGGCAAGACAATACATCATGGCAAGAGCACATGGTGAGATCATGTGTTCACCTCATACGTGAATAGGAAGCAACCGGGGTCCCAAGTCCCCATTGAGGGTGAGCCTTCAGTGATTTGAATAACTCTGACTAGACCCCAGCTCTTAAAGGTTCCATCACCTCCCAGCAGCATCAAGCTGGGTTCCAAGCCTTGAACACATGAACCTTTGGGGACATTCCAGATTTAAACTATAGCACAGAGGGATCTCACCAAAATCATCACTCTCTGTTGGTAGGAGAAAGGCAATGTGTAGCAGGGGAAAGGACAGGGCTACATCTGTATCATAACAGCAGGAAACCAGTAGCTGGTGCCTGAAATAGAAAAATAAGAAGTAGCTTCACACCCATTATTTAACAAGAACAGGCAAAGAGTTGAAAGTTGTTGCCTCTGGGAATGGAAAAAAAAAAAGGAAGAACTGTATCTCCTAACAAGTCTCATAGACTTATTGGGCTTTTAGAATTATATAATGTGTAACCTGGATAAAATAAAAATAAATGCTACCTTTAGTAACTTTGGCAGTTGAACTAAAGGATTTCTGAAGTCTCTTTCAGTGTGTGACTCTGAATGAGTTTTCTTGAACTCTGAGATCTTCCAGCATCAATTGGTAACTGCAAGATGACTCCCTTAAGTCAGCAAATAAATCAGATTCTCATTTCCTATGTGTGTTTAGTTGGGTACATTTTGGCATGACATTGCCCCTGAGCCCTGTAATTCAACTATAAAGCACAGGACTAATGGGATGCAGGTGCAGATCAGCTCCCCCACAGAACCCCCAACTCCTATTCCAGACAGACCTCTGACTGGCCAGTCAAGGGCAGTTTGTGTCCCCAGCTGGACACTCTCCTGCCCGCCCCTCCAGCAGCCTGTGTGCATCTTCATGAGGCTGCAGCACGTGTTCCCTGAGATGGTGCAGTTCTCCCTCCATCAGACCCCGGTCTGTTCTCCACCACCTGTTCGCCACCAGCATCACATTTATGCCCACTTCACATGCACACTGAGTGCTGGAGGCCACAGCCTTAGGCTGAGTCACTGTCTGGAAAATGCTCAGCAGCTTCCAACTAGGGAGCAGGTGGCACCAGCAGCCACCCAGCATGGTCACCCTGCAAACACAGCAGCAGGGGTTTTCTCCAATGTGGAGCTAGCATTTATTATTCTTAAAATAAAGTGGTGCCATGCGGCATTAATTCAGGAGGAGAAGCTGCAAATTCCAGGCCCTTTTGAAGGCTTGTTTTCACAATGAATTAATGGGCCTTAATTTAACACTGCATCAACAAACCGGGCTGCTGAAAGAATTCCAAGTAGCTGCTTTCTGCACTGGTCCTGTCCCTCAGCTGCCATCACAGTAACCTCATTCATTGCTGTGTGGGATGATAAGAGCAATAGCTAATGCTTACTGAGCACTTACTATCTGTCAAGCACCATGCTAAAGGCTTTATGTGCATTATTTCACTTAATCTTCACAAAAAGCCTTTGAAAGACACACCATTTCAAACTATTTTACAGAAGAGAAAAGCTTACAGAAGTCAAGTTGCTTAAGATCACATGGGTAGGGAGAGGTAGAACCAAAATATACACGTGTGCATTGATAAAAGTCCCCAGAAAAATCCTGTTTGGGGGTCCAGGTGCCCTAAATTCACCATTTTGTGACCACATATTTTCCTTTTGCTCACCAGACCATTTAAAATAGATGAAACTGGGATGGAGATGTGGCTCAACGGTAGAATGCTTGCCTTGCATGCCTGAGGCCCTAGGTTCAATCCCCAAAACTGCAAAAATAAATAAATAGGTGAAACTTATCAGCTTTGAGTACAAGACAAACTGATGGAAAATGATTTTAATTTAGCCATTCATTCCATTGTCCCTCTAATAGAATACCTAAATATCGTAAATTGAGCAACAAATATACCACTATGAAAAGTCCAAGATAAATATACTTTTTAGAGTTTTATTCTTTTCATAAAAGTAATAGGTGAATGATTAGTGATAATATTCATTAATATTAGTAATGCCATTAATATTAATGATACTGAATTTTAATATAATGATACCATCAACATTATTAATAATAATAAATTGCATAATAAATTCTAGGTGATTTCCAACCTATTTTAATGCATCCATGTCAATTACATTGGACTATTCACAGAATTAAAAACCTGGGACTTAATGGATTAAAGTTAGCAGCAAATGCTCCACTCAAAATATAAAGAAATATAATTTCAAAGGCTTGCTGCACTAGCTATACCTGAATGGCCCTGCCACTTGGGTCCTGGTTATTTTCATGAGGAGTTCAAATCAGGCCCAAGACCAGATCTCTGGGACAGTTGTGGCTCGACTTCACCAAGGATCTCCAGCAGGGCTGCTGTGCCACCTGACTAGGAAGATAACCCCACTCACTCAGCATCCTGCAGGCTGCCAGTGCTCCCCTCCCTCTCCCTCTTTCCAAGTATTGGTGGGTCTGCCAGGAAGGGTAAGAGACTGGGACCCTTTACTCCCCAGTGGGCTAGGGACTCCTTGCCTTTCCTTCACATGAGACTTGGGCAGGTTGGAAGAAAAGCTTGTCCAGACTGTTTTCCATGTCATTGGACATCTCATTTATTTAAAGCAAAATGAAGCTGCTTTTAGTTCTAGCACAGAACTAGAAGTTTGGGGTTTTAATAGGTGAAAACTCAGAACCTATATTCTTGGACCCTGCTAGCTGCTGCCTCCTTTTCCTGCCCAAGAATCTGATTTCATTTAGCCACATATGTTCCAGAATTTTCCATGTTGTGGCCTCTTTTTGAGGGCCCTGGATCATAGAGATGAATCAGGCACAGCCCTGCCCTCCACAGAAGTTTCCAGGCCAGTGGGAGAGCCAGACACACCTCCACCCCCTATCCAGTAGAAGCTGGACAGTGACCAATGTCCTTGAGATACAACAAAGGGCACTGAAGAAAAGGACAACGGGTCCCCTATGCGTTAGGCCCGGTGTCAGAGAAAATCTGATGTGTAAAAGATGAGTAGGATATCGACCAGGCAGGGATGCGGGGAAAGGGCAAGCACAGGGAAAAAGGAACAACAGGAGGTGAGGCAGGGAATCATGAATGTGCACCAATTCCTGCAGAGAAAAGAGAATGGTGTGTGGAGGGGGAATAAAAAGTTCAAAAGGGCAGAGAAGAGGAATAATGAGAGATGAAACTCTAAGGAGGTTCAGGAAGGCAAAAGCTCTGAATGCTCTGCAAAGAACGTGGGACATTATATTCCAGGTACGAGAGCCATACATGCTGACAAGCAGGATGACAATGTGATCTAATCTTTAGAAAGGACCTACTTGTGTCAATGTAGAGGACAGAGTATAAGAAAAGGCATGGAATGTGGATAAAAACATCTGGAAATCGGCAAATAACTTCAGGCAAAATCTTTTTAGTCTTGGATAGAAACACGTAAAATAGGTTTTCTACTTTGCCCTCCAAGGGCACCTGAAAGCTCTATGTGATCATAGGGAATGCTCTAAGCCATTTTTGGAACAGTAACTGTAACATTCAGTCTTCTTGTGAAGAAACCTGAAAGATAAGGTCGTGATTTGTATTTATGTTGTTTTTTTAAACAAAGAGATTCAAGATGGTAGGTTGAATATTCATATGTATCTCCCCTTCCTGCCAAATCACATTAAAATGACAGAAGAAAAATAAATATGAGAAGAAGCCCATAGCTGCATTGGAAAGCAAGGAGAAGTACTATTGTTAAAAGTTAGCAATCATCAATGAACAGGAAAGAACTAAAATATAGATTGAAAAAAATTTCAGGAGAATGAGGAGATAATAGCATAGTGGAATACATTAATATATATACCTCTCTTACAAATTATCTCATCAAGCATGCCCCCAGAAGAGAAAGAGCTCAATTATAATTAACAAATATGCTTTGATAGATACATATAGAAGTATTTCATAACCTACAAACCAAGCATTGTGCATTTACAAAGACTGGCCAGGATGAGGTCATAAAGAAAACTTCAGCTGAGCATGGTGGCACTTGCTTGTAATCCCAGTGACTCAGCAGACTAAGGCAGGAGGATCACAAGTTCAAGTTCAGCCTCAGCAACTTAGCAAGATTCTGTCTCAAAAAAATAAAATAAAAAGGGCTGGGAATGTGTCTCAGTGGTAGAGTTCTTCTAGGTTCAATCTCCAGTACCAAGAAAGAAAAAAAGAAGGAAGGAAGGAAAGAAAGGAGGAGGGAAAGATAGACAGATAGATTGATTCAGTAAGTTCCAAAATATAGGCTGTTAATAATGTACATTTCTGGCCACAATATGATCAAACAAGAACTATTTAAAAAAGAAATAATATCCAAAAATAGTCATCAAAAACACTGTCCAAAGATGACTAAAAATCAAAATTACAGATCATTTAAAAGTTTAATACACAAAGATCACCATATGTAAAATCCTATAGGATAAAGACCAAATCCCAAACCAAAGAAAAATTGATCACCCAAAAGACTGTTATTTTTTAAAGAATGAAAATTAATCAACCAAGCTTCCAATACAATAAGTTAGATAAAAAACTATGAAACTTTTTAAAGGTAGAATGAAAGATTAAATCTTTATAGTTTAAAGCAAGTTACAATACATTAAAACAATTTTTAATTTTATAAAACTCAACAAATTAAAAACTGACTATTTTAAAGTTTTAATAAAATGTATGAACTTCTGGCCTGCTTGCAAAGTATAAAAGAAAGTAAAAGCAAATACTCAATGTTTTTAAGAAGTGATTAGAGCTATAAAGATTTAAGGTTACAAGAGAATAGTAGCTACAAGGCTGTCAATAAATTTGAAATAATTATTTTCCTAGAAAAATCAATATTTCAAACTTGATTAGGGTTAAACAAGAATCTGAAACAATTAGAGAAGTATAGAAACAGATTAGATTGTCCAATAAGCACCCTAAAATAGCACCAAAGTTGAAGGCTTTACAGGGAATACCTATTGAACATTCAAGGAATGAATGCAGCCCATGTCATTTAAATTGTTACACAGCATAGGAAAATATGGAAAGCCTCTCAGATCACTCAAAGAGGTAAGCAAAAGCCTGAAAACAACAGCATGCAAACACTCTGTGCATGCCTGTGCACACATACACCAAGAATCTATCAACCAGGTCACTTATGAATACTGATATAGCAATTCCAAATAAAATATTAGCAAATTAAATTTAGCTGTGCATTAAAAGAAGACTTCAGCATGTACAACTAGAATTTATTCTATCAATACAGGAATTGTTCAACACCAGGCAAAGTATTAACATAATTTACTATAACAATGGGTTACAAAAATATCCATTGTGGGACTTCTGCTTCCAGGGAGATGGAATAGACGTATTTTGGCTATTCCTCCTATCAAGCACAATTAAAGTGCCTGTGTGTGTGTGTGTGTGTGTGTGTGTGTGTATTCATAAGAAGACTTGGAAATGTGAAGAGATGAAGGCAAACTTGGGACCTCAGACCCATGGAGCAGCATGGTGGCGAATTTGTTGGGTTATTTTTGGCCTCATTTTTTCCCCAAACTAAGAGCTGAAGAATCCAGCCACCTCAATTCCAGTAGTGCAGACCAAAATATCCCAACAAAGACTGCTCTCTCAAGCCAAAGGGCCAGGGAAGAGGTATCCTGGCAAGACAGAAAACTTTTAGAATAATAACTACTCCAACAAATCACCACATTGAAATATTGTGGCCTCTACTCCTATACACTTCAGCAATGGCTAAATGAAGAACCTGCACTTCCACCATTTTATTACACTTCCAGATAGTAATAAAATTCTCTCCCCAAGGGGATGGTACCAGAATAAACCTATTAGAGTTATAACTTTCACTACCACCAGAAGTAATAAGGACCAGCACCCCAGTGATGTTATTGGAAGCTACATGAGGATCACCAATGAGGCATACTATACTCTCACACACACATAAAACCAGGGAAATATCAGTGGAAGCTGAGTGAGAAATGAGAAATCCCACTCTGCTCCCCAGTAACAAAGAGCTCCACCAATCTGGGCATCAGTGGGAGCCCAGTGTGAAATCTGGAATTCTACCCCCAACTAGAAATAACAAGGAAGGGTCCCTCTGCCCTGATGGAGTAGCATCAGAAGAATCCAGATAAAACTGAAGGTTTCAGTAAGATCCAGAGTCTCTGCTATGATTTGAGTAGCCTCCATAAAAGCATGTGCTGGAAATTTAATCTGCAATACAACAGCGATGGGAGGAAGGACCTACTGACAAGTGATTAGGCCATGAGGATTGGGCACATGGAATGATTCTATTATCACAGGAATGGGTTTGTTAGAAAAGGGGAGTTTGACTCACTTTTTCTCCATTTCTCTCTTTGCTCCCCATCCTGGACCTTTCACCTTCTGCCATGGGATGACACAATGAGAAGGCTCTCACCAGATGCTGGTTTTTATCTGGGGCTTTCCAGTCTCCAGAAATATGAGACATAAATATCTGTACATTATAAATTATCCATTCTGTGGTGTTCTATTATAGAAGTACAAGATGGTCTAAGACAGTCTCATAATAGAGTTTTCAAATAGTCCAGGAGCCAATCAAAAATTCTCATTAGCTAAGAAGTAGAAAGATCTAAAAATGAATGGGGTAAAAAAGACAATCAACACATAGTCTTAGGGGTTGAATTGTGTCCATTCTAAAAGATATGTTGAAATTCTAACCCCTAATACCACAGAATGTAACCTTATTTGGAAATAGGGTCTTTTCAAATGAAGTCATACAGGAGCTATCCAACGTGACTGGTTTCCTAATTTAAAAAAAAAAAAGGAAAATGATTGAAGATGGTGAGTTAGAGGAGGGCTACATTCCTAGTTGCTCCATAGCTTATGATTCAAGTGGTGGGAGTACTGCTTCTCAGAGAGGTGGGTGAAAGAGGGATTTCACTCAAATTTAATATTGGATAGTCAGAGTGTCTTAGAGACTCAGAAATTCTGATGCATTGAAAAAAGAAGAAAGAGGACATGGGAGTGAAGTGTGTCAGCAGCAGCAACAGCAACATTGGTCCCCCACAGAGGAGAGGGACAACAGAGAAAGAAACACAATGGACAGATTTGGTACAGAAAAAACACTGTGGACAATAAAAGCAGCCTGCAGTTAGCTGATCCAGAGGCTACACTGCAAACTAGTGTTTGAAAAGGGCTCTCAATTTCTCAACTGGCAAGCAGAGTTGAGGTGGAACCCATCTTGAGGAGGTCATGTGAAGCTTGCTGCTGCAGGAGCCTGGGAAGTCATCGCTAACATTGCCATACTGTCCCAGCAGGGGCCTACCATGTGACTCAGGAGGTACCTAGAAGAAACAGGCACAGAGAAGACTGTACCTGGGAGATTCAAGTCAGAAAATGAAGGGGAGCCCAATTTGCTTTTCCTTTGAGTCTGGCAACTCACATGACTAGCTGAAGAAGGTCAGGAATCTGAACGGGTGGGTGTGAATACACTGAGGGACTAAGCCTGGGAGGGTTGTGTTAGTGGGTTGCAGGGTGGATGAAGGATTGGCTCCCCTGCCCCCTGAGTAGAATTCTTGGGAGGCTCCTGAAGTCCAGACTCTTGACAGAGATCAGCAACTGCCTAGCCCTAGGGATGTGTTGCTCTAATTTCTCTGGAGCAGATATCACCCAACAAATCCCCCAAGACCAGATTAGATCAAAGCCTTAGCCACAGGAATTCCCTCACAGAACACTGCAGCAGCCATAACCTGGGAGCGCATTGACCTGGTCTGTGCAGACAAAACTCCAATCAACAGCACTTCCCATTCCATCCTACCTTATAAGGAAGCTTATAAGTAAGAAGGGAAGATGAGAGCTATTGCAACCAGCTTTGGTCTTAGGCCACTCCACTGGCAGCTCAGTGAGCAACACAAAAAGAGCAAGGGGTTAACAACCCCCAAACTTGTGTTCCTCCCCATCCCCATAGCCCAAGAAGAAAGGGAAAGAAGGACAATTCAACATATGGATACATGTACATATAAAATTATTTCCTTTTTTCTCATTTTTAGTATTTTTAAATGTAATTATCTTTCTTTGTCTTATTTTTTGAGGGTTAGGGTTTGTTATTTTGTTCATTAGAGTTTGGGTTTTGTTTGATTTTTTGGTTTCTATTTCCCTCCTTTATTCACCCACTAATAACCAAATTCTCTTATTTTCTTTCTCTCTTCCTTTACATTGTTTTTCCTATTTTGTCTTCTCCTTCCTTATAACCATCACTTGTTATATCTTGTCCACATTCTCTATTTACACTTTAAACATTATAAATTCTCTTTAACCTTCCTATCACATTTCTTTTTCTCTTAATAAACTATATTTTTTACCATCTTTTAGAATTAATCAGTTTATATAACTCCTGCCCCATCATTCATGTTATTGGAATTATTACTGCTGTGAATGACATATTTGACACCTGCTGTTTGTTTGATGCCAGATATAGTTCATAGTTACTTTTTGCTGTTAGCAATTGCTGACCCAATCATTCCTGTTTTGTGGTAATTGGTGTTGTAGATGTCATAGTAGAAACCAGGTATTTAGTTTAATGCTGTATATTATTTGCATCAGTTGTTGCTATTATTTGTTTCCCTCTTTCTGTTAGGTATTGGGAACCTACAAGGACACTACAAGGTCACAGGGTAGAGAGACTACTGCTGAACTAAACTCATTCAAAAGATAGCACACTTTGCTTCACACACAAATTAACAACGGTCAAACTTCAACTATACTTTAATACAAAGAATAGGAAAGACAAACCCAAACTAACAACTATGTCTCAAGTAGGAAGAGATAGGAGTGGACCCTCAGGTCCCTCTCACAGACAGCACTTGCTATATCAAAAGCAGAGAGAATTAAAACAAAGGCTGTGGATACTACACCTATAACAAATTCTCAATCTAGATCAATCTAGGACAATTTCACAAGAGAAGATTGTGTCCTACAAAGGTCCACATGTAAGAGTGTAAGAGAAATTCTTCCCAACTTGCATAAAGCTGAACATAAGAATACAAGAAATATTTTAAAAAGGTATCATGACACTACCTAAAGTTCATAATTGACCAGCAGCTGACCCCAACAGTATTGAAGTGGATGAAATATCAGATAAAGAATTCAAAAGAATGATTATTAAAATGATCAATGAATTCCAAGAGAACACAGAAAAACAAGCAATGAATTGAGGAAGTCAGTACAGGATATGAATGAGAAATCAATGAGATAGAGAAATTGGAAAAGAGCCAAACAAATCTTGGAAATTAAAGACACAATAAATCAAATAAAATTTGAGAGACTGTACAAAAATACTTCATTTTTAGACCATGCCGAAGACACAGTCTCAGAGCTGAAAGACAAAGTAGCCAGCCTTGAATATTCAGACAGCATTGAGGAAAAGAAAATAAGCAGCCATGATCAGAACATACAAAAACTCTGGGACAACATCAAAAGACCAAATTTAAGAATCATTGTAATTGAGGAGGGCTGTGAGATGGAGTGGCTTATCTCTTCAGGGAAATAATAACAGAAAAATTTTCAAACCTTCAGAATGAGATGGACATCCAGATACAGGATGCATTCAGAACCCCAAATAGACAACCCCAGGTTCTCTAAAACACATTATAATTAAAATGCCTAACATACAGAGGAAGAATAACCTCTTAAAATCCTCAATAGAAAAATGTCAGATCACATTTAGAGGCAAGTCAATCAGAATTACTTTCAATTTCTCAGCACAAACTCTAAAAGCCAAGATGGCTCGGAATGATAGGGTCCAAGTTCTGAAAGAAAATGTCAACTACGATTGCTCTATCTAGCAAACATACATTTCAAAATCAAAGAAGAAATAAAAACCTTCCACAATAAGCAGAAAGTAAAAGGATTCATGACTACTAATTCAGCACTACAGAACTTACTTAAAGAAATACTCCACAGAGAAGAAATCAAAACCAGACCCCAAACCTCACAAATGAATAAATCTTATTTGAAGAGTAGTTAAGAAAATGAGAAACAAGAGCAAATTAAACATTAGAAGTAAATAAAAATGTCAGGAATTAATAAAGATCTCAATAATAACATTGAATATAAATGATCTCAATTCTCCAATTAAAAGACATAGACTTATAGAATGGATTTAATAACAAGACCCAACTGTTAGTTGTTTGCAAGAGACTCATCTTAGAGGAAAAGACATCCACAGGCTCAAAGTGAAAAGATAAAACTTGATATATCATGCTAATGGCACCTGAAAACAAGCAGAAGCAGCTACTCTCATATCTGACAAAGCAACCATCAAACTAAAATTAATCAAGTGACAAATAAGGTCACTTCATACTGGTAAAGGGAACAGTCAACAAGAAGATATAATAATAGTAAATATTTATGCTCCAAACATGGTTCAACTAATTACATAAAAAGAGACACTACTCAAATTAAAGCCTCAGATAGGCCGCAGTATAATAATACTGGTTGATTTCAACACACCAGTCTTACCAATATATAGGGCATTCAGAAAAACTCAGTAAAGACTCTGGACCTGAAAAATTTTATAAATAAAATGGACTTAAAAGACATCTTAGAATATTTCATCAAACAATAGCTGAATACACTTTCTTCTCAATGACTTATGGAACTTTCTCCAAAATAGACAATATTTTTGTGCCACACAGAAACTCCTGGCAAATGCGAAAAAAAAATTATATAATTTCTTGCATCTTATCAAATCATAAAGGAATGAAATTATAAATTAGCACAAAAAACTACACAAACTATAAAAACACAAAAGTGATGTATTGGTGATTGAAGAAACCAGGGGAGAAATTTTTAAATTCTTAGATTCAAATAAGAGTAGTGATACAACATATCAGACATTCTGGGACACTATGAAGGCAGTTCTAAGAGGAAAGTTTATAGCTATAAGTGCCTACATAAGAAAATCAGGAAGATCCCAAAGAAAAAGCCTAATGATGCATCTAAAGACCTTTGAGAAACAAAAACAAAGCAATTCAAAAGCCAGTAGAAGGAAGGAAGTAATTAAGATGAAAATCAATGAAATTGAGAATTACAAAATAATACAAAGGGTCAATGAAATGAAGAGTTGATTCTTTGAAAAGATAAACAAGATTGGTAAGTCTTTAACTAAAATAACCAAAAGAAAAAGAGAGAAGATCCAAATTAATAAAATCAGAGATGAAAAAGGAGAAATCACCAGAGACATTACAAAAACCCTGAGGATCATTAAAGACTTTTGAAAATTTACACTCCAATAAACTGGAAAACTTAGTAGAAATGGATACATTTCCAGATATGTACAACCTGCCAAAATTGAATCAAGAGGACATAGAAAACCTAAACAGACCAATAACTAGCAATGAGATGGAAGCAGTAATAAAAAGCCTTCCAACAAAGAAAAGCCTAGTGCTAGATGAATTCTCAGCTGAATTCTACCAGATCTGTAAAAAAGAACTAATCCAAATCCTCCTCAAATTATTTCATGAAATAGAAAGGGATAGAACACTTCCAAATTCATTCTGTGAAACTAGAATCACACTCATACCAAAACCAGACAAGGACACATCAAGGAAAGAAAATTACAGACTATATCCCTAAAGAAATTAGATGAAAAAATCCTTCATAAAGTATTAGAAAATTATGTTCAACAACATATTAAGAAAACTGTACTTCATGATCAATTTGTTTTCATTGTAGAGATGTAAAGATGGTTTAACAAATGCAAGTCAATAAATGTAATTCATAACATGAATAGAATTAAGGACAAAAATATTTTATCATCTCAATGGATGCAGAGAAAGTGACAAAATTTAGTATTCATTCATAATTAAGAAAAAGAAAAAAAACACTGAAGAAATTAGGGATAGAAGGAACCTACCTCAACATAATAAAGGCTATATATGAAAAACCAAAATCCAACCTCATAGTAAATGGGGAAAAACTGAAAGTACTTGTTTTAGTCAACATTTTGCTTCTGTGACTAAAAGATCTGACTAGAACAATTTTAGGGGAGGAAAAGGTTATTTAGGGGCTCATAGTTTCAGAAGTCTCAATCCATAAACAGCGGGTTCCATTCCTCCGGGCTTGAGGTGAAGCAAGACATCATGGTGGAAGAGTGTGGCAGAGGGAACCAGCTTGCATGATGATTAGGAAATAGAGGTCTCCATTTGGCAGATACAAATATATGCCCCAAAGCCACAACCCCAATTTCTACCTCCTCTCACCACACCCTACCACTTCAGTTACCACTCAGTTAATCTTTATCAGGGTATTAATTCACTGATTGGGTTAAGACTCTCACATCCCAATCATTTCTCCTCCAAACCTTCTTGCATTGTCTCACACATGAGCTTTTAGGAAATACCTCACATTCAAACCATAAGAGTATTTCCTTTAAAATTTGTAACAAGACAGGATGTCCATTTTCACCACTCCTAGTTAATATAAGTAATAGAAAATCTAATCAGAGCAATTAGGCAAGAAAAGAAAAAGGATTAAAATGGAAAAAGAAGAAGTCAAATTATCACTGTTTGCCAATGATATACCAGAAAATACTACCAGAAAATATTACCAAAGACTGTTAGAGCTATAAACAAATTCAGCAATGTATCAGGTTACAAATCTAACCAAGGAGATAAAAGACCTCTACAATGAAAACTATAGAACATCAAAGAAAGAAATGAAGAAAACCTCAAAAGAAGGAAAGACCTCCCCCATGTTCATGGATAGGCAGAATCAATATTGTTAAAATGGCCATACTACCAAAATCAATGTAGAGATTCAATGCATTGCCCATCAAAATACCAATGACATTCTCCACAGAACTAGACCAAAAAAAAAAAAAAAACACAAAATTCATTTGGAAGAATAAAATACTCAGAATAGCCAAAGCAATTCTAAGCCAAAAAAAGCAATGTTGGAGGCATAACAATATCTGATTTCAGCCAGAGCTATAGTAATAAAAACTGCATGGTACTGGCATAAAAAGAGACACATAAACACTGGTACAAAATAGAAGCCACAGAGACAAACCCACACAGATATAGTCATCTGATCCTTGACAAAGGTGCCAAAAACATACATTGGAGAAAGACTACCATTTTAACAAATTGTTCTGAGAAAATTGGTTATCCATATGTAGAAGAATGAAACTAGACCCTTATCTCTCACTCTGCACCCAAAAAAAGAATCAGCTCAAAATGAATCAAAGACCTAGAAAATATGTCAGAAACTATGTAACTTTAGAAGAAAATATAGGGTCAACACTCCAGCTCATAGGTGCAGGCAATAACTTTCTCAATAGTATCCCTAAAGTTTAGGAAATAATTCCAAGAGTTAATAAATGTGATGACATCAAATTTAAAACTTTTGCACAGCAAAGGAAACAATTAAGAATGTGCAGATAGAACCTACAGAACTGGATAAAATCTTTGCTAACTACTCTTCCAACAAAGGATCAATATCTAGAATAATAAATAACTCAAAAATTTCACATCAAAATAACCCCAAATAACTCAATTAATAAATGGGAAAATTAATTAAACAGGCACTTCTCAAAAAAAGAAATACAAACGGCCAAGAAATATGTGAAAAAAATGTTCAACATCATTAGCAATTAGGGAAATGCAAATTAAAACTACACTGAAATTTCATCTCACATCAATCAGAAGGGCAGCCATCAGGAATACAAACAATACATGCAGGAGAGAATGTGGAGGAAGGAAAACTTTGTCACTCTTTTTTGGATTGTAAATTAGTACCATCACTATGAAAATCTGTATTTGTATTCCTTAAAAGATTAAGCATGGAAACACAATATGACTCAGTTATACCATTCCTTAGTATTTAGCCTAAAGAATTAAAGTCATCATACTATATTGATATGTGTATATCCATGTTTATAGCACCACAACCCACAGTAGCCAAACTATGGAACCAGCCTAGATGTCCATCAATGGATGAATGGACAAAGAAAATGTGGTATATATACACAATGGACTATATATATATTTCAACTATAAAGAAGGATGATCTTATGTTATTTGCAGGAAAATGGATGGAACTTGAGAATATTATGTTAAGCAAAATAAGCCAAATTCAGAAGGTCAAGAGTCATATGTTTTCTCTCATATGTGGAAGCTAGAGAAGAAAAAGAGAAAGAAATGTGAGGGTTAGGAATCTCATGAAAATTGAAGAAAGATTAGTAGAACAGAAGAAAATGACCAGGAGGAGGTAGGAGATGAGAGAAGGGGGAAATACGGGGAATTATATTGGCCAAATCATATTGTTATATTGTGTTCATAAACTAATATATAACAATAAATCACACCAACTACAATACACCAATAAAAATGTGGGAAACAAAGAAATAAAGAAGGAAATCTCTGCAGGAAAAATGACACAGAGAAAGACAGATATACAGAGAATGCCATGTGAAGACAGAGGCAGAGATTTGAGAGATGCATCTACAAACCAAGAAATGCCAAGAACCAGAAGTCAGATGAGAAGCATGGCTTGGACTCTGTTAGAGCACTCAGAAGAAATCAACACTAACCACACCTTGATTTCAGATTTCTGGCCTCCAGAACTGTGAGAGAATACATTTTTGTTTTGTTTTGTTTTTAGCTACCAAGTTTTTGGAAGCTTTTTTACAGCAGTGTTAGAAAACTAATACAGAGGGGAACATTGATGTAAAAGATATACTGGAATTATCTGATAATGATTTTAAGTCAAACATTTATAAAATACTCTGCCCTAAATAAAAATGAAATTATGGCATTTGCTGGTAAACAAATAGAACTGGAGAACATCATGTTAAATGAAATAAGCCAGACTCAAAAAATCAAGAGTCAGGTATTTTCCCTCATATGCAGAAGCTAGAGGAAAATAGGGGAGTGGGGAGATTCCATGAAAATAGAAGGGATATCAGTGGAGAATAAAAAGGGGATAGAGGGGGGAGGTGGAGGGATAGGGAAAGGAAGGGACTACAGAATGAAATTGACCCAAATTATTCTATGTTCATATATGGATATACCACAGTGAATTTCACCTTCATTTATATCTATAAAGTACCAATTGAAAAGACAATAAATTAATAGAAGGTAAACCAATAAAAATAAGGGGGGAAAGGGAGAAGGGAAGTAAAGAAGAAGTAGTGGGAGACTGAAATGGAGCAAATTATACTCCATGCATGGATAATTAGTTCAAAATGAACTCCACTATTATGTATAGCTATAATGGGCTAAAAACATTTCTAAATATTTCAATGGAAAATTACAAGCACACTGAAAACTAATGAAAAAACAATAATTCCAATGAAGAAATAGGAAATACAAAAAAATAGAAAATATAAATAAGAACCAAATAAAAATTTCAAGATTGAAAATACAGTAACCAAAATGAAAGATTCAATGGATGCGTTCAATAGAAGAATGGAGGAAAGGAAGGAATCAGTGGGCTTTAATACAGAAAAATACAAATAGCAACTGAACAACAGAGAGTCTAAAAAGAGTCTAATGTTCACATTATCATAGTCCCAGAAGAATAGGAGAAAGAAGATAAAGCTAGAAAATTACTCCAAAAATGGTTAAAAACTTCCCAAATTTGGCAAAAGACATAAGCCTATGAATTCAAGAAGTTGAATAAATCCCAAATAGGGTAAATCCAAATAAATACATACCAAGACACATGAAAGCCAAACTCTGAAAATTTAAGACAAATTTTTAAGAAACTGAAAAATGTAATCTCTTACCTATAGGAGAAAAGCAATTTGAATGACAGCAGAAATAAGGACACCAAAGCAAAAGGGTGCAATATATTTAAATTGCTCAAAGAAAAGAACTGTTCTATAACGCCATGCCCAGTGAAAATGCCCTTCAGGAATCAACAAGGAATTAAGCCATCCTCATCTGAAGGAAAATTAATAGAACTTATTCCCAGAAGATCTACCATAGAAGAATGACTGAAAGAAGTTTTCTAAACAGAGAGGAAATGATAAAAGAAAGATTCCAGGAATATCAAGAAGGAACCAAAAATATGGTGAGATACAACAGATTTTCCTTCTTCAGTTTTTAAATTGTTTTTAACAGTTGAAGCAAAAATTATAATACTTTCTCATGTGGTTCTAAAAATATACAAGGAAAATATTTAAGACAATGATATTATATATGCAGATAGAAAAAAAAGTTGTAAAGAGAAAATGAGTTTCTACGTGCCAGTTGATCTAATCAAATAACAGCATCAGTAGACTGTCATATGTATATGTAATATGATACATAGAGAATATTTTTAAACTATGCAAAGACATACACTCAAACATGGTAAAAGTTGAAGTGGGAAGGCAGAAAATTAAACAGAATGAATAATAAAAAGATAAAATAAAATTTAAGCCCTAGTATACCAATAGTTATTTTAAATGTACATAATATAAATACACCAATTAGAAGACAGATTGGCAAAGTAGATTTTAAATATGACCCAACTATATGCTGTCTATAAGAAATGACTTCAACAATAATGAGATAAGAAGTTGAAAATAAAAAACATATATATCATTTATCTATATCATATCATTTATATCAAAATAAAAAACATATGTATCATTCAAATATTAAACAGTAGGAAACAAGAAGTGTTTATGTTGATAGAAAAAAGCTAGACTTAAAGCACTGTGGTGCATGTCTGTAATCCCTTTTGGTCAGGAAGAAAAGGCAGGAGAATTTCAAGTTCAAAGCCAGTCTCAACAATAAGGCACTAAGCAACTTAGAGAGACCCTGTCTCAAATTAAAAAATAAAAAGGGGTGTGGATGTAGCTCAGTGGTTAAGTGCCCCTGGGTTCAATGCCATTATCCAAAAAAAAAAAAGCTGAACTTCAAAGCAAAGATAATTGTTAGAGACAGAGAGGTACATTATAAATATAGATAGATAGATAGATAGATAGATAGATAATAGAATATATATATATATATAAAAATATGTAGGTCCCAAAGCATTAGAGTTTCAAAATATATAAAACAATAATCATAGAAATAAAGGAAAAAATGAAAAGTATGATTATATTTGAAGACTTTAACATTCCTCTCTCACAATTGATAGAACAACTTAGAAAATCAGCAAGGACATAGATAACTCGGGCTGAGGTTGTGGCTCAGTGGCAGAGTGCTTACCTCACACATGTGAGGCACTGGGTTTGATCCTCAGCACCACATAAAAATAAATAAGTAAAATAAATATCTTGTGTCCATGTATAACTAAAAAAATTTTAAAAATAGAATAACTCAACACCACCAACCAAAATGAGCTAATGAACATTAACAGGACATTCCACCCCAAAACAGCAAAAGGCACATTCCTTTCAAGTGCCCACAGAACATATGCCAAGATAGACAATATCCTGTGTCATAAAATCAACTCAACAAATTTAAAAGAATTGAAATCATAGTGTGTTCTCTATTATTGAATCAAAACTAGAAGTAAACAGGAAAATCTCTAAACACTAGGAAGTTAAACAACACACTTCTAAACAACCCTCAGTTAAATAAGTCTCAAGGTAAATAAAAAGTACATACACACACACACACACACACACACGTACATATTGAACTAAATGAAGATGAAAATACAACATATCAAATCTCGTCGATGTGGCTAAAGAAACACTGACAAGGAAATTTACAGGACTAAATACATTAGAAAACAGGAAAAGTCTCAATCATCTAAGCTCTCACCTCAGGCACCAAAAAACAAAGCAAAACAAAACAATAACAATTGAATAACAAAATAAATCAACCAGAAGGAAGGAAATAATAAACAATAAAAATCGATGCACTGAAAACAGAGAAAAACAATGAAATCAAGAGCTGGGTCTTTGAAAAAAATAAAATTGACAAATCTCTCACAATACTGACAAAAACATTTAAAAGATACAAATGAATTCAGATTTCAAAAGAAAAATAAGAATGTACTACAAACAACTGGGCGCACATAATTTTGACAATGTAGATGAAATGGATCAAGCATTTACAAGTAAATAAGAGAAAATATAAAAATAGGCAGGGGACATAACAAAGCAGTTTACAGAGAAAAACAAATGCATATGGCTTATAAATTTGTTCTGTGCCACTCATAATTTAAAACTGTAAGCAATTTTCACCCACCAAATTGACAAAGTTCTAAAAGTTTAATAACATACAGTTTTGGCAAGAGTATTAGCAGAACATGCTTTCTCATACACTCCTGGTATTAAATATGTACATGAGAATGCACATCATTTAGAATTGCTAAAGTGTAAGTGAAAATTGAAAGGTATATTATAATGCATAGGATGTTTCAGGAGATGCTGAAGAACAAGTGGAGATCTATGTCCTTCTGTATCTGCATTCCCTAGAAAAGAAAGGATATAGAAATGAGAATTTAAAACTTTATAATGCTGACGAAATTATTCTTTTTATTGGATTTTTCTATTTACACAAGAAATTCATGCTCATTGGAATAGCCGAAGAATAGAGAGCTATGTAAAGAGATCAATAATCCTGTCCCCATTCATTAATTGTGCACTTCACCCCCAAGATTACTGATGTTTAACAGTCTGATGTGCATTCTCATGTACTTTCTTCTGCTCATGTGCAAACACATACATTAAAGTTTAGCTTTATTTTGTTATTTTTTCAGAAATATATTTATAACTCACCTTACTCAGCACATTGTTATAGTTAACAATATATTATAGTCCTTTCACAGAAATCTCTTTCCTTTTAATAGCTGTATACTGTTCCATAGCATGAATGTACCACCATTTAGTCAACTGCACACCTGCTTAAGGACATTTCAATACTGAACTCCTCAAATATCAAAACACTCTAGCTCTGCTATCTTTAAGTACTAGCATTTTCACCAAAAATAGAATGATGAGTCAAAAGGTATATACTTTCCTGGTAACAAGGCAGTGGGAGGGAGTGGGGATCAGTTAATTTAATTTTTTCAATGCTAGGCATTGAATCCAGAACCTCACACCTGCCAGAAAAGGGCTCTATCACCAACAAGGTCAACTTAATTTTTAAAAAGTCTCTATTCTGTATGTGGATCCAGAATTTAGTGTGACCTAGGAGTAGGAAAACCTAAGGCAGCCTGGAAAGTCAAATAAAGTCACAGAGATAGTGGCATGTCAGCTGAAGCCTGAGAACGGAATGGATGTTTGCCAGATGACAAACAAACATGAGAGGCGGGAGTCAGCAGGGAGAGAGGACACTGATTCCAGGGAAAGAGAACAGCATGTGCAAAGGCCTGGAAGCTTCCAAGTGAGCAGCCTGGAGATCATCACTGCTGACCAGGGAGATAGGGGTTGACCAGATGGACTGGGAGAATGATGCTCCAGGTAGAGGAAATAGCCTACAGGTCTACAGGTAAGGAGAAACATGAGTGTGTGTGTGTGTGTGTGTGTGTGTGTGTGTGTGTGTGTGCACGTGTGTCTGTGTGTGTTGAGACAGAGGACAGGATAGCAGCAAGAAAAAAGATAAAGGATATGATTTGCCCTAAACCCAACTGGGATCCATTGAAGGCTTTTGAGTAAGAGAGTGACATGGTGAAATCTTTTTTTTTTTTTTAATTTCTGTGGGGAGAATATCATCAATGGAAGAACCCTGGGGGATGGGGAAAGTGTGCTCCAAAAGAGGATTATTTACAAGGGCATATAAACCCTTGCAAGCCCACATATAGAGTGGAAGGGATCAGTGGTCACTAGAGGATATGAAGGCATGTGACTCCACGTAAATGTCCCTGAGGCCTCCACTAATGAGCTCCAGAGTCTGCAAGCACACAGTGTCTGCTGAAGCTGTGGCCATACAGGGCTTGCTGATGTCAGATGTGTTTATCCACTTGAGTGAGCCCAACAGTCACGCCCTGCAGCCTTCCCTGACTGCTCCATCCCAGCATTCTCTCCACCCGCTTGAACATCCAGCCTATGATTACACACTTTCTTAAGCATGTCCATATTCTGCATTGTTCTGCCCAACTTCACTTCAAGTCCTTCAGGGCAGAGACTCAACTTGGCCTCCATGTCCCCAAAGAGTTTAAAGCAGCGCACCAGCCCACAGGTGTTAAGAAAACATGTGACAAGTGACTGACCAGTTGCTCTATGGTCAATTGAGAATCACTCAAGTTGCTCGAGGTTTAAAGATTTCAAAATAAAAGATAAGAGTTGTTCTTTCTCCTTCATTCCTTCTTTTTCAGAAAATATCCTATATATAAAATCAAGATACCCTGTCTGCTCTCCTCCCAATTTGAGAAGAAAAATCCTTAGCTTCCTTGCAATACATTATCTTTTGCATGTAAAGACAATGCTCCTGACCTGTCCCTACTCTCAACACAGAGGAACAGAAATTGGCTATGCATTCTAGTCGAAGAAGAAAATACTTACTACACAACATACATTTGTGACATAGTCTGCAGAGGTCAATGGAGCTTAGAGCTTGTCTTGGGATTCTCTGTTCAGGATCAGAGCTCCTTTGATGGCTGGAGTCAAAGACCAACTAGAGACCAGGATTTGGGCTCAGCCTGTGGCTTGATGAGCATGCCTCTCAGGCATCACATGACAACCATTATCATCCTGGGCTCCTGGGCCTCACCAAAGACTTAGGAGGCCTACTACCTTCAGATCTAAGACTATAGTTACTCTCAGTCCCTCAGTCATTCAGGTGCAAACCAGACTTGCCTTGCACGAGAGCTGCCTCGGCATTTGTGCTCCAGAGCAGCCTGACCAGCATCCTCCTCCCTCTGAGACACAAGTTTACTGTCCAGCCCTGGCACCTTCTCTCAGGATGTTATCTGAGTGTGTGCTAGGGGCAGCAGGGGTTACATCAACATCAAAGTGATGCAGCAGCCCAGGCATCTCTTCCCCTTATCGCCTGTCTCTCCATCTAGGCCTGTGGGTTGCCTTTCAAAAATTAAATTAAGACATAAAGAAAATGAAAAAGAAAAAAAGTCATTGTGTCCCCAGTGAGGGTTGTGCCCTGGAGTCCATTTATGAAAACCTAGGAATGGCACCTTGTCTGGCCACAGCTAAGCCCCATCAGGAGGTCCTGGGTACTGGGAAGATGTCCCTTGAAGGGGAAGAACATGTGAAGGAAGGACACCAAGCTGTTAAGCAGAAGTAGGAAGAGGGCTTGGTTCCCTGGGGATGAGGGTAAAGTGCCCCTGTTTTGACCAAAGATTGTCCATGCTTAAGAATTCATTCTGCAGCTAGATGCAAGCTTCCTTATGTGGCCTGTGGCCAGAGAAAGACTGTTATCCTCCTGGTACACTAACACATTTTGTACTAACTGAATCTGGTTGCAGCACAAACTCCCCTGCCTTTGTGAAATCCAACTGTGTTGCTGAGGGAAGGCGTCATGGAGACAGCAGCTCAGTGGGCCGGGAGCTGCAGAGGAAAGACAAACACCAAGGGATTCTCTCCAGTCAGAAGGTTCATGCAGGGATGACACATATGGCTCTGAGATCAGATCTGTGAGCTCAGAATGCTTGCTCCATCTTTCAAATGGAAGAAGAGGGGAGAACAAAGGGAAAGGAGAGCGGAGAAAAGAAACTTGTGTCGCTATATGTGGCCTCAAAAGCCTAGAATATGTACTCTCTGCACCTTTTCAGAAAAACTTTACTGACTCCTAGCCTAAAGCAAAGGTCAAGAATTCCAATCACAGTCCACAAATTTAGTTGTGAAATACATACACACACACACACACACACACACACACACCACATACTTTATTTGTAATTTTATTGTATTTTCAAGCTCCTGTTCTTCCAGGGTGGCATAAACCAATCTCAGTTTGATTGAGAGCTTGGGGTTGTGGTCACATTCCTACCTAGTTCCAAGGTAATAGGATGTTTCAATGTGGTCCATCCACATAAGCATCCTGTGAGATTCCCATCATCCTCCCTGTTCATCACAGGTCCCTCACTCCCACATCTAGGCCTTTCCAGTCTGGACACTCCCTCCTGTATCTCAGTGCTTGTCTGCAAGCTGAAGAATCATCAGCTGCTTCTCTCCTGTAGCAGGGAGCAGGAATTTCTGCAGATAGCCTATGACCCCATGGTATCTATAACTTCTTTATCTAAGCTTACCTGCAGGTCCTCCCAGAGAATGTCCTCTCTGCTCCTAGATCCCACAAACTTCTCTTGGGTCATGCTGTCTTTGCAGTTCTCTGCCCAGGAGGTATAGATTGCTCTCCACAGGACTCACAGGCAACTATCCTCTCAGCCTTTCCTCCACCATTTTGTTTGTTCCCTGTCAGTATTTGAATTTTTGTCTGTTCCAGAAACCATATGGTAGTTACTCCTCACAACCTCCTGGTCTTAAACATTTGTGTCTAAATGTCCAAAAGAGCTTTCTGTTCCACCTAATTACATTATTTTAGAACATAAAATTCAGGAAGCAAATTCACAAGTCTTTCCCGACTACCATACCACATTCCCTCTCTGAGGCGATGAACACAGAATGATTAGTCTGCTTGGAATGAGAGGGAAAGTTATACTAAAGGAGAAAAAAGAAAAGTCTGTAATATTTTGCAACTGTCTTCCTGTAATACCAAATGTTCATTCATTTATTTATTTACTAGTGCTGGTTGGACTATTGTTGCCAATTGTTAAATTTTTTTTAGGACATTTGGGAACCATTGGTAACTTGCAATTGACTATAATAAGAGTATTTACAAAAAGTGGCAAGCATTGCAAATCAGGGTATTCTCCCCCTGAACCTCCAGAAATCCATTTGTTAACATTACTAGCATGCCACTGTTGATATAAAGAATTTAAGGTATATTTTCCAAAATTTAGTGTGTGAGAGATATTAATCACTGCCAGTTCCACTGATGCCCTCTTCTAATGTGATTTTTTTTCTATCCACAGTTTCTGCTTAAAAAAAAAAATCAGCTACATTTTATACCACATGACTCTGTCCCACCCCACCCCATATGCAGTCATAAACTAGCTGGCCTTGCAGTGGACACAATCCATACACTAGCTAGGAAACCATGTCTTGGCAACCTTGGCTCAAGAAGATGAGCCTATATATGATTCAATTCAGGTGCCACCCCAGGTCTGCAAATTTTACTTCATCTAGAATGGCCACCACCATAGCATGTCCCATTCCTATGGTCTTACAGTCTAGTTGGTGTTGTTGCCTCTATTGCTATAGAAGATAAGGGACTTGCTCAAACCCATCATGGGCACACCCAGTGTCCCCTAACCTCATGTCTATTCTACAGGCCTCTTGTTTCCCACCTCATAATGTCCTTGTCGTCACTGAGAAAAGAGACACCAAGGGACCTAAGTGGAACCCACACACGGTTAGTTACTTTTCTATTATTGTATCAAATACCTTATATAATCAACATATCAAGAGAAAAGTGTTTTTCTGGCTCACAGTTTTGGAGTTTTTAATCCATGGTCAATTAGCCCCATTGTTTTTAGGCCTGTGGGAAGGTAAAAACATCATGGCTGGAGCACATGCTGGAGTAAAAAGCTGCTCAATTCATGGCCGGGAAGCCAAAGACAGAGAGAAAGAGGAAGGGGTTGGGTTCCCACTATCCCTTTTGAGGACATTCCCCCAATGACCTAAGGCCTCCCCTGAAGGGAGAAGAAGACCTCTTGAACACTCCACCACATCCCAATAGTGCCAACTGGAGACTAATTCTTTAACAAATGAGTCGTTGGGGAATATTTCAGATTAAACTTCAGCACAAGCAAACAATCTGGAAATGTGAGGAATTAATATCCCATGATGTGAATTCTAGCCAAAGGGATATGGGAGCCAAGAAATAAGTTCAGACTAGATCAGTGTTTCTCAGCCTCAACACTATTTCCATTATGGACTGGATGGCCTTTGGGAATGGGGGATGCTGTGCATTGTAGGATATTTGGCAGCATCTCCTGCCTCCACCCATTACCTCACTAGTTACTAGTAGCATCCCCCTAATTGTGACCATCAAAAATGTCTCCAGGCAGGTGTGGTACTGCACACCTGTAATCCCTGCAACTTGGGACACCGAGAAAGAAGGATGGCAAGTTTTATGACAGCTTCAGCAACTTGCATGACCTTGGCTCAAAAACAAAACAAAGAGGACTGGAGATGTAGCTCCATGGTAAAGTGCCCCTCGGTTCAGTCCCCAGTACCAAAAAAAAAGTCTCCAGACATTGTCAAATATTCATTCTCTAGAAAGCAAAATCACCCCAGCTGAAGAACCATTCACTCAGACTATTTGGAGATGCTGTAGTTTCATTTTGCATCTCTGAAGATATCCTGCAAGACCCAAGATATCAGCTGGTTAACAGCTACAGCCAGCTTTACAATACACTCCCTTCCATTTGCTCCTCCTGGCTTCCCACCTCTCTTCCTTCCCTTCACTCTTGCCTCTCTGAGCATGTGTACTTCCCAATAACCCAAAAACTTTTGCCTCAACTTCTGTTTTCTACAGAACCTGGGCTAAGGTGCTTGATCATCAGATTCCATCTCAAGAATGTGAACTAGAGAGAAATGTTGTTATTTGGTGGTGGAGGCTGGCTGCTGCTGGAAGTGACGGCAGTGAAGGAAAAAACCCCTTTGGCTAGGGTTAGGGGCGCGATGCAGAATCTGAGTGAGCACAAAGCAGAATAAGTCTGCAAATAAAAGAACAGAAGCACAAAGGAGCCGACCTGCTGGGTGAGCCGAGAGCAAGAGGGGGAGAGAACAGGAATCCTCTCATGTCCTCACTGTAGACTACCAACATGAGTTCGTTTTAGTGGGTCTCTACTTCTTACAACAAAAAGCCCCCTACTGACACATCTGGAAAGACCCTAATTTCCCACAAAACTCATACAAGGCTGATCTCAGTTCAACTTAGGAAGAACATTTGAACAATTAGAGGAGTTCTCTCCTGGAATGGAGAGATGCAGGACAAGACACAAGCAGCAGCCCCTCTCCCACTGCAATCCATCCCAAAGGAGCATTGGAAGCAAAGCAGAGGGTCTGCTCTCACACTTGAGAACTGAGGGGAGCCACCTGGGGGATTCCTACAGTCCTTCCCCACTCCACTTCTCATCCTCTGACTCCAAGCTTCCACAATTCCTGAACTTAAATGCAGAAAAACTGGGTTCTGTGCCTTGATTCTCTGGCCAATTTACTGTGTGCACCTCAGCAATCTCCTGCCCTCTGTCTAGGTCTTGTTTTTCTCATCTGTGTAGAAATAAGGTTTAATGCCATACCTGTGAAATAGCTAAAAACCCTAACATTTGCATGGTGGATGTCAGAATCTGGAGCCCATGTAATCCTAGCAGTTAAGAGTATAAGGACATTCGTGAAGAACAAAGTAAAGACCTACACCTGAGTCCAGAAATGTGTCTGTGATAGACAGGATATCAAGAACATGACTGCATCAACAGGCCTAGAAAAGAACTTGGAAGAAATAGTTAGCTCTAATCTCATTAACTAGCAGTGTGATATACCATCTGGGCCACATCAGCAGAAGTACAGAATGCAGAATATGGGAGGTGGGGATGGCACTCCTCTTTACACTGCTCCAGACTCATCTGAGGTATTGAGTCCCCCATACTCTCACAGGGACATGTGCCAGCTAGACTTGACCAAGTGACAGTGACCTAACCCTAAATGAAGGACCAGAACCCACGGCACTGCAAGAACATTCAGAGAGGCTGGAGAAGAAAAGACATGTCAGAACAGGAGCACAGATTCAAGGAGCTGAGGGATTGTCAGGGGTCAGAAGGAACCCTATAATCAGCCATGTAACTCTATAATCCACACCTAATTGGAGGTGAATGACTGGAAGCTATTAGATGACTGATCACAGCTAAATGTGAGGCAGGGCTTTCCCATCCTCATGGATTGGGCTGCCTTGAAAGGAAGGGAGCTAGGTGGGCGTCTGCAGGGCCTGGAAGAAAACAATGATCATGGTTGTCAGAGTTCCCACAGCTGAGTGCTCTTTGCATGCAGAATACTCTACAACAGTTCATCTCCGTAACAACCCATGAAGTAGGTAGTACCATGTCTAACTTATAATAAAGGAAACTGAGGCTTGGAGATGTTAAGTGACTGGCTGGTGGAAGATGTGGGAATCACCCCTCTCTGATCAGACTGCAAAGCATGTGCTCTAGTGCTATTGAACTTGGCAGAGATGCCATAGAAAAGACAGAAGCATCAGCTAAGAGCAAAATAAAGATAACAGAGGTCACCTGCATGGTACCTAGGGAAGGTAGGCCCCATTCAGAGTGTCAACAACACAATCACAACAGCCCTTTGGGACAATGACTATTGTCATTCCCAAGTACACCAGGGGAAACTGAATATGGTGAGTTTAACTTGTCCAAGGTTACCAGTTCAGAAAAGAGTGGAGTTGGAATGCTCTTAGCTACTACATTACTCTGCGTTCCACCCGAATCAGGACTAGAAGGTTTCTCTCTAGTGGCTTCTAGATTCAGCATATGTTACTACCCACCTAGAAGTCTCTGGAAAAAAATCCCTTTCCCCAGGGCTCACCCCACACTCTTGCCAAAATCATAATTTGGTAGGAGATGCCTTGGTTCCTATAGTAGCTGGGTTTTGTCCCTTGCCAGTTCCAAATCCATCTGACGGGTACTCCAATTCACAAGGGTGATAGACGATGTCCTTGGATATAGGCACCCGCCTCATCGCCAGCCCCTCCCACATCTCCAGGCTAAGAAGCCTGGCTCTGCCTCTCGGCCACTTCACTCTCCGACAAGGGCAGCTATTTTGGGTGAGAAATGGGGCAGGCAGAAAAAATTTCATTCAAGCAATTAAAGAATCACTGCATTTTTCATGATTAACTTCATGTTCGCAGATTGAATGCAAAAAGCTGTTAGCAGAGCATTTCCATTTCTGTACCTGACATGAGCAATGGGAATATTTGTTCTGCCCGGGAGGATTACACCTTCCATTAATCTCCGTTTTATTGAAAGTTTAAATAACAGACAGACACAATGTGATCAATTAGCAGTGTAATTCCAAGGAGATGTCATAGTAAAATTAAATCTCGAGCACATTCGCGGCAAAGATGCCTGCAAGTTCTCTCCAGTTTCCCTCCACCATCACAGTGTGTATATTTTAATTGAAAGTTTATTCTGCTATGTGCCTCATCTACTAAATTTTAATTTAACATTGTAATGAGGAGGGTGTTCCTGAGGAGCTCTTCACAGGCGAGTCGAGGAGGTTTCACAAATTAAGAAAACAAGTGAATTAGTGGTACTATCCAGGCAGCCATGGGAAGAAAGAAGACCCCCTCCACCTTATGCCCCCCAAATCCTTTGGAGAAGATCCCAGAGCCTGGAGAACCAGCCCAGCAGACAGCACATGTGGCCACTGAGCCAAAGAGTGAGCACACCATCTAAGCAAGGTTCCCAAGAGACTGGAATCTCCAGCCAGGCCACTTATAGGAGTAAGGACCAAAAGTTGTGTGTCTCTTTTCCCTTTCCCTGCCTTCTGGTAACCCTTCAGCATCCCCTATTGGCAAAACCCCATGGGAAACCAGCTAGCAAAGTAAAAATGCCTTTTGTGGTCTCAGCCCCACTTTGTAGAGTGTAGAAGGACAGGTCTGGGGTGAGAGGCAGTAGCTTAGCAAGCAACATAAAAATATTTGGGAATATCAAATATCTCTGATCTCTAGCTTCCTCAGTTATAAAATGGGCTTAATAATATCCAATTCTGAGAGTTGCAGTAAGAATAGAGCAAGATGGAGACTGGTTGTTGGTTCAGAAAGTACAATAGAGAGGTGGGAAGGATTGTTACTTTCTGTTGCTTCTCAGAAAAATCACAAGTTTCCTTCTTTCTGGGTGGCCTCAACCGAAAAATGATGGCATAAAGCTGAAGTGTCAGAAAGGCCTTGATTGGATTGGCAAGTGATCTGAAGCTCAGGAGGGGATGGAGTGTTAGAGCCTGCAATGACCCCTGACAATAGAACCAAGGCAGAGTGAGCATTGGGCTCTTCTGTTTCATCAGAGTCATAAGTTGGTCATCCTATGGGTCACTCAAACAATGCCTTGAATTTACAGTCCACTAGACTGTGTCTGACTGAAACCAGAAGAAGCCTCCGTAATACCTGAGCCCTGGGATGCTCTCAATAAATGTGTGGTGGATTTCAAATGGACAGAATTAGAGAACTGTGGGCACTGGGTGCACTAGCAGCCACTACTGGTGAAAGGTGTTATTACAACCCAGCTATATTAGACACTATTCCTGCCCAGAAATGTCTCTGAAAGCTGCCAATGTGGAATCAAGAGATTTCCAGGGAAGGCAGGAAAATGCTAACAGTGAATATTTAAAGAGCTAAGCGTCACAAGAGAGGAAAGAGTTGTATTCTCTTTGACGTTTCTGTCTCCCACTCTATCCTCTGCTCACTCTGCTTAGCCATAAACATACCAAATAGGCCCATCTTGGTTCTCTATCCTTGCTTTTCCCATTACCCAAAATGTTCTCTCATATATTCTTGTGGCCTACTCAGATGTCATCCCCTTAGATGTGACTTCTCTCATCACCGCATTTAAAATAACAATAATTCCTGTACCTCTTGCTTCACTTTTCTTCATTGAATATTATCTGCCATTATCTTGAATATCTATTCAATTTTTTGTCTGTGTCTTTCAGAATACAAATTCCCTGTGGATAGATGTCTTTGATGTCTCCTCTATTATATTCCCAGCACCTAATATAAGAGTCACTCAAAAAGCATGTGTTAAGTTCTTAGAGAAAATAAATGTAATATGACTTAGTGCTTTAAAGGTGATTCCTTCACTTCCTAATAAGTTGTGCTATGAAGACATTTCTCAGCTGATCCTCAGCAAGCATCTTCATGAGACAGGAGCTCCAAATCTGGGAGTCAGGGATCTATCAGGGTAATGGGTTCTGCTATTGTCCTTCTCTAAATGTTCCTTCTGTTCTTCTTTGGTGAAGTGTGCTCTACAGATCAGACGTGTGTACCTGGTCTAGGTGGAGGTAGTATGTCATGCTCTCCTGTCAGGGTAGGAGAACAGTAAATAGGCCATCATTGCACTCTAAGACCTTAGACAACAGTGTTCATAGGCCCTGAGCACTCTGGAGTAGTCTATGGAGTGTCAGTACCCTACATTATATTGTTGCCTGCCCCCAGCTCATATCCACATATTATTAAATCTTCTCTCTGACATCTCTTTCTGACTGAATACTAGAACTTAATGGAGAACTAGGATTCATTTTACAGAAATTTGCTAAGATACAACTCCTTCTATAAAGCAATAACTACCCTGATGCTGTCACTGATCCCAACCAATCTATTCTACCTCATTGCAGACAGCTAAAGAGCAAATATTGGGTAACTTGGTGACAGAAAATATTTTTGTAACAATAAAAGTTGAAGTACAAGAAGGCCAACAAGGTTTCCTCTCTAATATGGTTAATATTGTGTTCATGAGATACAAGAAAAGTGCTTAAGGATACAGCACCTTCTTTTATAAACTTTAGTCCTAGGTGACCTAGTCAAAATTAAGTTTATCTTATCCATCAGATTCTGGTCTGCATCTTCCAATAGAACCTCCAGAGTCACTGTCTGTTACTGGATCCTATGCCCCAGTGTCCAGTCACACAACTAAGAAAGCAGATAGGAAGGAGGCCTTTCATCCCTGGCCTTCTTTTCCTCTTCCAAAAAGATGCTACCACATCTCACAGGTAATATGCATTCCACTCATCTGGCCCAAGAACTTTCTGGATCTTTGATTCATCTGAACTCACATGACTTACTCTCCAAAATTTTCATCCCAGGCAGGTAAAGATGTTCCCCAGCAGCCCTCCCAGCCAAGCCTTCCCATACCATCTCACATGCCTGCCATTTCTCAACTCCAGCCTTAATTGCTTGTATTATGCTTCTAACCTCAAAGGAAATATTCCCCTTAGATGTGACTTCTCTCACCACTGCATTTAAAATAACAATAATTTCTGTACCTCTTGCTTTACTTTTCTTCATTGAATATTATCTGCCATTATTTTGTATATCTATTTAATTTTGTCTGTGTCAAAATTCTTCAGCAGGTCTCTGGTTTTCTTGTTTGAAATGCTGTTCAGACCTTATAAATACTAACTGTGTTTTTCCCATAGGGGGCTTGGTTTTGAGCCTTTCTCTGTCCAAATGATCTTCTATTATGGCAACCAGGCTTATCAAGAGGCAGGCACCACACAGACTCCTCTTGAGAAGGACTCTAAAGACCCAATGGAGCCTAGCCCTGAGAGCTGGCCCTGAGGCTTCTTCCTCCAACCTTCTCCATCAGCCTTTCTTTTTCTGAAAAGCCTCCACCCTACCCCTTCATTGTAGCAAGAACTTCACCAAAGTCAGAGCAAACCACACCCAGACCACCATCAGAGGAACAAAGCTGTGATCAAGAAGACATGGCCCCAAGAACAGAATCTTTGTCAGTCAGAATCCAGAAAGGCACAAAATTCAACTGAAGAGATGCAAAGGAAAAGACCCAAATGAAGGGACTTCTCCAAGCACTGTGAGTAGAAATGATGGGGCACCCAAAGTCCAGCCACAGTGGGGAGGTATTTTGAGCCAGATGAAGGAAATAAGGTGACTAACTAAGGTGAATAGAGCCCCATTGAGAGCCAGAGTTATAGACAGGACTTGAAAGGATCCAGAAATTTCTAGAAATGTGGCCCAAAACAAAGAAGTTCTGAAGATAGCATATCTTAACACATCTCACCCACTCCTCCTTTTTCTGCTCCTCACCTCTTCTCCAATCTTCTGTCAGTGCCTCAATGTTCAAACCCAACAGAAGACTATGCAATAAGGAACCCCTGGATGGTCTCCTCCATATGGATCAGCTTCCATAGGCACAACAGAGAAGGTTAAGACATGGTTCTACAGAGTGGTGTAAGGGTGCACAGAGAAAAGCACGTGCAAGCCAAATCAGGTCATAAATATCTGCTCTTCCACCCTCCACTTCCTCCTGAGACCCAAGTGGCCCCTACTCTTTGTCCTGCTTTGCAGTCTCTGTCCATCTATCCTAGAACTGTCTGTGAAGTCACAGGTGAACCTGAGGAATGTAGAAACTTCCCAACCTCTCCTCTTCTTGCTATTTTCTTTCTATTCTCTTTTAGGAAAAAACAATTCTCAAATATGCTTTTTACCTAAGTCCCTGGTCCCAGGCAGCTCTGCAGAGCCTAGAGTCACTTCAATGGCCATGCAAAGAAGCAGGATGGAAAAAACATAAGATTCTCACCTAAAATTCAAGAGTTAGGAGCCAGATAGGCACAGACTCCACAATGGCCCTCTGCAAACTGAACTGTGGACCTGCAGGTTTTCTCCACAGCGGAGCAGATGAGCCACTTTCTAATTCTTGCAACACTACTAGCTTCCTTTCAGTGTGGTTACTGCTATCATACCAACAAACTGCTAAATAAGCCTCCTTCTTAAAAAAAAAAATCTAGGGGAGGAGTCACAGAACTGAAAGAAGCTGTCATGTTTCCCTTAGAGTAACTGGATTTGAGGCAAACTCAGTACTACAGATTTAATATACCAAACTCTATGGAAACCCCAGAGGTGAGACCTCCATTTTGTCAACTTGCTCCATTCCCAAGTTGAGCCCTAATTCCTCTCTCCTCCCCCATGCTAAGGCACTTTCCCATGTTATTGGTGTCTTTCCGTTTGGGGTGCCCATATGGCAGGACTGCCTATAAAACATGAGCTTCGCTGGCCATTCCACCAATTCACAGCCTTGCCTGACAGCTAACAAGCTCTGTGGCCAGGAAGCGCAGCAGAGTGAAGGTCCAATTACAGCAGAGGAGCGCCTCCTACAAAGGCCTTCAATGTGCTAACAAGCCATTGCAGAAGGGCAGGGAGCCCCTAATGGCCCGCCTGCTGTCAGAGAGGCAGCAAAAGGCTGAAAGCAAACCTGCAGCTCCACAGCTGCAGCATGGCGATGTTTGTCACAAATCTCTCCTACTCAAAATCAGTCTTGTTGACCAAAATAAGGGGGAGGGCATCGCCAAGCCAGGGGACAAGCAGAGCCATTGGGCCATTTCTGTAAAGCACAGCTCCAAATGATTTTGTATACCCTCCTCAAATACTTTTAGTGGTTCCCCATTGCCTGCAGAACAAAATACCAACTTTCTCTCTCTTCATAAATCAAAAAAGTCTACTTCCCTACAGCCAGGTAGCTCAAAGAGCAGTCTGTGCCTGGCCCTGCTTATAAGGTGGAGGTGTAGACTCCTTCTAAGTGCCTGAACTAGAATCTTGGGGGTGGGGCAGGGACTGGATTCTGGATGTTTAACCAGCTTTCCTGGGTGATTCTCAACAAATTCATTCATTCACTCATTTATTCAAGTAATAAGTATTTAGTGAGCAGTTCCTCTGGGCTAGGTGCCATGCTGGGAGCTGGAAAGAAAGAGGTATGCAAAAGACACTGACTCTGTCTCCCTGGGGGGCACAAGCCCAACAATCACATGTGTAATTACCAACATTGGGTATTAGTGGCTCACGCTCAGTGCCCAAGAGAGCAGCATGACATGGGAGTTGAGAGCCTGACTTTGGAGTCAAACCCAGCTTCCCTTGACTCTGCCTCTGACCATGATGCCTGGGATAAATTACCACGCTTCTCCAAGTCTCAGTTTCTTCCTCCATAAAATGGAGCTAATCATACATCCCTTGGACAACTGAGAAGAGAATAAGAGAATCCACAGGAAGATCTTTCAACATGTCTAGCGCTTTGTAAGTGTGCACTAGACGTGGGCCCTGGTGGCAAGGACTAGTGTTTGTTGTAATGCATCAGCAGGTGTGCAGTAAAGCTTTAATGGAGTTGAATTACACTTTGACCATTTCCCCTAGTCATATATACTGATGTGGGTATCAGAGTTCAGTTGGGTATCAGAGTGCTTTGCTTTCCTGTGAAGGCAGGTGCTGTAACTCTGTGCAAGGACCAAGATCTGCCCCTCGGATCCTTGGTGGGCTGAGATTGTCTCGTGTCCTTGGTTGATTCACTTGCTCCCTGAGCCGTGGCTTCCTCATCCAAAAAACAAGGACAGTGGACTAAATGATGTCTACAAGCCTACATGCAGGGATCAGCTTCTTGTTTTGCTAGATAGGACATTGTTTTTAAAATGCAATCATTAGTATTTTATCTGAGAATGTTATTTTAGCACTGAAAGAATAAAGAGGATATTGTTTCAGAACAAAAGGCCAATCTTCCAAAAGAAGAAATGTTATTAATATAGCACATATATGGTATTGATATTTGGTTCTCCCTTTTGACTGCCTGATGAAAACTTCCCTTCCAGACCAGTCCCAGTCTACAGACCAATGTCTGGGACCTATGACCTAGTTCAATGATGATGATGATGATGATGATGATGATGATGATGACGACGACGACGACCACCACCACCACAATGAAAATAATGATAGTAAACATTTACATTGCACTCTCTATATCTCAGGCACTTTGTATCTATTAACTCAATGCTCTCTGCAGTTCTATGAAGTAGATCTATATAGTTGTCCCCCTTTCTCAGAAAAAGTAACATACCCAAAGTCTCATTTGTGGAAAGTAACAGCAAATTTGTGTTAAGATCCAATACTCTTAAGCACTCCACTCTACAGAGAGAGAAACTGAAGTCCAGAAAGAAAAAATAATTGCTCAGGGTCACAAAACTAGTAACAGCAACTATAGCACAACTCCTACCACCTCCTGACTTCTGTCCTAACCACACTGGTTGATTGAGTCGGCCTTCCATGAGCCCAAACCCAGCTCCCCTCAGGCAGTCGCACATATTCCCATTGGCCCCTTGGAAAGAACCACCTGAGGGAGTCCAAACAATTCACATTTTTTAAAAGAGTCATCTCATCATTTGGATGATTTGATAGTTATTTTCTGCCAGATTTTTCCAGCCAGCAGTCAAGGTTGCCCAATGGAGGCAGTCAGCTGCTGGTTCAGATTCTACTGGACCTTTGCTTGGCCACTGGGAGAGTCAAACCATGATTAGATGGGTTGAGGGTCCAGCACCCCCAGATACAGAAGGACAATCCCAATTAATCATCTCCAAGCCATTGTCAAACCCCCAGCCATCCAGCATCACCATAGAAACCCATGATGAGACTGTTTCAGCCCCACTTAGATGCTGAGCAGGGAGGAGATGTTTTCCTTTCCTCTCCTCTTATCTCCAGCTCTTCATTTGGCATTGACTGGGCTTCTGTTGTGTGTCAGGAACCCAGGGACACATCAGAGCCAGGTCTGGAGTTACAGCTTGGAAGGAGAAACAATAAACAAAGGACTCACCACAACACCATGTGGCAAGTGTAACAGCAAACAGGTGAACAAATGCTGGGCAAAACCAAGGAAGAAACATCTGTCTCATGTGCAGCCTTTGGTGAGGATGTATTCTCCATGGAACCTGAAGGACAAGGAGACTGGCTAGGGCAAAGTCATGCCATTAGCAGAATGTCTCCTGAGAGTCCAGCAGAGGCTGCTGAGCCATGGTACATCCCAACCTCCAAAGCAGGGTGGGAAGCCACAGGAGCCCTCTCCTCTCCTCATAGGGTGGTCAGTCTCCCTCCTGTCACAGAGGAAAAATGTGAGTTCCCCAGCTGGGCCATGCCAGGCCATCACTCGGAGGGGGCTTAATGGTGGGGAAAAGTAAAGAGGCACAGATGGCCGTCTGCAGGACCCATTCCTCAGCTGAGAGCTTTCTTGTATTGTACTTAGATTCACAGATGCATAAAACAGGCAATTTGGATTTGACCTCAGAGGTTACTTTTCTATGCTGGGAGCTAGTGATCTGACCCAGTAGAAACAACAATCTTTTAAATTTGCCTAACATTATATAGTTACACCTCATTTCCTCTGGCTGGTACCTGCAGATGTAATCAGTGTTCACATTCACCCTTGTGATTGCCCAAAGTAATCCTCTGTGGAACATGGTATAAACCATGCATCCAGCCACCAGCCAAGACTGCCCTAATCTTTGTGGCCCATGCGCCCATGTGGATTCGAGGCTTGGGAAAAGCAACATTCTGGTCTTTCTGCAAGAGAATAAACTGTCATGAGTAACTGAAGGGAATCCAAGATAATAGGCAATCTTAATGAGCAGCTCGCACAACACCCAGCTCAGTGAAGCACAACGAGGCTGACAGGAAACATCTCATCTCCAAACACAAACGCCATGTCCTGCGCAAAGCAGCCAGCGCAGGGACATGCTTGACTGAGAAAGAGAAAAATGACTATGAGCGGAGGGGAAAAAAATCCCAATTACCCCAAACTTGGCAATTGATCCTCCTTGCAAAAATGAAACCCCAGCCATGCATGGAGACCTAAGGAATCTCTTGGGAGAGCAATGGAAATTGCTAGTGAAAAATGCTTTGAGACTATTTGCTACACAGCCCAATGGAGGTTAGGAAACACAATGGATTGGCATTTGACTCATGTCTGAGTCTAAAGGGCAAAAGATTGGCTGTCGTGGCCAGTGACAGTATTATAGAAAGCTGAGATGAGATGATCTTAAAAGAAGTTTCTCATAAAAGGCTACCTGGAGAGGCAACAGGGCCCCAAGAGATGGTCTGTATAAGGAGGAGCACCACTAGGAATGAGAGACCAAGGGAAATGTCATAAACTGTCCATGGAGAATGTGTAGGAGACCCCCCAAATGGGGATGAGGCCATATATTGACTTATGAGTCATAATCATTCATTCCTTTATAACAGAATGATACAATCACAGGCTGGCTATAGCCTTGTGATGAAGACAGCCAGCTGGCATGGCCCTCTACTTGAAGCCAGACCAGGGACTTGCCGTGGCCAAATAGGTGTCACTGGAGCAAGGGGGAGGTGAGCAGGGGAGGACTGCAATGTCCCAACACAACGGTTAGGCTCACCCTCTTGGTTTCCAGTGATCCACCATGTCTAGGCAGCCACTTAGACTGGACCTCAGCCTGTACAATAGACTGAACATAGGCTTGGACCACAGTCTAAACATGGAGGTGCTATGAACCAGATCCATAACCTGGAGCTATGGCCAGCTGGACCCATGGTCCGAAACAAACCCACCAGCCAAGCATAGTCCAGACCAGCCAAACTACAGTCAACCTGCAGACCCATAATCATGAGAATAAATGCTGTTTTTTAAGCCAATGAGTCTTACAGTCATTTCTTATGGAGCATTATCTAGCAAAGGTTATTAGTGCACTGGGTCTGAAAAACTCAGAAGCACCTGTGGAAGGGTCAGCTATAATCAGCAGCAGATGCCAGAGGAAATCATAGCCAGACTCTCCCCACCAAGTCATTAAGATCACTACTGCTCTCTCTCCTTTATTGTCTCAGCCTACTGGGGCTCTACTCAGATGCCTCATTAGCTAGGGGCTGGGGGTGGGAGAGTGTGATGGTCAGTTTAATGTGTCAATATCGACTAGACTACAATACCCAGTTATTTACCCAAACACTAATCAATATGTTGCTGTAAGGTAATTTATAGATGTGATAAGAATATTTAATAAGTTGACTTTAAGTAACAGCAATTGTTCTACACAATCTGGGTGGGTCTGATTCAATCTTTTAAAAGTCTTAAAAGCAAAACTGAGATTTCCATTAAAAAAAAGAAGAAATTCTGCCTGCAAAGAGCAGCTTTCAGTTCATGCCTACAAGTTCCACTTTCCTTTCTTGACAGGCTGCTCTACAGATTTCAGGCTTGCCTAGCCAGCCCCTATAATCATGTAAGCCAATTCCATGCAATAAATCTCTTAATATATATATCTCCTATTGGTTTTGTTACTCTGGTTGAATGCTGACTTATACATATTTTTCAGTGCCTGGAAATGAAGCCCTGCTGTAAAAAATACCCTATAATGGGGAAGTGGCTTTGGAACTGGGAAGAGGGTAGAGGATGGAAGAATATTAAGGAGCATGACAGGAAAGATCAAGATTGTCTTAGACTAACTAGTAGAAAGATGGATGTTCAAGACTACACGAAAGAGGGTCCAAAAGGAAGTGAGGAGCAGCATATGAAAATCTATTTCACTTTAGCAAACATCCAAATCATTGTGCACACACTGTTATCAAAAATATGAATGTTAAAAGTGTGTCTAGTAAAGAAAGTCTTAAAAGGAAATTAGGAACATATCAGAAATTGGAGGAAAAGGGATCTTTGTCATATGGAGGCAGAAAACTTAGTTTAAGTGTGTTCTACAGTTATAAGTAGTACTTATAAGCAATAAACATGGATGTTTAGATGAAAAGATTTCTAAGCCAAGTGTTGAAGATGAAAAGTGATTTCTTCTCACTGCTCATAGCAAAATACCAGAGGAATGAGGAAAACTGTTAAGTCTCAGCCTATCCACATTGCAACATACACTAAAATTGGGGAATTAATTGTCAGGAAAGCATTCACTGAAGGGAAGGGGATATAACCATGGAAAAGGCATCTGAGGGCTATGGGACCACAAGCCATCAAGTGCTGACAGCCTCTAGAAACTAGAAAAAGCAAGGACATGGATTCACCCTTAGAAATTTCCACATGGATTGCAGTGCTGGCAACCCATTTTAGACTTCTTAACTGTAAGATAATGAATCTAGAACTGTAGGATAATAAACTTTTGTTATTTAATCACTACATTCATGTTAATCTGTTATAGCAGCACTAGGAAATTAATACACAGAGTAAAGAGAGAGAAATCTACCCCAGCTCCCTTTTCTCATTGCAAGTTTTAAATAAAGTTTGGCACTTGGGATATTACTCCAGTCAGGACATTCTAATTACTGAACTGAGATTTGAGATTGTCTGGAGGCTAAGGTGACCAGGGGACATTTTGCTATCTAAGAGTGAGCAGAGAAGTATGGGACCTTCTGTAGATAGCAGGAGCAAGGGGAAGCCATCCCCACAGAGTGAGTTTAAAGAGGCAAAACTGAAGTTACTTTATGAAGGCATCCAGGACTCACTCTTTCCTAAAAATGGTGCTGCTTGGACATTTCAGGGAAGAGGCAGAGATATGGATTTGATCCCAGTGTAGGGAGAACATGGGATAGTAGAAGGCCTCTTGGGACCCACAGTCAAGAGACTGGCCTTGCTTAAGATGCAGATGCCCTCATCATGGCCACAGCAGGATCTCATCAAAGAGGAATGTGAAGCCCCATCACAGCAGCACCCTCGACCCCTCTCCCCCCATTATAGTTTGGCTCTGGAACATCACCCAAGGGCTCATGTGTTGAAGGCTTGGTCCCCGGTGCAACAATGTCCAGAGGTGGGGCTTTTAGGAAGTGATTGAATCACAAGGGCTCTGACCTCATTGATGAATCAATTCATTAATAGATTCATCATTTGATGGCATTATTGGGAGGTACTTGAAACTTCTAGGTCACTGGGTTGTGTCCTTGCAGGGTATATCATGACACCAGCTTCTTTGTTACTCTATCTCTGCTTCCTGACTGCTGTGAGATGAGCAGCTTGCCTCCGCCATGCATGATGTTCTGCATCACCTCAGATTCAAAGCAATGAAGCCAGTCAACCCTGGACTAAAACCTCTGAAACTGTGAGCCCAAATAAATCTTTAATCATCTAAGTTGTATTTCCAGGTATTTTGTCACAGCAACAGAAAGTTGACTAACACATCCCTCATGGACCTGGCCATTGTTTTTTGTTTTTGTTTTTTAATTCCTTTATCTTCAGCTGAATGATGTTTTATGCCTCTGAATTGTACCATCTCTGAGCCCTCTTAGCTGCACCCCAATGGAGGGGTAAGTCACATAAATTCCTGCAAGCTTGGGAGCACTTACAAAATAACTAGCCAAAGTACCATGAACTCGGCACAGTTCTAGAGTCAGAGGTCAATTCAGTGAACACGAAAAAGAGACACGTTGGATGCCATAAGGAACAAATCTGGGCACTAAACAGTGAAGCTGAAGCCTGAGTGGTTTTATATTTGGACAGAACTGACTCTATATCCAAACTCTGCCACTTCTGAGATGTGTATCTTGAACAAAAGACTGAAGTTCTCTGGACCTTGCCTCCTTTACTGTGAGGATCATGATGCTCATCTCATTGGGCTGTAGAGAAGGTTAAAGGAGACTGTGCTGGGTGGTTGGTAAATGCTCAATAAATAGTAACTGGCATAGTAAGTATTATGAACAGCTGGACACCCATTCCTGCACCTGCCCCCAAGCCATCCACCACCTGTACCTCCACCTGCACCTACAGCGCACTGCCACCTCTGCTGCTGTTCACGCCAGCCCTACCCCAGCTCCACCACCAGCTAACACAAGAACTCCCTCCTGAAAGCCCTGTGGCCATAAACAGTTAATGTGATTATTGCATTTAGCTCACAGTTGCAATAGCTTCCTCTCTTTAATTATTTTGAAAGTGTTTCAAATTCCTTTCCTACGTGACTGAAATCAAAGTGGCACCTGTGAAGGCAGAAAGCCTGACTGCCAGAGCGAGGTGGAGATGTAAAACAGTCAGGCTTTGATGGGGAGAAATTATGTCTTTCTTAATTCCCTTTACCCTATAATTACTAGGCACGACCACGTGGATTCATAGCAAAAAATAACCTGCCACATAAAGGCATTGTCTATAGACTCCCGGTTGGAGTCCTCATGGAAGACCCACAGGGGAGGCCCTGATGCAGCCCTGCCCCAGGCATCTGCACAGAGCTGCAGCCCACCTTCCTCGCCACTGATACTCCCAACCATCAATGGTCCATCTGGAGGTGTCCATTCTGCCGTGTCCTCCTCCTGCCTCTGCAGCATTTGACTAGTAACCACCACCTTCTCATCCCTTCTGGGCTTGATGTCACCCTATTGCCCCCTCCCTCCCTGCCTCCATCCTCAGTCTCTAGTGAGAACCTCTTTTCCTCCTCTCTTTGGCCCCTGGCAATGTCCTCCCCGAGGGTCAGTGTTAATTGGCATCTCTCTCTGCCTCCTCCCTCCCCTCCTGTCTTCCCTTTTTCCTCCATCACCTCTCCTCGCTTTCCTTCCTCATCTCTTTACTCCCATTGTTCCAGACATCCACCTGTCATCTCCAGACTCCACAAGAATAGCAGCTACCAGTTTAGCATTTCCACTGGGCTTTCCTGCTGGGTCCAAATCCACTCCCTCCTGCCTGAGTTCTCTGGCTCCAAGTGAGAACTCCATACCAAGGCTTAAATCTCAAAAGACTTCTCCACATTGTCTTTCTCCTCACGTTGGGATCCAATCTGAAGCCACCCACACAAGAGCTATCACAATGTGGCTTAGAAGAAATCACAGGTTGCTCCAAGCACAGGAACCCAAGTTCAGATTCAGGTGACATGACTTTGGGCAAGTTACTTCAGCATTCTTATTTGTAAAATGGCAAGTGAAATTTTTACCTCCAAGTATGGTTTTTAAGAACTAAATTACATAGCATATGAATGTAGTAGACATATTTTCCCTACCTCCCCCCACCCCTTACTCTTTTCTGCTGTCTCTGCCCCGCTTCTGGCTTTATATTTTTACTGAGTTTATAGCAATAATCTTAGAACCAGTCCCTTTGCTTCCAGACCATTCCCTTCCTTCCACTAGTGGCCCCACTGCCAGAAAGCTCTTGCCAAAACTCAGTTCTGAACCCCTCACTCCTACTAAGAACCCTTGGTGGCATCTGACCCCTGAAGGGTAAAAGTCCAAAGCAAAAGACACATGGACATGACGGAGTGAGAAGAAGGTTGATCATGACAATGTCCAGGCTAATTTCAAATCTTCATTTCTTAATTAATTAATAGTTTGAACTCTTTGAGGCTTGGTTTCCTCAAAAGTCTTATGGGAATAATAATTCCTAACTGAAAAGATTGTGCTGGGAATTAAAGCTATAACAAGTGCCAGCCTAGGTTTCAGCACATACTAGGTGGCCCCTTTGCCTTTTCAGCCCACACACACCTCTGACACCTGGCCAGGTGGTTCACACTCTTTCAGACTTCAATGATTCTGCTTCTCCACCCCCTCTCTCAGTTTGCACCTCCTCCTCTTATGCTCTTTGAAAGGAGGAAATGATTTAAACTTCTGCCTACATGTTGGAGAATATATGGGATGGCCAGACATAGTACATGATGTTATTGACGGCACAACTTGAAAAAATGTCCTCACATCAGTGTCCACCTTGCTGGAAGTTTGGACATTGTGCTTAGTAAATTCCCTTCCTGCCCAAGTTTTTTTTTTTTCTTTAATCCTTAAGTGAGATTTCTCAATGAAGAGGTAGCAAAAGGTGGCGATGCCATCGGTGGAGGGAACATGAGGTTATAAGCCACATTGATGAAGGCAAACAGATCCTAAACATCAACCTCCTGCCTCGCCATGGTGGAGCCTGAGCAGAACAATGGGAACATGTTCCCAGATTCAAGAAAGTCTCAGGGTGGAGCCCCTCAGAGGGAGACACACCCTCAAGCAAGAACTCCCACAAGGAGAAGATGATGATAGAAAGGTCAGGACGGATGTGCCCAGTTGATTTTTATTGCTTGGTGTCATGATTTGGAAACAAGATGTCTCCCAGAAGCTCCTGTGTTAATGCAGGAATGTTTAGAAGTGAAATGATTGGATTGTGAGAGCTGTGACCTAATCAGTCCATCCTGGTTCAAATGAACTAACTGGGTGGTAATTGTATGCAGGTGGGGCATGGAGGAGGAGGTGGGGATGTGCCCTGGAAAGGTTTATTTTCTCTGAGGTCCCTTCCCCTCTCTCTGCTTCCTAACCAGCCATGAACAGAGCAGTACTCATCTACCATACTCTTCCGCCATGATACTCTGCCTCACCTTTGACCCAGAGCAATGGAGTCAGCCCACGATAGAGAAAACTTCTGAAACCATGACCCAAAATAAACTTTTCCTCCTCTAAGCTGATCTTGTCAGGTATTTTGGTCACAGCACAAAAAGCTAACTAAGACATTTGGTTCACTAATAAACATATTCACATGTCTATTTTTCCCTAAAAAGTGTTTATATACTATTAATAGTTGAATGCTATGTAGCCAAAGGTGGAAAAAAATTTATGGTTCTTGCTTTTTCTTTCTTCTGAGAAAAAAAATTATTTTGATTTAGAAATGTTTTAACTTCAAGCCAGGCATAGTGGTACATGCCTGTAATCCCAGCGGCTTGGGAGGCTGAGGCAGGAGGATCATGAGTTCAAAGCCAACCTCAGCAAAAGAGAGGCACTAAGCAACAGTGAGATCCTATTTCTAAATAAAATATAAAATAGGGCTGAGGATGTGGCTCAGTGGTCAAGTGCCCCTGAGTTCAATCCCTGGTACTAAAAAAAAAAAAAAAAAACTTGTAACTTCAAAAAAATTGTTTAATTGGTACATAATATTCACACATATTTATGGGGTACGATACAATCAGTGTATGTCTACAATGATCAAACTGGTGTAATTAACATTTTCATCTCTTCAAACATCTCTCTTCTCTTCCTGTTGCCCATGGATGGCACCTCTGGATTTGCTGTTGAGTAACTGTCCAGAGGATTGTGAGCCTGGCTTCAGTCTTCAGTTGCCTTTTCTATCTGCTCAATGCCTTCTGAGCCCCTCTTTATCCATGGCCTCCCTCCTGTTGTCCACCAAAACCTTCCCCTTCCTTCCTCTCAGCCCATGGCACTTTTCTCAGACTTATATCCAACCACTTTTCTATTTTTCCCTATTGCATGCATAAAGGTCTTTTTTAAATTGTGGTAAAGTATACCAAACATAAGGTTTATGGTCTTCACCATTTTCAAGTGGCAGTAAATACATTCACTGTGCTACCATCACATCCTTCCCTAGAACTCTTCTCATCTTGCTAAACTGAAACTTCACACCCAATAAACAACTCTGTGTTCCCCTCCCCCAGCCCCTGGCAACCACAGTTCTACTTTCTGTCTCTATGAATTCGACCACTCTGAGGACATCATACCAGTGAAATTGTGCACTATTTGTCTTTTTTTCTGACTTATTTCACTTAACATAACGTCCTCGAGGTCTGTCCATGTTGTAGCATGCATCAGAATTTCCTTCTTTCTTAAGCCTGAGTAACATTCTATTATATGTACATACCACACGTTGTTTATCCATTCATTCAAAAAGTAGACACTTGGGTTGCTTCCACCTTCCAGCTCTTGTGAAGATCGCTGCTGTGGACATGGGAGTGCAAATCTCTGAACCTTTTGCTCTTTGGGAGTATGTACCCGGAAGTGCGGCTGCTTCTCCTGTTTCTCACATTCTGTTTTGCACCATGATTAAAGGTCACTCATCTTCTCCCCTCACCTTTCACCCCCAAAGCAACAGCCCTTCATAGGGCACAAACCTTTCCTGAAATATGGTCTCTCTCACTTCAGAGTGTGCTTTGGTCCCTGAGGTGGCCTGAGGTAAGCACTCAGTAAAGTTTTGTGGATGTGAACTGGGGCCAACGTTTATGTTCTCCTGCTAGACATTCTCCTGGCCAGAGTCTCCTTTCAGCTTTAAAAACAAAAGAAAACCAAGACGTGCACATTTTTCTTAGTTACCAGACACTCAACCACATCCCTCGTGTTTCCACTTAGTTGGGAATGTCCTGTCATTTCAGGCCCTTGGAAGTGTGGCAGGAAACCTCGCTTGCTGATAAAACACCCTTTTGGTAGGACAGGGCAGCAAGGACCATAAATAGGTCAGAAGCCTGTGAAGTGAAGCTTGCTTGACCCAGATGTGGCATTAGAATGTGCAATGCCCTCCTGGGCCACTTGTGCAGAGAACAGAGTCTAGGGGTGGCCAAAATACACAGGGGTGCCCAAGACCAGGTTCAGCCATCACCAAATGCACTGGGAAGACAGGTCAGCTAAGCTATGAGGGCCTGAGGTTTCCCTGAATCTCCCCTGACTCTCCCTTTTTTGGGGGGGTGTTTACTGGGGATTGAACCCAGGGATACTTAACCACTGAGCATCATCCCAGGCCTTTTTGATATTTTATTTAGAGACAAGGTCTCACTGAGTTGCTTAAGGTCCCAATAAGTTGCTGAGGCTGGCTTTGAAGTTGTGATTCTCTTGCCTCAGCATCCCCAGCTGCTGGGATTACAGGGTGAGCCACTCTACCCATCCCTGAGCTCTTCTCTTGCTAATTTCTCAAGAGAGAAATCAAAAAACAAATTTATACCAGTGTAAACACACTAAAGCAATACCAGACATGGCTGGAAAGGACTAATAAAGTCCCAACTGCAAGAGAGGGACAGAGCACCAGCAAGGAATCAGGGAACCCAGGGAGAGTGCTCTTATGGGATGGCCCCACCATTCCTCTGCGCTCTTCCACAAGGTGGGTCTACAGCTCCTACCCTGCCCTAGAACTTGCACTGACCCAAAGACTCCAGTCTAGTGATGCCTGGGCCTTCTGGGACAGACCTTAAGAGACCTTGTGGTTTCTGTTTTTGCCCTTTTTCTATCCTGAAACTGCTAATGAAAGAAAATCCTTGAGCAGCCAGATGAAGGTGAATCTGAGAGCCCAGGAAACAGCCAGAATCAACTGCCAGGTTTGCATACGAGGCCAGCTTGGACTCTCCAGCCCCACTGACCTTCCACAGAATCCAGTAAGCCCAGCAACAGTCAGCTAACCCGACCAAGCATAAGAAAACAAAAAGTCACTATGGTGTTGAGTGACTAAGGTTGGCAAGACGTGCTGGCTACAGAGCAATGGTAACTGAACTGGGTTTACCTCCCAGCTCCATTATCAACCCACTGCAGGGCTTCAGGTAAAACACCTCTGTTCTCTGGGCTTCTCTTTCTCCTGCAGTGAAATTATGGGAGTGAGGAGTCAGAAAGGAACAGGAAAATCACAGGTTTTAGGCTTTTTCAACTGGATCTCAGCTCTGCCCTTACTAGTTGTGTGACCTTAGAAAGTTATTTCACCTCTCTGAGCCTTGATTTCCTCATTTCTCATATGAGAGTAATAAAGCCTGATTGGATTTCTGTGAGGATTAATTGAAATTTAACTGCATGCCTTGTAGTGAATACTCAATAAACAATACCTTCAGGGAAGCAGGATTATGTTTAAGTGTATGGACACTGAGCTACATTATCTAGATATCCATGCCACTTTCTGACTGTGTGATCCTAGGGAAGAGACAACATTGAGGCTCAGTTTCCTCATATAGGTAATGAGGAAGATAATAATAAACAAACTCACAGGGTTGTGAAAATCTAGAGTCCATGTATGAAAAGTGCTTAGGGCTATAAGCACACAGAAGGTGCTTTAATAAGTGTAATCTGTGTGGTATTTTTCAGTTTATAAAATCCCTTCCAATGCTTTCCCCAGGTCAGGTACAGAGATGAAAAAATTGCCAAAGGGCTTGTTGGGTGTCTCATCCAAATTTACAGAACTAACAAACAGCAACAAAAAGATCCGAACTCAAGGTCTGCAGGATTCCGAGTCCAGGTGGGTCAGTATACTTCAACTTCCATTGACTACACGCCTAGTGCTTTGCTGGGCTTTGAAGCTACAGGAAGGAATGAGACCTTTCCACACTCTCAAGCCTTGTCGGGAAGGCAGACACAGGCCAAGTTATGATGTCACGTGGGCTGTAACAGAGAGCCACAGAGCCATTAATTCTGCAGGGGCAGGTCCTGGAAAGCATGGCAGAGGTTGATCCAAGCTGGATCTTCAAAATATGCGTGGGTTGGCGCCACACGCCTGAGGAAGAAAGTACACTGGAGGCAGAAGTCATAGTGTGTGCAGTATGAGTTTGTAGCCTACATGCAGAGGGCAGGGTCTAGGTGCAAGGCAGGTGAGAGGACAGGATTTTTTTCCTCTCACAAGTGCAATGTCAAGCCAGCTTCTTCAGGACGGCAATGAAGACCCCAGCCTTGGCCACCCACTACTGTCTCTCTCAGAGATGCCCTCCCAAGCACTTCCTTACAGAAGAGAAAAAAAAAAAAGTCAGGCTCTAGAGGTTGGTTCTCTTTCCACTCCTGATTCTACCCTAGCCCATTCCACCTCAGACCTTGACATTCATCACCCCCACCTACTTCCAGGTTCCCAGAGCCAACAATTGGGGCACTGGCCAGTAAGAGCTGAACTAAGTGAGTTGGCCAGTGAATCCCAAATCTCAAAATCTTACAGGGTTTGAAGGATGCAAAAGGGTTGTTGTTTCTGGTTTGGTTCCAGGCAGCAGTGGGAGGTGGAGGTTGGGGGCAGAAGTGGCTCAACTCGGGGCATGAATGATCCATGAACCACCCAAGGGCAGCTGACGCATAGCATGTGGCTCTTACCCACACTTTTTTGCATTTGGAGTTGGATGGATCAGTGAGCCTCAGGATTGCTGAGTGGACACCTTTCCCTGTTCCATAAGTCCTTATTGAAGTGCTTCAATAAATCATGCTTCTTGACAAGTTAAGCAGCCTATGGGAAAAATCCATCCTACCTCTTGAATTCTCATTTCTAATGATCCTCAAGAAATTATTGAGAAAATCAAAACACTATGTTTCCAAGTGCTCTTCAAGACGCACCACAGTTCAAATGGTTTCCATAAATCCAGAATGCAAAAAGCATTTGTCAAAGGTTTACTGTTCCCCAAATGACAATAATGCCATATTGACTGACTTCAGAGGAGCTCTGGGAGTTTGGAAAAACCAGTCAAGCAAGCAAGATCTTTAAGTGAAAAAAAAAGAAGAAGAAGAAAGTTGGTGAACTTGACAGTTTTGTTAAAGTTCACAGCATTTTCCTGTTTTGACAGCATTTTTGCAGGTCTCGATGCCTCTGGGTGTTGGATCACACCATCCTCTCTGTCTTACAGCTCTGGCCTCTAGCATCGCCGGCACCAGTCTGCCCTCCATGCAGCCGCCAGAGCATTCTTTCTAGAACACAAATTGAACGTCATCGCTGAAAAGCTCACTGCAGCTCCTATAGCATTATTCTTGAAAGACACCATGATAGTCCTCCAGCTTCTGCAGAAACCAACTCCCCTCACCTCAGCCAGTAAAGAAAATTCTGGAAATACTGGCAACCAAAGACAAACATTTTTTAAGTACCCACCATAGGCCAGACCCCAAAGATTCAGTGACAGAGAAAAAAAAAAAAGACCAAAATCTCTGCCTTCATGGGAATTACATTATAGACAGGGAAACGGACAAATGAGATGAATCAGGAAAACAAACTGTATGTTAGGGATACGTCAAAACATCAATTTGTTGGATGATGAAAGCTATACCACACTAATGTGGGCCCAAGATCCAGGAAGCAAGCCACATCCCTCCTCTTTGATATCCACATTACCCCCACCCAGTTGTAGCCCTCCTGGGAGTATGTAGGGTGTCCCACCCGAGGTGGCTCTAGGATACCTTGTTCCTTCATGCTAACCCAAGCTGAACTGTCCCATCCTCCTTGCCCTCCTCTCTCCAAGGCAAACACATTCGTCCTTCTCATGAACAAACTTCTTACTTTTTTCTCCATTCAAAGCCAGCTGCAACTTGATTTAAAAATGAAAGTCTTTCAAAGAGGATGAGAGAGAGAGCACCAACAGAGTTCCTAATAATCCAGAGGGATTGCCCCATAGAGAAGGAGGAGGCAGGGAAATTCCCCCTAGCAGGCTGGGTCTCAAAGAGAGGACAAATACATGCTGGTCCCCAGAATCCAGCCAGCTGAACTTCAGCCCAAATCAGCCCAAAACTTCATAGCCAACTGGCTATGAAGCAGCAGAACTGATCCCCAAAGGCAGGTCTTCTGGGCAGCATTAAAGTCTAGGGATTCAAAACAAGGGCTTTGAAGACAGAGAAATCTGGTCTTAAACTTGATCTCACCTTTTGTAAGCCATGTGCTATGCATATATTATCTTGTTCTGTGCCTCGGTTTCCTCACCTGGAGAATGGGGACGCCAACAGTAGCTGTGTCCCAGGGAGGTTGTGAGTGTTAAAGGAGATGTTGCCCGACTTGCTTCTGTTACTGCAGCAGGTGGGGGGGGGGGTTCTCCATAACGTCAGCTCTTGCCATTGCTATGCTGACCCAGAGGGTCCTACTACACCACAGCCACACAGACTCCCACACAGGTGCCATGCAGTCATTCACTGTTTCTTTCTCGTGTGTCTCCCTTCCTCTATCACTGCCCTGTGTGTTCTCCCTGCCTTTCCTTTTCTGTGTCTCTTTGCACCTCAGTGTGTATTCTCTGTTGGTTTGTATGTTGGGGGCCTGTGCGTGTGTGTGCATGTGTGTGTGTGTGTGTGTGTGTGTGTGTCTGCACACATATGCAAGTGAACTCCTCTCGGCACTTCTATGTGTGTTCATCTATGACTGTGACTCTATTTCCAAATCTTTTGTCTCTGTTTGCTTCTGTCTTTGCATCACTCTCAATATATCTTTCTCTCTCCCTTCCTCCCTCTGTGTCTCTGTCCCTGTCTCTCCATCTCTCTCTCTGTCCTTCTCTCTATCCCTCAATCTCCCCATCTGTCTCTGGGTATATCTGTCCCTGTCTCTCACTTGCTCTTTTCCTCAAAACCAGGAGTGACCTGGCTGACTCTCTCAGTTCATTACCAGGAAAACATTGAACGATCATTCTTTGCTCATGCAAGGAGCTCGACAGCTGGAGCAAACAATGAGAAATTCAGAATTAATTGGGCCCTGATTATTTGCCAGAGGGGGAAAAAAAAAAGAAGTTGTGAGATATATATGAAACAAAAGACAACCTAGCAACAGTGAATCCCTCAGCGCGTAGCAACAAAAGCAATCCTAATGAAGCATGACGGTGCCAGCGTGGAGCCGGCAGCCGGCCACTGCACACTGAAAGGAAGGAAAACAAATGATCGTGCCACCCAGGAGCCAGGCAAGGCCATTCGGGGGCACTCAGGACTCTCAACAGTCCGGCCACAGCCTCCTGGTACCTCCGTGCTGAAGACCCCAGAGATGTCAACCCCATGCTCCACACATGGACCCCACCCCCTTCACTCACTCTCCAGGAAAAAATAACAAAGCTCCTGCCTTAGCAGTAGAGAGATGACCATGACCTAGACAGGTTCCTTGTGCTCAAATAATGCCCAGGTTGGACCAGAAGGGAGTGCAAACAGACAAACGGCTGTGACATGTTACAAGAGCCATAGCACTGACCACCCTGGAGCCCAGAGCAATTGTACCATTTTGTACATAGAGGTTTCAAAGTGGGAGTAATGTGGACAGAGTCTGGAAAGGTGAACAGAAGTTCATCAAGTGAGGAAAGAAGGATGAGCACAACGTGCTAGAGGAACAGCAGGTGTAAAGAAGGCACAGTGGGCCCAGAAGATCAAGAAAAGTGGCCCAAGGTGGTTCCCAAAAAGGTTACATATAGACTCACCAGATGACCCCACAATTCCACCCTTTGGTATATACCCAAGAGAATTGAAAATAGGCCTTTAAGCAAATCTTTGTACCTTAATATTCACTACCGGCCTTATTCCTCATAGCCAAGATCGCAAACAACCCAAGCATTCATCAACAAATAAACAGATACACACATCACAGTACATACATACTATAGAATATTAGTTAGCCATCAAAAGGAATGGAGTACTGGTACAGATTACAACCAACATGGATAAACCCTGAAAACACAGTAAGTGAAAGAAACCAGACACGAAAGACAATATTGTATGATTCGATTTGTACAAAATGCCCAGAATCGACCAATCCATCAAGATAGAAAATAGATTAGTAGTTACCAGGGGCTGGAGGGAGGGAGGAGTGGGGGAAAAAGTGTACAGGATTTCCTTTGGGGTTGACGAAAATGTCTTGCAGCTAAACAGGGGTCATGGTCACACAACATTGTGAAAGTACTGGATGCCACTAAATGGTACACTTTAAAATAGATTGTGGTTAATTGAATGCTCTGCAATTTTTATGTTCATAAGATAAAATAAAAGTAAAGGAACCCCAGCTGAGGTTTGGCACACAGGTGGAGACAGGGTAGGGCCCAGTTGCCAAGGGCCTTAAGTGCTGCTGCCTTTGCCTTGTCAATGATAAGGGCCCTTGAGAGGTCCTTAGAATATTCAGTCTAAGAGGTGATATCACCTCACATGTGCTTCAGGATTACCTGAGACTTGCAGAGAGAAGGACTGGGAGGAGTTCAGTAAAGGCAGCATGACTCAGCAAGAGACTGATACGGTTGGGAGCATTTTAAGGGAGAGTCAAAAAGGCCAGCAGGTAACAGAGGATGGGCACTGACAGGTACATGAGAATACGGGTTTGGACCAGGAAATAAACCTCAAAAAGCTTCAGGGAAGCAAGGTCCCTTCTCAGCAGGCTGTTTACTTTATGTCCCCAAAGCCCTGGTATCGGGTTCCTGGGGAGAGAAGCGAAGGGACCTCAGCCTGAGCCCTTTGTCCCAGAGCAGGGCTGCTCTGGAATTGCCGGAAGAGCTGCAGCTGGGGTGCAGGTCCCATCATTAGCAACACACTCCAGCAGAAATGTCCATCTCAGAGATTTCCCTCAGGAGCCAGCTTCCAAGTTCGTGCTTTAAAGATTTGTTTTAATTAGATCCATCTCAGTGAGAGGCATTGAACATTATCTCCATCTCCACTGGCTCCTTTCTTTGCTTCTTTCCTATTGACTTTCAGAATCACTGCCAACCACGCTGGGGCTTTGATTGTTTTTTTATAAAAAGCAAAGCAAGTTTTCAGAAGCGAGGAGCCTGGCTCTCTGGGAGTAGAATGGAAGATGTAAGGTAGACCCTGGGCTGACTGACTTGTGGTCATTTTAGGACACTGCTCCCTGCCTCCCCCAAACTGGCCCTGGTCCATGCATGCCCTCGACTTTGACCATGAGTGGCTCTACTGGAAGTGTTAGCACAAGGAAGGCCAAATCTGAGGATGGCAGGGACCAGAAACCAGCCAAACATATCACCACGTACCAGTTGAATGGGGCCCGTAGGCAGGTAGCAGGCTGGCTGTAGGCCAGAGATACCAGGGCAAGGCCACTGGCGTGTGGGATCCCAGGACTGCAAGCCAAGAGGAGGGATCCCAGGACTGCAAGCCACGCTGATCATTACCGAAGCAAACCCTCTATACAGCAGTTCAACCATTTTCTCATGTGGTCATTTTCCATCCATTCATCTAAGTACTGTTTACAGAATGCCCTCTCTGTACTGGTAACAGTTCTTTAACTCAAGAGAAGACAATGTGGGAAGATAAAAACAGAAAAAGACGAGTGCCACATGACCAGGTGCTTCCAACCACCCAGAGCAACTAAAACATGCACAGAATTTGAGATCAGACAAAATATAAGAGGAAGTAGAGTCAGATTTCAGGCTCCTGAGATGGGGCCACCTCCATACAACACTGCTGAAGACTCAAATGGGAGCCCCCACAAGGCCACAACTGGAACAGCAAAGAGCACTCACCCTACATCCCAGGACTGGTATCGGGAGCTTTCAAATGCCTCCTGGGTGGACCCAGGGTTTGTCCTGAAGCCTTCAGAGGAGTTGAGCCTGCAGGTGGGGTTGGGGGTGAAGTCCAGATGAGAGACTGTGAGATTTCAGGAAAGAAGCAGGGACTGAGACTCAGGGGTCCAAACCCCAAGGTCTTCACTTTAACAATGGACGGTGCTGTAGGTTCATCCTCTGTTCAAATCATTGTGCCTCGCCATGCCAGCCAGGAATCAACTCTAAGTTCAGAAGCTACTTATGTGGTTTGCTTATGAGAGCTGTTCTTACAACACTAGAGGTGGGAGCAGGGTCTTGCTTGCCCCGTTTTGGGGGGTCTGTACCTTAATTTGCTTAAGATTCAATAAGTAAGCTGGGCATGGTAGCACACACCTGTAATCCCAGCACTTTGGGAGACTGAGACAGGAGAATCGCAAGTTCAAAACCAGCCTCAGCAACAGCGAGGTGCTAAGCAACTTAGTGAGACCCTGTCTCTAAATAAAACACAAAATAGGGCTGGGGATGTGGCTCAGTGGTCAAGCACCCCTGAGTTCAATCCCTGGTACAAAAAAAAAAAAAATAAGTTAAAAACCAAGATGGCAGCCTAGACGATCTACTCTGTGCTAGGCTCCCCGGGACCAAGGCTGGGAGTGGTGGAGGAGCCGCTTTCCAGCCAGCTTCTTGGCATCATTCAGTGGCTCACCATCATCCACAGGAGTTTCGCTCATGTGTGTGGGCGCAGGACCACCGGGAGACAATAGTAGCCACGGGCAGCATGACTTCGGCGCCAAGCGCGGAGCACAGTTGGGGCCAGGGCCTCAGCCCAGGGCTCAGGCTCTCTGGGACTGAGGCTGGAAGTAGCGGAGGTGCCGTTTTCCAACCAGCTTCTTGGCATCATTCTGCAGCTCACCATCCCACGCAAGAGTCTCGCTCGCGCGTGTGTGTGCGCAGGACCACCGGGAGGCAGCGGTAGCCACGGCGGCGTGACTTCAGCGCCAACCAGCAGAGCGCAGCTGTGGCTGGGGCTCCGGCCTAGGGCTCCAGCCCGGAGTTTGCCCCGGGCATGGCGGGCCTGCTTCCACACAGGGTGCCTGGCCCCAGTGCCCACCCAGCTGCGGGAGACTGGTAGCAGTTGCTACTGTGAACAGACCGTCCCCTGAGCGGACCCCCGGCTATTGTTCTTTGTGGACCACCTTCTAACACAGCGGAACTTCCTACACACCAGGGGGCATAGGTGAACACCTGGGAGCAAACTTTGGTCAAGGCATAGCACACGGTGGAACAGCGACTTTACCAGCGGCTCAGAGTTTTACCCTGCAGTGGGACCAGCGCCCAGTACACCAGTGGGGAAAGTCCAGCAAGTAACGGACAACGCCACCTACTGGAGGTGAAAGGAACCATACCTGTTTATTTACATTGAGACTTTTTACTTTTTTTTAATGCTTATTTTTAACTCTATCCTTTATCTTTTTCTCCTAATAGTTCTATTGTTTAATATTTTTGTTTTATTTCTCTGCTCTCTTCTTCTTTCCATTCTTTCTTTTTCCTTCCCTCTTTTCTCTCTCACTCTTCTCCTACCCTCCAATCCCCAACAGTTGTGACATCAAATATCTGCTATACAGCAGGATATGGTAAATTGGGATTTCTGAACTGTATAGTAGAGTGGTATTATATAGTCTTATAAATTCCAAGTGCATATGTTTTATTTGTCTTGCTATCATCTCTCCTCGCCATATTCTTTTCTTCCTCCTTACTGGTCTTCCCCAACTATATGTCGCTCATTCTAGTAACAGCCAACTCCTCTTGGATTTTTTTTATGCTCTCTAAGATTTAATAACCATATCCTCACTTCCTACTAACCCAACATTCTGTCCTATACCCCACCCTCAAGTTTCCCTAGCCCACCAAAAGATACTATAGACCCTTGTGCAAATTTATTGGTTACATAATAGATTGTAAAGGAATACATAATTGTTGTATATCTTACTAAACTGTAAATGTATTTGGGAGCTGTTAGGAGCTACTTGGTTTGAAATCATATATTGCTTGTATTGATATCAATCAATATCAATCTCCCCTTTAAAGGAGAGGTAACAAAACCCTGCAGGGAAACTATAACCATATAGGAGTTAAAACTGTAACACCTTGGATCAGCAGAGCTAGAAGGAAAGACACACAAACATCATGAGAAAACAAGGGAAGAAAGTGACTCAAACAAATCAAGACACTACACTATTAGAATCCATGGTCTGTATAGCAGGAGGAATGACAGAACAGGAATTCAGGATGTACATAATTAAAATGTTTGGTGACTTAAAGAATGATATAAGAGAGCAAACCCAGTCAGGAAAAGATCATTTTGATAAAGAGATACATAGGCAAATACTGGAAGTAAAAGATCACTTCAATAAGGAGATAGAGATTCTGAAAAAGAACCAAACAGAAATCCTTGAAATGAAAGAAACAATAAACCAAATCAAAAACTCAATGGAAAGCATCACCAATGGATTAGACCACTTAGAAGACAGAACCTCCAATACTGAAGACAAAATATTTAACCTTGAGAATAGAGTTGACCACACAGTGAAGACGGTAAGAAGCCATGAACAGAACATCCAAGAGCTTTGAGACAACATTAAAAGACCAAACTTGAGAATTATTGGGATAGAAGAAGGCATAGAACTCCAAACCAAAGGAATGAGCAAGCTATTCAATGAAATAATATCAAAAAACTTTCCAAATATGAAGAATGAATTGGATAATCAAATTCAAGAGGCTTACAGGATACCAAATGTTCAAAATCACAACAGACCTACATCAACGCACATCATAATGAAAATGCCTAACATTCAGAAGAAGGAGAGAATCTTAAAAGCCACAAGAGAAAGGAATCAGATTACTTCCTTCCCTTCTCAGGGGGAAGCCAATTAGGATCACTACAGACTTCTCAACCCAGACCCTGAGAGCAAGAAGATCATGGCAAAGCATATACCAAGTGCTAAAAGACAGCGGATGCCAACCAGGAATCTTATATCCAGCAAAATTAAGTTTTATATTTGAAGATGAAATAAAAACCTTCCAAGATAAACAAAAATTAAAAGAATTCACAGCAAGAAAACTGGCACTACAGAACATTCTTTGGTTTCCTGTAGAAATTCTATCTTTCTACCTCCTCAAGAAGATTTGAAGCCCTTTGTGCATTCCCCATATTATCTTAAGCCTAGTTACACGGTAGACATTTAACACCCATCTGTAAATGTTCCCCACCATGTGGTCTTTAAATCTAGCCATCAAACTGAACGCTTTGGCAGCTCTACATTTACCCTCCCCTAACTTAACAATGGCAACACTTCCTTTCTGCAATGGTGTCTACAGGACCCAGCCACGCTGAACAGACTCAGATCACCTCATTTCTGGGCCATTCCTTGTGGCTGTGGAGGTGATACAGACAAGGACAGGCTGGGGCTGAGCCCCAAGATCAACCTGAAGGTGGAATAAGATGCTACCCTAACTACCATAGGAGTGAAGAGGAGGTTAAGGTGCTATGACCAGAAGAAAGGAATGTGGAGGTAAAACTACTAGCTATGCCCCACAAAAGGGCCCAGGCTTTGGAGTCCTGACAGAGCATCAGGAGCCCAGTGGGGCTTAGGCCTCTGCCATCCTGGTGTGGATTTGATGGAGCCCTGTGAGCTATCCCCTCACTGCATAAAACAGTTCCAGTGGTGGAATCAGATGCAGCCCTAGGCACAGCCCAACCAAGAGGAAACAAGTTAGAAAGAAGGGAGCTCCCAGCCCCTCACACCTCCTCTTTGATCAAAGACATAGGACCCAGATATAAGCTAGCAGTTCACTCCCTCTCAGTCAAAGGGCTAGCCACTGCCCCCACATTGCTGACAGTCACAGAGCAATAGCCCTTCCCTTCTCAAAGAGAAGGGGATGTTACAGTTCGGGGAGTCTCAGCAAAGCTGTATGAAAAGGTCACAGTGGAATAAATTATGGAGATTAACAGAATGCCCAGATCTTCGGAGGTCCAACCTGCACACAGCCTCTCAGCTTTCTCTTTAATCATCAGTCTAATTCTGGGACATAAAATTACAAGCTCATTGATAATGATCAGTGATTTACCGGAGAAAGTCCAGCCCTAATTAAGAGCAGGAGAAGCTGACGCTGCTTTTCAACTTTTCTACCAAAGTCCAGCAAGGAAATTACCTGGTTCTGCAGAGCAAATCACACCAGTGGACACGTGGGTGGCTCAGGTTACTTGATGAACATGTGCTTGGCCGAATTATTATGCAGAGAGAGTTGCTTCAAGTGTTAGCAATTTTCTGGTAATTGGGGCCTTGATGGACACTGGGGAAAGCAGCTGAGCTAGTCCATGAACAGAGAGCTGCAACTGTCTGCTCTTACAGGAAGACAGAAGATTTGCAGACAACAGCCATGAACAACTCTCCCAGTAACTGCCTAGGGATCAGAGGTCAAGGGCCAGTGTGTAGCCAGACTCTGGGTCTTTGTAGAGAGTCAGGGATCAGAGCTCAATGATCAGCATGTGGTCAATGAGAGGTGAATCTATGAGCTGTTCTGCATCTGGGGTGAGGGGCTCAGGCTCCATCCGAGCCTCCGTCTTGTCTCCTGCACCTCCTGCCTCCCTTCTCATGCCTTGCAGAAGAATTTCTTCTCTGTGTTTCTCACCTCTTGTTGCCTCTTCTTGCCTGTGACCCCAGAATAAAAGAGCTAGAGAGTGGCCTCCCATCCTTTGAACAAAGGGACCTCTTAAGGAACTTTGAGGTAGGGGCTCTGACTGTTTGAGAGCTTTGGCACCCACAGGGCATATTGTGACCCACACACACACACTTGGAGTCATGTCCAAGGAACAGCAGGAGGGCAGGTTGTACAACTCCCACTAGGGAACACACCTGCCCCCTGCCCCATATCCCTGAGCCCTGAATGGAGCTCTTGGTTCGCAGTGCCCCTCATCAAGGCACTGAGAAGTCTAGCAGGACAACTATTTGATCATGTCAGTGGTTCTGTCTGCCTGAATGAGGAATTCTTCCAATGCCAACCCATGGTGGTCTTCTCAAGATGGCTCCAGGATTTTTTTCAGAAAGGTGGGCCTGGTGCTCCAAAGCACACAAGATGCTAGGGAAAGAACTGATGCTTTGGTCATCACCATCAGTCCAAATTTTCTGCCTAGGGATGTCCAACCTGGAAAAGCATGTACAGCATGCATCCTGAGATCTAGTGACTAACCATGTGGTTTCCTGAGACACAGGACCTTCAATACCAAACCATGGGAAGTCCCAGGCCAGTTGGGATGGGTGGGCACCCTAAATTCCCAAGAATGTTTGTTCATCTTGTCCCTGGGTTCCAGGGATGTCCTGAACCTCCAACATTCAAGCTGCAGACAGGGGTACAAAGAGATCAGCCCTGCAAAATGTTAAAACTTAGGAAGGGGAAAGACAGAGGGTCAGGAGTCAGAATGGAGATGGTGGATGTTTGTGAGTTTGCAGGTAGACTTGGAGGCAGATCTTATATATGGACCTAAATAGTATTTAAGGTTCTTCCCAGATTCATTTTTATTTAGAAATCTTATTGATTTTAATAATATGTGTTTAGCAATAATCCTGATAGCTTAGACCTCTTGTCAGGAAACTGGTATTCTCTCCCTAATAAAAACAGTAAACAATAGCAATGTTATTATTTTAACAGCAGTCAAAATGTATTGAAAGCATATTACCCACCAGGTACATGGCAAGCAGTTTGCCTGCAAAGTTACTTTTAATCCTTGCAACCCCATGAGAAAAGTGCTATCATTATCCCCATTCACAGATGACAAAATTAAGATTTAGAGAGATTAGGTAATTTGCTGAAGCTGAATAGCAAGGAGGTGTATAAATAACTTTAGAGCTCGCAAGTTTTATAAGATGGTGTTTACTATGACAATGCATGAGAGAGGAGATGCCCCAGTTTCAGCCTAAGTTAAATTCAGCCTATAATTTAGTCATATCTGGGTCAGTCTAAAGGTCTCGGGCATCCATTTATATAGGGGATGAAGGAGCTTCCTGCAAAAGAACTCCCTCCAGCAAAAGAGCGTCAGAACCACATGCTTACTTCAAAGACTGAGAGGCAGGGCTTGGGAGAAGCAATTCTGTATTTGGATTATGTACCGAGTGACACTCTCCTCCCAGACCCAAAGAATTACCCTTACAGATGGCCACCTCGCTGTACTTACATGGCCTGTGCAGGTAGAGGTGGGTTCTGGTGTCTCTTCCTCTTTTAAAGGGCACCTGCCTATCAGATTAGGGTCCCATCTTTATTACCATGTTTGTCCCTCACCACTTCCTCATAGGTTCTGTCTCCAAATATAGTCACATTAGGAGCAGAAACTTCAGTGTATGGATGGGGAGGGGCATAACACATTTGGGAGACAAACACATATATACACACACTTGCACACACACACTATCCATCAAACCCAAAGAGGGAGGCAAAGTAAGTATTACTGTCCCCATTTTGTGAAGAAACTGAGAGGTTAAGTCACTTTCCGATACCATTAATAATTGCATGAGAATTTTTTCAACACTTCTCTTATGATTTCCAAACGGTTCCATTTGTAGCAGAACCTGTCAGCACACTGCCCATGTCCTCTCAACTCTTGCCGTTCAAATATATGACTGTGTCTACAGCAAGCACCTGAGGGCTCAAGTGCCCCTGGGGCCACCCTCAGCCATGATGAGTGAACTGAAGGATAAATCCCGCAGCGTCCTCTGATGCACAGGTTTGCAGTCTCCCAGAGCTCCCAACAGGCCATCAGCCATGTGGTGGTCCACTCAGTAACACATTCAGTTTCACTCACTCCCTTCCCTTCCCTCTCTCCTCTCCCCACTCCCCTACCTGGGATCGCCCCCACTCAAATCCATGTTTGGGGTCTGCTTCTAGGGGTACACAACCTCAGACAATGTTTTTGGACAAAATTTTGAAATTTTTTTTTAGAAATACATATTCAAGTCCATTCATCAAGCTCTTTGAGTACCTGCCTACCTACTACATGCCAAGTACTGTGCTAAGATTGGAAATTCATGATAAGCAACATCATCTCTGACATCATAAAGTTTCAAAAAGAAATTTCAGAATCTGTCTTTGTCACTTTTCTGCAGATATATATAATTCCAGCCTTGTGATTACATATATATATATGTATTAAATTGTACTTACTAAACTTGAATCTTGATAGTTTTGAATCCAGTTTTTTTATGATCGTGTTATGAGTATTTTCCTATGTCTCTAATTAGTCTTTAAAAACATAAGTTTTAATGGCTATGAAATAGTTTTTGTTATGTAGCACTGCTTATGTAGTCATTCCCCTGTTATTTCCAATGTTCTATGATTACAGATAACACCATGATAAACCTTAAGCAGATTCCAGGCATGCTGTGATATAATCATATTAGCATTTGAGAAAAATCACCCGAGTCTCTCTGCAGAGGCAGACTCAAAGAAGATGGAAGCAGGGAGACCAGTTGGAGCCTATTCCAAGTCAGAGAGGGTGAAACCTAAATCAAAGTGTTCATGTGGAGGTGAAGGGTCAGGAAAGAGGAGGTGAGAAAGACAGAACGGGGCACAAGAGCCATTTCTCCACCTCCACTTAGCATCTCTTGTCTCTGATTTAAAGCATACACCTTCTTTAATTGTCTCTGTACTATTCTTGACTTCCCTATTTAATTTTCAGTACCTTCAAGGGAAAAACCTATTTTGTCCTCTAGAGTCTTCACAAGACAGTACAGATCTAGACACATGTTAATGGGTTGAGATGCCCTTCTTCCTTTAACAGAAATAATTCTGGGGATGTAATCATGCTTCATAGAGATTACCAATATAGGTACTATCATAATCAAGAGTCATCCAAGGGAACCTCATAAAGTGGGCAGAACTGGTCGTTTGATCAGGAAAGGACTTGATCAGCTATTGAACCCAAGACATATCAATCTCTATTTTCCAATCAATCAGAACCTGAAGGACACCCTTGGAGTCAGCAATGGGAATGAGGAGAGAGACAGTCCTACTATGATCAAACTGACTCCAGGGTACAAGAATGGGCAAGAGAAGACTTCCCAGAACCTTCCTTCAGGGATTCCTGGGGAAGGCACAGGAGGCAACCATGAGCTTAGAATAAATATATAAAACTCAGACTGAAGATGTCCTCTCCTAGAAGCCACAGGAATTTTAACAAGAGTGTGAAGTAGAAGTAAAATGAAAGTTCAGTGAGGTCCAGAGTAGCTCAAGAACATCCATTTGCTGACCACCAACTCTGTGCCTGGCCCTGTGCTGGCTGCTGGGGACAATGTGATGAGCAATACAGCCATGACTCCTGCCGTGATGGAGTTTACAGCCTACACAATCAGGGTGACACATATCAAGAGGACTGGGTGCCAGTAAATGATCTCATCTCACTCTCACAACCTATAAAGTGGGTAAGCTTCCCATTTTACAGCTGTGCAAGCTGAAGCTCAGACATGTCGAGTTAGCCAGCCAAATATCCCAAATGGTGAGTAATGAAGCCAGAACCAAGAAATAGCTAACTCTAGCATTCTTATATACCTTCCACCAAAACAGTGGTTCTCAACTAGCAGCCATGTTTTTCCCCAGGGAAGATTTGCAGTTTTGGAAGACATTTTTGGTTTTCACAACTGGAGGAAGGGAATGCTACTGGTATTGGTTTGAAAAGCCACGGATGCCGGGCATGGTGGTGCATGCCTGTAATTTCAGCTGCTTGGTAGTCTGAGGCAGGAGGATTGAGAGTTTAAAGCCAGCCTCGGCAACTTAATGAGACCCTAAGCAACTTGGCAAGACCCTGTCTCTAAATAAAATATAAAAAGGGGCTGGGGATGTGACTCAGTGGTTAAGTGCCCCCTTGGGTTCAGTCCCTGGTACCCTCCCCCCCAAAAATGCCAGGAATTGTGCCAAACCTCCTACAATGTACAGGACAGTCTCTCACAACAGGGCATTATCAGGCCCAGGATGTCAATAGCACCAAGATTGGCAGACTCTGGGCTAGAGTATGTTCCATAAACGTCTATAAGTGGGAATTTGATTCCCCCTGGACAATTCTCATAATTTGCCTAAATGAACAGCCAGTCTGACTGGTGAATCCAGCTCTAAGCCATTGTATATGGTCAAGGCCAACAGAAGCTCCCTCCAGACACCACGTGTGGTCAGCAGCTGGAGTATGAGCCCTTGCAGACACAGATAGGGCAGAGATGAGACAAATGATGCCCACAGGAGGGACAGGAGACAAAGTGGGCAGGACAGCTCCCAGGGCCACTTTCCCTCCTCTGCCCTCCTCCCACCCTCCCCACAAGATACCTGTCCTCAGCAGCGTGTTTGTCAGCTCCTAGAAGGATGCGAAACACAAACAGTTCTTGGAGCTACTTGCTGTCCCTGGACAACACTGAACTAATATTTGTTTTAGCAAATGGCTGAGCTGTTCATCTTCTCTGCAATGGGGATTTGTTTTCCTGTCCAGAAATCATTGAGGTTCTAAGTCAGAGGCTGACATCCAAGGACCAGTCTCCTTTAAGGCCTAAAGCACAGGAAAGCATAGCCCATCATTAGGAGGCAAGAACAAAGAGAAGTAGAGGTGAAATTAGCTGTAGTCCTATTGTGTGCTGGGTTTTATATGCATTGCTTCATTCACAAGAGCCCTGAAAGGGAGGAACTGATTCTTTTGTCCCATTTTTCAGAGAAGAAAACTTAAAATCAGAGAGGTCAGGTACCTTGCCCAAGGTCATGCAACTCCTAAGGGACACAGAAAGGCTCACATGTGCCTGATTTCAAAGCCTCCTCCTGCCTGTGCAGCAGTAGAGTCTCATCATTGAGGCAGATGTCTCTGCTTCATGCTTGTCTTTGATGGGATAAAGAAGAGTCACACAGCCAGGCACAGTGGTGTACACCTGTAATACCAGTGACCTGGGAGGCTGAGGCAGCAGGATCATAAGTTCAAGGCCAGCCTAGGCAATTTGGAGAGACCCTGTTTCAAAAAAGGCTGGAATGTACCTCAATGGTAAAGCAGCCCTGAGTTCAATCCTCAGTACCAAAGAAGGAGAGGGAGGAAGAGGAGGAGGAAAATAAGAATAGGAGGAGGAGGTAGAGGAGGAGAGGACGGTAAAGAAGAGGAAGAAGAGTCACACAAGGAGCTGAGAAAGGAGAGCCAGGCCAGTAGAGAACTCTGTAGACCTTGATCCTACCAGGAATCTCTATGCTGCAAGTCAAGACACGCAATTCAAACTAGTCTTTTTTTTTTGGAGGGGGGAGGAATACCAGGGATTGAACCAGGGGCACTCGACCACTGAGCCACATCCCTAGCCCTACTTTGTATTTTATTTAGAGACAGAGTCTCACTGAGTTACTTAGCGACTCACTTTTGCTGAGACTGGCTTTGAACTCCTGATCCTCCTCCCTCAGCCTACCGAGCCACTGGGATTACAAGTATACACCACCGCACCCAGCTTCAAACTAGTCTTAAAAATATAATGATTTATCCACACATAAACTTGGAAGTTATGGAAGGTCAGGAAGACTTCAGAGTCAATTGGATTTAATTGTTCGGTAATGTCCTCAAGGACCTAGTGCTTTCTGTTTCTCCTAACATCACTGGTGTCATTTTGCCTCTTAGTGGCAAAATGGCTGCAGCAATTCTTAGTACTGCTTCTATATCCCACCATCTGATAGAGAAAGGCTAGCCTTCAGTAAATCTCTCAGGCCAGTGAGGAGCCTTCTTCCCATAATCTCCTTACATCTCAAATGGCCCAATTTGAGTCACATACTCATTCCTGAACCAATCTTACAGGTCAGGCAAAGGCCTTGCAGTGAATGGCTTAAGCCTGGGTTAAGTAAACAAGACACTATAGCAGGGGATAAGTTTAGGAAGCTGATAGATTAAAAAGAAATCAGAATCAACTCTTAGGACTAGGATTGGTGTTGATGCCATTTCACCTGTGGGAGGGGATGATGGAGAGTTAGGGAGGGAGCCATCGAGTCTACCACAGGCACTAAACAGACTAGTTTCTGTTGGAGTCAGACTGGGGGTTGGGCAGTCATCAACCACATAATGATAATAATCCACAGAATGAAATGAGGATCCACAAGCCAGCACTGATAGAGGTTGAGCATCCCTAATCAGAAATCCAAAATGCTTCAAGTTCTCAAACATTTTACATGCCAACATGATCCCACAGGGGGAAAATTCTACACTTGACCTCATATGATGCATCACAGTCAAAATACAGGTATGCTGAAAATATTGTATACAATTACTTTCAAGCTATATGTATAAGGCA
>CM053402.1:45086959-45108205 GCA_028644305.1 Xerus rutilus
ACCCTCAGCTTCTCCCAGATGACTAAGAACCAAGGGCTGAAACCACAACCTGCTCTTAGTCTTCCCCTGAGAAAGTCCAGGAGCAAGAGACAGAGAGAGCTATTGGGGGGCGAGTGGGAGGGGGGATGAGGAGAATGAAAGAGAAAGAGGACAGGGAGAGCAAGAATGCGCCAATAGAGACAGAGGAGGTGACAGGAGAAGGGGATGGGCCAAGGGTTAGAGACCCTGACACATGGGATAAAGAAAGAGCGGTAGAGACAGAGACTGAGAAGGAGGGGGGAGGGGAAGAAAGGGAGGGTGGAGAAGGAAGGAGAAGCGAGAGGGGAAGACAAGACTTAGTAATGCGGGCAGGTCAGAAACAGGCAAAGGCAGAAGTAGAGAAAGAGACCAAAGCCCCAGGGTGAAACGAAATGACCAGGGGAGGGGAGGCAGGCTTTTTGATGGAAGAGTGAGGTCAGGCCAGAGGAGCTGCATGCCTCTGTATGGCCCTCCAGCCAGTGTTTCTACAACTTGAAAGGACCGGAAAGAATAAAAGACAAAAGAGAGAAAAGAGAAGAGAGGGAGAAAGCTGAAGAAAATTAAGAAGGCAGAGAGGAAGGAGCTGTAAAGAGAAAGTAGAAAGAGGCCAGTTAGCTCTGGGGAGGAAGAGAGCCAGCGGGTGGGTTCCTGGGAGAGAGGGCCAGGAGAGCGTCCACATAGGTGACTCAGCTCCAGGGGGCTCCCGGGCAGGAACAAGCCCTGTTCAGCAGCTGCAAACACAGGCACAGCCTCCAAGGACCTCATCCCCAGGTGGCCACGTCGTAGGCTACTGATGGGGCTTGCAGATTTCCACAGCTGGGTCCAGCGATCTGGCTGTTCTGCAGGAGTCCCACCTGCTCCTGCAGGGGCAGTGGGACGTGGGGGCTTCTTCATTTCCTCACTTCTTTAGGCACCCAACGTTTCCCTACACAGTTCTGTCTAGCACTTATTTTTAAATGGAAATGTATCAAAATTAATTTTATTTTGAGAATTATCTGAGAATTTCACAGCCCCTCTCGAGAACATCAGTGGTACCCTAGGGGAGCTGTGAACGGAACTGGGAATCCTTCTGCGGCAGACGTGTGCCATCTGCCAGCTTCTGAGCTGCTGCCTGCCAACAGTCTATGTGATAGGCCCCCTGGGGCACAGCAGGAGCTCTGAGCGAAGATCAGCTTTCCCCAGGAGGTGAGTGCCAGGATGCGGCTGGCCTCAGTCAGCAACCAGCCTATGGCCAAAGTCATAGGTCAGGCACAGTCTACTCTTTGAGGTCAAGATTCCTAGAGAAATCTAGCCTTGATAGCCTCCCCATCATCCCATAGACCTGAGGTCCCATCAAGGCGGGTGCCCAAGCCTCTTCCCAGTCCAAGCTCACACCACCTTCCCCTGCTTGCCGCCCTGGACCTCTCAAACAGCTCCTTCCCTGGGTCTCTGCCTCCCCCTCAGAGAGAGGATCAACCTCCCAGGAATTCTGTGGTTTTACAAAATCAAATTTGCTCTGGTGGAGAGATGAATATAAGTACTGTTACCGACAGAAATTTAAATAGGACGCTTGCCTCAGGCTGCCCAGCATGTTATGCCATGGACAAAACCTGAAAACAAACAGGTTTAAGGACAGATCATCCATCAGATCTGCAGGATGCTGAACACTAATAGAGAATGCATCAAGTGCCGAGTCCATGTGTATGGCCATCCCACGTGATCCTTGCAACAACCCCGGGAGGTGGATACTGTTATATCCTCTCCCTTCTACAGAGAAGCCAGCTGAAACACTAAGAGGACAGAAGCATAAACTAACTGATCAAGTGAGAATGTAAACTGGACCACCGCTGAATCTACCACACTCTTCAATGACTGTAGAAGGAACTCAAGCATCAAGGAGGGAGTTGAACTAGATAGACTCTGAAGTCTCACTCAGCCCAACCTTGCATGAATATATGTCCAAAAGTAGCCCCGGCAAGGGGGAAGGGACATGGAGGGCTGACCACTAGCCCTTCTCACAGGGGGAAGGAGTCTGTAGAGAAAAACACCTTCGTATGTATTTGGTTTTGAAGAGAGGCTTATTATGACCTTTATGCTCAACCTGGAAGGTCTGTTCTCTGCTATGTGTAAAATATACAGGGGAATGAGGAGAAAACCAATGGAGGCTGGAGCCCAGAGAAACAAGAATAACAGTGAAAATTAGTTATGTCCAGTCTAACCAAGGGGGTTCTGTGCACATAGATTTCTAACATCCCACGTTATGTTATGACTATGCTGCTCTCAGAAAGAAACTTTCCCTATTGCCCCAAACCTTTAGTAAATTGTGCTTCACACACAACCTGGACCCACTGGTGCCTAGGGAGTAAAGAGACCAGGGAAGCGCTCAGTGAGATGATGTGATAAGCAATATAGGAAATTCAGGGAAGAAAAGGGACTGAACATTCAAGAGCGCTATAGGATGAGCCAGATATTAGAACCTGAACTCAGGAATCCTCAAAGTATGAGGACACATGCTGAGCCTCCTGTGGCACAGGAGATAAATTTCTGGTCAAAAGGTAGTAGAGTATGCCAATGACCACTCAGCACCACTCGGCTCCTAGAAATTATATAGATGTTACAAAATGAACACACACAAACATGGCCATACTTGAAACCACGTAGGGACTTGTTAGAGCTCTGAATAGTGTGGAGACTTTCTGCAAGAAGGAAAAAAAAATACAGTAGATCCCTCATCTCTGGGCTCCCTTCCTTGGTTTGAGTTGCCTGTGGTCACCTGCAATCCGAAAATATTACATGGAAAATTCCAGAAATAAACAACTTATAAATTTTATATGACTTTTATTGAAATATATTGTTATAATTGTTCTATTTTATTATTTCTTGTCACTTCATTTTTATTGTGACTAATTTACAAATTAAACAATCATAGGCATGTATATATAGGAAAAAACACAACTTATATAGGATTCAGTAGTGTTCATGGTTTTAGGCCTCTGTTGAAGGTCTTGAAATGGATAAGAAGGGCCAGACTGAAGGGGACAGACTAAAGAGGGAACCTCAGGCGTACTGTACGTGGGGGTATGCAAGAGAATCTATAGCACTAGAAGGAGAGTGGGGTGTGGGGAGGCTGCCTGCAAGTTGGGCAGTGAATGTGGGATCTTGAGTGGAGGGGGCAGTGCCCAGAGGAGTTGCTGGTATCTTTAAAGAATGAGGAGTACCCACCTCCAGAAGACCAATCCCTGGGATACCTGACTGGTGGCATAGCCCATTCAGCCATCCTCATGTTTCACTAAAAATAATCAGCTATCCACTCAGCACCCAGGTGGGCTGCACTGCAGTCTAAGAGGAAATCTCAATGATAAAAATGAGTGAACAGCCAGGCGCGGTAGCTCAAGCCTGTAATCCCAGCACTTAGGGAGTCTAAGACAGGAGAATCACGAGTTCAAAGCCAGCCTCAGCAGTGGCGAGGTGCTAAGCAACTCAGTGAGACCCTGTCTCTACATAAAACACAAAATAGGGCTGGGGATGTGGCTCAGTGGTTGAGTGCCCCTGAGTTCAATCCCCAGTACTAAAAAAAGAAAATGAGTGGACAGTCACTTGGGGTACTCCCATGTCACCAAGTGGACATGGGAATGGACTTGAACTAACTTGACTTAAATCTTGAAGGAAAATGTGGCCTTGGATGGACTGAGGATTTGGAGACTTCTAGAACCATCTTTCACTGACCTCGGCAGAAGCAGATCCTAGGCTGAAAGTCCTTGAGATTAAGTAAACACTTGGTGTAGGGTGATCAAGGAAGGAATGGGCAGGAGAAACAGAAAAGTCCAGGGGTTCAGGATTTGTCCTCTGGACACATCATGCCCTAATGTCATGGAATCTCTTCCCATCTCTGGCAGAACTCCCTAAATGAGTCATTTTCATTTTCAGAGAATTCTTGGCATAATGTTAGCATCTTCAGATACCCTCAAATGTGAAATGAAATCCTAGAGGTGAGCAGACCACAGCGGGGGAGATAATGGATCACATTTTCTCGACATCAGTTTCTATTAGTTGCAAGCCGAGGTCTATATTGCAAATGGGGTTTGTCCATGAGAAGAGGACAAGCAATGCAGTTAAATTGAAGCGCAGCTACTCACAGAGGCTTACAGACACACGCAGTGGCTGTCAGAGCAAGGCATTAGATTCATTTCATTCAGTCCACTTCCCTCTGCTAACAAGTGAGAGAGGAAGTGAAAACCTCCCTGGACTTTGCTCCCATTCTCTCTGACACTATTCTACCTCAGTGGCTCCAACTCACAGGCCATGGCATTACTGCAAATTACCCTGAATCCATAGATGCTTGGAGCATCGTTTGCAATCTGAATAAATTACATGCTTACATGCCAATGTGCAGTTATGATTCTAGTGGGTATGACTGCTCAGAGTTATTTTTTTTTAAATATTTATTTTTTAGTTGTAGGTGGACAGAATATCTTCAATTTATTTTTATGTGGTGCTGAGGATCGAACCCAGTGCCCCATGCATGCTAGGCGAGCACGCTACCACTGCGCCACAACCCCAGCCCTGCTCAGAGTTATTGAATTCATGGTAGCTTTTTTTTAACATTTAGTATTTATTTACTCAATCTGTAATTAATACAAACATGACTGCTAATATGTGGGAATCTAAAACATTTTGTGACATAGTCCAGTTTCTTCATATCCCAAAAGCTGATACCCAGTACTCTACTCAGAGAGCTTCAACCTTTGGCAAAGGGCAATTTGATTTGGAAGAATCAAGAGAAACAGAGTCTATGCAATTAGATATGATTGAATCTGAATAAACATGATGGGTATTGATGGGTATGGTGGTAGGCGAAGAAAGATGGGACATCAGTTGGATGTTGCACAGATAGATATATAAGATGATTGGGTCTAAGTGAGCAAGAGAGGTTATGGGTGGTATAAATGGTTATGGGTAAAAATGAGTCTTGGTGGGCATGAGTGGGTATCCATAAATGTGAACAGGCATAGGTGGGTGTGTGTATAGTCATGTGTCACCTAACAATGGGGGTACCTTCTGAGAAACACATTGTCAGGTGATTTAGTCACTGGGCAAACATCATACAGTGTACTTACCCAGTACTAACCTAGATGGTATAGTTACTGCACACTGAGGCTATATGGTGTGTGTATTAACAAATGTGTATATTAAATCAATACAAGAAAAAAGGATGCAATTAAGAGACCTGATAAACACAAAATGTATGAGGCCTCTGCCAGTGTAATTCAGCATTTTTATAGAAAACTTTTTTAAGGAGAAGAATGCTCTAAAATAGCAATAAGTTATTAATAAATACATATATCAATAGTCATTTATTATCAAGTATGTATTATATACAATTATGTATGCTATACTTGTATACAATTGGCAACATAGTACATTTATTTACATCAGCGTCATCACAAACATAAGTAATGCTTTGTGCTATGACATTGCTAGGTGATGGGAAATTTTTAGCTCCATCAGAATCTTCTGGGACCACAGGCATGTATGCTACCCATCGTAGACTGGAATGTGGGTATACAGCATGTAACCCATGAGCTTGAAGAGGCTCCAGTGGGTTGGCAGACAGCACAGCTCCCTGAGCCTTCAATCTACTCCCCCACACCTCTCAGCCATTTCTTCCAGGTAGGAAGAACCCATGTGGCTAGTCAAAAGTCTGTGGGCAGACATGACTCATGACCCTCTGGACTGAAGTATAGAAGAGCCACTGTAGCTGTCTTAGCTGTCTTAGCTGTCTGCCCTGGCAACACCGTGACCAGCAACATTACAGATGAAGACTGTAAATTTGACCCCCACCAATAACTGATTGGCCATCTAGCATGAATGCAAACAGATCCACGTCAGACACACTGAACAACACTCTGCTCACAATCTGCATGGCTTGGATGCCCTCTCCTGACTCCATGGAACTTGTTTGCTCTCAGAGGCCAGAACTACAAACTCAATTGCCCCCTGCAGGTGTCTGCCATCTTTCTCACAGGGTTTCACATGGAAGGGAAGTTGTCAGAGAAGCCATGATGTTAGCACACAATTAGGTATGAGGTTCCTTTTATCCACCTCTGTTAGGGCCCAAGGATACAACTATTTTTTAGCCAGGATTACATTTAAGATACCTTAACTTTTTTTCAATAACACTAATCATCTACCAACATACCTATTTATCCAATTAATTTTATTGTCTGTCTCCTGCCTGCTATAATGTAAGCTCCATAGGGGCAGCTTTTTAATTTTTGTCCACTAATGAATTACCCATTGGTTAGACAAATGGGGAATGATGAGTGCCTGCTATACTCCTTTATCAATGCACCTTCTCATCTGTCAGTCATTCACCACCACACTGCATTAGCCAAGACAGGTTAGGTTGTGGGCAAGAAAATTAACTCTGAAACCTCAGGGAGGAATACTTGCTGTCCAGTATGTCTGATGTGGATCTGCCTAGGACCTGGAACAGAGAAGGGAGAAATTAAAGTGCTCTGACTTTGAACTGTGCCATTTTTCCTCCTTAGTTTCTTCCCATCTCTGGATTTGCACCTCAGGGTCTAGGGATTAAAGCTCTGAGGAGGATGGGATCTCATTGCTCCTTTCCTTTCCTGCAGCCTGAAGCACAGAGGCTGCACATCACCATTTCCAGACTTCCTAATCCTTCTAGGTAAAGATCTCTCAATTTAGTAATTCGCATTGACATTCCACCCTTCTACCTCTCACCTTTTAGGATCATATGCAGTAAATAAAAAGCGTTACTGAGCCCAGCTTAGTAGAAAGAAAAGGAGGAGGACTTGAGCCGAAGGGAGCTTTGAGGGCGACATTTGAAACCTGTGTCTCCTACAGCACCAGACAGACTGTCTCAGATCCCTGGGAGGAAGACGTAACATAGACAATCAGTTGATGGTGTAGAAATTAAGCATAGTTCATTAAAACACAATATTTAGGTATAATAATTCTATAGGAGCAGCTTTGAATAATTGAAGATGCATTTGTATTGCTCTGATATGAATACTAAAAATTAGACAATAGCAATTTTTAAAGTTGAGTAAATGTTGATTAGTAAATTTTCAACATGGAAGGTCCTTAGTACCAGGCACTTATAATTCTGGATACACACCTAAACCCATAGGCTGACAATTGGTGAAGAAGTTCATTTTAAGGTCTTCCATGTTCCCCATCATCCCCTACTCACCCCACATGCCAGTTTCCACCCACCAGCCACAAACTCTGATCCTTAGCTGCCTTTCATAATAGATCCTACAGACTTGCTGAATCCATATTATTTCCAGATTTTCCAAATATCAATTTCATAGTATAATGTGAATAATTATGTTCCACACAAATGATTTATTAAGTTTTTTAAAGTAAAAGTTCACATTTTTCCCATATACAATGCAAACATCATAAAATAACTACTCTGTCCTTTTTACTTTGGAGACTTGGGTTGGTCCTAGGTCCAGCTCAGTTTTGTGTTATACTAAATAAAGTTCCAAGTTACTGGCCATCTAAGAAATTCTAGGGTTGAAATGTTAGCATCAACGATGAAGGAAAAGAAAAAGAAGAACAAAAAAAACAGTCAGTGGGTATTATAAAGCCAGGAGACCAAAAGGTGGTAAGTAAAACCACTGGGAAAGGCTTTATTGGGAAATATGCTTCTGGGCGAATTCCCCCTCCAACAGAGCAGGTCTGGGAGAATCGCACACGTTCCGCAGTACAGAAAATTTAAAGGGCCCGGTGCGGAAAAGGAAGGCTTAAGGCAGGAAGAGAAAAGCTATGAGATAGGAAAAGGAGGTGATCTAGAGTCCTGTGTTCTCTGGGATTGGTCAGGGGATCCTGCTGACGTCAGAGTCCTTCCAGGGTGTCAGGAAAAGTCCACTGATTTGGTAGGAGGCGCCATTACTGCTTACGTATCAGCGTCTGGTTGGCTGTTCCTTTGCACATGCGGGTTGCTTGCTGCTTTGTTCCCTGCGGCCCGCAGGGGTGGCCATGTTATATGTCCTGCACTCACCTCGGCAGAAGAAACACGAAATCTTGAGCAGACCTAATAGGTATGTACAATACAATAACAAGACTAAAAAGAGGATGAGGCTATGTAAAAGTTTTAAGAAATCATATGGAAAGAGTTCAGGGCTTAGAGTTTGGGGGACTTGTGTTAGAAATTCAACTTTATCACTTTGTGTGAGCTTTTAAATATCAAGCCCTCTACTTGGCACTTTCACATGCATTAAATGGGTTGATATGTCCTTGTCATCTATATTTATAGGGTCCTTCTGCTTTCACTGTTATATTTGATACTAAATAATCCCAAATGCTACACATTACAATATAATTATACAGTGGTACATTATAATACAATTATATGATCAAGTATACAAAGTAATTAAAATAGATGTTCATAAATTGTGTGTCATAATTTGTATGCACCAATAGGATTTACAAAGCATTGGTCCATACATCATCTTCCATGATCTTCCCAACACCTCTTTATCGGATATCATCCTTCAACTCTGTTTTGCCCATGTGGAGATACTTAGAGAGCCTGAATAGCTGTTCCCTGTGGACCTGGAAGCCAGGACTACTGACCCTGGCTCCAGAGGCCAAGCCAGTCCTACTAGCATTCACTGGTCTACTGCCTCAGTGCCAATGAGACCCTCATGACCTTCTTATGTTCTCTTTATGTCTTCCAAATACAAGCAGATAAACATAATTACCAGTGTACAAACAAAACTTTCAAGCATTACAGATAAAGTAAAGCAAACTTTGTCTGACCATCACTTTTTATTCTAAGTTCTTTTCCCAAAGGTACCACTATTCATAGATTGATACCTATAGTTCCAGAACCATACATACATATATGTTTATATACAGTCATCCTTCAGTATCTGCAGGGGATCAGTTCCAGGACCCCCTAAAGATTTCAAAATCTGTAGACACTCAAGTCCCTTATATAAAATGCCATAGAATTTACATAGAACCTATGCACATCTTCTCACATACTTTAAATCACTTCCAGATGACTTACAATACCTAGTACAATGTAAATGCTATGTAAATAATTGTTAAACTGAATTGTTTAGGGAATAATGATAAGAAAAGGTGTGTACATGTTTAGGATACTTCTTTTTTTTCAAATGTTTTCAACCAGTGGTTCATCCACGAATCCAGAACCCAGGGACACAGTATATACTATATATACACAATAGAGATATATAAACAATAAGATACATTTATAATGTATACATTATCAAGCATACAGAGCCTTCTTTTGTGTGTGTGTGTGCCCACATATGTGCACACATGTGCATGTGTGAACTATTTTCATTCATCAAAATTTCTTGAAGCTCTTTCTCGGTAAGAGTGGATAATTTGAAGAAAACAGAAGTTTCTAGAAGGTGCTTTAGGGAAGACTCTTTAAAGAGCACTAACTCAGCTGTAAGTCTTGCACAGTTTCCTTCCTTTCTCATCCTTCTTTTTCCTGCCTAGAATGCAATCTGATGGCTGCATCTTAGACTCTGAGAAAACCATGAGGAATAAAACCACAGACTTAGGATAAGAAGACAAAAACATAAAATATTAGGTTTTTGATGTTCACAGAACTGTCATACCAGCTGAACATATCTGTTTACCAGAAATAATTAATACTTTATGTGGATTAATTCACATATTGGGGTTTTAATATGTTCAGCTAGTCCAATCCTGATTTAGATTTTTACTAGAAATGAGATGTTCAAATAAGTGAACTCAAAATATGGAAATGGGTAAAGGTAGGAGGTTAGGAGGTACTTATTTAGGACCCAGATCCTGCTGGCTGGAAAGCTGGCAACACTATTATAAGATGTCGAAAAACTTGATCAATCTTTCACCTTGGAAAGCAGACCTCATGATGTATGAGACTATAGTATTAAAGGAAATAAGATTCTAGAAAGTTCGAAACAGCTGATCCCTTTTCTTCACTTTTGTAAAAGTTTGTAGCAGGCATATATTCAGTCCACAGGAAGAAATAAAAGTAAATGTCACATTGCTAAGGATAACACTCTGCTTGTGGCCTGAAAACTAAGTGGACTGAGAAGCACATTATTTTGATCTTTGCAAAGTTGAAAACCCCTACTGTTTTGTGACTCACACTGAAGCAGTTATATGCAATTGAGAAATGGCAACCTTTGCAAGAGGTAGACTAATGACTCACCAACCAAGTCAATGAACCTGCCTTTCCACCACCCTTGTCCAGTGTCTTCCATGACTTTAGGATTTTCCATTAAGTTGAGAGGGCTACATCAAAGATACACCCAGATGACAAATTAATCTATAGGCTTCCAACCTTTAGGGGAATTAAACTGTTGATATGCAGATAGATGATAGATGATAATTAGATAGATCAATAGATAAATAGATAGATAATAGATAGATATAGATATAGATGAAGGAAAGAAATAGAGAGACAGAGATAAGGATCTATATGCCCAGCTGCTGCTTCATCTCATTTCATAGGGTCTAGTTTAGAGAGCTTTGTAAAATACCAATGCCTAGGTCCCACTCTGATTCAGGTAGAGTGGGATGTGGTCTTAACGTTGGCATTAAGGCTCTCACATGATCCCAATAGACAACTTGGACTGAGGACCAGGAGCTCAAACTCAGCTTATAAATATCTTTTATCAAATCAAAGAAGTTTGACACTCTATCTAGTTTAAAGAGACTTTTTAAATAGAGAATGGAGTTTTATTTTGTCCTTTTTCTAGCTTTTTGAGCTGAAAGATTAATTTGATTTTAAGCTTTTTTATTCTCATAAAAGCATTTATGGTTACAATGTTTCCTTAGGATATCATTTTTGTCTGTAACTCACAGATTTTGCTCTGTAATATTCTTTTTGCCAATATATAAAGATATTTTAATTTCCATTCTGATTTCTTCTTTCACTCAAGGGTAGTTCAATATGTATTGTGTGGTTTTTCAAAACTTTAAAATGCATGAGATCCTTTAGTTATCTTTTGGTTGTTAGTATCTAATTCTAGTGCATTTTTGCATATGAAAATGACCCACTTTTGTCTTTTAGAACTTATCATGATTTCCTTTGTGGCCCAACTTGGGTTGATTTTTAATCTAAAACATAATTACATGGAATATAATTGAAAACTGTATTTTCTGTTAGGCACAAAACTACAAAACCCTACTTCTTTTTTCAAATGATCTATATCCTTAATTATTTCTTAACACTTTGACATGTCAATTTATGAGTGAAGTATGAGACATTGTTGATTTTTCATTTCTGTTTTGGCTTTGTCTGTGGCTGTGGGTTTGTGCACTCCTCTTTGTATCTCTGTCTGGCTTTCCTTTACTGTTTCAAACTGATGCTATTGGTACATGATGGTGGTATTAGGCGAGGTTCCCAAAAAATAGAACCAATAGGATCCATACATAGATATGAGAGGGGACTTATTAGTAAAATGGACTATTTTACTAATAAAACATATAATCATTTGGCAGGACGAAGTCCAAGAAACCATAACAGTGGATTAAATTGACTTATCAAATGACAGAGACTCTTGGATTGAGGAAGAAAAACCAATATCCAGATATATATAGTTTGTATAAGAAGTTCTTAAAATAACAAAGAAATGTTGAAAATAAGGGTAAATAGAATCCACTATTCTGTAGGCTCAGGCATCTATGACAGGCCACCTACAAGCTGGAGACCCTGCTGTGCTGGCAGCAAAGCTGCACCCAGAAGCCTCAAAACCAAGGAAGCAAATGGTATAACTCAGTGGAAAGATGAAGGCCTAAGAACTCGTGTTCTGCAGGTATAAGTTCTGAGGTGTGAAGACCAGAGAGTCTGGAGTTCTGGCATCCAAAGGTGGAAGGAGAGAGCATCCAGCTGCAGGAGACAGATGGACACTTTCACCTTTCATGTTTTTCTTCTCTCCAGGCCTTCAGCTGACTGGATGGTGCCCACTGGCATTGAGGGTAGGTCTTGCCCATCTAGTCCACTCAGTCGCACATGCCAATCTCTCCTGGAAACACCATCACAGACACACCCAAAATTGTGCTTTGCCAGGTCGCTGGCTAACTTCATCCAGTCAAGTTGACATCTAAAATTGTGATCGTCCCTTTTATCTACAAGCAGTGTCCTGACCCCCCTTTAGCATGCTTCTCACTCTATATTCTATTCTGCTGGACATGAATATTGATTTTTTGATTTACTTGTTGATATTATTTACCCTTATTTTCAACATTTCTTTGTTATTTTAAGAACTTCTTATACAAACAATATGTGTCTGGATATTGGTTTTTCTTCCTCAATCCAAGAGTCTCTGTCATTTGATAAGTCAATTTAATCCACTGTTACAGTTTCTTGGACTTCGTCCCGCCAAATGACTTTATGTTTTCCATACTTTCTTGTTCTTATTCTCCTTTCTGACTTTGGTTAAATTGATCTCACTTAGCTTTAGTTCATTCCTCTAAGTTTGAAATTTACATATTATATTTAGGTTCCCACTGGATAGTCTTAGTTTCTCAAAGCATCTACTTAAACATATTTTTCTAGCACTATCCAAACTCAAGTCAATATCCACAGTTTTTTCTCAGACAAGACCAGAACTATCTCACCTTTATATCCCTCTGCCTTCTTATTCCACATTCAGCTCTTCCTTAGGCTTAGCAGCATGTTTAACTGGGTGGTTTCTGTGCCAAAACGTGCAAGCAGTAGACCTTTGGGCTGCTTCCACTTTTTGACGCTTGAGCATAACATTGATGTGGACAAGATTGTAGGACTGCAAAATCTCTTTCTGAGGATGGCTATTATATGTATTCAAAGTCCTGCTCTGCTTGCTTTTAAAACTTGTTTCCCAGATGTTAGTTCATTTGTTGACTTTGATGTCTCATTCATGGTGCTGGCTTCCCTCAAATGTTGCTGGTTTCTGGTTGTATGCCCATCTTTATCAAATTCCCTGTGTACCAGGCTGGAGAAGTTATATTATTGTACAATAACCTATGTGTAAGAAGACAGACACCTCAGCTTCTCTCTCCATTATGACACAGAGGTGGACAGGTTGGAAGAGAGACAGTAACTACTCTTCTTTTTCTTTTGTACCAGGGATTGAACTCAGGGGCACTCGACCACTAAGCCACATCCCCAGCCCTATTTTGTGTTTTATTTAGAGACAGGGTCTCACTGAGTTGCTTAGTGCCTCACCGTTGCTGAGGCTGGCTTTGAACTCGTGATTCTCCTGTCTCAGCCTCCCAAAGTGCTGGGATTACAAGCGTGCACCACAGTGCCCAGCTCAGTAACTACTCTTCTAAGTTCATAGGCTGTCTAACCCAGACATTGCGCTGCCTCCCTGACCCAAAGAGCCACACACTGCTCCCTCTTGAAACAAGACCCTGTTGTATTTTATTCCTTGACAAATGGGCATCTCCCATCAAGCACTCCATTGGGTGGTTTGGGGCTTCATCTCATCCTGGTCCTGCAGACTCCAGACTTGCCATACCCTTGGACCCATTCCCGTTTTCCACAGCTTCTTCTCCTACATTGGTTTTTTTGACTGCAGTTTCCTTGTTCAAAGGACTTCTCAAAGAGAAGTCTTCTCATGCTCGAAGAAACTTCTCAAAATTTCTGACCATCAACAGCGTCTCTTCTTCCTTCCCAGCATGGTGATGTGAGTATCTCACAATGATTATTGTCACTTCTCAGAAGTTAGGGCGGGAGGCATATGCTGCTACATGTACCTTAACTGCCATCTTTAACCAGTTATCTAGTTACTGCTGAAAATTTCTTATTTTCCAACTGCCTGCACAAACCAACAAGTCTGTTGTTTTGGTGAGGATTATAAAACAGAGAACAGATAGTACTGTGGCATTCATGCATTTATCTCTGTTAAGCAAACAGGACTTTTTGATGGCCAAATATTTTGACAAAAGCTTTGCAATTTCCTTCTTGTACTGTCTCTAAGGAATAGCTTTTCTTAAGCCCAGAGAGTCTGTAGATAGTGACTGGCCTAAAAACGTAAATACTCCTTTGAGTAATCTACGTTTATCCTGACCTATCTCTCACAGCAAGCTGGTTTTTAGATACTATGCAGTTAAAAGGAGACTTTTTTCCTAATACCAGCAACCAGTAAAAGAATTCCTGCTAGACTCAGGAAACATGCCTTTATGGGGACAATTCCTGGAATCCACCCCCAGAATAGAAGCTGAGACTCTGGAGGAGTGGAAACAGTTTATTGATGCATGTGGAAGGGTTCAATGGTGAGTAACTCAAAAGAATGGAGGACTTGGGGGCTTATACATCTAACTTAGTAAGGGAAAGGAAGTAGGGAAAAGGGCTGCTATGGGAAGTATAAATAGATTTCCTTAGGAAAAATAAACAAATTTTTTAGGAGAATAAATGGAAAATAAGAAAATTTGTGATAGCAATTTTCCATACAGGTATGAATGTGGCCTTTCCATCTTCTTCAGGACCATAAAACTCCTGTGGAGAAGCAATTTATGGCAGCCTCATTTCCCCCAAAGTTGCTGCTTTTAGTTGGATATGAGAAGATCTGAGAAGGCTTTTTTCCAACATCTGTTGAATAGCAAATGTCTTCAACTAGAAATAATCTTTATACCAACTCTGGGGTTCTGAGTGTGTTCCCACAGTAGTCTCCTACAAGCCTGAGATGCTGAGGAGGAGACTGTTGATCCCAAAAGAGAGGAAAGAAGAAAGGAAGAGTGAAATGGTAGAAGACTCTGGGGAGCCTGGAAAGACTCCTTAAGTCTAAAGTCCACTACGCTCAAGAATCTTCTGTTGGGAGCACCCTTTAGTGAAAACCAGTGCAGACTAGGGTTTGCATCCAAGATGGCTGGAGGCTTCACTCTGTCAGAGATCTGACAGGAAAAGACTGAGGAATTACAACACCAGGAATTCTCCAGGGTCATGGGCAAACCCTAGGCTTTCACAAATTGTGAATCAATCAGGAGGGATGAACCAAGTTTATCTAATTTTCCAGGAATTAGAAAACCCCAGCTGAAAAAGTTAATATGCAAATGCCAAGCAAGACTTCCTGGGGGGGGAGGGACTTTGAGCTGGGTATCCAAAGACAGGATTCGGAGCCACTTCCTGTCTGTGTCCCAGTCTGCCCAAGAGCCCATCCCTCCAGGGGCAACATTTCTGATTCCAAAACCTTAAAAATGTTCTGAAAATGCTGTAGTTCAGCATCTAACCCACATGTCCCACATGTGTACTCCTGCTCTATCATTACTTAAGACCAAAGCCCTATGTCAATCAAGTTTCAGTTTGAGAATATGAAGAAAGTTCTGGAGATAAATGGTGATCTTATTTGCACAACAGTGTGAATATACATCAAGCCACTGAATATACATTCAAAAATGATCAAAGTGGTAAATTTTATGTCATATATATTTTACAACAATCATACTTTTCAGATTTTTCAAAGTTTTTAGAGACATAATTGACATATAGTAAATTAAAATGCACATAATTCTACATGTATCTGTTGACACTTACGAAACCATTACCATAATCAAGATAATGAACAAATCCTTCACTCCCAAAAGTTTCTTCATGCCGCTTTGTAATCTCTCCCTCCTGCCACTCCCTGGCACCTCTCTCCTCACACAGTCACTAGTCTGCTTTCTATCATTGTGTGAGCTAGTATGCATTTCTCTTCATTTTTAATGAATGGACTTATACAGCATTTGCTCCTTTCTTTTTTTTTTTTTTCATTTCATACTTAGTTTGGGGTTTTTTTTAATTTTTTTATTTGTTTCAATTAGTTATACATGACAGTTGAATGCATTTTGACACATCATACATAAATGAAGTATAACTTCTCATTCTTCTGGTTGTACATGCTGTAGAGTTACACAGGTTGTGTAATCATAGATGCACATAGGGTAATAATGTCCGGTTCATTCTACTATCATTTCTACCCCCATACTCCACCTTCCCTTCACTCCCCTCTGTCTAATCCAAAGTAGTTCTCTTCTCCCCCCACCCCTTATTTGAATTAGCATCCACATATCAGAGAAAAAATTTAGCTTTGGTTTTGGGATTGGATTATTTCGCTTAGCATGATACTCTCCAGTTCCATCTGTTTACTAGCAAATGCCATAATTCCATTCTTCTTTATGGCTGAGTATTATTCTATTGTGTATATACATAACGTTTTCTTTATCCATTCATCTGTTGAAGGGCACCTAGGTTGGTTCCATAGCTTAGCTATTGTGAATTGAGGTGCTATAAACATTGATGTGGCTGCGTCACAGTAGTATGCTGATTTTAAGTCCTTTGGGTACGTGCCAAGGAGTGGGATAGCTGGGTCAAATGGTATCCATTTCAAGTTTTCTGAGGAATCTCCATCCCACTTACCAGTGTGGTTGCACCAATTTGCATTCCCACCAGTATCTGCTCCTTTCTTGCCTGTCTCCTTTCACTTGATATGAATTCATCCATGCCGTTGCATGCAGTTTCCTTTTTTCTCTGTTGAGTAATGTTCCCTCACATGGATGCACCACAGTTGGTTTATCCATTCATGGACAGCGATGCCATCTATAAATAAGTAGAGCTTTGTTGTTGTTGTTGTTTTCCTTTCTGATCAGAATGCATTTTCTTTTCTTTCCTTGCCTTGTTACACTGTCTGAAACCTCTAGCACAACACTGAACTGAAGACATGATAGAAGACCTTATTTGTGATCTTAGGGGGAAGATATTCAGTCTTTCACAAGTAAGTATGATTTTAGTTGTAGGTGTTCAAAGATGTCCTTTACCACAATGAGTGTATTTCCTTCTATTCCTAACTTTCCAATAGCTTTTATCAGGTATGCATGTGGGATTTTACCAAATACTTCTTTCTGCATCTATTAGTATTATGTGGTTTTTCATTTTTCACTTTGTTAACATGGTGAATTACAGTGATTGGTTTTTGAATGTCAAATTAGTCTTGCATTCATAAGATAAACTTCATTCAGTCGTGATATGTGATTCTTACAATATATTGTTGGATTCAGTTTGCTAAAATTTTTGTTTAGAGATTTTTTCATCTATGTTCATGACGAATATTGTGCTGTAGTTTTCTTGTAGAGTCTCTGCCTGGCTTGCTTTAGTGGTATGCCACAATTACATTATGTTTTCATTTTCATTCAGTTTAAAATACTTTTGATATCTTCTTGGACCCTTGAGTTATTTAGAAGTATGATGTTTAGTTTCTAAACATTTGAGGATTTTTGAGCTCTCTTTGTTATTGATTTATAATTTAATTCCACTAAGATCAAAGGGAAACATCTGAAGGAGAGACAGGATGGTTACCAAGTTTTTATTTATAGGTGTGAGAGAGAGAAACTTACACAGGCAACTGAAATGGGGAGCATGAAGGATGGGCAGGAGAGGGTGAAGATTTAATTTGCACATGCTGGGTTCACATTCCCATGGCCTTCAGGAAAGAGGAGTCCAGAAGATGAATGGTGAAATTCCAGAGTATCTCAGGTTGGGTTAGGGTATCATCTATATCCAGGTGTTGGAAATTGCCATGAGAGGGATTAGGCTTCTTAGGAAGAGGTAGACCAGATGATCAACTCTGGCCAAGATGCAACTGAGAACAGGACCATAGATCCAGGGTTAGGTCTTGAGCCTCAGGACACATCATCCTGCCTATATGCCTAATCTTAGAAAAGCCTAGGAATGACCTGAAAGTGCACCATGTAACAGGCCATTGAGCTCTGAGGCTGGACACACACCCCACCACAGAAGAGCCAGGTAGGATGAGTCAGACTATTATGGTCTAGACAAGTCTCCCCCAGAAACCCACATGCTAAAGTCTTGGTCACTTGCCTGTGGCACTATTGGGAAGTGGTAGAACTTTTAGGAAGTGGGGACTAGTGGCAGAAGTTAACTTACTTAGAATGCACCTTTGAAGGGGATATTGGGACCCTGACCCCTCCCTCCCTCTACCTTTCTTTGCATCCTAGTTGTAAAGTGAACAGCTGAAAGGTGAGGTGAGTAGCTTTGCTCTGTCATACCCTCCCCACCATGATGTTCTGCCTCACCCACCACAGGCCCAAAAACAATGCAGCCAAACCACCATGGACTGAGCCAAAATAAACTTTTCCTCTTTTGAATTTGATTGTCTCTAGTATTTTGTCACGGTATCAGAAAGCTAACACATAGATAGACCTGAGCTTGAATGATTCTCATTGTTTATAGTCATGTGACCTTGGATAATTTCTCTTGGCCTCCATTTCCTTAACCAAAAAATGAAAATAATAATGCCTGTCTCATGGAGTATATGTGAGGATTAAATGAAAAAAAAAATCTATGTAAAGCACCAAGTAAATACATGGTAGATACTCAAGAAATGATAGCATTAGTCACTTCTCCAGTCCCAGCCATCCTCATTCAGAGTCCATTTGATGTCGCATCAGTCTTAGAATAGCTCTCCCTAGACATTCTCCAATTCCTTCACTTGTGTTGATGAGAAACAGGAAAACTACCCTATAGCAAAGTCATCCTTAGAGAATTAGCAAGTTTAGGGCTGGGGATATAGCTCAGTGGTGGAGTACTTGCCTACCATGTGGAAGGCCCTGGGTTCAATCCCCAATATCACAAAAAAAAAATAAAATAAAAGGCTCAGTAATTTGGGATGATTAGGATGTTTAACAAGAAATGTTTTCATCAGACTCTATCTGAAGTCCTATCCCATACAACGGGCTCTAGGATCTCAGACAAGTCATGCAAACTATCTGAGCCTCAGTTTCTTCCTCTGTAAATGGATAACGACTCTACCTCACAAGACTGTTCTGAGGATTGAATGAGATCCCAGACACAAACACACCACAGAGTGTGACATATAGCAGGTACTCAATAAACATTCATTCCTATCACCTTCAACTTTCTTTCTATTCTTTAGAAGTCCAAGGCACTATTCAACTTCTGCCTCCTGTGACCTTTATTTCTGAGAGAATCCTGCCTTCCCTCTAGACAAGGAACTGCCCTCAGGGGGCAAGGACTGTGTGTGATCCACCTCTGTCTTCCCCTGACTGTCCAGTTCACATTAGCTACATAGGAAAAGTGCACTGCATAAGTGAATGAATGAATGACTAAGTACATGACATTGCAGTTACAACAGAAGCTGTGAGTGAGAGAAAATTAATTTGCAGATGGAATTATTACATTGTGTACCCAATCTTGCAAAACAATGAGGCACAGCTTGTAGGAGTTTCAAACACTTTTTCAGAAATTTAATTGCCAGTTAATTTTCCTGCAAAACACAATAACCTCTATAAGCTAAAGAAGGAAAGCACGGTGACTGAAAACCTCATTAGGCTCTGCCTGAAACTACAGTGGCTTTTTCTGAGTCTGAAACCTGAGAATGCAAGCTGCTCTAATTGGCATGTCTTCGCTCATGTGCAGAATGCCTTCACTGTGCTTCCTTCCTTCCTCACATCCTGCTGAGAGAACAGGATTCCCACCTGTGACTATACAGTGAGGGTAGCCTGAGCTGAACCACCCACAACATCTCTCTCACTGTATTCTATGACGGCGATCAGGGCTCAGTCTGTGACCAGGATCAGGGCTCAGTCTGGAACCAGAACCCAGTCTCAGCCTCTGTGATCACACACACATAGGTGCAACTGAAATAGGACAGATATAATGCAAATGGCAGAGATGCTTGCTATACTACTCAATAAATAACTATTGAATTTATTATTATTATTACTATTGAATTAAATAAATTAATATTGACTTAAATAAATGTTAGCTGATTTTTCAGAGTTCTAAGATGAGGTGGGACATGGGTGGAAGAGGACCTGGTGAGGAAGAACCCAATACTCAGGAGGACCACATGGGGTTAAATTTTGGCCTTGACCCATTTAAGCAGCTCTTGGCTGAATGGATCACCTTCAGCCACATGGTAACCCACATAAAAACTGCAGAGCTCCAGACAGCCTGCCTGGAGACAGTGTGCCCTCCGGCCAGATTCTGTCAGCTCCAGTAGCTGTCACCTGCTTGGGTATCACTGCTAAGTGGGTCAACACTTGCTGGCCACTCTGCTGATTAATAGTGTGTAAAGGGCTACCTCGTGGTGGTGGGAGAACTGTGACTCGAGCTTGGGAAGCACCACCAGGCCAGCAGTGAGCCCATTCCTGGAGCAGCAGTGAGGCTCTGCAAGTGTTAAATATCAGCTGCCACTCTTTTGGGGACATTCATGGATTTGTCCCTTGCTGGATTTCCCCTCTCTCCTCCTCCAGCATCCCATGTGAAGGACACCTTTGAAATAAGGGATGAGACGTAATGAAGCTAGATACAAAATTAATCAAAGATGACACAAGAATTGATGTGGAATGCAATCCTGCCGGCATGCTATTCACTTCCTTGGGGTAGAGTTCTTTGTTTACTGTTTGCAGCATTTGTGAAGGACTAGGGCGAGGAACAACATCGGGGATTAGTTCTCAAATGAGCACTGGAGAGGCAGAAACAATCACTAAGGCAAGTGGGTCCAATGTTTAAATGCACCGAGGTTGTTTTTTTCTTGTTTGGATCTAGTTATAAGTGTCTTAAGATGGCTTCAGAGAACTTGGTAGCCATGTATCAAAGGAGAAACCAGGGCTGGGGTTGTGGCTCAGTGGTAGAGCACTTGCTTAGCATGTGTGAGGCACTGGGTTCGATCCTTAGCACCACATTAAAAAAATCAATAAAATAAAGGTCCATCAACAATTTAAAAAAAAAAAAGAAAAAGAAAAGAAGAAACCATTCATTTATTTCCTGGTTCATTCATTCATTTGACTATATTTGTGGAACATTTACTCTGTGCCTGCTCCTGGACTAGACACAGAAGCAACTCAACCAGAATAATAGTAGTTGTTGCAATAACAGTAGAATTTGCTATTATTTCTGTTAGTAAGTTTTTCATTGTTGTGACAAATATGTGAGAAAAACAACTTAGAAAAGGGAAGATTTATTTTGGCTCATGGTTTCAAAGATTTCAGTCCTTGGTCAGTTGACTCCAAAACAGAAACATCATGGCAGAAGGGCACAGCAAAGGAAAGCTCCTCATCTCATGGCAGCTATAAGGGGCCAAGGACAAGGCACGGTACTGAGGGCACACCACTAAGGACCTACTCCTTCAATTTGGCTCCACTGCCTACAGTTCAACCAACCCCTAATAGTCCATTCAGATTATTAAATTCATCAATGGATTAATCCACTAATGAGAGTAGAGCCCTCATGATCCA
>CM053402.1:45108705-45165636 GCA_028644305.1 Xerus rutilus
GGGAAGAGTTATGCCAGAGAGGGCTTAGACAGGGCACCTGCCCGCCCTCTCTTCCCCAGCCCCAGCCCCTCCTGCTCCTGCGCCTGCTTCTCTCTCTCTGCTCACACCATCTGCAAGTCTGAAAATTGCTCCTCCAAAAACACAGCCTTGGCTTCTTGGTGATCCCTGAATAATCACAATGTCATTCCTATTTTTTGGAAATAGCCCTGTAGACTACATCTCAGTTGTTTAAAGTAGGATGAATATGAGCCCATGACAAATTTTGGAGGGTTTTTTAATGAATCTTTCTTTCTGTTCCCGTTTGGCCTGAGTGATGGCCAATAGATGAACAGTTTTGCTATGATCCTTTCCTACAGGCAGTACCTTTGAGCATGCTTCTCTGAGTGGAGTGGAGAAGTTAAACTCCGAGGTCAGACAGACCTGGCTGCAGCACTTACCAGACTCAGTTTCCTCATCTGTAAAATGGGAATACCACTAACATCTTCCTCATAAGGCTCTGGTGATTAGTCCACAAGGCCACAGGCACATGGGCTCCCCACATTGGGACTCCTCAGCTGGAGCCCTTGATGAAGACCAGGATTTGGAGCCGTAGCTTAGTATAACTCAAGGTCGGGCAGCTAGAGCCCCTGGCTTCACCTTTCTCCTGCTGGAAACTGAGTCAGTGATTGCCCCCAGCCTGAGCATCAGAGGGTCTGCTTCTCCCACACCTGGGGACCTGGGGAGAAGGAAACACAGGGATATCAGAGTCAACAAGTCCATCAACAAATGGATAAAGAAAATGTGGTTATGTACACACAATGGAGTTCTACTGCACGTAAACTGGAGAACATCATGCTAAGTGAAATAAACCAGATTCAGAAAGTCAAGAGTCTCTTATTTGTGGAAGCTAGAGAGGAAAAAAGAGGGGAGGAAGGGATAAAGTAGAGATCTCATGAAAACAGAAGGAACTGAGAGAGTAGAAGAAGGTGATGGAGAGGGAGGGAGGATAAATAAATAAATTATGCTATGTCTATGTATATACTACAGTGAGTCCAGGTTTATACATAATGGTAATGCACTAATTGAAAATAATGACAATAACAATAGAAGGGAGACAGCTGAGGTCTGGGGCAATGGCATCCGTGGGAGGGAGGAGAGGGAAAGGTGGCGGGGTACTGGGAAATGGAGCTGATCAAATTATGTTATGTGCATGGTGAATGTGGCATATTGATTCCCGCTATTACATGTAATTATTATGTACCAATAAATAATAAAGACCTGGGCAGTTATTAAAAACAAAAATGAATAAAATAAAATCAAGATGAGAGCCAAAATCAGCTTTTCAGCACGACTTATCTCTCTCCTCCTCCTCTCCCCATCTTCTTCTCCATTTCCGGCTCCCTGTGTGCTCTGTCCCTCCCCACATCTGCATTTCCTTCCTTTCTCCTTCCCCACTCCCTTCCTCTTCTCCCTCTCACTTCCTCTCCCTCTCCTCCAACTTCCCCTTCCTTTCCTTCTCCCCTCTCCCTCCCTCCTCCTCCACTTCCATCCCCCTCCTCTTCCCTCCCTTTCCTCTCCCTCTCCCCCTCCCTCTCTGACCATCCTCAGTTCTCCAGCAGTAAGAGGATCATAGCGTTGTTGTGATAATCAAATAAGATAATGGATATAAAGGGGCTTTGTCAACTGTAAAGCACTTTACAAATATTCACTTTTATGGAAGAGTTCTCTAGGGAGTTATCCAAAGAAGGGAAGCCTGGCTCCCTCCCAAGAGCAGCAAACCTCTCCCTTCCTGCTCTCCAGATGGCAGTTTGGAACTCCATCACATTAGAAAAGAACACCCAGGCTGGGAACTCGAACACCAACACCACAGTGCTTCCGCTATTCAGCTGGGCTCACCCTGTCACTTCAGATTTGCATAAAATTGACCCAAACACTGAATCCCAAGGAGTCTCTCCATTATCAGGGGTTCAAGCTCTTAGGGTCACTTTAGGCTTTGCATTGTAGTTTCAAATTTCAGCTGTTGTTAATCTCAAAAGTAACAGCCAACAATTATTGAGCTATCCACAGTGCTTTGTGCATATGAGACCGATTACTTCTCATAACCCCTTAATGAGGTAGAAATTACCATCCCCATTTTACAGATGATGAAACTGAGGCACAGAGAAGTTAAATAACTTGCCCAAGAACATACAGTAAGGATGCACCAGAACCCAGGCTCTTAACTTCTGGTGTTTCTTTGTGTCTATTTGAATTCCCGTGCCTGCCCCATCCCTTCTTCCCTGACCCCAATGTGAAATTCTGCCTAATTAGACCTGCAAACCATGTACTCAAAACCAAAGAGCTCAGGAAAGTTTACCGGTGATCATGGATTTTCATACTCCTGAAACCACATCACAGCAATGTGGAACCTCACTATTTCACAAGTCATTGGTGTTTTCCCTGAAGGAGGGGGTGTAAAATGGGTGCAGCCATTGTGGAAAATAGTATGGTGGTCCCTTAAAAGACTGAATACAGTGGTACGATATGATTCAGCAATTCTATTTCTGGGTATATAACCAAAACAAATTGAGAGCAGGGTCTCAAAGATATTTGCACACCTGTGTTCATGGCAGCAATACTCACAATAGCCAAGAGGTAGAAGGGACCCAAATGTCTATCAACCAATGAATAGATAAAGAAAATGTGGGCTAGACATACAGTGTAATGTCATTTAGCCTTAAAAAGAAAGGAAATTCTGAGTGCAGAGGCAAACGCCTATAACCTCAGCAGCTCGGGAAGCTGAGGCAGGAGGATCATGAGTTCAAAGCTAGCCTCGGCAATTTAATGAGCCCATAAGCAATTCAGTGAGACCCTGTCTCTAAAAAAAATATTTTTTAAAAAGGGCTGAGGTAAGCTGGGCATGGAGGTGCACACCTGTAATCCCAGCACTTACGGAGCCTGAGACAGGAGAATCACGAGTTCAAAGGCAGCCTCAGCAACGGTGAGGCGCTAAGCAACTCAGTGAGACCTTGTCTCTACATAAAACACAAAATAGGGCTGGGGATGTGGCTCAGTGGTCAAGCACCCCTAAGTTCAATCCCTGGTACCAAAAAATATATATATATATAGGCTGAGATGTGGCTCAGTTGTTAAGTGCCACTGGGTTCAATCTCCAGTACCAAAAAAAAAAGAAAAAAAATTCTGATGCATGTCACAGCATGCGTAAGCCTTGTGAACACTGTGCTAAGTAAGATAAACCAGTCACAATAAGACAAACCTGGCCAGATGCCACGGCACACTCCTGTAATCCCAGCAACTCAGGAAGCTGAGGCAGGGGGATGGCAAATTCAAGGCCAGCCTCAGGAACTTAACAAGATCCTGTCTCAAAATTTTAAAAAACAAAATTTTTAAAGGACTGAAAATGCACCTTAGTGCTAACGCACCTCTGCGTTTAATCCCCAGTGTTAAAAAAAAAAAAAAGACAAATATGGTATGATCCCACTTAGATCCGCTTAGATTACAGCTCCTGGAATAGTCAGATTCATAAAGACAGAAAGCAGAATTGTGCATGCCAGGGCCTGGGGGAGGAGGAGTGGGAGCTATTGTTTAATGGGTGCAGAGTTCTGTTTGGAAGGATGAGATGTTCTGAAGATGGATAATGGCAATGGTTACACAACATTAGGAATGTCCTTAATGCCACTGAATTGTACATTTAAAAATAGGGAAGATGGTAAGTCTAATGTGTATTTTACAACAATTATAAAAACCACATTATTGGCTACTCTGCCCCTGGGCTCCTCCCTGGCGTCACATCTCCAGGCTTGTGGTTAGCTCCCCCACCCCTCAGCTCACCTCCTCTCGCTTCATTATGCTCAGCAAGCCTTGCATGGCCAAAGTCTCCAGCACCGCTGTGCGTGGGCCACCAGGTGTCCTCCATCAACACAGGGCCTGGCCTTGAACTTCACTCCTCTATTCTTCCTCCCTGATCTGTCCCTACTAATGGAAGATCTGGGATTTATTTCCCACTGATATGAACTGTGGATCAGAGGAGGGATGGTGGAGATGAATTAAATCAGTGGGGTATGAATATCTCAGGAAACAGGGTGAGAGGAGAATGTTAAAACACCTGCATTTTCACATAAAGACAATAAATTAGCCGGGCGCGGTGGCACATGCCTGTAAACTCAGCACTTTGGGAGGCTGAGACAGGAGAATCACAAGTTCAAAGCCAGCCTCAGCAATGGCAAGGCACTAAACAACTCAGTGAGACCCTATCTCTACATAAAACACAAAATAGGGCTGGGGATGTGGCTCAGTGGTTGAGTACCCCTGAGTTCAATCCCCTGAGTACAAAAAAAAGAAAAAGAAAAAAGACAAGAAATTAAGCTAGGCACAGTGGTGCATGCCTATAACCCAAGCTACTTGGGAGGCTGAGGCAGGAGGATCACAAGTTCAAAACCAATCTGGACAACTTAGTGAGACCTTGTCTCAAAATAAATAATAAAAGGGCCAGGGATGTAGCTCAGTAGTAGAGCATCCCTGGGTTCAATCTCTAGTATGACACCATATATATATACAAAAATGGTTAGATATTATACATTATACTAATACTTTAGTAACATTATACTGATATGTAATCTGCAAATTGGTGGTAGTATGATTTATAAATAAATATGCCTATATTGAGAATGGATGCTCAAAACTTCTTTACTAACAGGAATGTACAACCAAAAGGCTCGAAGAACAAGGTGACAATACAGTGAGACGGCCATCAAGATGGCAAGCAGGTAATCTCACAGAGGACTGACGAAACTGAAAGCCAGTCTCTGGTCATCTGCCACAAGACTATCTGTCCTCTTGTGTAGTTTGGGAAAGCTGATACTTTGGAGAATATGGAAGAAAAATAGGTGTTGTGCTATCTTATATTTTCCTGTCACATAATGACATTGTATGATTGGCTATCTATTCCAAACCCTCTGAGTTCTTTATTATCTACTATACACAACTAAAACACCCACTGCTTTTGAAAAAGAATAAAAGGAAATACTCCCAAATCATACAGGGCTTGTGTTTACATGGTGACTATGCAGGTCATTCCACATTCTTTCTCTGTTTTCCATATTTCCAGTGCGTAGCTCTATGACTTTCACAAAGAGCAAAAGCAAGAGCTCCTTTTGTCCATGAGCATTTCCCCCACCCCTCAGCATACTGCATTTTCGTATAGCCTATTGAGAATCACACAGGAAACAGCTCTGCAGACGCTCCATTGTTCTTAGGATCAACAGAAATGGCCATGGGTACAAGGAGTACTAACAGGATTTCCTTCACACCCTGAAGAAGACTCTAGTGATGACATTTCACATTTGACTAGCACACCGCGATCTACAAACACTATCTCCACTGAGGTGCTCAGCCCAGCTCAGGCAGACTCAGTGATTCCTGTCATTTGCCCAGAGGTCTCCTCCTCTGAGAAGCCTTCCCTGACTATCCCTTACACCCTCCCACCCAACTATACTCTGCCACCTGCTAGCTAGTACCCAGTTTGATTTTTTTCTTCATAGCATTTACATCGGTGTGCCCTGCTAAAATGTAAGTCCCGTGACAGCAAGACTTTGTCTTCCTATACTCCAGGATAATCTCTAGTGCTTAGAACTCTGCCTGGCCCATAGCAGTCACTCAGTAATATTTGTTTAAGTGAATGAATACATTCTATCTCTTTGTCCCCTACCCAAAACAAACAAAATACTTGAGGAAACAAACTCAGAGTTTAAGCAAGTATCCAGGCACACTGCTAAAATGTGACCCAAAGCATCCTGGAAGCTGAGTCATCTGACCCCTGGAGGACCCCACCTCTTTCAATCAATCCCCTCAGAACCACCCAAAGCCACATCTAGTCTGTGATGGATTCACTCTTCCCTGGTGTGAACACTCACCTCTGTCCTCCATAATGAACACCCTGCATGCAGTCTATCCATGCTCCTGAGCTATCTCTCACCTCTAGGACTTCACCCACACAGCTCTCCTGCCAACTTCTAGCCATCCTGCAACTCTCAACATAAAGGCCTCTTCTTCCAGGAAGTCTGCCCTAATTCTCTTGTTCAGTTACACACCCTTCCTTTGTTGTGGTCCCTCCCTGTATTCCCTTCACCTCACTCGATTGTCCACACTTGTTTCTCTTCCTGTCCCACATCCCCATCCTCTAAGCTCCATGAAACAGAAACATATCATTGAACTCACAAAACTCCTGCATTTTATAGATGCTCAGCTTACTGGGCTCATCTTGTGCTTTGGGTCCACACAGACCACTCAGCAGAGACAACCACATACTTCTTGATTCTGCTTTTCACCCTCCTGCGGGCATGCAGCAGGCAGACTGGCTGTGGGCTCTTCAGAAACTGCCCCACCCCCTTGTCTGTGGATCGCTTACCTACAGACCCCATGATCAGGCCATATCTCCTCTGGTTGACTTCCTGGGCTCCTTACACATAGCAGCACTGACTTTTCATAATCCCCCTGCGACCCATTTCACAAAGTAAGGATGAGGCAAAGCTGGAATTTGAACCCAGAGCCAAGTACTGATCTCCTCTAGCACCGCCTACCTGCTGAAGCCCAACTACACTGTAGCCCCGCCCACTCTCCTCTGCCAGGATCTCCCTCCTCACCTGACTGGTTCCTCCTCATTCTTCCTCCACTCTCCTCCAGGAAGCTCCTGCCATTTTTGCTCAGCGTCTTCACACTGGATGAGCCTCAGGCTCAGCGCTTACCCATAGACAGGGCAGGGACCGTGCCCTCTCCTATAGTCTCTGCTCCCAGCCTCCGACACCAGGCCTGGCAGGCAAGAGGTGCTCGTTAAATATGTAACAAATGAGCCACTGAGTGATGGAGCAAAGGGGCCGACTCTCGCCTTTCCAATTTGGAACGCTCTCTCCTCTCCAAGACAAAGGCTTCGCATTACTCACGGATATAAATCGACAGTTTCAAAGGCTTAATCCTTCCACACTTACTGCAAACCCATACCCACAAGGAAATAAATAAGTTTCTTTTTTAGGAGGAAAAAGAAGGCTTTTCATGGCATCATAAACACAACGCTTTATTTTTCATCTCACAGAGCCTGTCTGGGTTTAGTTATGCTCGGGAGCCCGAGCCTCTAAGCGAACGCTCACATGAAAAATCACCGTCTCCGCAGCTGCCGAGCCCGCGGAAGGAGCAGACATCTCTCGGGCTGTCCATCTGTGTGTGTCCAGAAGTCATCAATCACTCCCAGAATGGGGCCTATGCGGATGGGGTGGCTCCATCGTCGACAGTAAACGGCAAAGAGATTTGGTGAAAGAGAGAACATGTGGGCATAGGGGCTGGCTGTAAACGATGGAGAGAGAAAAAAGAACACTAGTATATTTTCAAGAGTTTTAAAACCGGAGAGCACAGGTGCCCTCATGCTGGGTTAGTTCCAAGTCTACATTGTCTTTCCCTGGGCCCATAACAGTCGCTAAGCCCAGACAGGATTCTAACTGCGCCCACTCATTCATTCATTCTTTCTTTCTTTTCATTATGATATAAAGCCTCACACCCAGACCCTGGTTCTTTGAATAGCAGCTGAATTGGGCTTTAGTTTAGTGCAAAAGGAGAAGAAGGTGCCTGGGAGGAAGAAGATGTGGGTGTGAACCCCAGGGTCTGAGCCTCCTCCCAGGTACATGCGGGCCAGCCTCTCAGATTCCATAAGCCTCAGTCTCCTCATTTCACCTCGGAATGTGTAACTCCAATGCGGTGATGTATGGGAATGTGCCTTGTAAACCGTAAAGTGTTTGACAATTGGTGACTGTTTCAGAGATTTTGTGAGTTAGGCTATGTATTCACTATGAGCCAAATTGCATCCCCATTCCATTCCCATGTTGAACCCTGATGCCCACTGCGGTGTATTTGCAGTTTGGCCTCCTTGGGGAGATAATTTGAGTTAGATGAGGTGATGAGGGTGGGGACCTAGTCTGATAGGATTAATGTCCTTATACGAAGAGACACCAGAGAGCTCTCTTCCCCCATGTGAGGACACAGCAAGAAGATGGATGTCTACAGCCTGGAAGACAGCCCTCACCCAGGACCAAATTGAATGGTACCTTGATCTCAGACTTCCAGCCTCCAGAACTGGGAGACAGAGATGTCTGTGTTTTAAGCCACCTAGTCTTTTGCTCTGGTATTTTGTTATGGTAGCTTGAGCAGACTAAGACAGCATGTTGTCCCTCCTGATTGCAGAGCTTCATAGACATAGCACATAACCAAAGGAAATGAAGATCCCTAAGGATTCTTACTAACTCCCTGTGTCCCCACCTGGCCTTGCCCTGGTGCAGGCTCACTCTGAGGCATCTCCATGTTTGTTCATCTCCTCTTGCTATAAGGACACTAGTGAGGCTGGAGTTAAGACCACTGCAAGGGCCTTATTTTAACTTAATTACCTCTTGTAAGGCCCTGTCCCCAAATACAGTCACATTCTGATGTATTGGCTATTGAGCTTTAGCCTATGAACATTCTAGGAGCATGATGTATCCCATAGCTGGACTCCATATGTGTTATTTATTACAGGAGGTTAAGAAAGGAACACTCTCTTTCCCCTACATACTGTCAGTGGAGGTGCAAATTTGCCCAGCCATTTTGGGACATGATTGGGCATCGTCTATTCAAGGTGAATGTATGCACACCTTACTTATAACCCAGTAGCTACACCCCACCAGAAATGCATCCTGTGTTCACCCAAAGCCAGACACCAAAATGTGCATAGCAGTGTTGCCAAACGCTCGGTCCTTGTTCCCGATTCAATAATGAGGGCGGTTTTGAGAAAAAGGAAAAAGAAATTTTATTGCTTTGTTAGCAAAGGAGAAACACAGCAGACTCCTGTCCCAAAGGCTGTGATTCTGCCCATCAGCAGGAACAAGGAGCTTTAAAAGGATGATTCAAAGGCTATATTCCACGTGTTCTCTGTTTGAGTTGTCATTCACTTGTTAATCTGGGAGACAGTCATTTCTAAGATCTTCTGGTACTAGCCCCAAAATCTGGATTACTTCGTTCCTGTATGTACTCAGTCTGCCTAAAATGGGAAAAAAAGGTAACCCTCTTTCGCCTGAGATTAGGGAGGGGAAGAGATTAGGGAGGAGCAGGCAGAGAGGAAGAGAAAGAAAAATCCTTTTTAAAAATAAGTTGCAGTGGCAGAGCAGCAAGAGCTATATTCAAAGCATAGAGTGGACCCCGTTACAGCAGCACTATTCATAACAGCCCCACACTGGAAGCTGCCCAGACACCCAGCAAGAGTTGCCTTGATAAATAATGTGTTGTGTGTTTGCACAATGGAATGTGCCATAGTTCACTTAGAAAAGAGGGGAAACTACACACAACACCCTGCGTGAACCTCACAAACAATGTTGAACAAAAGAAACTGGACACAAGAGAGCAAATGCTTTTGATTCCACTTATGCAAAATGTACAAAGAAGCAACACTAACAAAGATGTGGTGTCAAAAATCCAGGAAATGCTTGCCCCTGGTAGTAAGAGGTGGATAGGAGATAGAAGGGCATGTAAGGGCCTTCCGGGGTGCTGGAAATGCCCCATTTCTTGATCTAGGGGTTAAGTAAACCCACGCAAATTCGGAAAATCCATGGAGCTATACACTGGTGACTTGTGCAACTTCCTGTAAATTATATAGCAATTAAAAGTGTTTCTGGGATGGGTGCGATGGTGCAAGACTTTGTCTCAAATAAATTTAAAAAATAAAAAGGGTTGGAGATGTAGGTCAGTGTTTAGGCACCCCTGGGTTCTATACCAATACCAAAAAAAAAAAAAAATGTTATGAGGAGAGTAATTCTTTGTGTGGAAGAAATAAAGTCTTACTCTAGAAAGATTTTCTCACCACTGAGGTAAAACCCATGGCTCTCTCCTCTCCTGCCTTCTGGGACCCTAATCCCAGCTTCTGCTGTGCCCAGCCCCGAGCCTTCAAATCCCATAGAACCCCAGCCCTGACCTGTGTTCACAGAGCTTCCATGGCTACCCACCACTGAGGACCCTAGGTTGGCTCAGGTTGCAAACGCTCCCGCTCATCTGTTCCCAGTAAGCTCTTACCTGCCTGACCTCCTTGCCCTTGACAGACCTGTTTGCTGGAGCAGGTTTGTGAACAGGAGTACCTTCCCAGGCCCAAGCCAGGAAGCAGATGGCCTGTCTCTGCCCTTCCTTGACCTCCTTTCTAATTCGTGGCACTAACAACTGCTCCTTGACCCTGCTCTTCAGGGGGAAAAGCATATTTTCTACTGACCCAGATTCTGTGCCTTTGACAATGAATAAGAAGTTGGACTTTTGCCCCCAGAGATTGAAGCTTTGCAAAATGCTCACTCCAATCAGGTGAAAAAGAGGAAAGAAACCAATCAGCTCAGGGGCTGAGGTCGTTCTTTGTGGAAAAAGTGCTAGCCGGAGGGCAGCGGGGGAAGTCTGGTCTCCCAGCAGTCTTGGTAAGTGAGACTTCATCCTGTCCAAAGGTTTCAAGGTGCTTTTTCTGTTTCTTTTTAAAAGCTTTATGGAGGTATAATTTACCTACCACAAAATTCACCTTTCTAAAGGTACAATTCCCTGATCATTAGTTTATTACAAAGCTGTGCAGCCATCACCATAATCCAATTTTAGAACATTTCCATCCCTCCCAAAAGAAATGACTGTGCCCATTACATTCATTCCCATTGTCCCCCAATCCCCCTCCAGCTCTAACCAAACACTAATCCATTTTCTATCTCCATAGATGTGCCTATTCCGAGCATTTTCTATAAATGGTATTATACAGCACATGGGTTTTTCCATCTGGCATCTTTCACTAATGTGCTTGAGGTTCATGCATGTTGTAGCATGCATCGGGACATTGTTCCTTCCTGTTGTCAGATGGTATTCTATTGCATGGCTATTACGCATTTTGCTTCTCCATTCACCAAATGATGGACACTTGGGTTGTTTCCACATTTTTGGCCATTGTGAATATTACAGCCATGAACATATGCATAGAAGTCTTTCTGTAGATGTTATGTTTTTATTTCTCTTGAATAGATACCTGGGAGTGGAGTTGCTAGGTCATGTGATAAGAGTGGAATAAATGATAGGGCTGGGCTTCAACTCCAGCCTGTCTGAAACCACAGCTGTTACTTTTTTCTACTCTGCTTGTACTTCCCCAACATGATAGCTCTAGGGTCCATAATTCTGATAACCACAGAATAAGTACTCCCACACTGGGTCACAGAGAATGAGGTTTAGATAGTAATGAGCATTTATAAGGCAATATTTTAAGTGCTTTACATAGATTAATTCACATAATCCTCATAATAATAAGCTAGATTTTATTATTGCCCTCTTTTCTAGATTAGAAAACCAGACTCAGAAATGTCCTATCCCTTGGTCAAAGTCACCCAGAAAAGCAAGTAATCTCACTAGGGAGCGTGGTTCCAGAACCTGAGCCTTTGCTATCAGCAAACCATTTCAGAACAGAACCTTAGTTTATTCTAAAGCAATAGAATTGTGTCACCTATTCCCTGCCCTCCCCATTCTAAAATCGTATTCATCCTCTTCCTGTGAGAAAAACAAGTTCTTCCTTATAATGAGAACAAACTCTATAATTACAAGGAAACACAGCCTGGATGGACCTGCTGTCAGACAGGGCAGCCTATGTCCTAGGACCCTAGTCTAGTGCTGCTTGGTCCCCCTGGGAACTAGGCAGACATGCATCATCTCAGCCTCACTGTACACCTGCTAAGTAAGAACCTGCCATTTAACAAGATCCCTGATGCCTCATGTGCTCATTAAAGTTGGAGAAACGCAGCACTAAGAGTCTATGGCTTTTCTAGCCCCTCTCTTACCTTCTACTCTCACGACCACCACTTGGGCACACCACCTTGGGAAAGCTCATCTCCTGAGCAAGCATCTGAACACCTCTCAGGTTCTCACCCGGAACTCCCTAGCCTCCATCTGTGTGCTTATCCTCCAGGGGACTCCCAGGATTTCTCTTTTCATTCTTTCAAAAGTCTCAGCAGCCATGGGCCAAATTTTTAAATTTGCAAGTGGTTGTTTAATCCAAGCAGAGTATGGACCAACATTTCCCTCTGCCCTCGCCACTCCCCATTGCTCACACCCATTTTCTTCCATCCTCTGCATGCCTGCCAGCTCCTGAGGGTATGTAACTTTGTGAGTCCCAGCTTACATGCCCCTCGGGACAATGCTTCCACAAAACACTGATTCCCACAAAATGGTTTAAGGAAAAGATATTCCAAGGTTAAGTGCACTTGGGACAGAGTAACTCCTCTCTAATAGATTATGAGGCATTTTAAAGTCCTAAAAAGTTCTGCAGTTTAAAAAATAAATCCTAATTTGCTCAGCATTTCCAAAATTTATTGGTTAACCAAATTCCTGTTCTTAAGGAACCCCTATAAATATTCATTGGATATGGTGTCACCAAGAACACATCCTAGAAAAGCTGCTACAGACAGAGTCTTATTATTGCTATTTAAGGCCCATGGGGCCCAGGTAATCTGCATTTCATCACATCATTTACCCTTACTGGGTAATTTTGATGCAGAAGCATAGCATGACTTGTGAAATACGTGACAACACTTACCATTTCCTCGGCGCTTTACAACTTACAAAGCTGGTTTCTATACCTCATTGCCTTAGAGATGCTATAACTAACATTCAGTTAAGGCTGCATAACAAAAACACAGGCTGGGTGGCTTCAACAACAGATGTTAATTCCTCGTAGTTCTAGAGGCTAAGGAGTCTAAGATCAAGGTGATGGCAAGATTCAACGTCTAGGTCACACATGGCTGACTTCTCACTGTGTTTCCACATGGTAGAAGGTGAACAAGCTCTCTCCGGCCCCCCTTCTAAGGGCACTAATCCCATTCATGAGGCTTCCATCCTCATGACCTACTTACCTCCCCAAATCTTCACTCCCTAATTTCAGTATTTTGGGTTTAAGTTTTACACATATGAATTTTGAGGGAACAAACTATTTAGCCCATTGCATTCTAACCTTGGCACCCCCAAATTCATGCAAAACACTCCATCACTGTAGCCCCCAAAGTCATAAATCATTCCAGCCATCCATTCAGAAGTCTGAAGTTCAAAATCTCCCCTGAACATCGTCTAAACCAAATACGGTGAAATTCAAGGTGCAATTCATTCTGAGATGAATTCCCCTCCAGATGTGAGCCTGTGGCATCAAACAAGTTACATGCTTCCAAAATACAATAGTGAGTCAGGCACAGGACAAACATTCTTATCACAAAAGATAGAACAGTGAAGGACAAGTTCAAAACATTATTGCTCAAGAATAATATTCATTGGCTCAGTGCTCTACCCTCTGGACCCACTGGAGTTGAGGTCCCAACCCACCACCTTGTTGGGCAAGAATTGGTCTCAAAGACTCCAGGTGGTCCTACTCCTCTCCCAGCTGTGCTGGGTCTATCTCAGGGCTGCAGTCTTCCAAAGTTGCAAACACATGCTGTGACTCCCCAGAGCTGAAACCGCACACAGTGCCTCTACCTTTCTGGGGTCTCAGGAACAACCTCTCTCCTGTGATTCTTCTGGACATTGCTCTAGCAGAAGCTCTCTCTAGTTCTCTTCTTGGATAAGGCACCCATGGTTCCAAGAGACACAGTTCTTCAAAATCTAGGTATAGTCAGCCCTGCCACCATGGCTCAATGCACTCTGTGCACCATAAGCTTGGTACCAAAGTCTGCTGCCTGTGACTTCCAGAAGGGTGTCCACCATATTTCCTGAGACATTGAGTCCCACTGGAGCAACACCTGGTAGTGGCCAATGACTAAAGCACAAGAGTATGGGAGCTTCAGTCCATGATATGGGGGTGATGCCAGCCAAGGCATATCAAGGTCCCACAGCTACCTGCAGCCCCTACTTTGACATTGGTCTGATGGTCTCTGGATCACCTTGTGGGTGAGGTGAGTCATTCTTCCATGGTCTTAAACAATAGTTCCTCCTTCTGTTTAAATAACTGTCTGATCTCCTTATCAGATGATCACACCCTAAAAGTCCTCTTCAAAAAAAAAAAAATCCTTGTCATTCTTTACAATATGGATAGGCTGAGAATTTTCTAAGTCCTTAAGATCGGCTTCCCTTCCAATTCACAATTCCATCTTCAAGCCATTTCTCTCCTCACACTTTATGCTAAGCATTTGAGAGGAACCAAGCTGTGCCTTTAACACTTAGATATTTCCTCAGCCAAATATCCAATTTCATCACTCATGAGTTCTACCTTCCATAAAACAGTAGGACACAAACACAACTCAGCAAAGTCCCTGACACTTTATAATAAGGATAATCTGTCCTCCATTGTCCAATAACACATTCCTCGTTTCCATCCAAAACCTCATCAGAATGGCCTTTGCCATCTGCTACAATTTGAATGTGTCTCCCACCAAAGTTCAGGGTTAGAAATTTAATCCCCAGTGTGGAAGTGTCAAGAAGTGGGACCCAATGGTAGTTTTTGGGTGGTGGGTGCACCACTCCCATGAATGGGCTAAGGCTGTTATAGTGAGAGTGGGTTTGTTATCATGGGAGTAGTTTCCTTATAACAGGACTAGTTCATCCTTCTCGATATCTCCCTCTTGTCTCCTCTCACTCCTCACCTTCTGCCATGAGATGATACAGCAAGAAGGTTCTCACCAGATACTTGATAATTAAATACCTTTAATACCTTGATATTAAACTTCCCAAACTCCAGAACTATGAGAATTAGCTTTCTTTATTTTGTAAGTTACCTAGCCTCCAGTATTCTGTTATGGTGCAAAATGGACTAAGACATCCTTCACATTCCACCAACATTGTTGGTCACTTAGGTATTCTTGAAGAACATTGAGGCTTGCTCTGTAGCTCTCTGTTTTCCCTCTGAGCCCTCATCAGAATCATCCTTAACAGTTCATTCACAGTAATCTAGACCTGGTCTGGCATGTACCTCAAAACTCTTCCAGCCTCCACATGTTGCCTGGCTCTAAAGTCACTTCTACATTGTTAGGTATTTGTTACAGCAGCATCTCATTCCTCAGTACCAATTTCCTGTTGTTATGTTTTGAGTTGGAATGTCCCCCAAAAGTCTCTGTGTTTAAAATGTAGTCCCCAATACAGTAAGCCTCAGAGGAGGGGCTTTTAGGCAATTTTAGTTAGGTTTTTCATCACTGTGACCAAAATACCTGACAACAACTTAAAGGAGAAAAATTTTATTTGGGGCTCACAGTTTCAGAGGTCTCAGTCCAAAGATGGCTGACTCCATTGCCCTGGGTTCAAAGTGAGGCATCACATCATGGAGGATGCACCCAGTGGAGGAGAACACCCAGCCCATGGTGGGGTCAGGAAGGGGGCGGGGGAGAGAGAAAGGAGGAAGCAGCCACAGGAAGAACAGCCCTTCCAGAGCACATACCCAGTGACCCACCTCCTCCAGTCATGCCCTCTCTCCCTACAGTTACCACCCAGTCAATCCATTCAAACCAGGATGGACTGATTAGGTTACAGCTCTCATAATCTAATCATTTTATCTCTGAATATTTCTACATCAACAGGAACTTTGTGGGGACACCTCATATTCAAACCATAACAGGCAATGATTGAATCATAAGGGTTCTGACATCATCAGTGGATTAATCCATTTAATGAATTAATCCATTGGTAGCTGGATGGACTGTTGGGAGGTAGGACCTAGTTGGAGGAAGCAGGTCACTGAGTGCATGCCCTGGAAGGATTTATGTTCTGCTCAATCTCTCTCTCTCTCTCTATCTATCTATCTATCTATCTATCTATCTCTATCTCTATCTCTATCTCTCTATCTCTATCTCTATCTCTATGTCTATCTCTATCTCCATCTCTATCTTTATCTCTCCCCCTTCTGCTGCTTCCCAGCTGCCATGAACTGAGTGGCTTATAGATTCCAAGAAAACAAAGCCTGTGACTGTTTGCTGACCCCAGCATCCCTAGCACATCGCAGAACCTGGCACACAGTCTACACTCAAGTAAATACTGTGAGTGAATGAATGAAGTCATTCTCTATCCCTCTGCCTCTGCCCACTCACAGAATGGAACACCGTGTGCTGGTATTGATTGTCAAGTTCTCAGCCCCAGGAAGGTGGAGACAGTATCTATTGGGCTCATACAGTGTCTGAGGGACACAGCTCCAGGCAGGAGGACAGGCAGTTCTAATCACATTGCTTGGCTGAATGAAAAGGGAGTATAGCTTTGCATACAGGCTTTGGAGTTAAATATGGGGGTCTAGGAGTGACCCCAAGCAAGTTGCTTAATCACCCTGCACCCTGGTTTCTCATTTGCAAAATGGGGATAATAAGACACCCCCCCATAGAGTCATTTTTATGGGTTAAATGAGCTGGCAGTCATGAAACCCTTAACACGATGCCTGGCACAAAGTGATCACTCAGCCAATGCTGGTTATTATTATTAGGATCATTAATAATCACCAATAATTGGTTCTCAGCACAGGTTAGCATCCTGTGCTCTTTAGGTGATAAAGAGCATCAACCTTCTGTCAAAGCACCTGTCAAAGCACAAGATTTCCTTCCTTCCCTTTATACAAAAAGACAAAGATATGTTCGATTTAGACTTGAGCAAAGAGCTCTTCCTGAGACTAAGGGAAGGTGAAAATGACTTCATTTTCATTCATCTTCCCTGGGCTCTTTGGTCTGACACCGGCAGCAGAGCTTTAAGCATTTGATATTGGCTTGTCCTGATTCATTACCCTGGCCTCTTTCTGCACACCCACCTCTACCGGCTGAGTTGCAAAACTTGGCTCCAGATGGTCCCCGTCAGAACCTGCGCACTCACCCAAGGAATGCAAAGCACCTGGGCTGCCTCTCTGCCACTCCTTGCCTTGCAAAGCTACTTCCTTCCCTGATTTGCCTTTTCATCCCCCAAGAAGCACTACCAGACCTCCATCGTCATGTAGAGATGACCGCTGGGTAATGGCTTTTAAAACACCAAATTGCATCAAGTACAAGGGCTGTGTGAGTCCATCTTCAGTAAGGAATTTTCCCCTGTTTGGTTTGGCCGTCCAGTGGAGCATTAGACAGCAGTTTAATCATTATTACCAGTGCTGCACTGCGACTCTCTGGAGAAGCACTAAACTGGAATGAAAAGGAACTGACATAATTAGTCTGACACAGTTCAATAGGGAACTATTACACCAAAGGTAATGAGCTCCAATGATATGTTAATGTTATTGTAAGAAATTATGCCAGCGCAACAAAGTGGCTTTGAGTTGGGGGTGGGGGGGTAGCAAGCTTGGAATTTTCCCAGGCAATAGGCTAATGCGAAAAAAATAGAAAAGGCACCTATAACTGGCTTTCCTCCAACCCCAAGATGCCTGTGGTCACTTGGGGCTGGGACTGTGGTATTAGGGCTATAGGGTGCTGCAGAGGCCATATGGATTACACAAGTGGCTGGACATTTGTCTAACTAGGAAAATAAAAAGCTCCAGAAAATCACTCTGAACACTAAAAATCAATGGAGGGGTACTGTACCAATAGACCCTTCCAGTCACTCAACATTGCACAGTTTACAATGTATTTTCACGTCCCTTGTGAGAAGCAGAAGAATTTACAAGGGGCAAGGACTCACTAAATTGTGACCCTAATCAAAGTGAACATCTGTGGGCCTCAGCTTCCTCATCTCTAAAGTGGGACCAATAATGCCAACCTTCAAAGTTGAAATAAAAGCTCCTGCTGTGCGGCAGATGCGCATGTAGATGCAGTTCACGTGTTGCCCTTTGCTTGTGTTTGTATTTGCACAAGGCTGACAAAAGTCAGCTCTAAGGGATGTCAACATTCACTAGACTCTCTTGATTAACATCCACTCTCAAAAGAAAGCATGCAGAAGCATCATGACAGTCCCCAAACCAGCAAATGTCAACATTTCCAAAACACTATGGACCATTTCCCAAACCCAAACAATGAGCAAATTCTGTCTTCCACGTTAGTGGGGGTTCTGGCTAGGCTAATGTGACAGCCGCAGCATGGACTTTTACCTTGTATAATTCATCTTTTTTTTTATCTGAATTTTCTGAATGTAAGGAGAAAAAGAGAGAAAGCCAACACCCCAAACCCATGGTAGTGACTCTCTTCATGACATCTCCACTTTTCATTTCTCTACTTGTTTAAAATTAAAAAAAAAAAATTGGAACTTTTATCCAGTCAGCCTTACATATCCAAAGATTCCATGTTAGCAAATTCAACCAACCATAGAGCAAAGATATTTTTTAAAAAATTGTGTCTTCTTTTCTTGTCATTATTCCCCAGATATATAGTATAACAACTATTTACACAGCATTTACATTGTGTTCACTATTATAAGTAATCTAAAGATGATTTAAAGAACATGGGAGGGTAAGCATAGCTTATATGCAAGCAGTACTCCATTTTATATAAGAGACTTGAGCACTGCAAATCCTGACATCTGAGGGGCAAGTCCTGGAACCAATCCCCCATCTCATCCCCACGGATACTGATGGACAACTCTTTATCCACAATTTACAGTTCACATATTGATTCCACGCCCATTATCTTATCCTCCTCAAATAATCCCAGTGAACTATAGGCCAGACTTTTTCATTATTCCCATTTTACAGATACAAAAATCAGAGATCCACAGGTGAAATGCCACCCTGCCCTCTCACACAGCACAAAAAGGTGGACCAAGACATGAACCTGAACTTTGATGCCAATCCCCAAGTTTCTGTCACTGGGCTGCTCCCCACTCCAATACCCTACCACCTCTGCAAATATCAGCACCTAATGCAAGATGTTCTTGGCATCAACTTATCTTACCAGGGCCCCTTCTTTGAATTCTAGGAAGGGTGTCACCCCTTTGCCTCCTGGGGGAGTGGGTGAACCAGAGAAATCAGCCTTATCATCTTTCAGGTTAGAGAGTGGCCAGTGTTCTGCTATCCTCAGGGAAGGAAGGACAGAGTCCAGCCCCATGACCTGACGTATTCTGTCCTACTCCATTTCTGATCGATGCTCCCAACCTGTCTTAAACCAAACCCTGTAGGTAGCTTTTTAGCTAAAAATTTCAAGTAAGCACGCAGAAGATGCTTGATAATAATAGGTGGCATCAAGGCCAGCGGCTCTCCAAGTGTGCTTCTCTGATCAGCAGAAATGCACATTCCCAGGTACTATCCCAGATCTACTGAATCAGAAATTCTGATAATGGGGCCAGCAATTCAGTTTCACACACCCTCCAGGGAACTCCGACACACTGCAGTGTAAGAAACACCAGTCTAGCATCTTGACCTCCATCTTGACAGGTGAAGAAACAGGACCAAAGTCTCATTTGGGACACTCTTTCATTCTCACTCTCTTGCTCCCAGTTCCTCTGCACCTTCCACCTGCAGCCTCTGCCTCCCAGACCATCTGCCTCTTTCTAAACCTTTTGGGAGTCTCACCTTTGGTCCTGCACACAACCCACTCCATTGCAGTCAGTTATCATGAGGCTTCCCCCACCCTGCCCCAGAACAACTGGGATCTCTGGGCTGGGGGGCAATGAGCTTCAGTTCTACTTCAGGCTCTCCCCACCAACCACTGCTGCTGCCAGCTTTCTCCTGACAGTTTAAGGACAAACTTGTCTTTCAACCAAAGAATTGATTTTTTCCTGAAGATGTCACGTTCTAGTTTTCAGGAGAAGCATGAGTTCTTCCTCCAATATGACTATGGTTGGGAAAAGGTGGTCTTCCTGGGAGGTCTCTGCTAGTGGCCATCGGCGAACCTATTGGGAAAAAAAGCACCCGATGGGTTCCTTGTGACTCATGGAATTGGCTCACGATTGGGCAGGACCCAGGACAGCAGCCTTCCCAGCTGCAGTGGGGAAAGGAAGGCCCTGTATTGACGCTCTTCCTATGGGCAACATTGATATGACTGATCCCCATTTTTGTGAAATAATGGCCACCCTGGTTTACCAGAGCAGTACTTGCTGCCTCCCTGGGCTATTTTCACACCAAGGGGTCAATGCTTGGCTGAAAGTGTCTCTGAGTCACCCAGGCTGGTCTTGATTTCTCACTTCTTTACCAATGGGGAGGGGTGCAATGCATCATAAGTCACTTACTGCATGAGAAGCAGATTCTGGAAGGCTGGCAACAGGGCTGCTGAGATTACTCACCAGCAAGGGCCTTACCTTGCTGCCTCAGGAGATGAAAGCTAAGCCTTATTCCAGCCTCCATCAATACCTACTAGAGCTGAGCAAGTGGACTGCCACTGTCCCTAGAGAGGAGATAGCAGAGCAGAGACAAGGCACCCAAGAGGGTGTTCCATGATCCTGAGCTCTCCTGGAATAATCCACAAGCATAGGGCATGCCAAGATCCATGACCCCTCATTTATGTTCATCCCACATAGCCCAAGTCCCAGAGCCTCCGGAAGGAGATGGCCTCCAGCCAGCACACAATCTGCTCTGGAAAGCACAGCACTAGAAATTCAGAACTGCTCTCTTGCATCATCATTCGCTGTCCACATCACAAGGTCTCCCTCCTCACACAGCTGGCTAGGAGCCACAGGTGGAGCTGGCCCCTCATCAGCAGATATGGAGAAACGGCCTGTCATGTGCTGATGTCTCCTGTGTGGACAACAATGTTGCCCATAGGAAGAGCATCAGTACAGGGCCTTCCTCTCCCCACTGCAGCCGGGAAGGCTGCTGTCCTGGGTCCTGCCCAATCGTGAGCCAATTCCATGAGTCACAAGGAACCCTTCGGATGGTTTTTTTCCCAATAGGTTCCCTGATGGCCACTAGCAGAGACCTCCCAGGAAGACCACCTTTTTCCCACCAAATTCTGGCACAGAAGCAAGTAGATTGGGTCAGGCCTCCAGGTGCCATCTTGTAGGATGGTGGCTCTAGATTGCATTTTGAGCACCCCCACCATGAGTCCCTGAGTATTATCTCTGTCAAGCAGCAAGTACCGTAGTAGTTAGAAGCTGAGGCCCCAGACCCAAATGACTATGATCAAATCCCAGTCCTCTCACTCCTATCTGAGCCCCAGGGAAGCTACTTTCCTTCTCTGGGTATCTGTTTCCTCACCTGTTTTATGAGGATAATAATAGCTACTTTATACTCACTAGCACATAGTACACACTCAATTTTAAATGTAGAAATGATTTTTTTCAGTGCTATCCTTTTATCCTCTGCAGCAGATGCAGGATGGAGAGCTTTCCACTTAGCCCTAGTGGAAAGTTATAAGAAGTGAACCCTTACTCCAAAACAGCCAGGCCTACATTCTGAGCTACATCCAGCACTGGAGAGAGGCCTAGCTGAGCAACCATACTCTCACCAGTACCTTGGCAGCCAAGGAGTTCTGTCTGTGGTAAGGTCTGAGGCCTGATATATGGCAGCATTTGATTTCCCATTCTGGTGATTCTTCTCTGGCCACCAGAGCAGGGTGACCATCAGCTTTAGGGCACTATGATCTTATGATTTCATCAAAGGGCAAAAAGAGCTCCTTGTGCCTAGAGTAGCCAAGGTCAGACCATTCTATATCAGGATCAGGATACAAGCAAGGTCTAATATTTTATATAACTAAAATGGGAATAGACTGACTGCAGGTATGGCTGGATGCAGGGTCTCCAAATATTTATTATTTAACAAATAGTTATTAATACTTCTATGTTCCAGGTAGTGTTCTTAGCATTCAAACTAAATCCCTTCCTCATGATGACTAAGCTGTTTAAGAATGTCCATTCTTACCCCATTTCTCTGAGTGGGCACAGCCAGATACCCCCTCATGGTCCCAAGTGCTATAACAGTGACTTTTAAGGCTACATGCTTCTAGGTTCAAATAAATCAGAAAAGAGTGAGTCCTGGCAAAAGTCCTGAAACAACTGGTTAGACAACTAGGGGTCAAGCTCCCATCCCTGGAGCAGTAACTGTGGCCAGAGCAATGGGATGTGGTGGTTGGTTCAGGCACTAGGCTCATGATCCATTCAGATTCATGGTCCATTCATTATTGAAATGAGGGTAGTGGAGGGAGGGGCAGGTACAGGGAGAATTGATGCTAGGGGCAACAGCAAACATCTTCTCCACTCCCTCTGCCCAGGGTCTCCTTGCCTGAGGCTCACCTTCCTCTCCAGACATAAACAGCTCCTCAGATGCACTCAGCGGGGAAAGATCTACTCTTCCTTCTCCCCTACTTTCCTCCCACAGGTAAAACAATCATAAAAAATTTATTCAGGTATACAATCTACAGATTTCACATTAATTTCATATCTATTGTCTCCTCCTTTCCAAATGATCCCTGTGAGATAGCAAGTACTACAGACTGAATATGTCCCCTCGAAAAAACTCATACATTGAAGCCCTAATGCCCAAGGTGATGGAGATGGGGCCTTTGGAAGGTAAGCTGGGTTAGGTGGGGACCTCAAGGCAGAATTAGTATCTTTTTAAGAAGAGGGGCAAGGGAGCCTGCTCATCCCACTCCCATCCCAACTAGCACAAAGGAGAGGCCAGGTGAGGACACAGGGAGAAAGCTGAGCCAGGAAGAGATGAGAGCCCAGCCATACTGGCCCCTGATATCAGACTTTCAGCCTCCTGAACAGTGAGAAAACAAATGACTGCTACTGAAGTCCTCGGTCTACAGTATTTTATTGTGGCCACCTGGGCTAAATAAAACAACAGGACAGGTTTCAACTTCTTCCTGTCCCAGACTCCTCCAAGGCCATCTAGAAGTATGGCGCTTTGAGGAAAGCCTGCCACACTGCAACCCAGAGCAGGAAGTCATGAAGGAAGCGGAAGTGGGTGGGGAACAGGGTCACTCAGCCAGGGTTTCCCTCCACAGTGTACTGCCTTGGACTCTGGCACAGGAACCAGAATGTGGGATCCAGGAAGAGACTCGCTCTGGTCCTCTTCCTAGGATCTATGGGAGAGTGAGAGCAAGAAGACAGCTTGGTGTGGGAGACCAAGTGCTGGCCACTGACTTAGGAGTCAGGACACCTGGTCTTTAGTCTCAGCTTTGCCCCATCTTGCTGGGTGACCCTACAGATGATTTTTCCACTCTGAGCCTCAGTCTCCACATCTGTCTCCACACACATACCAAGATCTCTTTCAGCGTGGCCCCACTAGTCTGTGCTCTGGAGCTGCTGAGACAGCAGGAGAAGCACACAGGGATGCCCAGGTGTCTGGACCTTGTCCATCCCTCTTTCCCTCTTCCCAGGACTCTGGAGGACAGAAGTTCCCAACTGCTCCAGGGGGACGAACAATCCATTCATCCCTGCATATTCCCTGCCTGGCCCTGAGGGTCGAGCTGCTGATAGAATTTCAGATGCTTAGTCATACTTTTCTGAGTAAATATCATGGTAAAAAGACATGACATTTCCGGGGCTGGTCTTCAGCATTAATAAAAGATTCTAAGAACAGGGTGACCTTTTCACAAAGGATTTGTAAATGCCAAAAACTACATAAAACCTCTCTTTCTGAGGCAGACAGGATTGTCACAGCTCAGCATTTATTCCCCCACATGTGATACTGGCAAGTTCTGTGCGCTGACAGGTAAGGAGCTGTGAGCACTAGACAGGGGAGGAGGAGGAAAAGGAGGAGGGAGAAAGAGGAAGAAGGAGAAGGAAGGAAAATATGGAGGGAGAAAAGGAAGAAAGAGGAGAAACAGAGAAGGAGGGAAGGAAGGAAGAGAAGAACAAAATGAAGGAGGATGAGGAGGAGAAAAGAAAGAAAAACAGCAGAGTGCAGAGCCAGGCCAGGCCTGGGAAAATATGTTCATGTGCTGCGGGGAGGTGGTTACTTAACTGAGGGCTGCTCATCCACTTAGCAGACCCCTGAGGACAAGGCATCTAAACTGCCATTCCTTAAACACCACTGTCTATGTTACTTCCATACTAGCCACGTAAAGATGCTCCTGCAGCCACCAACCAATGCAATGAGGACAAACGAAGGTGTCTGAGTAGCTGGCCAATCCCATGGATAGGACCCCAAATACCCATCATTTGCCAGCCTTCTGCATCCATGTCTCAGTACCGTAGAAGGAGGGCAGGGAGCATGGAGCTCAGAAGAACCCAGGCTTTGGGGTCAGACTCATCTAGTTCCAGGCAAGACTTGCCAAGCCACAGTTTCCTCATCTGTAAGAGGGACCTCCCTCTTAAGGATAGAGAGATGAGGCCATAATATCACTGACACAAAACACAGGAATACTAGAAGGAGCCACTCCTATCAGAGGCATGAACTCCATCCTTCCTCTTTGAGGGCTCTGGCATTGGTCTTTTTCTTTTGTACAGAACTCCATTGTGTAGACTGGTACAGTATTCCAAGTATTTGCAGAAGTGGACTCCACCCCTGGGCCAGAAAGTTGCATCAAGTCCTTTCCACTGCACTCTCCAGGACAGCTGCCAGGGACCTGAGAGGAGAAGAAGATTCTTCAGTGAGCATGTGTAGGTATGACCAGGCCCCCAGAGAAAGGCTCCTCAGACAGCTGCTTCTGCTCCTCCAAAGCTTGATACGCTGCCATGGGCTGCCCTTTCTCTGGGTTCACTGTGTAATGGTGCTTGACAGATCCTAATTTTCTTTTAAAAAGACATGCATTATAGCAGAGGACATAATAATACACATTGGTGACAAGAGGCAATTGTCCAGTTAGTGAGGATAGAGTGAGTTTCACTGCCCAACTCCAGCGCCTGACTCATGAAGGATTTTCAAATGTGGTTTGCAAAGAGCTTGTCAATTTTAAAGATCACATTTTCAGAGTTCTGAATGGGCTGGGTCATGTGCTGAGCAACGAGGAATTCCACACAGACAAGCCTGGTCTCCACTCTTTTTTTTTTTTTTTTTAGTTGTAGATGGACACAATGTCTTTATTTTATTGCTTTGTATGTGGTGCTGAGGATCGAACCCAGGGCCTCACGCATGCGAGGCAAGCGCTCTACCACTGAGCTACAATCCCAGCCCCTGGTCTCCACTCTTTATGAGCCCAGTGATGAACTTTTACAACAGCCCTGTGGATTAGGTAACAGGAAACAGAAGCCCAAAGGGGCACACAGCGACATGTGGCAGAACAAATGTTAGAGCTCAGATCTTTGCATATTTTCCCACTGTTTTTTAGCCCATCCCGTGGGAAGTGAGGTCAGGACTGATTCCCAGTTATCTTTCAGTTAGAATAGGATGATAGTTGAGAAAGCTGAACTCTAGAATCAGATAAATCTGATATTAGTTATAGTAAATAATTCCCCTTTGGGTGGACAAGGTGATCCTGTTTCATAGACAAGACGGTAAAGTGGGGCCTAGATGTTGGGAAAGGTTCTTACAATCTGCCCCTGCCCCTACCTCCTTTACCTGACTGATTTGTCTTTCAATAGAGATGCTCAGAGAGTGTCACAAAGATGACTTTGGATCAATCTCAAGGTTATCCTGCAAGAGCTCTTGCTCTTGGCTTCTCTGCTTTGTCCTCAAGATGATTCATTCATTCAATGTACATTTACCAAGCACCTGCTGTGTCCCAGGCTTATGCTAGCTGGCAGGAATATAATGAAGAATAAACAGATGGAGTCCCTGTCTCCATGGAACTTACAGTCTGGGGATTCAAAACTGATAACTGTAAGCAACAACCATGGAGGGTGACAAGTGCCAGGACTGGAGGCAGGATTGCATCAGAGCATCATGCTGGGAACAGCACGCACAGATTTGTGAAAGGTAAGTTAGACAGGTGAGGAGGGTGGGGTAGATGCAGATTCCAGCCAAAGGGAATAATATCTGCAAAAGTCCAAATTTTGGAGGGAACAAGGAGTCCTGCTAATAGATCAGTAAGGCTAGAACAGGGACTGGGGGGCATGGATGCTCCTGAGACATAAGACAGGAAGAGAGAGCAGGGACCCTATCAAGAAATGCTGGCGCCCAGGCCTTCTCCAGAAGTCAGAAGATATCCTTTGAAAGATTCTGACCAGAGTTCCCATAGCCAGGTTTGCTCTCTGGACAGAATTGTCTAGTTTCTATTGAAGAAGGTGTTGAAAGAGTAAACCCTGGGCTGGGGTTGTGGCTCAGTGGCAGAGCACTTGCCTTGAACATGTGAGGCACTGAGTTCGATCCTCAGCACCACATAAAAATAAATAGACAAAATAAAGACATTGAGTCCATCTATAATTAAAAAATATTTAAAAAAAAAAGAAAGAAAGAGTAAACTCTTAGGGCAGGAGGTCCAGGTAGCAAGCTCTGGAAGCAGCCCAAGTGGGAGATGGACATGGTTTGGACTGCAGAGGATGGAAAGAAATGAACTGGAGGTATCCAGGAAAGGAAAGAGATAGATGTTGGTGATGAAGGAGATGCCCCTGAGACTGAGGAGGATCCTGGCCAATAACAGAGTTTACATGGCAAGAACAAGCTGATGGCCCTCAGCCCCAGCCAAGGTGCACAAGTTAATAGGTCAAAACCAAACTCACATCCATTAGAGGTAGTCTGGGGAGGAAGAACCAGGGAGATACATCCAAAACAGGTCATCAAGGGGGCCCAGATGCGCTGAGGGCAAAAGCCAAAAAAGGTCAGAAAATCAGGGAAAGTGAGACTAGGAGGGCTGTCCAAATTGGGAATGTCACTGTCAGCCTACAATCCTTGGGTATGGATTAGGTAAGTGTAAATGAGCCAGGGCAGGAGAGACAGCCGAGGTTCCAAGTCATAAAAGAGGCTAGCAGCTAAACTGATGGCCACATGACAGGGCCAGGCCACGCAGCCTGTGCTCAGGTTGGACACCCAGGTGTGCAAGTCTTCTGCTTGTAGCTGCTCCTGCAGAGTGGTCTGGGTATCTCCATCTGATTGTAAGGTCTGCACAAGCCGTCAGCTGCCTGTGTCTGCCAAGAAAGCAATTGCCTTCTCTGACTCCATTAATAGGAGTTTAGTGTCTGGATCAATGTGGCTGAGAGTTCTGCTGCTCTTGGCACTTGTCAAGTTGTATCTGGAGATCGGGGCTGTGAGGAGCCCACATGCTCAGACACCTCCCTGGGGGCTCCCCAAGTCCTGGTCTAAGAAGCTATGCTAACTCTGTTGGGTGATGGCAGCACCATCTCTCTGACTTCATGCCTGCCTCCCCTGGGGATGGCCCACCTCCAGTGGGGATTGACTGGAAGATTGCAGCAGGAAGAAACACAGGACCAATGTCACCAGGTCATCCTTCATGGTAAGATAAGTCCACACTTTAGATTTCACTTTAGTGAAACCTAATAATACTTAAATATTGGTGCAAATGTTGTTAAAGAATCCAGTGCAGGTCAATTGTGCCTGTGAACCAGATCAAGCCTGCAGCCTCCCATCTGTAATTTCCAAGCTAACCAGGACCTCTTTTTTGCAGATGAAGAGGGCAAAGCTGCAGAGCAGACAGCTAGACACAAAACTCACCTTGACAGAACTGAGTCCTTCCTTTGTTCTTTCTACAGGTGCACCGTATATCCAGTCCCCAGGTCTCTCTTTTTTCCCCCCTAGTACTAGGGATTGAACCCAGGGGTGGTCTACTACTGAGCTGCACTCCAGCCGTTTTTATGTTTTATTCTGAGTCAAGGTCTCACTAAGTTACTCAGGCTGGCCTCGAACTTGCAATCCTCCTACTTTAGCCTCCCCAGTCTCTGGGATTACAAATATGGGCCACCAAGCCCAGCTCCAAGTCGCTATCTTGATCCTTAATCTTTGTGCCCCAGTTTCCATGGCATGCCTAAACCTCAATGCCTCAGAGACTTTGTGGAGAAATTTTCCAGGGATCCCTTGGCCAGCCCACTCTGAGGCCCTTTCCACCCCCAGATCTGTCTCCATGATCTGTCTGCAGCATGAGTCTCCCAGTGAGTCCAGAAAGCCAAGGCATCCAGCTGCCCCATACCTGGGTTTGTTTGACTTGTTGCACTCTGCCCTCTTGCTGCTACAACTTAGTGGCCTAAAACAACACTATGTTTTCAGACAATTCTAGAGATTAAAAGTCCAAACAGATCTCATGGGTTAAAATCAAGGCATCGGCACAGCTGCATGGTCCTAAGGGAGAATCTGTATCCCCACCACTCCCACCTTCTAGAGGTTGCCTATGTTTCTTGGCTCGTGGTTTCTCTCCTCCATCTTCAAAGCCCAAGCTCGGGCCTCTGACCCCTCCTGCCTCCTTCTAACAGGGTCCATTGTGATTACACTGGATAATCCAGGATTATCTCATCCTGAGATCCTTAACTTCATCAAATCTAAAAAATATCCTTTGCCATGCAAGGTAACAGATTTACAGGTTCCAAGGATTCATATGTGGACATCATTGAGAAACCATTATTCTGTCTACCATACTCCTTGTCCTCTTACCTGTCTGTCCCCAAAAGGGCCATTACTCATCAACCATGACTGTAGGTACACTCTATGGATCCTGGTAAGCTATGGTTCTAACAGAAGAACAGACATACAGATCAAAAGACATGTGGACAGAAATTCAGATCAAGATCTAAAAGAGAAAGACAATATACATAGGATGGGGGGGGTGTTGCTCTGGGAGGGGGTTCTCCTGACTTATCTCCTGCTCACAGTGCTACATGTAATGCTATCTAAGCCCCTTCCTCTGAGGCCACTCTCCAAAGTGTCAGGTCAGCATTTTTCCCCATCCTCAAGTCACTTACCAAATTGGATTAGCTGTGGACACAGCCCATTAAACAAATGCACCTCCCAGCCTTGATTTACTGGAAGAAAACAAGAGATGTTTTCCTTTCTGGGAAGGTATCATTCTTGTGTGTGCTAACATACAAAGACTTCACTCCAGCAAGCTTTCTGTGTAACCTGCCTCAGTCAGGCCAGGGGACCCCACTATTTAGAATCTCAGAGTCTCAGCATCAGAGTTGAGAAGGACTGAGTCTTTATTCAGCCCAGAGAGAGGCAAGGATTTGAATAGGCTGCATGATTGGTCAGGAGAAGAGCAGGCAAAAGATCCTGGGTCCTAACTCCAGGGACCCAAGAGACAGGGGATGTTTTGAAGCTGAGCCTCCCAGGGAGCATGACAACTGACATTCACAGGTGAGAGGACCTTAGGTGCTTCCTCACCCCATCCCACAGCCCACAAGAAGCTTACAGAGGGACCATATTGGCCAGGGAGGAAGAGAGCTTCAGTCCAAGTTATGAGCTGAGCTCACTGAAGAAGCCAGCACACACTTGGTTAGGAGAATAACTTCTAGTTTCAGACAAACTGCACTCAGTTCCTGGCTCCCTAAACACCCACCAGTTCTAAGGTCTCAGGAAAGTCACTTAACACCTCTGCTCCTCAGTTTATCCTCCACAAAAAGGAAAGTTATAGTTTTAGAGAAATAAACAGTATGTTATGTACAAAGTGATTGGCACAGAGTTCACACCATGATTGCTATTATTCATACTATTTGTAAAATTAGAAAATAAGAACAGAACCAGATGAGCAACCTGGAGGACTGGCCATGGAGTCCAGGATGACATGAGCACTGCCTCTATCCCTTGTGCCATGCCTGGGCTGGGACTGAACCTGAGATGGAACAAGGAAACTCATAGTTACCTAGAACCAAGAGATCCTGTCCACATACCAGCAAAGCCTCTCTCTCCTCCCTCTCTCTATTTCTCTTTCTGAACTCTCTCAGGAGTTGGTAAAAGCTACCTCCAAGATAGAATTCCACCAGCTCGATCCTGGACATCCTGATCAGGCCTGAGTGGGACAGAGGAGAATACCAGACAAAAGAGCAATGAGTTCTGAGTGGTCTTGGGTAAAGGCTTTCTCCCCTCTGGGCTACTGCTTCCTCATTTGTGAAACATAGAGTTGAACTCAGTGACCCTTTGGGCTCTTTCATTCCATTGTAAACAACAGAATCTGCTCTCCAGATAGTTTCAGCAGAGGAGGGATTTATTAGGGTAGAGACAAAACTGACCCTTGATCCTGGCACCATTATGAACAGACCACATCTCCCATCCAGAAAAGAGAAAACAAAAGCAAGGAGATCACCCTATTTAGCGCTGACTCCCAAAACAAATGAAATCTTAAGCCTTTCCATAGATGACTAGCTTGGGAACAAAACAAACTTTATCCCTTACTTTGGTAATGCTGGTATCTAAAAATTTGTCCCCATCTTTGTGGATGTTATGTGAGGAAAATTGCTGTTTTCCACCATCAATGGAACTGTGAACTCAGAAACATTGGTTAAGTTCCATCCCATGTTTTTTTTTTCTTTAAATTCCTGTGTGTTTTACTTGATGTAACAGAGTCCTTATGAAGTCTGATTCCCTTGAACTTCTTTACAAGTTATCTTTCTTCTTTTCTTCTCTGACTGCCGGTGTCCCTGAGCCTCACTCTCCACTACATAATGCAGGGAAGTGTTGAGCAGGGTGGAGGAACCAATTCAAGGTTAAGGTAACATGAGGAATATGGAAAACTTTGTCCCAGAACTGGCCTGACATGGAACCACATGGTTGACACTGCCCTGCACTGAATGTGCAGACTCTGGTGGGGTAGCCTAGCTCAGGAGATGCACACCCTGGGGACCAGTTCTCTGGAGACATCAGGCAAGTTGATAACTGCACCAAGACCAGCACAGCCCTTGGAGCCCTGCAAATGTGGTTTGAATCTTGTCTCTAATACTCAAGTTACATTGTGTAAGTTCCTTAGCCTTTCCAAGACTCAGTTTCCTCTTCTACAAAATGGGAATAATTAGAATCCACCTCACTGGGTTGGTGTGAGGTTTAAAATGTCAGGCACAAAAAGAGCCCCCAGTGTACATGACTTTTTTCTTTTTCTTTTTCTTTTTTGGTGCTGGGGATTGAACCTAGTGGTGCTTTACTACTGAGCTACATCCCCAGTCATTTTTTTTTTTAATTTTGAGATATAGTGTCATTAAGTTGTTGACTCACTAATTTGCTGAGGCTAACCTCGACCTTGGAATCCTCCTGCCTCAGCCTCCTAAATCACTGAAATTACAGATATACACCACTGCATCTGGCAATGTACATGGCTTTGCTCCCTGTTCCTGGGTCTATAGGCACCAACATAGGGCTGGGATCCAAGGATAAGCTGCTTGCACTGAAATAGGGCAATCAGAAAACATAGGGAGGGGAATAGATATATCTATTCATATCTATATCATCTGGAAGATGTAGAGCTTGGAATAGACCCAGGTGCTAGAAATGGGAACACATGACCATTGGAGGAAGGAAGAAGAAGGGCTGGGGTTCCAGATAGAGACTAAAGAGGCCTAGTTAGCATTATTCAGCCCTAACACTGGGATCTGATGAGCTGATGGCAGGACTCAATGGTGAATTCAAAAGGAGGGGGCTAGAATTGCAAGAAATCTCCAATCTTGAGTCAGCCTTGATTCTGGTATCTTGGCTCTGGCTGAGCCTATTTCTGGGTCTGGTAGCCTTCCTCCAAGAAGAAGAGGGTCTCACAGGGTTGCATCTGGAAGGTAAGGTACCCTAGGCTATATCCTGGCTCCTATTTCTCCCCATGATAGACTCAGATATGACTGTTTCCACACTTGGCCACATTCCTTAACTCTGAACCCTGCTCCCCAAGCAGCTCTGCCAGCTCTGCAGACAGCCTTGGCTATGGCCAGTGAAAGAATTCAGGCTGCCTTTCAGCTGTAGTCCCAGGAGGAATACCATCCTCTCTCTTTGCAATTATACTCTGCTGGATCCTCTGTGTACACAGTAGCCAGTCTCCCCTGCCACTCAGCAGAGGTGAGGGACAAGAGAGGGCAGGTACAGTGAGACATCACCAAGCACAAGTGTGGATGAGCCTGCATCCTGGTTCCTAATCAACGGCTGACCCTAGGGACCAGAGGCCTCCTTAACAGAAAAAAGCATCACCAACACAGCCACTGGATGTCTGCAAATTCTGAGCCTGCTCTCCCCAGCTCGACCTTTGGAAGGGCATCTTTGCTTTCTAGTACTGAGACTCAGGACTGCCAGACCCAAATAAATCTTGTATAGGCACATGGCTCACCTTTATAGGTTTACAAAGCATTTTCATGTTTCCAGTCTTATTAAAATCCTTACAACAATCCTGATAAGCAGACCCAGTAATAATCATCCTCCACATTGCAGTCAAAGCAACAGAAGCTCAGAGCGGGCAGGTAACTTGCACAAGATCACACTGCTACTAAGTACAAAGAAATAAGATAAAAACCCAGGTCTCTGGCCTCAAGGGTTGGCCTACTCTTCTCTGCCTCAGCTATACCTTTCCAGAGGTGAGCTCTTTAAAATGAGAATGATAGGGGCTGGGTTGTGGCTCAGTGGTAGAGCACTTGCCTAGCATGCATGAGCATGCACTGGGTTCAATCCTCAGCACCACATAAAAATAAATAAATAAAGGTATTTTGTCCATCTACAACTAAAAAAATAAAATAAAATGAGAATAATAGTGCCACCACCCCCACCAACATCCTATCTCTACAGACCTGGGGCTCCCTACTTCGGACCTTGGGGACTTTGGATCTACATCTTCCTCTCTCTCGGCCCCTCCTGGAAAAGAGAAGTTCGGAGAAGTTCTTCTCAGAATCCCTTCCCTGCTTCCTTCTGATCCCCCGCCTCTGGTATCAGCCTTAGCTCAAACCCACTTTGCAAAAACAAGCAACTCAGTTCCGTGGACGAATCAGCCCAAGCAATTGTCTGACCAAATTGACTTGTCAGTCACCCTGCAGACAGGACCTTGGAGAATCACCTCATCTGCACACAGGAAGGAATGATTTGTAAGCTTTGAGGCCAGGAGGAAAAAGGAAAAAAGCCCAGGGAAGGCTCTACGTAGAACAACTCTTTTATCCCGGGAGAAACAGGAAGAGCTTAGGCCAGGATAAGTCAAGAGATGGCAGCCAGCAAGCACCTCAGTGCACTACAGGGACTTCTGCCACTGAATCACCTGCTCCCACATCTCTCAGGCAGCCAGTTCCCTCTCCAAAACCCCAAACCACCCATCCAATCCCCCAGTCCCTGAATCCAACCAAATGTCCCTCATGGAATCCCATACTCTCTCTCTTCTGGAGTCTGGAAGGGTTTGAGAGAGAAATCCTAAAATCACATTAACACAATACAAATAAAATATGCATAACCTTTAAATATTATAAGGTTGGCCTGAAAATCTAAGAAGAAATAGCTCCAGACAGCAAAGCTTGCCCCCTCTAAGGCTCTGCATGCCCTATGGCAGATCCACACCTCAAATCAGAGCTGTGAAAAGAGGGGTACTGAAAATATAATGTGGGCATTAACTTCCTCTGAGATTTTAGCATTAGAAGTAGTTCTTTTTCTAAATGTGCTTTGACTTCACCAGTCTGATAGCATCTCGTATTTAGCAATCAGTATTTCCTGTGCCTGCTCTGGAAATAATAAAAAATTCAATCCAGGTGTTGCGAAGTCCATCCTGCTCTGTTCTGAATGGTTTTCAATCACCTGTGTGAGGTGAAGGAGGCACTGGATATTCAGGGAATTCAGAGGGCAGAGGTCTTCTCTACCCCTTCTTCTCCATCTTTGCTTCTTTCCAGCTTCTGTCTACTTATATTAGTCCATTTTCTATTGTCATAATAAAACACCTAAGGCTGGGTAACTAGAAAGAAAAGAGGTTTATTTCACTCACATTTTGGGAGCCTAAAAGTCCAAGATCAAGTGGCCTCATCTGTTTGGCCTCTGGTGAGGCTCCCTTTGATTATCTCCAACATGGAGGATGACATTATGGTGGCAAGGAGAGATTTGGCCAATCTTGTTCTTTTTATAACAACGCATTTTTGCAAGAGTTAAGTTACTCCAAGAGATCAGCATTAATCCCTTCCAAGGGTGGTGCTCCTCCCGCCTGCTGCCATAACCTAATCATTTCACACTAGGCCATACCTTCTAAGTCTGCCACCTCTCAATACTGCCACAATCAGGACTGAACTCCCAATACATGAACCCCTGGGGGGAAAAGCACATCCAAACCACAGAACCCCTCCTTTGGTGACTCCACTCCTCTCCAGGGGCCCTTCCACTATATTAATATGCTGCAGCTGGAGGCTAGTACAGCCCCCCTCCTGCTCCATCCTTGCTGAGTCACAAAGTAGAGGGCTTGTGTAGGGGAAACTGGGTGTGGGATATACAGGAACTCTCTGTAGTATTCTTGCAAATTATCTGTAAATCTAAAAGTATTTGAAAGTAAAATGATTATTTAAAAGTAATATAACCAGCCAAAGTGGCAAGTGGGGACTCTAGGCTCAAGATAAAGGGGAAGATAGAGTCCCATATCCTCATTCAGACTCCCCCCATCACTGATTTCCTCATGAGTTTGTGTAAGGTGCAAACACTGTCATAGCCAGTAATAATTTTTCCCACGTGAGAAAAGGTCATTCCTCCTGCTAACACAACTTTGGCCTTGTCCTTTGAGAAAAATGACTCCATCACAGGGTTGTGCTAAGAAGCATTTGACTCTCCATTCTGGCTATGATTGACACTCTCTCAGAGGGCATGACACCAATTCTGACTGGTGTTTTTTGTTTAAATATTACACATACGTGCACACACATGCACACACACACACATACCTGCCTATCATAAAAGGGAAAGGGGCCCCAGTACATCTTGCCACATCTTAAAAATTTAGCTAACATATCATCCCTCTTTTTTTTTTTTTTGGTACCAGGGATTGAACTCAGGGTTACTTAACCACTGAGACACATCCTCACCCCTTTTTTATACTTTATTTAAAGACAGGGTCTCACTGAGTTGCTTACTAAGTTCCTGAAGCTGGCTTTGAACTTGTGATCCTCCTGCCTCAGCCTCTCGAGCCACTCATCCCTCTATATCCATGGGTTTCACATCCATGGATTCAACCAACTATAGATCAAAGATATTTTTTAAAAAATCATGTGTACATAACAAGTACAAACATTTTTCTTGTCATTATTCCCTAAATATAAAGTATAACAACTATTTGATAGCATTTACAGCATATTACACTATTACAAGCAATATAGAGATGATTTAAAATATAGGGAAGATACGCATATGCAAATATTATGCCATTTTATAAAAGGGACTTGAGCATCCACAAATTTGGACATCCTCAGGGATTCCTGGAACCAACCCCCTATGGATATTGAGAGATGGCTATATTTATGATTATTTCAGAAGTATTATAACATAGTATATTATTATAATTGTTTGAGCATTATTTGAATGCCTGGAATATAATGGTAGTTGAGATATATCACCTTCCTGACCTATACCTCAGCATTATGAGATATCTACTTTACTTTCATTTACAGGTTGAGAAGCTCACTCAGCAGTAAGACCACTTGCCTAAGGTGACTTAGGCATTAAGGTCAGTCAGTAGTAGAGCTGAGCTCAGCCCCAAGCCTCTTTGGGCTCTCAGACTTCAGTGATTTTTCCCACAGCTCTGCCATGAATAGCATGAATGGGCTTCAACCAACAACTTAGGACTTTTTGTCTAGTGGTCTTTCCAAACCATTATTTATATATGAACTAAAACTTAATTCTGAAATAACGAACATGGAAAGGAGAAAAGACACCAATAGAAACCAGGGTATTGGTGGAGGAGGTATCTATAACAAGAGCAGATGTAACACGACTGAAATCCTCACATACAGTTGTGCCACACTGAACCCACAATGGGCAGAAGCATGTGGGGGAAAGGTAGACAACAAAAACAATTAGAGTCATAGCTGCCTTATTATTTATTTATTTATTTACTTATTTATTTTAATTAAGTACACATAACAGCAGAATGCATTTTGATACATTGTACACAAATGGAGCACAACTTTTCATTCCTCTGGCTATACACAATGTAGAGTAGCACCATATGCGCAGTCCTACATGCACCTAGGGCAATGATGTCCATCTTGGTCCACCATTTTTCCTGCCCCCAATCCCCTCCTCTCCCTCCCTTTTGCCCCATTAAAGTTCTTCCATTCTTCCCATGCCCCCCACATTATGGATCAGCATCCACTTATCAGAGAGAACATTTGGCCTTTGGTTTTTCGGGATTGGCTTACTTCACTTAGCATGATATTCTCCAACTCCATCCTGCAGCTGCCATAATTTTATTCTCTTTTAATGCATAGCTGCCTTTTATTGAGTTTTTCACTATAGCAGATATTGTACCACATTCACATTGGAAAATCCCACTTAATCTTCAAATCAATCTTACCAAATAGATACTTCTATCAGGACATTTTAGGTTATAAGCAATAATATTTTTAAAAAACTAAAAATAGCTTAAACACTAAAGGAGACTTTTCATCAAGATGGTACTGTAAGTTCATGCTTTGAGCTCTCCCTCCAGCCCCAACACATGGCACTCACAGATAAAACAGAAATAGTGGGAAGACAGACAGTCACTTTCAAAAGCAAAATAAACACCTTTCTTCACTAGAAATGAAAAGAAACAACAAAGAGAAAAGACTGGCTGAGCTGTGGGTCTGTTGGATTGGAGTCAAGAGCCAGAGTGAGGTGGCTGGAGCTATAGCCTGTGGGACAAAAGGGACTAAAAATACCATACAGGAGGTAGGGAGTCTGATCCATACACCCAACCTAGGTTAGCATTCCCCTGTGATGAGAAAGAGTTAAAAACAGGGGCTGGGATTGTGGCTCAGTGGTAGAGCGCCTGCCTCGCATGCGTGAGGCACTGGGTTCGATCCTCGGCACCACATAAAAATAAATAAAATAAAGTTATGTTCATCTACAACTAAAAAAAATTTAAAAAAAAATGCAACATACCCACCCCAGGCTTGGGGTTTGTGTGACACTATTGATTAGGGAGGGGGGAAGCAGGGACATGAAGCCTTCCAGTCAGGACCTAGAAAAACCAGTCATGCTCTTAAATCTTAATTGTCTGTTGTCTCCCCAAAAACTAGATCTCCAATAACAAAATGAGACCAGGTCCTTGGATGAGTGCCTCAGTGCTTGGTTTAAGAATGATTACAAAAGAGGAATGCAGGGCTGGGGAACTAAGAGGTGCTATGGTTTGGATATGGTTTGTCCCCCAAGGGTTAATGTGTAAGGAGCTTCTTCCCCAGTGTGTCAATGTGGGAAGCAGTAAAATCTTTAAGAAGTGGAGCCTAACAACCATTTTAAGCATTGTTTTCTACAGAGAAGATAGAAAGATCATTTTGTCTTTTCTCTTGTGTGCTTAATGTATATATTTTTAGTTGTAGACAGACACAATACCTTTATTTTATTGATTTAGTTTTATGTGGTGCTAAAGATAGAACCCAGTGCCTCACATGTGCTAGGCAAGCATTCTGACACTGAGCTATAGCCCCAGATCATTATCTCCTTTTAATAAAATTATTGATAATGTTGAAAAGTTTCTTACAGGTTCATTGATTGTCTTTGGTAATTAGTTTCTATTGTGAGATAACAAGAGAGTGATATTTTGAAATGTCTGCCAATCTCCTTCTGCCAGGTTATGGTTTTGGTTATTATCAAAATAATTGTTCCTTGTATTTTATTTGATTTTTTTGTGATCAGTAATTGTATATATATTTCTATATAATATATAAAATATATTTTATATATGTGTAAAAAAAAAAAAAAAAAGAAGTGGAGCCTAATGGGAGATCCTTAGGTCACTGGGGACACTACTCTCCAAAGGGAATGCTGGTCTCATGGGGTGAATTCTCCTGAGAGCAGATTGAAACCAAAGTTTAAGACTGACCTCCAAATTGGTCTGTCTGGCAATGTACTCTCTCCCTCTCATATGCTATACCATAGTGAAATTAAAGAGCATAAAAGATAAAGGAAAGTTTATTTATAAAATGGTATAGAAAATATGGGCACAGTGGTGCACACCTGTAATCCCAGCTACTCAGGAGGCTGAGGCAGGTGGATCACAAGTTTGAGGTCAGCCTGGGAAACTTAGAGAGATCTTGACTCAAAATAAAATTAAAAGGGCTGGGAATGTAGAATGATAGTCTAGCATGTGCCAGGCTCTGGGTTCAATCTCTAATCCTGAAAAAAAAATCAGATAGGAAAAAAAAGACACATTATCTACCAAATAAAATAATATAGTCATTGCAAGCTTCTCATCACCATGATGGAGAACAGAAGGGAATGAAATCAGATCTTCCAAGAGCTGAGCAAAAATATCTAGAGGCCTAGAATTATATCGCCAGCTAGCTAAACTATCATTCAAGATTGAAAGTGAAATCAAAACATTTTCAGACATAAAAAACTCTTTACCATCCAGAGAAACTAACTGAAAAAAAAAGCTAGCAAAGAATATATTTCAGCAAGAAAAGAAGGTAAACTTAGAAATTGGTAAAATATGTTGATGAATTTAACTATTTACTATTTCATTACTATGTAATTACTAAATAATGATAACATCTAAACCAAAAGTCAAGGTGACAATAATAAGAACACAGGGATTTTCTGGGTAGAGTATCCTAAGGTTTTATCTACAGCAGAACAGAAATAATAAATAACCTTTGACTTTATTAGAAAAATTAAGAGTAAAAGAGACACACTAAAGTATAAAGTTCATGGCTATGAGAAGAATAGTACAAATTATACTTTCCAAGCCAACAAGAATAGGGAGAATTGGAGAAAGGAAAACCTGATCAATCTAATAACAACTTAAAACAATAGAAAAACAGAACCAAAGAAAAACACAAAACAAGATGGTAAATATAATACATGAGTGATCACCATAAAATGTGAATAGATCAAACTTACCTGTTAAACAACAGACACTGAATCAGATTTTTAAATATCTAACTGTATGTTACTTACCATGACAGAGAAGAATATTTGAAGTAAAAGGACAAAAAAAAAGACCCATACTAGACAAATATTGAAGGAGAGCTGGTATAGTGATGGGAATGTGAGATGACATTTGGAGCAAAAGCTACAAGAGAAATAAAGAGACATTATTAGATATGATAAAAGACACTCCACCAAAGAGACATAACCATCATGAAGTTCTATATATCCAAATACCCTGCCTTAAATATGTAAAGCAAAAGCTGGCAAAGTTACAAGAAGATGTTAATGAATACCCAATCACTGAGGAGAGTTTAGTGCCCTTCCCCAGAAACAGAAAGATTAGCAATAAGGATATGGATTCTTTGAACCACATAACCAAAAGTCTCAATCTAATAGATAAATCCGGAATCCTGCTCCCAATAAGCATAGAATATTAATTCTTTTCAGGCACAGAAAGCACATTATAAAAATTGACTTTTTACTAAGTCACAAAAACAGTATCAGTAAATTGTAAAGAATCTATATCATGCAGAGAATATTCTCCAGCCAATGCACTTATATTAGAATTCAACAATGAGCATAGTTTAAAATACATTTGGGAAGGAAAAAACACACTCCCAAATAGCACTAGTGAAAAAGAAACTCACAATGGAAATTTATGAAATATTTAGAACTAAATGACAATGAAGATACTTCATATAAAATATGTGGGACATGATTAAAGCCTGTCCTAGAAGGAAATTTTAGCCTTCGATGGATTTACTTAAAACTGAGATTAAAAATAAATGAGTTCCTTGTTCAGCTCAAGAAGCTAGAAAATCAGAGTAGAATAAAGAAAACAATGAAGATAACAGCAGAAATTAATGAAATGGAGAGGGTATTAGAGATGATTAACCACAACTTGCCTCTTTAAAAGATTAACAAAATAGTCACACCTCAAATCAGGAAAAAGTATATGATAAGCATTAGAAATCATGAAAGAAAACTATGAATGACTTCAAATCAATGAGACATGGACAATTTTGTCTAAAAATATAAATTACAAAAACTGACTGAAAGAGAAATCTAACACTTGAATAAACCAATAACATTAAGAAAATGAAATGAGTAGTTCAAATTTTCTTCCCTTTCCCAAAGACACCAAGCCCAACTCATCACAGAAACATGTTTTGCAAACCCCAAGCAACAAGTGCCTCCTATTTTACACACTGTTTCAGAGAATTGGGGGCTGGAATGATTACCCCCTCTCATTTTATAAGACCAGTATGATCATACTACCCAAACCAGGCAAGAACAGTATTAAAATGAAAAATCACACCTTGAATCTGTTTATTAATATGGACATGAAAATCCTAAATAGTGAAAAATCCATTCCAATAGTGTGTAAAATACATAACCAAATAGGGTGTATTCCAGAAATGCAAAGGAAACTCAATATTAGGAGATCCTTTGACATAATTCAACATACTAGCAGATTATGGAAAAAAAATTATATGGTCATATCAAAAAGATGCACAAAAAGTAACACATTCATGGTATTTTTAAAGGGGGAAGGAGAGAAAACTCTTAACAAAATACAAAACAAATGAGATTTCCACAAACTAATAAAGCATGCATACCAAAAACTCCCAGTAAACGTTTTACTTAATGATGATATTTTAAGGGTCCTTCCCAATCAAAACAGAAAAAAGACAAGGGCAGCTATAATTGGCAGCATTATTCAAAATTGTCCTGGAAGTCCAGCTACTGTGCCCAAGAATAACAACTGGAAAGGAAGCCGTAGGATAAATCTTTCATTATTTCCAAATGATATGATTATCTACATTGAAACATAATCCAGAGATGGTCAGTGAATGAATGAATGAATGAATGAATGAATGAATGAATGAATGAATGAATGAAATGCAGTTTGGTTCTGCTGGATGGGGGACAAACACACAGGAGAACTTCACAGTTCCCTGGGTGGGGAGCGCAGAACAGCTGAGGGCAGGTGACCTGCTCAACAGACCACATACTTGCTTCCCCCTGGATGGAAGTCAGGAAGTCTTTCCGTGCTACTTACTAATCCAGTCTCGATTTTAAAAAATGATGGTATTTCATTGTGGATATTTTGCATTCATTCCAGTTTTCAAGCATTGTACTAAAACATCATTTGTGTCCATTACTGTGGGTTTATTTATTTATTTATTTTTTTGGTGTCCCCTTTAATTGTTCAGGTTCTTCCTTTCCCTGCTCTAGTCCCAGCCCTGGAAAGTTTGGTGTGTTCTCTTGCGCACCACCCCCCAACACTCCCACAAAGACTGGATAGCAAGCCTGGGGGCTCAGAGGCACCTGCTCTATTAAGGGATCCCCTGCTTTAGTGCCTCCTACGCACATGTCATTGCTGTCGCTCAGATGTGACAAGAGAGGCTGACAGCCTTCCTGTCTCAGTCTGAGGAGGAGGGAGGTGGAGCTGTGCCTGGGAGCCATTTTTGTGTCAAATTCGGGGCAGTGGTTTCTTTCCATAGCTGAGGCAGGCCCTGTTCACTATTCAGCTGAGCCCCCTTCTGGTGGACAGAAAGACCCACTCTTCTCTGAAGGGTGACAACCCACAGGGCTACTGTCCTACCACCTTCTGAAAAACAGCCACCTCCTGCAGACCCACAGGATCCCCAACTCTCCTACCTCCTCTGCAATCTTGGCCCAGGAATCTGGCACTTAGGCTAAATAGGCCCTACATCTCAGGGGTTGGGAGCAGCCTCCACTCAGATTCTAGCTCTACCACTTACTAGCTGTGTGCCCTCAGGAATGTCACATTGAATTTTTCCTGAGCTTTCGTTTCCTCATCTGTGAAAAGGCAATCAGAACACCTGCTCCCAAGGCTCATGAAAGAATTAAATGGAGACAATGCCCATAATGTGCTTGGCGCAGTGCCTGGGACATGCCGTGTTCTCTGTAAATGGCCATCAACAATCACGTCATCGATGGTATTTTTAAAAGACACAGCCATAGGATGTAGAAATGGAGCAGGAAAAGGGTGATTGTTTTTGCTATGAACAGGAGGATTTGATGAAGAGGTAGCACTGAATAGGATCTGGGGAAATGAGCGGACCTCTCCACAGGGAGCGAAGGAGCAGGGAGACATCCTAGGCTGAGGGAATGTATGAGCATGCTGGACCTTATAGAGCAGAGTGAGGTGGAGGGAGCTCAGGACAGGTAGGGGGATGCCCACGGTGTTAGCACGCGGCTTGGAGTCCAAGTAAGGGGCTCACCATGCTGAATGAAGGAGTCAGCCACTGCTGCTTCCGGGAGAGTAGAGAGGAGTAAGATAGGGGATGGGGAGCCTGGCAGCCCTTCTCTTCCTATGTCCCAGCTTTACCTTTCTCCCTCCTTAGATTGTGAGCTTCTAGAAGGCAGGACTGGTCAGATTCATCTCATGGTTCCCAGGGTCCTACATGTGGCCTGACTTTGTGCTCTGTGAATAAATGGACTGTGGCTTTCCTTCCAGAAGATCTAAAGGCCCTCTATCCCATCCCTCTCTCCTCCAGAAGGATGAGGCTCATAGCCAGGTTCTGGATCAACAGTGAAGGCAGAACATTGGCACAGCATGTCCACCCAAAGCCCTGATCCTGGCTACTGGATAGTTGTATGTGCCCACCTGCACATTGACAACAGGCAGCACAGGAACCCATCATGCCCAGGGACATCAGAATGTAAGTGCTACCCCAGTCCTGGGGACAGGAAAGGTGTGGAGTAATATCAACTTAGCTCAGATGGAACTGCATTTCTCAGAATTTCCTTGCCCACATGCTTTCAGGTTCAGGGTGGCTCCAAGAGAAATTTGCACAATTTTTAGGGGCCAGAAATGAAGCACCAGCCACTACTCTCTGAAGGGCAAGTGAAAGACATCAGACAGTGTTGCACTCACACCTGCTGGCTCACCTTGTTGGTGCAGAGAGCACCCAGTTTCTGCTGGGTCTCCTGCTTCGATTTTTTTCCAAGTCTTAGGCCAGGTATATGTTCAGGGTTTTTGTCCAAGTCATCTGTTTCAACAAGCTTGGAGGCAGTAAGGAGCAGACACAGGTTGAAATTTATCCTTGTGGGATCCAGTCAATAATGTACTTATAAATATTTAACAACCAGCTTTCCAGTTATAGTTGCCACATGAATGTTGGTTGATATTTTTGTTTATGTTAACAAGTAAGATAAAAGTGAAACAACAAAGATGAATGTTAGCACTTCACTTGTTCATCCATGTTGTAAGCTACTTCTTTGTTAAATTGAAAAATAGTTTTGAGTCTCACAACAACAGTATTTCCTTTATTCACAATTTGTAATTTAAGTTTTATTTTCTTTTTTTAAATTTTATTATTTTTTTTTAGAGGATAACATTTCATTTCTCTGGTTGTAAGTGATATAGAATCACAACATACATGCTGTCATACGTAAAGTTAGGGCTATGATGACCGTCATATTCCACCACCTTTACTGTCCCCATGCCCCCTCCCCCCTTACACCCCTGTGAACTGAGTTCCTCCATTGTTCCCATGTCCTTCCCCACATTATGGATCAGCATCCACTTATCAACGAGTACATTTGGCATTTGGTTTTCTGAGATTGGCTTACTTCACTTAGCATGATATTCTCCAACTCCTTCCATTTACCTGCAAATGCCATAATTTTATTCTCTTTTATTGCTGAGTAATATTCCATTGCTAAGTTTTATTTTCTTTATTAACATTTTCTACTTTGCAGTCTTAAGTCTAGACCATCAACAAAATAATAAATCAAGTGCTGATTGGTGGCATTTTCCAATTTCCGTGGTATAAATGCTCCCATCAGGGCTAGTTGAAAGCTACCAACATGATATCACTGAACCTAGAACTGGCAAGAGATGCACAACAGCACACCATTATATAGCATCTCCACCATACAAATATAACACACATAAGAGTGTTCAAGAGCATAGGTGAAATAATAAGACAGAGCAAAATGATTAGGAAGTAATGAGTTTTGAGTTTTTGCCTCTGTTTTTAATGCAATGTATTTAAATGGAAGTTTGCTTCATCTAATTTTTAATGATGGCTATATTTAACAAATGGATCAGAAAAAATTCTGAACATTTAATAATCAGCTCTCATGAATCAGTACAAGCTAGTTCTGTCACGTCATCCATAGCAACTGCCTTCAGGATTTCCAGCTTGTCTTTTAAACTCCCCAAGTTCATATCCAGTTTTCTTTCCCAACTATCAGCCTTGTTGAACGTCAGTGACTTTGGGCACAACAGCAGATGCAGAAGCAGCAACCTTACCAGGGTCCTTACCAGCTCCTGCCATTACACAATCTAGTTCCTTTCATATAGCCCTTGAACGTGTTTCTTCTTCCATATTTGAATGCTAACTGATACAGAAATAAAGGGATTTCATGAGGTCAACAAGGACACTGGACACTCATGCAGCAGACTCCAGGGGTCCATATAACCATCTTTCAATAGTGCAAACTGTTTCCACATTCCAAGCTGCTCCTACATCAGGCACATCCACACAAATATCCACAGCAGCTGGAGTAATAGGGTCAAGACTGACCTAAGATGGACTGTGCTCTCGAGGCTATCCCAAGCACAGCAGGGCTGATCAGGCAGGCCTCCTGCAGTTGGTCCTCAGTGAACAGCTAGGACTCTAGCATGTTTGGGATCCTGGCTGTGAATCCTAGTCATTAGCACCTCTTCATTCCTACTCATTCATTCTGCCTATTCTACCAACTCAGGCTGGGCTTGAGGCACAGTAAAAACAAATACTTAAAACAGATATTTAATTATATTTTCTCTACCACCTTCTTAAGTCTAAATCATCAACAAAATATCAAATCACACCCTGATTTGTAGTATTTGCCAATTTTTTTGGTGTGAATACTCCCACCAGGGTTAGCATATTGTGATATCCCATATTGGATTCTGGAATAGAAAAAAGGGCATTGGTAGAAAAACTAGTGAAATCTAAATAAAGTCCACAGTTAAATTAAGAAATAGTACTGTATCAATGTTAATTTCTTAGTTTTGACAAAAAGCGCCACGGTTATTTAGCATGTTAACATCAGAGGAAGCTTTATGAAGAGAATACAGAAATTTTCTGTACCATCTTTGCAACTTTTGTGTAAATCTAGAATTAATCCAAAATGAAAATTTTATTAAAAATTGTTTTAAAAAATGTGAAGGGAGAAAGGAAGACTGCCTCTCTCCCACCAAGGTCAGGACCAACCAGGTGGGAAATAAACAGGAGCAAGGTAAGGTTTTTCTTCTAGGAAGGATTATGAGGATTATGAGGATTAAGATATTCACCTCACTTAGAACAGAAACTAAGCCCACAGCATGAAGAAAGTCTCCGGAACAAAGACTTGGGTCTCCCACTCAGGAACCTGCCATAGAGAGACAAAGGAGGTTCAAAGCTGCTTTATGGTTTCTTTATAAGTCTGTTTTTCATTACTATAATTAAATACCCTAGGCAGGCTAATTTTATGAAGAAATTAGGTTTGCTTAGCTCATGTTTTGGGAGGATGAAAGTTCAAACAGCATTGATTAGGCTTAACTGGCCTCCCTTGGATTCATCAGTTCATGGTCAATGGCAATGTCAGAAGTATGTGCAGAAAGAAGCGATCACATCACAAAAACAAGAAGCCAGGCTGTGATTCTAGGGTTGAGCTCCCTTTTATAACAACTTGCTCTCATTCTCACAAAAGCTCAGGAGTTCCATGAGAGTTACCCTAATCCTTTCCAAGGGCAGTGATGTAAGGACCCCCAGTAAGCCTCACTTTTTAAAAGTCTCTACACCATCTCCCAACACCACCACCTGAAGACCAAGCATCCAACATATGCACCTTTGAAGGACACATCTAAATCACATCCAAATCATAGCAGCTTCTTATAAAGGTGACAGGATACTTGGTTAGAAAGAACCCAAGTATTTATAGGGCATGATGCTGCCATTTAAATATTGCTGCTCCTTCTCTATGTAGGTGAATTGTTCTGGGAAAACCCTGCTGGTTCCTATGTAAAATGACAAGAGTCACCCATGGCCTTGCAGGGGAGGGCCACAATGGAACATTTCTCTGTCCAAAGTACTGGCTGCTCCTGTCGATTCTCTTTGGCAAGTAGAAAGAGACTGGACTTTCAGGCAACTTCTCATAAATATGCTCATGTTTCCCTTTTCCGTGGTGAAGTTAAAACTTCAATTTGCAGGAAAAAAAAAACATTTGGGAACTAAGACCTATCCTAAGGGAAGGGAAAATCTGGAGAGGTGAGCCAAGCAAATGACAGAGAGAGTTTGTCTTGCTACCATGTCTGACTAAGGATGGTGGAACACTCACTGTTGGCCCATCCTGTGATGGGAATGAGTGTGAGCCAAAGAACTATTAGTTTGGAAGTCCCCATGGGAAACACACTGTGCCAAGAGGGACACTAAAGAAGGACCACTGTTCTCAGAAAACACCTTGAACAAGCAGGTGCATCATCACAGCCATGCTCGGGAAAACATCACACTGGTTCTGAACCATTTTGCAACAATCATCCCATGTGGCAGCAACAGCATCAACGGTGGCCGAAGCCAGCCTACTCCCTGGCAGGCTCCTCGTGTTCTCAGTTCCACCAGCATAAGAATAAGGAAGTCAACTCACCATTTGGGACCAAGTACACAGCAAGACTTATATAATCCAAAAGCCCCAAATGATTTCCTGAAGATGGAGGGCAAGAGGGAGGGGGCATTCCTTGTTGCTCTGTGACCTGGGATTCAAGCAGTGGAAATACTGTTTCTCTGCGAATTAGAGGACCCCGGATAGCTGCTCCCTTGCAGAAATCCCGGCCATGTGCCCTTGCAGGTCCTCCAGGCTCAGTGTTGGTGCAGGACCCCAGCCACTTGCCCATATAGGACCTGCTCCCCCACAGGACCCCCAGCATCAGTGCCCACACATTGTGCAGGACCCCTGGCCACCGCTCCCGTGTGGACCACCATCTACCAACGTGGGATTCCCCAGGTTGCCTCCGTCCTGCGACATTTCAACTGCTGGGATAGTTCCCTTCACGCGGTAGTCTACACCTGGGGACACTGGACAGAGTCCACAACACTGCATGCCACAGAGCTGCATTTCCAAACATATCACCTAACCCCACCACCCTGCCAGCCCCATTTCTGAAAGCAGCTGCCTCTATCTTGGGTCACCTTTGTTGCCATCTTGGATTATTCTCACTACTATCATCACCATCTTTAGTTGGGACAACTCCCAGCTTGGAACACCAGCTGGAGCTCAGAAGAAATATCAAGGTACCTATAGTCCCCCAACTGCCCCCTCTCCTCTTCTGCCACTAACCCAGCACAGCACTTGCAGCTACATAGCCAGTCTGTAGCTTGCAAAGCCTGGTCCTGATCTGCCCAACACAAAACAGTTCTCTGTGACAGGTGCGCAGGTCCCAGAGCACAGCCCACAAGACCTCCAGAGAAAGAGGTTCCTGATTAGGAAGTAGAAAGGGAGGGGGCGAGTGAGATACAGTTTAGAGACTAAATTAAGACCAGGAATTGTGAGGTCTACAGGTGATATAAGGAGATAAGACAAGGGCCCACATCACACACAGGCCCCAAAGGAGATCCTTGGGGTACAGTTTTCCAAAAGGGACTGGCCAGTGCTATACCCCACCTCCATGAGTTCTGCCTCCAAGACCAACTTTCCTACCCTAATAACCTTCACCCTCCTGAGGGTGGAGTTACCAGCAAGCAACAGATAACCCTAACTACTGCATGAGAAAGGAAACAGGGAAGATACTGAAATCCAACAGAAACAATCCTTTAACTTACCTTGAGATTCTTATTCTATTATCTTTTTTTCTTCTTTTCTCCCTCTCTCTCTTTTCCTGCCCTCACATTCTCAAAATTTGTGAAACCAAGTTGTTGCTTTTTTGGGTTTTTTTTGTACCAAGAATTGAACTCAGGGGTACTCGACCACTGAGCCACATCCCCAGCCCTATTTTGTGTTTTATGTAGAGACAGGGTCTCACTGAGTTGCTTAGTGTCTCGCCATTGCTGAGGCTGGCTTTGAACTCGCGATTCTCCTGTCTCAGCCTCCCAAAGTGCTGGGATTACAGGCATGCACCACCACTCCTGGTTGAAACCAAGTATTTTTCATGTATTAGGCTACTGAGGACTGGGATGTCTGAATAGTATATTACAGTTGTGTTGTATATTCTTTTATTTTCTATTTTTACATGTTTTATTTTTCTTAATTATGTTTGTTTATTTTTTGTACTCTCTATTTTCTTCCCACTTACTTGTCTCCCCGAAATCTCTTTCTCTCTTTTCTCCTGCTACTAGCCAACTTCTTTTGATTCCTCTTTCAAGCTTTCTAAGATTGAATAACTCTATATCCTCACTCCTGCCTCCTTAACATCTCATCTTACACTCCACCCCCGGTCCTCTCTTTGCCCACCATCAGAAACTGTAGACTCTTTTGCAAACCTACTGTTTATACTGTAGAACTCACCATTTCTGAATATTGTGACAAAACTGTAAATGTTTTATTAGGAGCTATTTGGTTTAAGGCTATATATTGTTTGTATTGGGATCTGTTAATATTGATCTCCCCCTTAAAGGATAGGTATTGGAACCCTGCAGAGAAACTATAAGCCTATAGGATAAAAACTGTAACACCTCAGATTCACAGTGCTAGAAAGGAAGACACACAAACAACATGAAAAGACAAGGTAATAAAGTGCTCTTAACACACCAAGATACTACATTGTTAGAATCCATGGCCAGCACAGCAGAAGAAATGTCAGAAAAAGAGTTCAGGAGGTACATAATTAAAATGGTCTAAGAATTAAAGGATGATATAAGAGAGCAAACATAGGCAGCAAAAGATCATTTTAAAGCCGGGCACAGTGGTGCACGCCTATAATCCCAGCGCTTTGGGATTTTGAGACAGGAGAATCGCAAGTTCAAAGCCAGCCTCAACAATGGCAAGGTGCTAAGCAACTCAGTGAGACTCTGTCTCTAAATAAAATACTAAATAGGGCTGGGGATGTGGCTCAGTGGTCGAGTACCCCTAAGTTCAATCCCTGGTACAAAAAAAAGAAAAGAAAAGGGATGGGGCAATAGATTAATGAGGGCAAATAACAGATTTTTTTTAAATCTAACAAGAGAGGTGAAAGACCTCTGCAATGCAAATTACAGGACACTAAAGAAAGAAATTGAAGAAGTCCTTAGAAGATGGAAAGATCTCTCATGCTCTTGGATAGGCAGAACCAATATTGTCAAAATGGCCATACTATCCAAAGCGCTACACAGATTCAATGCAATTCCAATTAAAATACCAATGTCATTCCTTATAGAAATAGAAAAAGCAATCATAAAATTCATTTGGAAAAATAAGAGATCCAGGATAGCCAAAGCAGTCCTTTGCAAGAAAAGGGAAACAAGAGGCATTACAATGCCAGACCTTAAGCTATACTACAAAGCTATAGTAACAAAAGTGGCATGATATTGGCACCAAAATAGACTGGTAGATCAATGGTACAGAATAGAGGACAAAGACAAACCCACATAGTTTTCTCATACTAGACAAAAGCACCAAAAACTTACAATGGAGAAAAGATAGCATCTTCAACAACTAGTGCTGGGAGAACTGGAAATTCATATGCAGCAAACGAAACGAAACTCCTATCTCTCACCATGCACAAAACTCAACTCAAAGTGAATCAAGAACCTAGGAATTAGACCAGAGACCTTACGTCTAATAGAAGAAAAAGTAGGCCCAAATCTACATCATGTCAGATTAGGCCCAGATTTCCTTAACAAGACTTCTAAAACACAAGAAATAAAATCAAGAATCAATAAATGGAATGAATTCAAACTAAAAAGTTTCTTCTCAGCAAAAGAAACAATCAATGAGGTAAAGAGAGAGCCTACATTTGGGGAGAAATTTTTTGCCACACGCACATCAGATAGAGCACTGATCTCCAAGGCATATAAAGAACTCAAAAAACTTAACCCCAAAAAAACAAACAACCCAATCAATAAATGGGCCAACGAGCTGAACAAACATTTCTCAGAAGCAGAAGTACAATTGATCAACAAATATATGAAAAAAATGTTCAATATCTCTAGCAATTAGAGAAATGCAAATCAAAACTTCTCTAAGATTTCAGAATGGCAGTTATCAAGAATACAAGCAAAGGCACACTCATACATTGCTGATGGGACTGCAAATTTGTGCAAACAGTCTGGAAAGCAGTATGGAGATTCCTTAGAAAACTTGAAATGGAGCAACCATTTGACCCAGCTATCCCACTCCTTAGTCTATACCCTGAAGACTTAAGAACAGCTTAAGAGTGCCTACAGTAATGCAGCCACTTCAATGTTTATAGCAGCTCAATTCACAATAACTAAACTGTGGAAGCAACCTAAATGCCCTTCAATAGATGACTGGGTAAAGAAACTGTAGTATATATACACTGTAGAAGACTTGGTCACACAAGTATGGTTACGGGGAGAGCTGCAAGGCTGAGCAGGTAGGAACACCCTGCTCTCTCTGGTCTTAGAACACCAAGACTTGGCCCCAGCCCCTTGCCAACTGATGTGCCCGGAGACTTCTCTCCCCCTGGCCCCGGCTCTTTGCCAACTGATATGTCCAGCCAGACTTCTCTTCTTCTGACCTTGGCTCCTTGCCGGCGGCCCGGCTTTTTGCCAGCTTCCCCTAGTCCCGAACTGATACCGACCCCGGACTGATACCGGCTCCGGCTTCTTGCCAGCCAGCCCCAGCTTCTTGCCAACTAAGATGACCTTTTAGGTAATTGGCTAAAAATCAATTAGGTAATCCTCTGGTTGGACACCCTTATGTATATAAGCTCCTGTATTCAAATAAACCTTTGAGCTGTGTCATAAACACTGTCTCCCGGTGCCTTATTCTGGAGTCCGTTGGCACCGTCGCATCACCTCCTATCGGACCACCCTGTTCCAGAATTAACAACAATACACAATGGGATATTACTCAGCATTAAAAGAGAATAAAGTCATGGCATTTTCAGGTAAATGGATGAAATTGGAGAATGTCATGCTAAGTGAAGTAAGCCAATCCCAAAAAACCAAAGGCCAAATGTTTTCTCTGATTAGTAGATACTGATCCATAATGGGAGTGAGGGTGGGAAGCATGGGAGAAATGGAGGAACTTTGGATAGGGCAAAGGGGGGAGGGCAAGTGAGGGGGGAACGGGTGTAGGAAAGATGGGGGAATGAGATGGTCATTATTACCCTAGGTACATGTGTATAAAAACACAAATAATGTGACTCTACCTTGTGTACAACCAGAAAAATGAAAAATTGTGCTCTATATGTGTACTGTGAATTAAAATGTGTTTTGCTCTATTAAAAAAATAAAATAAAATAATTTTTAAAAAAAGTTTCCTGCTATTTTTGAAAATATGGCAAGTGATTTGAAAAGAGGAAATATGACCAAATTAACACTTATGAAACTGGACACCCTAGTTGTAGAAACTCACTCAGTTCAGAATCCTTCCCTGATTAGCCTCCTCTAATGTCACTATTTGTCTATACAAGAAGGCCTGTGCTTAGAGTTTTGAATGCAGGACTTTGAAAGGAATTTTTGTTTCTTTTAAATAAAAATAAAGGGTATGAGTGGACAAAGGGGGCTTGGAGTCGGAAGCTGAGTCTACATATGGAAGGAGGCAGAAGAGCAGCTTGAGCTGTTTGCAGAATCCTCAGACTGGGTTTTTATTGCCAATGAGAGGAGTCTCCTGGACGCTGAGAAGTTCTTCTTTCAGTCACAGTTCTGCTCTCTCTGGACATGTAAGGCAGTAGACACCTGGTCTCTTTAACCTCTAAACCCCAAAAGTGTTGGAGAAAGTCACAGATTCTGAAGGTAATTTATCTGAAAGAGCACAGAGCAGATGGTTCCTTCCCTGAGGTAAGGAACTCCAACATCCTCTTTCTCCAAGTGTCCTCTGGTGTGTCCAAGGTGAGCCTCTTGGATGTCTCAGGATGGATTTGCCAACTCAAACCCTGCCATCTGCCTGGATCTCAGTCAGTCCATCAAAACAACTAGGCTGCAGGGATATCAACCATAGCTTATCCTCCAAGAGAGAGTCAAGGGTGGGGCACAAGGAAAGAGGCAAAAACTTTGGAGTCAACCAGACTTGAGTTCAATTCCCAGAACTCACTGTTCTCCCTTCACTCAGTGACCTTGGAAAGAACACATAACTTCCCAGAAGCTTCAGTTTCCTCATCCTTTAAATGAGATAATTGTACCCACCTCATTAGGATTAATGACTGCGTGAGATAATGCATGGAAACTGCCTACCCTAGATCCTGACCTTAAAAAACACTTGAAAAGCTGGGCGTGGTGGCACATGCCTGTAATCCCTGAACTTTGGGGGGCTAAGACAGGAGAATCGAGAGTTCAAAGCCAGCCTCAGCAAAGGCGAGGCACTAAGCAACTCAGTGAGACCCTGTCTCTACATAAAACACAAAATAGGCCTGGGGATGTGGTTCAGTGGTCAAGTACCCCTGAGTTCAATCCCTGGTACCAAAAAAAAAAAAAAAAAAAAACCAGTTGAAAATGTGAGCTATCAGAATTTTCACAATGCTTAGTTTCCAGATTCTCTCACATTGTTTACTCTTTGATACTTAAAACAACTCTATGCAGAAGACTGAGCAGATATTTGCCCCTGGTTTCAGATGAGGAAACTGATCTATTCTCTGCCCAAGATCACAGTGTTAGTGATGGGGCCAGGACTGCAACTTACCCATGGCTGCTTTCAAATTCTGTGATCACATTTCACCTCCTCAGAGCACCTGGCACCTTCCCCTAATCGCTGAGCTCTCCCCCAACATATCACCTGCTGAGAGGGACCAGGAGAGACAAAACCTCATAGCCCCCCTCATTTAATTCACTTTGGGTGATCTTAAAGAAAGATTCTTTGAGGGGTAAAGTGATAGCTTTTTACGTCATTCTGGTAAAGGGTTTCCATGGAAAAAGTGCCTGTGTTTCTGGAAAGTCACACACACACACACACACACACACACACACACACCAGGGAGCTGCTATGCACCACTAGAGCAGGAGAAATAAATATTCTTCCAATCTGTTTCACTGCAGTCCAGAGACAGGGGAGGATCTGCTGCTTCTGTCCCCATGGAGGCCATATGGGCAAGTACAATGCAAGATTATGTGTGTTTGTGGAAAGGGGGCAGAAAAGCAGCTGCTCTCATGACCAAGGGGGTCCTTTGTGCTCTAGAGGAGCTGGTCCCATAGGGAAGTTACTCTACCTTCACTAGCAGATAGAGAACCCCTGCTGGTTGGCTGTTCAAGGAAAACCACTACCATCTACTCTGTTCCTTAATGAAGGGTGGAAGACTGGGACCTGGGACCAGCTGTCCTCGTCAGCACCAAGGACAGCAGCCTGCTCCTGGGGCCTGAAAAAGCATAGCTCCTCTCTGGCTCTGGGTCTGGCTCCGGGTCTGGTAAGAAGAAAAGAAAAGAGAGACAGAATAAAAGAGGAAAGAGGGAGGAACAGAGAGGGAGAGGGAGAAAGGAAAGATAGAATAAGAGAGAGAAAGTGCACAGTGAAGGACAGACAGACAAGTAGAGATAAGTACAATGATTAGAGATAAACAAAGAGACAGTAAAAAAGAGGTAGAGACTGAGGTACAGAGACTAAGAATGAGAGAGAGAGAACAAGGGAGGGAAGGAGAGATGGCATAGAGGAAGGACAAATTTAAATCTTCGGTTAAGCCTTATCTTAATCAAAATTAAGTTAAACAACAAAATCAGAGTTAGTGTTTATTAAGCACTTACTGTGAGCCAAGGACTGAGTTCAGCACTTCTGTATATGCCAGCCCTTGATCCTCACAACAACCCTACAGAGTGGACATTAAAGCCATCTCAGTTTTTTTAGACAAGGAGACAAAACGTGTCAGCTGGGGTTCCACCACCAAGGGCAGTCTCGTGCCAGCACTCTCCAACAGAACTGGCTCTTCTCTCCTGAGAATCATGCATGGCTTTTGGCTACTAAACACTGAAAATACCTCTTACATCTCCCCACCCCACATGCAACTTCCTTTCTTTATGGAAGCAAATTCTCCCTGAAAACTTGAGTTCATCTTCTTACACTTTACTTAATAAATAAGTCTAGAAAACACCAGGATTTTCCTACCTCAGTACCTTTGCACTTGCTATTCCTCCTGCCTGGAACTCAATTCTCCCAATCTTCAGCTATTTAATATCATTCAGATCTGCTGCAGTGTCGCTCCTCAAAGACACCATCCCTGAATCCTCAATGTAAATCTCTCTCTCTCTGTCTCTCTCACACACACACACACACATATACACACACACACAAACACACATACACACACACTCTCTCTCTCTTATTCTGTTTCCCTATCCAGATTCATTTATTACTTTGGGCCTCTCTCACTAGAAGATAAGCCCTGTCAAGAATGGAGATTTGTTTATCTTCCTCATACTTGTGTTTCTGGCTCCTAAGTGAAGTCATTCAATTGATATTATTTGATATTAGTTAGTTCTATCCTTTAGAACCAAGGAGATACTGCCCAGGAGCCAGGAGCTTTAAGCTGAGCATACTGTGTCTCTGTCTCCAACCAGGACCCCATACTCGATGGATGGACTCTTTTATGTTTCTTATAGTATTTTATAAGAGAATGTGAACACTGGATATCACATGATGTAGGAGTCCCAGCATCTCCACCAAGCAGCCATCTCTGGTGGATGCCTTGATGTGCTTTGCAGATCCCCTTTCAGCCCAAGTCTCTCATTCCCTCAGCTCCAAGGAATATGGGCAACTGGTGACTCCCTGATAAGCTGTCCTCCTAGGACAGCCTACAGTGGAATAAAGCAGCCTCTTCCAAGGTCAGCCCCTCTCTGCAACAATGACTGGTCAGTGAAAGATCCCAAAGGACTGGTTCCTTCACCTCAATTCAGAACAGAGTTGAAGGCCATCCTGGCCTTAGGGTCCCCTGTGAGATCTGCTAAAGTTCTATTGCGGCTTCCCCACAGCTCAACTTCTTCTCTGTCCACTTGTTCATCCTTTGCCAGATTGATCAAGAAGGCACTCCCCAGTCAAGGTTGTGCACTCAGAGAGCTATCTTGGAGTTACATGCCAGGGACTTCCTTTATCCAAGTCTTCCTCAGACTGACCTGAAGTATACTTCTCTATAGTGTCTTCCCATCCATAACTACTGGTTCTCTCCTTGAGAGCCACACAAAATGAGCCAAATCCCTCTACCATCAAACTGCCTCTCAGATGTTTGAAATTGGCCACCGCCTCTCCTGAAAGCCATCTACTACCCTCTCCAAGCTAATCAACCCCACTTTCCTCAACCATTCTTTCATCTATATCCACATGTGCCTGCTTGCACAAATTCTCCTATTGAAGTGTGTCAACTACAAAAAAAAAAAGAAAAGAAAAGAAAACATGCCCCACATTTATATAACATCCCTTCCCTCCCATCATGACCACACAGCAGGGCCACCTTTGTGAGAGAGGCAAGGATGCCTGGTCGTGGGCACCCTGGAACTCCTCTTCCATTCTGAAACCCAAGATCTTTCCTTTGGAAAATGACATGTGTAGGCAGACCCCACCACTCTGCCCCCATGAGTCGTATACAATCACTGATGATTCTTTTCATGAGAGACTGCAATTCTTGGCCAGAAAGAATTGGCCAGCTCTTATGTTACCCTGGAGATGAGTGATAGCCAAGAATCTCACCAGCAGAAGTTAATCCTTTTTTTTTCTATATCTGACTTTGGTAGAGTTGAAAATCTAATGAATATTGCTCCATTGGGGGGATAAGAACACATTGTCAAATAGGCTGTTGTCTTTTTTTTTTAATTTCAGCAGTTTTTTAATATTTATTTATTTAGTTAGTTGTAGGTGGACAGAATATCTTTATTTAATTTTTATGCGGTGCTGAGGATCGAACCCAGTGCCTCACGCGTGCGAGGCAAGCACGCTACCACTGCACCACAATCCCAGTCCCATAAGCTGTTGTCTTTAAGGGGGAAAATTCTCATATTAATGGGCAACACATGTGTTACTATGACTACAATTTTTTAAAGATTATGAGCAAGCCAAACATCTTCTATTATTCATAAAGAAAAGATAATGTCTTGCCATCACCAAATGATGAGCCCTGCATCAACATGCCGCCTTTTATCTGGGTGTGTAGAAGGCAACAGCAGTTGGATGTATTTTATCAGTGTTGTTCACTCCTCCAGAAAGAATATAGGAACACTGTTGCCGGTGGAGCACCCACAATGCCTCAGACGACTTCTTCTCATCTCCGTGTTGTGCAGTCTCACTTGCAGATCTGCACTACACATCAGCACAGCGGTAATGCGATAATCAACTCTAAGTGTCCTGCTTTGGCTGAGACAACAGGCTTGGAGAGGCACCCATCTCAGAATAAATTTACACACTGGAACCAGAAGGGCTTTTGACTATCTCAGATTCCAAACAGGAGAAGGGAGGTGGTGGCAGAAAGGGGAGCTTTTCAAAATGTGGAGGGCTACTTCAGAGGGATAAAGCCTGGGAAAGAAAATGAGAGGATGACATCATCAGAGATGAAGCAGTGCTCAGAGTCACTTGGGGCTCTGTATGGGGAAGAGAGTGGAAGGCAAGGACTGAACCCCCATATCAGAGATCAGAGCTGTGGAGACCATGGTACTAAATATGCATACAGCCCTATGCCAACCTCTGGGACAGAGATGGCAAGCACGGGGCTCACCTCATCTTTGAGGAGCTCACATTATTATAAAATAATGTCTTCAGAGTCTGGAAATCTCCCTAGAAACACCATGAAGGCTCTGCCCTGGTGAGAAGTAGCTAATTGGTTTGGACTGGGATGGCCAACTGGTGATCCCAGTCCAGAAGCAACTGCCTAAAGGTTTAAAACTGGGAACCTGTACATAAAAAACCCAGCCTTATGTTGGAAAGTCATAAGAGTTAATCACATTAAGGCCATACTCCAAGGTGACCACAATTATCTGGGGCCAGGTATCAGCTGCCCCCGTGTATGTACATGGGATCTCCAACACACACACACCCAGCTTGGACTTAACTCAGTAGACATTTAAGTCTGAGGTCTTCTGGAGTCTTCTATCCAGGAAAGAAAATTTTAGATTAGCCTTTGAATTCACCCAAGTAGGAGTTCCTTGAGTTGAGAGGATAAGAGATAAGAAGAGAAGAGCTGCCCAGATAAAGAAAATCACACATGCAGAGGAACA
>CM053402.1:45166136-45205594 GCA_028644305.1 Xerus rutilus
GTGAATTTTCATCTTGATCTGGCAACATGTGTTATAATATTCTCTCATGATGCCCACCTGTGGGCTAATGTAAGAATCTGAACTTGCCTTAAGGTGAACTGGACTAACCTATGATGTTCAGTAGATTATGTGTATTAAATACATTTTCTTACTTACAATATTTTCAACTGAAAATGAATATAACCCCATTGTAACTCAAGAATCACCTGTACAACAGACTAGATATGCTCAATTTGTTTTTTCACCCCCAAGAAAGTTGGATGTATGAGTCTAAGATTAAAATAGTGGTCTGAGCTAGAAGTATAAATTTGAAAGTCTTTAGCAAGCAGTTGCTATTTTAAGACATGAGAAAGGATAGGATCAAGGGTATAGGCAAAGCTAGCAAAAGAAAGAGGTACAGGGACTAAGCCCTGGGGTGCCCAAGGCTTCAAAGTCTAGGAGATGAAGAGAAGCCAGCAAAAGAGACTGAGAAAGAGTAATTAGTGAGATATAGCGATACCTAGAATAATGTGTACCCTGAACATAAAGCAGGAAAATTGTTTCAAGTAAGGAAGAATTATCAACCAATGATCCCTATAGCCCATTGGGAATCTCTGGAGCCTTTGCATCCAATAATGGTAAGGTTTGAGCTATGTTTGGGGAAGAAATCTGGAAATGGTGTGTGGAACAATTTGGACATAAGGAGGAAAGGAGAACAAATCAAAGATGACCAAATAGTACCCTTATATCCCAGTCCTGAGGGAATTTAAGAAATCAGACAGAGTTGCCCACAAAGTCTTGCAGGGAGAGTTGAAACTGAAGTTGGAGATGAAAGGAAGAAATTAGCAGAGATTGGTGGTGAGCCAGCAGGAAACCCCACCCTGTCAGAGACACAGCCCAGGCAAAGACTTCAGGCTGCCATAATGTGGGGCAATTAAGCCCAAGTGTCAAGGTTAATTCCTTGTAAGCATCCAAGGGCTCATCCTCTGCTCTTTGGCCCCAGATTAACCTGTAAAACATCTCCCTCACTGATGACAAAGATTATCAAGGAAATAGTAGAGCATCAGTAACCCACACACCATTGCCAAGGAAATAACTACCTTCATATATAAAATAGACTTTGTATAACCCTAGGAGGATGCTGGAGATCCAAAACTCTGAAAACTAATAAAAAGTTTTTTAAAAGGACCATGGCTAGAGGAAGGAGAAGTTGTGCTCCATTTGTGTACAATGTGTCAAAATGCATTCTATTGTCATGTATAACTAATTAGAACAAATTAAAAATAATTTTTTTAAAAAAGGACCATAGCAATGAGTCACTGCCTCCATTTGGCCCCAGTTTATTCTTGATAAGGGTCTCCACTCTGCACATTTATCAAAAAAAAAAAAAAACCTTTTTAAAAATTAAATCCTCTGAGCCAGGTGCAGTGTCACATGCCTGTAATCCCAGCAGCTTGGGAGGCTGAGGCAAGAGGATCACAAGTTCAAACCCAGCCTCAACAAAAGCAAGGCACTAAGCAACTCAGTGAGACCCTGTCTCTAAATAAAATACAAAATAGGGCTGGGGATGTGGCTCAGTGGCCAAGTGCCCTGAGTTCAATCCCCAGCACCCTCCCTGCTAAAAAAGTAAGTCCTCTAGGCAGACTTCTCTGCTGAGTTCCCTACAGGAAGAGTTAAATGTTGCAGAGGCCTTTGAGGTTCATTTTCTTGGCTTCTCCTGCTGGACAAGGACCCATTTGCTCTTTGATACTTCCTCTTTCTTCTTGTGATTGGCTTGACACAGTTTTTGCTCTGTGACCTGTGAGGAAGACATGGTCTCCTGGACAATCAAGCCCAAGGTTTTACTGCAGCAGATCTCCTGACATGCCATTTAAAGTGACAACTAGTGTGATATCTGTATGTTCAGGGATGTCACACAGGCTGTTGGCCATAGTGGCTGATGTCATCAGTGTGACATGAACTTTGAGGATTTGGTATTCCCAATGTGAGCAGCGAGTCCTGTCCTATTAGACTTCTTAGCAGCTTATAAATAATATTGTTTTTCATGTATGAGACACATATTTACATATCACACATATAATTGATAAACACATTCTACTTCTTTGTGAGGGTTCCTCTCTCTCAGTGAAATGCATAGGGTAGACATGAGATTTAGAGGGACAGGGACCAGAGGTTCAAATTTCAGCTCTGCTATCTACTATCCTCCATTTGCTCATCTGTACGATGAGATCAAGAGACCTTCTCTGTAGGGTTAGCAAGAATGTATGCAAAGCACCCAGCACATATTAGAGGTCTAATAGTGGAACAGTTGTTATAAATAACTTTTCCCCTCAAAACTTCATTTTACTCTCTCTCCTCAACCTGCTTACCTATAATTTTTCTTAAGAAAAGTAGCAGTGCCGCCTTTCATGTGCAAATGTCATTTCCCATTATTTCTGTCTAATGGAGTTTCTCACAGCAGTTGGTATGTCAGTGGGGAATTTCCCAGAAGGTCTGAGGTTCTGGGGCAAAAGAAGCCACATCCACAATTCAGTCTTGCATTAATCAGGATCCAAATAGAAAAAAGGAAGCCACCCAACTGCTTAAAGTGGAGAGACTTGAAAGTGGGGAATTGGTTACACAGGTGATGGAAGCAGGACAGTGAAACAATCAAGTGTTAGCATCATAGGAAGTCACCACCACTGGGCCATAGGGACAGAGAAAGGAAGGTGGCCAGGAGGCCCATGGCTGAAATCACACAGGAGGTGCAGCAGATACTGAAAGCAGTATCTTTCAGTATCTGCTGAAAGCAGCCAAGGAGGAGACAAGAAACCTAGTTTCTCCTTTCTCCTTCCCCATCTTCCACCAGTGCCTCCCACTGACTGAGCGCCTCTGGCATAGAAGAGTGGGACATGCTGCCTATAGGAGTCAGCCCCTTCCACAAACAGCAGAGCAGAGAGAGCGGGTGGGGACAGATCTCTTCCCAGATCAGTACAGTGCTCTGAACGCTCCATTCATTCTTTGTGCAGTTCAGGCATCTGTACTGGGCCTGGAAATGGGAAGAGAAGAATGAGTCTGATGTGGTCCCTGCCTCAAGGAGCACATGCGAAGCCAGACATAGCATGCCCTGCAGAATTTCTCCCCAAGGAACATTTCCCCATTCAATATCTCTCAGTTTTTAACACTCATAACTTCATAGAACATTACGTATCTCTCAATACAACATTTTTTGGCTGATAAATAGAAAAAATATTTGTCTCAAAAACCTCAATCCACATTTTTAACAAAACACTACATGACAGTTAACCATCTCAGTCTTCTATGTAGATAGATAGATTTATGGTGGTTGGATGGATAGATGGATGAATGGATAAGAGAGTATACATAGGGATAAGTAGATAGAGGTGGATGGATAGGAACATATGTAGAGGTATAGATAGATGGGTGAGTGGATGGATGTTTGGATGGATGGATGTTTGAAGAGTGGGTCCATGGGTGTATATGTGGGTACATAGAAGGACAGAGGAAGGAGTATATGTAGGAGATATGGTAGCTCCCATATGTGGGTGTTAGAAAAACATATCACTCACTAGATAAGCTCCGGGAATGAGACTTTTTAGAAATCTATCATGAATAGTGCACAGGAAATCTATTCTTTCTTAATTTTTGACTCACCTACTTCTTCCTACCACCTGAAGGAGATCTGTGTTCCTGTGGAAAAGAGTTCCAAACACTACTCCAAATACCAGTTCTGGAGTAGTGTGGTTTCTGTTTCAGCTACTGAGGGGCAACTGTAAGCCATTTGGATCCAATATGGGTTCTAACCTATGAGAATCTCTTTTTAATCATCTCTGTTGGTTTTCATAGGCACAAAGTGTCTAAATGTGTTTCTTCTTCTTCGATAGACCCAAGAAATGAATATGGAAAATGTGATGGCTAGTTTTACGAGCCAACTTGGCTAGACCATGGTCCCCAGTTATTCAATCAAACACTGGTCTTGTGTTGCTATGTGGGTATTTTATAGATATGATTAATGTTTATAGTCAGTTGACTTTAACTGAAGGAGTGTGTCCTTGATACTCTGGGTAGAAATGATCTAATCAGGTAAAAGTCTTTGAGAGCAAGACTGGCATTTCCCTGAAGAAAAGGAAATTCTACTTGTGGACAGAAGTTTCAGCTCATACCTATAATTCCAGCCTGCCCTTGCTGCTGGCCTGTCTACCCAGTTCCCTCCCACCTGGCCCTTGCCCAGCTTCATAAACCAATTCCATATTCACACTCACATACACATATAGTCACACATCACTTAATAACAGGAATGTGTTCTGAGACGTGTATTATAAGCCAATTTCACCATTGTGCAAACATCATAGACTGTACTTATGCAAACCTAGGTGGTACAGGCCAGTCACTCAACATGGCCTCTTGTGCAATCAAGAAACACAGTAAACATGAGATGAATGAGGATGCTGCCAGCATAATACAGTACACTATTTTACAGTGAACTATATTTTTTTCTGTGCTGAGGATGAAGCCCAAGGCCCTCCTCATACTAGACAAGCACTCTACAACTGAGCTCTATCCCCAGCCCTTTTCTGTTTGTTTGTTTTGTAAGTAGAAGGAGTATGTACTGAAATAATGATAAAAAGTGTTATAAATACATAAGCCAACAATATCCATTTATTATCATAGTCAAGTATCATGTACTGTACATAATTGTATGTGCTGTATTTTTATATGATGGCGGAACAGTAGGTTTGTTTACACCAGCATCACCACAAACACATGAGTAATGCATCTCACTGTGATGTTACAACAGCTAGTACTACAGCACAAGGCAGTAGGAATTTGTCAACTCCATTATGATCTACGAGACCACCATTGCATACAAAGTCCATCGCTGACCAACACAGCATTATGTAGCACATAACAATACATATAAATGTCTCAGCATCTTCCTGTTGTTTCTCTCCAGGAACCCTGAGTGATCCAAGGAGTTGGAAAGGAGACACTAGAGGCTAAAAGCAGAACTAGTGGTATGGAATCCTCCTCAGATGAAGAGTCATAAACAAACCCCAACACAGAATCAGTGGTCATCCCATTAAAGGGTATGAAGATTTCCACAAGGTAGGTGACTAGCCCCATCCCAAGAGCCCCCATGTATGATCTAAGGGGCTGCGCAGATCCCAGAATCACTCAAAGAGGTTCCGCAACTCCTTGAAATGGTTCATTTCAGTGTTCAGGTAGCACCAAGGGCCTCTGTACAACAACAGGGTTGAGTCCTCCCTCTAGAACACTGCAGGCTGTTCCCCAGCCATGCAAGGACTGAAGTTAGGACTGGCCTATAATTTGGGGTCACTGATCTTCATGTCAGTCAACTGTACCTTTAGACTGTGACCTCTCTGGGGCAGAAACCTCATCCTTTTTCTCCTTCTTAGCAGAGCAAACTCTGAGCTAAGCACTAAGAATAGTTCAGAGACCCGTGCTGACATAGCAAGCTCAACCTTGGCATTCCAGAAGATACCTCATGGTTACTGCCTTTGCGCCACTCATAGTGTGGTGGTGGAGATGGAAGATAAATATGTGAAGACATTGCTATGTGGTCTGGGAGATGCCAGAAGGAACAACATGGGTCAAATGAGCCCAGAGAAAGAAATGACAATTCTGCCTGGAGAGAAGTCAGAAGAAGATTCTCAGTCTTACATTGGGTGTGAAGGATGGCAAGAATGCACTGGGGATGGTGATAACTCACTTTCTGTTCTTTTAAGAACTTACTCTGGGCCTCACATTTTTCTTTCTTTATGTGGACTCTCTCAGTTAATCCTGCAACCACTCTAATAGAGAGCTTCCCCTATGATATCTTTTCTGCAAATGAGAAACTAAGGAACAGTGAGAGAGAGGTTAAATAATTTTTCCAGTTATCATATAACTAACTAGTGAACAGTGGTGCTAAAGTGGAGAATGTAGGTAGCCCAGATTCAAGACCATGGCGCCACACTACCTAGTCAGAAGAAAGGGGGATCCCAGATAAAGAGGACATGAATGATATGTCAAAATACATTCTCCTGTTATGTATATCTAAAAGGAACGAATTCTAAAACAGAGGACATAGATGCCATGCAGAGCCATAGTAAAACTGCATACAAACTCTACTCTTTTCCAGAACTAGATTTTTAAAATACAACTGACAGCTAGGTATAGTGGCTCCTGCCTGTAACCCGAGACATGGGAGGCTGAGACAGGAGGATCACAAGTTTGAAGCCAGCCTGGACAACTTAGCAAGGCCTGTTCCAAGTAAAATTTTAAAAGGGTTGGAGATGTAGCTCAGTGATAGAGCACTGAGTTCAATCCCCAGCCCACAGGGTGTGTGTGTGTGTGTCTGTATATGTGTGTGTGTGTGTGTGTGTCTAATTTTTTTCTATTAAAACCAAGAAAGTGTTTTGTGTTTTGTTTTTAAGTTCATTATTTTTAGAAAGAGCATGAACAGGTGGGGAGACTAAGCTGAGCCCAGGGGTTCTTGACTCCTGGAGACCCAGGTACCGCAAACACAAAGTGAACACAAGAGGCAGGCAATTATCAGATTTGGTCTTGAACTTGGGGGTGAGAAAGTGATGATTTTAGAAAGGGGGAGCAACAGGAAGCAAGCTGGGTCTATGGAAGGCCTGGGTGGCCCAGGGTTGGGGGACAGCCCTACCTGGGGCTCTTGTTTGGGAAAAAAGGAAAACAAAGCCCCTCCCCTGAGTGCTGAGGAAAAGGCACTTGACTCAATCTCCTCGTGCCCCCCATCCACAGAACAGCTAGAGTCCATCTCCTGGCCCCATCTAATGGCCCAGAGGCTTTTTCCGGTTGAGCCTCTGGAAGAAGCTTTTGCCAGATTCATAAGTGCTGATCATGATAGCACAGGACAGGGCAGCCTTGATGATCCTTGAGAGGAAGCCTGCAAAGAGTCCCTTGGTGCCTGATTCAGCGCATATCCCCCGAAGCAGCAGCCAGGTCAAGTCAACATGTGGGGGCTTCACTTGAAGAGCCTGTACAGCTCCCAGCGCAACTGCCGCTATGTCTTCACTACATCAAAGGGTAGAGTCAAGATGGCAGCCACTGTCCCTGAGATGCCTCCAGCTGCAAAGCTGAGGCCCACAGATGTCTAGTCCTTTGGTCTGGGCCCATTCAGCCATGTCTTCACCAGCTCATAGTTGAACCAGTACAGAGCTGAGAAGGGTACATCTCAAAGGGCTGTGGGGCCCCAGCCCAGCCACAGTGAGCGCCAGCCACCCTGAGCCACCGCAGCCCGGACAAAAGTGCCTAGCTCACGGTATGATACACACTGAGCCCACAGCTTTATCCACACAAATTCCAGGGTGCTGATCACTGTCACAGTGCCCAAGCGAGCCAGTGCGCCAGCAACCATCAGTGAATAGAGGTCAGAAGTCAGGGCTTGCCCACAGAGGAAGGCCTTGAGTTGGTCGTAGGCAGTGAAGTAGATGGCAGTAGATGGCCTCCCACTTCACCAGGATGGCTGGGAGGCCACTTCACAAGGTTCTGGTGCCCTTGTGCCTCACAATCTTCACAAAAGCATCCAGAGTGCCAGTGAAGCAGGTAAGATCACAAAACCAGGTGGTACAGCGGGTACCATTTGGGCATAAGTACAGGGCCCCAGGACACCATTGCAGTACAGGAGGCACTTCCATATGGTGTAGGACAGGCTCCAGAGTCTGGTGAACACATCAGCTCACTGGCTACTGAGGGGCGCTTAGACTCCAAGCGGACCTTCATGATATCCAGGGGTGTTATGAAGAGGGAGATGACTGCAGCCCCAGCCCCTGAGGCCACCATTTGTTGGAGAGGGCTGATGCCCCCAAGGTCCTGGTCAGCCATCTTCTTGTTTCAATCTTGGCTCTAAGCTGATGCTTGAGCTGTGCAGTACCAGGGGCTAAGTGGGCCCATAGCAGCTCCACGGCCAGTGCAGGGTCGAAAGTGTTTCTTTTGCTGAGGAGAAGCTTTTCCATTTGAATCCATCCTGCAGAGTATGATTCCTAGGTCCTTGATCCACTTTGGGTTGAGTTTTGTGCATGATTAGAGATAGGGACTTAATTTCATTTTGCTGCATATAGATTTCCAGTTTTCCCTATACCATTTGTCCAAGAAGCCATCTTTTCTCCAATATATGTTTTTGGCACCTTTGTCTAGTATGAGATAAATGTATTCATGTGGGTTTGTCTCTGTGTCCTCTATTATGTACCATTGGTCTACCAGTCTATTTTGGTGCCAATACCATGCCATTTTTGTTACTAATGCTCTATAGTATAGTTTAAGGTCTAGTATTGTGATGTCACCTGCTTCTGAATGGATGGAGTGGGATAATATCATGCTAACCCAATTCCAAAAAACCAAAGGCCAAATGTTTTCTCTTTTTAGTGGATGCTGAACTATAATGAGGGTGGAGGGGAACATAAAAGAAATGGAGGAACTTTGGATAGGGCAAAGGGGAGGGAGGAGAAGGTAGAGTATGGAAGTAGGAAAGATGGTGGAATGAGATGGACATTATTACCCTAGGTATGTGTATAAAGACACAAATGGTGTGACTCTACTTTGTGTGCAGAGAAATGAAAAATTGTGCTCCATATGTGTACTATGAATTGAAATGCATTCTGCTGTCATGTATAACAAATTAGAACAAATAAATAAATAAATTTTAAAAAATTAAAATTAAAAATTAAACCAAAAAATTGAAATTATAATAAATTCTGGCCTTGGGTAAAATTGCATACAGAAATTTAATGGTATAGGTGTTGATACATCTACTTTTCTATTTTTCCAATATTTAAACTTTTTAAAAAATACTCAAAAGCACACATATAAAGATGCGCTTTTTCCCTTCACTTTAGGCTCCAATATAGCTCAGCACAACAGTATCAGAGCCTATGTTTATATGAAATTCTAATATATGTTCATAATAAACTTTTTAATTAATTTTTATTTTTTAAAATATTGATTTAACACATTATTATCTTAGTTACTGAGATTTTTTGGTAAGGTGAATTTTTTGCCTTAGCCTGGTCTCAAGGCAAAGAGCTATGAGAGTCCCCTGCCTGGCATAGCTGGAATGAGGGTTAGGTGTAGAAACTTACAAAGAAAGGGCATTAGGAAGGCATCCTCAGGCCCAATCACAGTAGGCTTTCTATGCCTTAATCAGGAATTTAGATTTCTTCTGTGGGCAATGAGGAGCCACTGAAGTATTGTAATGAATAAAATTAGAGTCCGACTTTAGAAAGATCACCCTGGCTGTGGACCATCAAGAAGGTTAATGCATTGCTCAGGCAAGGAGGGATAAGCTTGACCTAAGTCAGGAGTTATCAGATGAATGCTCACAAGATGGGTGGCATTCCTAGGACTGAGCAGCAGAAAGCTCAAAACAAACACTACAAAATACATAAAGATGTCAAAAACAACGTCTAAGGCAATTCAACCCATTTTCAGCCTTCAGTGAAAACTATTCCAAATGATTTTGTCTTCCTCTTAGTTAATTTTTTTTTTTTTTTTTTGGTACCAGGGATTGAACTCAGGGGCCCTCGACCACTGAGCCATATCCCCAGCCCTATTTTGTGTTTTATGTAGAGACAGGGTCTCACTGAGTTGCTTAGTGCCTTGCCATTGCCGAGGCTGGCTTTGAACTCTCGATTCTCCTGTCTCAGCCTCCCTAAGTGCTGGGATTACAGACTTGCGCCACCGCGCCCAGCTCTCTTGGTTAAATTTTATACTCCTCATATCTATATCAGAAGACAGAGGCTCAGCTAACAATTGTCCTTCAAATTCTTACCAGAAACCCCCAGCCCAGGTGGATCCTGTAATCTGACTGTGTCCAAACCAGAAAGTTTGGAGAGACTTGCCCCCAAAAGACTTGAAAATAATGTTCATAGCATCTTTATTCATTATAGACAAAAACTGGAAACAACCCAAATGGTCTTCAATGGGTGAATGGATAAACAAATTTATGCAATGGAACACAGCTTGGCAATAAAATAGAACAAGCACAGAGTGCACAAAACACACACACCATAAAGGGCTCTCAAAGGCATCTCACAGAAAGAATTGGATGCTAAAGATATACTATGTGATCCCATTTATGAGTTCAAAAACAGGCAAAATACACAGTGATAGATTTCAGAGCAGTAGTTACCCAGGAAAAGGGGAAGAGAGTGAGCTTAAATATAAGGGAACTTTCTGGAGTGATGGAAATGTTCCATATATCGATTTGAGTGCTAGTCATACTGGCATATACATATTAAAAATTCATCAACCTGTACACTTAAGATTTGTGCATTTTTCTATATATAAATTATGCTACAATTTAAAAATATATAAAAACAAATTAAATATTTTTTAAGAAGTGATTGATGTATGTATGTGTGTTTATAAATCTTTGCAATTATGTTAAAATACATGTTTGGGCTGAAACCTATTGCTATAGATCAACACTGCCCAGTAGAATTTTCTCCAGTGATATAAATGTTCTGTATTGGCTCTGTCCAATATGATAACCACTAGTCACATGTGGCTACTAAAGACTTGAAATGTGACTAGTGAGAATGAGGGACTGAATTTTTTATTTTGTTTCATTTTAATTAATTTAAAGTTAAATATAAATAGCTGCATTTGGCTTATAGCTCCTGTTTTGGTCATTACAGCATGCATTCCAGAAACTCAAGTTAAAGAAATATGTGTAAATTTTTCACCTTGACCCCTGTACAGCACCATCCAGGGAGTTGCATATAGCCGGGTCAGTGTGAATGTTTTGGAGAGAGGAGGCATTTTAGGAGTTCTCTTCTATTCCCTAATCATCTCGGTTTCTTCTGAAGTCAACTCTCCATTTACCTTTTTCTTTGTCTATTGTTCAGATTCTCCTAAAATGTATGGGGATCCTTGGTTATCCATTCACATTTTTGAATGAAATGACAAATACTCTGACCTTAGACACAGGAATTCTGTGTCCAAGGCTGGGGCAGGCCACCTGGTAGGCTTCATGCCACAAAAAATAGCAGAAAGTCACAATTACACCAAACCAACTCACACTTGCTGATCTAATTCTGCCCTGAAACTTCAGGCAATTTCTTAAGAAATAATCATTCTCAGGGCTTGGTACCTGCAGTGGCACACATCTGTAATCTCCAAAATTTAGGAAGCTGAGGCAAAAGAATTATAAGTTTGAGGGCAGTCTGGGAAAATTATGGAGAACTTGTCTCAAAACAATAATTTTTTTAAAGAGTTCGGGCTATAGCTCAATGGGAGAGTACTTATTTAGCATGTGTGAGGCCCTGTGTTTGATCCCCAGTACCAAAAGAGAGGGAGAAAGAAGAAAGAAAGAAAGGAAGAAAGAAAGAGAGAGAGAGAGAGAGAGAGAGAGAGAGGGAGAGGGAGGGAGGGAGGGAAGGAGGGAAGAGAGAGAGAGAGAGAAACAACTGGGGATGTATCTCAGTTGGTCGAATGCTTGCCTTGCATGCACAAGACCCTGGGTTCAATCCCCAGCACCACCAATAAATAAATAAATAAATAAATAAATAAATAAATAAATAAATAAATAAATCGGTGGACAGAAAGTGGGGAGGGAGGAGAGGAGGAGAAAAGGAAGCATCCCACTTTTGTCCAGGGGATAAATTTGATACCATTGTTTGGTCTGCATCTTGAAAAAGAAAGAAAAGTTTGCAAGGGTCATCTGTTTTTTCAAATAACTTTAATTATTCCTCCTCACTCTCTCATCTTAGGCCAGCCTAAAGTACCTGTTATCTAAATCTGAGGCCATCTCTGGCTCCACTAAGCATGTCCCCTTAGCATGTATTCTGAGCTAAGAGTTTGTCTGCTCTGCCTCAACATCCAGCATTTCCTTATGTATTTTCTGCCTGCCAAACTTGTGTTAAAATCTCTCATCCACTGGCCCTCCCCATTGTCTTCCTTGCTAGAGGGTTATACTGTCTGTATTCTTTTACAGGTAGCAAAAGGAAGAGAAATAACCTGTGGTCAGTTCAGCACATGGAACAGAAAGTCCCCCAGGAATACCTTTAAATTGTCAAAGACATGACTAGACTTCCAATCTTCACAACCTCTTAGAGAACGTTCCCAAGATCTCATCATCATAAGATCCTGCATTCCTCCTCTAGACTGTGAGGAGGGAAATGGGACCTGTAGGAGCCAGGGTGGGGCAGAAGGGAAGAGCAGCACTAGAAAGGACAGGAACTTCCATCCAAGATAAACTATAAAAGGACATCTAAGGGGGCCGGGGTTATGGCTCAGTGGTGGAGCACTTGCCTAGCATGTAAGGCACTGGGTTTGATCCTCAGCACCACATAAAAATAAAGAAATAAAAGTATTGTGTCCATCTACAACAAAAAAATTAAATAAAAATTAATAAAAGAACATCTAAGAACCCCCACTTAAGGACATAGGCAATAGAGACCCCTGAACTCACCCCTGGTTAGTCCTAAGTAACTTTCCTAAAAGGCTTAGGGAGAGTAAAATGTCCAGACCTCCCAGAAAGCCAGACATCATGACACTAGAATGAAGAAGAGAACCACAAGTCATAAAAGCCATGCCATGTCTCAGGTAGGGCTGAGCACGATCAGTTTGACAGCTTTGGTAGGGACCAGACTGGCAAAGGCCCATGGGCTGGCACTCACACATGCTAAGTGGATGTGTATTTAGATGGCAAGACTGAAAGTCCAAACACCACCTAATAGGTGGCTCTGTTTGAAGGTCAAGAGCTTGTTATTTGGGGCACAGAGAAAAAAGTGACTGCACAGATAGAATATGATTAATTCTCAAAGTGTATTTGTACTGATCATAAAAACAACCAACAACCAAATAGGCAATCAGAGGAAACAACCTAAAGAGTCTGAGCACTATCCACTTGGAAGAAGTTTCTCTGTGGTTTCATAACACACATGCTTAAGCCATTGACTCCCTTTTCAGCATTATGAAGAGCTCCCGTGTGTAGACTAAATCATTTATGTGAATACACAGTTGGGACTCCAGTGGGATTCCAGGGTTCCAGATTAGACCTGGGAATGAAGTGGTCTATCATCAAGAGAGGAAGGCAGCAGGCTTAAAAGCTTTGTACTATGCAGAGGTGCTACTCAGAGTCATACCTCTAACATAGCCTAGGCAACCACCAACCAGAACAAAGACTGACCTTGATAACTCATCCAAACAGATGCCAACAGTCAGCTGCACGTGTGCACCCACAGCCTCTGCAAAGTGGAGTGAGCTCTGCTGGGCTGCACAGCCTGGTTACTCAGCCATACTGGGCACATTTAACCTATGCTAATTGCTTCTTTACTCAGGATACCTGTTTTGGAGGAATCTCTGGGAAAGTCTCCTTTGGGTTCTGAACTCCCCTTGCATCTGCCACTTTATAATAAGCCTTTCTCCCTTTGATCACCTGACTATCCCTAAATTATGGAGATGCCTGTAAGCCTTCAATTATGAGCAAGCTGGTACAGGATTATTACAACATGCCAATGGAAATTGAGGCCCAGTGCTCTGCTGGAAATTAAAGAGCATGTTTGGGTTTTAGTGATAGAATTTTTAAAAATCAGTAGATTGCTTGAGCATGAGCTACCCAGACCCTGAATACCTACCTATCCTTGATAAGAGCTATAACTGTATAGCCTCATGTATCAGGAGTTGCATTTAGAAACTAGTAACAGAAAATGGAAATAATTGATTTCTCTCTCATATACAGAAGTACGAGGTTAAGGACTGAAAAGTATTCCATAGTAAATGGGAGTCAGGATCCTTAGTCTTTCTGCTCCTTAGAACATAGAATTCATCCTCAAGGTCACCTAATGGAAAGCTGGAATTGTTTTTGCCTGCATCTTCTCCTCTTCCTTCACTTGTGGCACTGAAACTTATCCACCTGATCTCTCCAGGAACCTGCTGCTTTTAGCACCATCTTGAGTAAAGAAAATTAGGTTTGAATCCAAACAAGGTGTCCAAGTGGGGTACCTCAACATAGGGGTGAGGGTGGAGGAGAGTCAAGATGGTCAGCCTCATCTGGGAGGGAAGTCACCTTTTCCATTTCAGCTAATCTCAGGATTTAGTGAGCCCAGGGAATAAGGGTAATCCAAGAAGACAAGTGGTAGCATTAGAGACCCCTCTTAGGATGTGCAAGTACGTAGATTCAATCCCCAGTACCAAAAAAAACATAATCCCTTTTAGGGAAGCCAGAGATAGGGAATCAGGGGTGACTTCTAACCTCAAAGAAATTGCATCAAAAGAAACTTTCATTGAAGCCCAAGTCAGAATATGCAAAAAGAGTTTCAGATGTTGACCTGGGAGAGAGGGGGCCATGGGAGGGAGCATCCTCCAGTGTGGAGGCTCAGAGAAGCCTGAAGGAAGGAAGTATAAGTTATTCTTAAACTACAGGACAGATTGAATATGGGGTAGCATCCTTTGAGATGTCAGTGTGACAGAAGCACATTGAGGAGACCTCAGTGGCCTTGCTGGCCTGGGGGTTTGACTCTTTGTCCCTCCTTCTCCCTCACTTGCCCTCTCCCTCGGCCCTTGAATTTCTTCACTGCTTACTGAGAAATACTGTAGGAGACTTCCTTGCAGGCTTACAGTCAGTCCCAGATTTGTCCATTAAGCAAGGACTGGCTGGTACCCCTCAGCCACAGCCCTCACCCCTTCCTGGATTTGATCTGCACACCACTGGCATTTGATACAATCTTTTGGACAAATTAGTGGGTGAGCAAATGAGCAATTAAAAGGGGACCACCGGAGCAGATGAACTTGCCCTTGGAGCCATGTTCTCCAAGGACAGAAACGTCAACCTACAAAAGGGACTTGCTTAGGGTCCACCCAGGACTATGTCTCAAAAGGAAAAGAAACCCATTAAATATGTTTGTGCAGTAAAATGAATGATCTTGGTGTCAATTATTTAGAAACAAGTCTCTAATGTGAACAATCAGAAGTGAGGAAAAATCAATACATTTCTTCTCATTGTGTAGAAATAGAAAACAAGCTTCATTTTACTCCAGCCCCAGGGAGAAAAGGGCAAATTAATGGTTCCCGTCAAGGGCTCCTGTGCTACCTCTCAGCCTGGGGTCTGGCTCAGGAAGGTGCCAGATCCCCAGGTTAGGAAGGTTCTGATCTCATATCAGAAATCACCAAGTGAATTGAAGGTATACACAAACGCACATGCACACAAAACATACAGGAGCATAAAGATGTGTTCTCATGCACATCATGCATGTACACCTATACCTGCAGAGATTCATAATCATACATAGATGCAAGCACATCAGTCTACACACATTCATGAGCAAGGATGGTACATGCCCAGCCACACATGTGCACATGAGCACCCAAACACAGATGCAAGCTCCCACTCCCTCACATAGATACTTACCTGTAGATACTCTGACACATCACGCTTATTGAATTAAATCACAATGTTGTGTTGGGCTGTGGTCAGCTAATAAAGGAGTAGGTGGAGCGTTTGCAGTCCTCCCAGGAATCTTCTAGCTTCTTTACCCTTTGATCACCAAAGGAGCTTGCCTCCCTCAAGAACATTTAGACTTTGATGAAATACACACATTTAGAAAAGCATGTGTGCCCATACAAAGCACACATTTAGGAATACGCATTGTATTGGTTTCCTATTGCTATTATAACAAATCACCACAAACCACATGGCTTAAAACAACACATATTTATATTACAGTTCCAGAGATCAGAACTCCAAAATGGATCTACTGAGCTAAAATCAAAGTGTCAGCAAGACTATTCCTTCTGGAAGCTCCAAGGGAGAAACGGTTCCCTTGTCTTTTCCAGCTTCTAAAGGCTTCATGCAGTCCTTCAATTGTGGCCCCTTCTTCCACTTCACAAGCCAGCAGTATGCTAAGTGAAATAAGTCAGTCCCAAAAAAACCAAAGGCAGAACGTTCTCTCTGATATGTGGATGCTAACCCACAAAAAGGGAGGGGAAGAACAGAAGTTCATTGGATTAGAAAAAAAGGAAGGGAGGGAAGAGGAAAGACAATAGAAAGAATCAGACATAACTTTCCTATCTTTATATATAAATACACAACCCATGTAACTCCACAGCATGTACAACCACAATAATGGGATCCTAATTGGAACAAGTTATACTTATTCTATGTATGTATAATATGTCAAAATACACTCTACTGTCATGTATATCTAGAAAGAAAAAATAAAAAATAAAATAAAAGCATAGCAATTTAAATGTCCTTCTGACTCAATGCTTCTTCCTCCCTCTTCTATGTATGAGGACCTTTGTGATTACCTTGGGCCCACCCAGATAGCCCAGGAGAATCTCTCCACCTGAAGATCAGCTAACTAGCAAACCTAATTCCATCTGCAACATCAACTCCCCCTTGCCATCTCCAGGGATTAGGATATGGACATATCTGAGAGTCCATTATCCTGCTTACCAAACTCACACATAAAGAAGACAGAGACATTAAAAGGCAGATGAGTTTTCTGGATTAGAGAATAGGTTTTAGAGTCAGATCCACCATCAAGTTCCAACTCTGGATCTGCCTCATGATCTTAGGTATGTTTCAAAACCTCTCAAAACCTCAGTGCCACTAAACTACAGCCCCAGCCCCATAAACTTCATTCTTTAGATGAAGAAACTGAGCCTAGAGTGGTTATGGAAGTAAAACCTCTGTGAAATAGAAGTAATAGCATCTATATTCTGGGATTATTATGAGAAGTAAATGAGCTAATGCATGCACAGCAACTGGTATCTCTCAGTCTGCTATTACTGCAAAACAACCTGAAAAACCTTAAATTTCATCCCCCAAAGCTGTGTTGTTGAGGCCACACCTTCAGTTTGGTGAAAAAATTATTTTGGTTTCCCAGGACAATTTCTGCACTGTGTAGGTCCTTGGAATTCTGCTTGTAAACTGGCCAATTCCTTCTTGAGTTTTTCACTTCCAAATGCAATTAGCAGCAGCCAGCTCATACTTTGAATATCCTGCCTCAAAATGCCTTCATCCAACTTGACAAATGCCTCAGGCACATTTTCTATCTTCCAGCTTATTGCAAGTGACAGTCTTACCAAATGTTTTGCTATTACATAACACAAGTGAGTGCCATTTCACTAGCCTCCTATGATACTTTCCTCGCCACCTGTCACCCAGTCCCAAAGCTAACATCACTTATTTCAGGTTCTTGTTATGGGAACATTCCACTTCATACACCAATTACTGTATCAGTTAGCTATTGCTGCATAACAACCACAAAAATCTCAGTATTATACAAGCATTTATTTTCACCCACTTGCCTGTGGGTGAGATCAGAGGGGAGGAATGAGTGATGAACAATAATTTAATCTATCACACATAGTGAGGACATGGTGAGTTTTCAGTAAATGTCAGTCACTATTAACTATTATGCCAGTTCTCATACTGTGATTTTCAATGGCAGGTATGTGGAAGAACCGACTTTCAATGCCAACTTCACCATTACCTCACTGTGAAGCTTTGAAGAAGTCACTAACCACTCTAGGCTCAGTTTCTTCATCTAAAGAATGAAGTTTATGGGGCTGGGGCTGTAGTTCAGTGGTAGAGCACTTGCCTAGCATGTGTGAGGCACTGAGTTCGATCCTCAGCACCATATATAAATAATAAATGAATAAAATAAAGATCCATCAACAACTAAAAAGAAATTTAAAAAAAAGAATGAAGTTTATGGGGGCTGGAGTTGTGGCTCAGTGGTAGAGTGCTTGCCTCACCTGTGTAAGGTACTGGGTTTGATCCTCAGCACCACATAAAAAATAAACAAAATAAAGTTATTGTGTCCACCTAAAACTAAAAATATTTTTTTAAAAAAAGAATGAGGTTTATGGGACTAGAATGTCAAATACCTGATACAACTGTCACCACTTCCCCTCATAGTCCATGACAGACTCAAATAGTTCAAGACATTCTTCCTCTGAGCATGAATTTGAACACAGAATTACTCTCCAATTGTGTTTCATGTGGCCACCACCAGAATGATTTGAGGTCAGTTTACCAAATGAATTATTTTTGCCTCCTGCACTAAAATTACCCACATTAAAGCAAGATATGACATTGGCTATCATCCAGATGAACCTCTCAATTTGCAGATATCAGAACTAAGGTCCAGAGAAGGAAAATACAAGACTTGAGGGCACACAGCTAGTTAGTGGAAAGCCAAGTTAGTGGACTAGTGTTCCTTTCATACTACACGACTGGAAAGAGGTGGCGCCAGGTGTCAAACACAGATCTTCCAATTCCAAGGATGCCCCCTCCGCCAAGCTCCCTCATAGACCCAGAGCTGATGAAAGATATTCCACTGGGTATGGGATGTGAGGCATTTTACCATTATTTGGAAGGGGCAGAGAGCCCTAGAAAGGTGCTGCCTTTTGACTGCCTTTTTCTACAAACTTACGGTCTTCATTCACATTGGTTCATTCAACATCTCTTCTTTACAGTCTTCAGAGTCATCATAGTGGCATATTAAAGTAAAGAAGATGCATACTCCAAGAAGCCTGGAGAGAAGAGTAAACAAGAGCTCAGACTAGAGTAGCATCACCTGGACTTGAATCCTGGTTCCAATACTTACCAGCTCTAGAATGTTGGGAGAGTCACTTAGCTCTCTGCACCTCAGTTTCCTCCCATGTAAAGTGAGAATGCTAATAATTGTTATCTCAGAATGGTTACGAGAATGTTACCTATTATATATATTAAATATATATATGTAAAAGATACATGTGGGACTTAATGCATGGCACTCAGTGGAACTATGTATAAACTTATGCTATTAACTTATTTGATTTCCTTAAAGTTCTGGGAAATACACTGAATTGGAAAGCCAAAATACAGCTTTCTCCCCACACACAGAGCTTGATACAGCTCTGCCTCCACATAGCAGCATTCTGTCACCTCCCTAAAAGACATTAAGGTCCCTCAGTCACCTCCATGATATCCCTGATTTCTTGTACATCCTATGAACATGGGTGGTAAGACACACTTCTGAAGGAAAGTTCTTCATCACTGAATGAGGAATCGGGACGGGATTTTCAAAAGGAACCGAGGAATTCCATTCTTGAAAAATCTATAGGCAGTTGGATACCTAAATTCTGGGTACAATGATGCATATTGTAATATGGAAAATATAATCTTATTTTATGCTCAAAAACAATAGAAGCTACTTGTGCATCAAAAGCAGACACTGAGTCAGAAGTTTCAGAGGCCCTTCCTTCGGGTGTGTGTGACTCATTTAGAGCAATGGTGATAAATGAGGGAAGGTTGTAGAAGCCAAGAAGACGGCAAAGTCTTGCTTCAAGTGGCGAGAGGGAACAAAGCGTCATTGTTTGCAATGGATTTCTGGGGGAAATGTTTCTTGCTTATGAGTCGTTTGTAATTAACTCAACCTAGCATGAAAAATGTTGGGTATATGAAAATGTTATACTACCCATGTAATAATAAATCGTTAGCAGATGCTGCAGGGATGGAGATTGTTATTAATGACTTTGGGGGAGAAAAAGGTTTGTTTTCTCTAAAGGAAGGATGCAGTTCTTGCTCAGCTCCTGTTTGGCTGGTACAGGCACTGAAGGTTTATAGCATAATGTGAAAAGCAAAAAAGTACAGTGTGCATATGATCCAATCTGGTTCATTCAAACTGATGGGAATTCTGCTCCCAGAATGGGGAGTTCTGGAGCTCACCCGTGCCCTCCCACAGAGAGCCCGAATCTGCTCTTCTGCTGGAGTAGACTCTGAGTCTTTGGAGGTCTGGAGCTCATTTCTCCTATGCACCCTTCAAGGGCATCTGGGTAAAACTGTTGGATTCAGGCAGGAGAACCCACAATTTGATTCAGCACAGCAATCATTTTGGGGATGCTCATTCTGTACCAAATTCTCAACTGTCACCAGAGTTGTTCTCAAAAATTTCAACCTTGAGAAGAAGCAGATAAGCCTAACTCCTTCTCTCCCAGCAGTCTTTCAGGTAATTGAGACTGGCAGCACGCCTCACAAACATCTGCTTTTGCACAGATCTGAGGGTCCCCACTCCTCCTGCACCTCACATGGGACTGGATGACACAGGGCTAGATATGTTGATGCTGGGTAACTCAATGCTGGTTAGCACAAGGCTGGAAAGCCTCTTCATGGCCAGCTCAAGGCTAGACAAAATGGGCTGGTTGGTGAAGTGCTAAGTGACTCAGTGCTGGCTTAGCACAGTGCTGGTAGCTCAGTGCTAGTTACCACAGTGGTTCAATGTGGGCTTTGAGATCAGCCCTGAGCAGGTGTGACTGTAGATTTGCTACTTATTATGGGCGTAGGGCTTTTGGGGGAGGAGTTTTTGTTTGTTTTGTTGTTTGTTTGTTTGCTTACAAATGGGCTTACCATACTGATTCTCAGTTTCTTCATCACTAAAATGAACAAATTAATAGTATATATCCTCAAGTACTTTTGAGGATTTATTAAAATATATGAAACATGCAGCTGGCCATGACTGGCCTTTCCAGATGAGTAAATAGGTCCAAAGAATTTAAATGACTTTCCCAAGGTCACACAGTGAGGAAGTTGGCATTTAGGCTCAACTGTCTCTGGTTCTCATGTCTGAAGAATCCAGGATTTGGCTGGGACAAAATGACAACCGAGGAGGAGGAGAAGAGGAATGGGGTGCTGAAGCGCAAGGAGCTGCAGCACCCATCACCTCAGTGTTGAGCACAGAAGGCAGAAGGGAGATGTCTCTTGCCAACACAATCCTGGACTGAGTTCTGGGAGCATGGACTAAATTTCTGCTCCAGCTCTCCTGCCCGCAAGATCTGGCAAAGTGGTAATACCCAGCCCTGAAGAGGCACATGCTGGGTGCTTTTCATCCCTGATCTCTCATGTGTGCTAAAGGATGGTGGGAGGGGACAGGCTGAGTACGGAGACTCTCCTGATGAGGGCTTTGGAATGCCACCATCATAAACACACAAGGGCTTGCTGTGACTTGTAAAGGATTGCACACATGCTCTGCCAAGAATCTTGGAGCATGAACTTTGGGTTCCAAACCCTGCCTTCAAGCCCTGGCTCCTCCACTCACTAACTCTGTGAACTTGAATATATGGCTTAGTTTCTTGGGTTGCAGTCACCCCACTTGCAGAATGGGGATAAAAATAGCACCTCGCACATCAGTGCTGTTATGAGGACTGAGAGATCAGGACTACAAAGCCCCCAGCACCTGCCTCCTCAGGGCCAGGTATTATAAAGCCAAGGAAACCATCCAGAAGTTTGCTGAAAGACTCCAAGAATAAAGCATCCTTGTTGTTATGAAAAATCTTCTAAAAGATTTCTCTTCCTTGGGTTTGATATGTGAATGCAGAGCTGAAAACTGCTACCTCTTTTTTGTCCCCATAAAGGAAGCAGCCTGAAGACAAAGACAAACCAAGAAGAGGGAACTGCAGAAATATGGACACTGGAGCCGCTGGATTAAACTGATCCTTATACCATTTATAACCTGGCCTTCGCAGTATGAGCCAATAAATTCCCTTATTGTTTAAGCCAGTGTGAGTCAGGTTTCTTCTATTTGCAGCCAAAGTCATCCCAATTGCCATATCTCTCTCATAAAACGAAGAATAAATTTCTTCCAAATGGCTATGCTGTTCCTCTCCGCAAGTTCTTCTCCCATCCTACCTAACGGCAAGTACTGGTCAAGGGGTAACACCTCTCTGCCTCTGAGCCAATGGGTCTCTTCCCTGGGAATTAAAAACTTGTGTCTTTGTATTAGTCAGAGTTCTCTAGAGGAATAGAAGCAATAGAATATAAATATATATATTTACATATATATACATACATGTGTATGTGTGTATACACACACATTCATACATATGTATGTGTGCATAGACATATAATTATAAAATAATATTTTTTAGATTGGCTTACACAGTCTGAGGCTGGATGGTCCCACAATGCTATCTGCAGACTGCAGAGCTTGGAAATTAGTAGCTGCTCAGTCCAAGAATCTGGAAGCCTCAGAATAAAAGGGACCAATGATGCAGGCCCAGATGAAGTCTGGGAGCTCCCTGGAGAGTCACTGATGTGAGTTTGCATTCAAAGGCTGGAAAAGCTGGAGTCTGGTGTCCACAGGTGAGGACAGCAGCCAAAAAAAAAAAAATTCTACCCACTCAAGAAGAATCAAGCTTGCACACATTGGGAGACTTCCTGCTTCTACAGCTTTTGTTCTGTCGGGGCCCCAAGCCTACTGGGTATGCTGCCTATATTCAGGATAGTCATTCCGCCTCAGTTCACTGACACACATGCCAATCATCTCTGGAAACACCCTCACAGACACACACAGAAGTGTGTTTGGCTAATATTCTAAGCATCTCTGGATCCAATCAAGTTGACAATCAAGATTAACCATCACAGTCCTAGAGAAGCATTCTCTTTGATGTTTAAAGCTATGAGAAATAAGATGCAGAACTGCCATGTGTCCTGCCACATGAAGAAAGTCATCTATCAAGGAGACAACAAATAAAACAAATGTTCCCAAGAGGTAAGGTATGGAGAGAGAACAGGGTGGGGAGGCCTGTCGGCCCTAAAATTCCTGGTTCGGATTGTTCTGGAGACCCACCCACTCCCCTGCCTCCCCCACTGATCTTGACTGATCTGCCCTTTCTGGGATACTGGAAGCAAATAAATTATCCTTTTTGCTTAAGCTTCTTTGAAGTTAGTTTCTATAATTTTCACTCTGAAGAATTCTTTAAAATGTGCTCTGTACTCTGTCCCTTGATATCATCCTAGATGAATTCAACATCCAAAGTGATATCCTCTAATACATTGTCTTACAGCTAGCTCTTCAGCGCCCTGAACTCCAGTGACAGTCCCTTCTCTTCCACTGCCTCCCAAGCCTAGGGTCCTGTCATAACTCTGAACTCCACCTCCAACATCTTGGACACAGCTGTAATGCACACACAATGCACTAGATTTAGGGTCAGATGACCTGAGTTCACAAACAAGTTCCTGAAGGATGATTTGAGCTTGGAAATCAAACCTACCTATTTTCACAGGCCAATATCCCAACTCCTGTTTTACTTATCCCCTTACAAATTGTGAACCCAGTTCTTCTCTTAGCAACATGCTGGGATCTTTTGAACCCATGCCCTACAGCCTTGCCCTCATGGTCAAGGACCTTGCCCTTTGACCCATCTCTAATTCTCCTATCCTTCCTGGAAATTAAATAAGCATCATGTGTCAGCACTTCTCAGTCATTCCACAAACATACATTGAACACTAATGATATGGAATGCATTGTTCAATCAGAGATCAATCAAACCAGCCTCAGCTTCTGCCAAGCTCTCACTGTAATGAGAGATCCATACTAGGAACATAGTATAATAAGTCTTACATTTTAAAGCAGAGTATTCTAACAGTCCAATGGAGAAGTATCCACTTGGGAAAGTGCTCTAGAGCTAGGGAGCCCTGAATTTAGTTTTGAAGACTAATAAGAATATGAAAGCAAAGGATATTCCAAGTGAAGGGTAAATGCAAAGTTGTTAGAATGTTCATTCATAATTCAACAAATATTTATGGAGCACCTGCTAAGTAGCAGGCATTGTTACAACCACAGAGGAGGCCGTGAACAAAACTCTACCTATTCCTTTCTCTTTCCAGACAAGTCCCTCAGCTTCCTCTCAGCTGGGGGACGAAAAACCACAGCACATGCAGAGGACTATTTCACACCTCACTCACCTGTGAATCTTCCTTCCCCCTCTTCCCAGCCACAAGAGCCGTTGATTCTCACACCTTTATATGAGTAACACTTGCAATTTATCCATATTCAGTGGCCTCTTGTTAAGTTCAGGCAATTCTGCCACCCTTTCAAAATCTTTTCAAATACTAAGTAATCATTCCATGTGCTCACTCTCACTCACTTCCAGGTTTGCATTACCCACAGAGTCAGGGAAGCATTTGTCCCTAGCATCTTCCTTCAAGCCACTTACAGAAATATTTTTACACATTGTGCTAGAAATTGAATAAGTGCCATATGCCAGACACTTTGTGCAGACCCAGCAGAGATGTCCCCCTTACTGACACCAAAGCATTCCCTTGCTCAACAACTCAAACTCTGACTATGTGCTTGACAGCATTCTACAGCTGGATAGATAGATCTCCATAGCTCTGCTGATCCGTAGACATTATCCGTATCTAGCCAGATGTACAAAGAAAGAAGCTACTGATCCTGAGGAAAGGGGAGATTGATTCTAAAAGATGGGGATATGCACACTGGCTTTTGGCAGATGCATAAGAGTTTGCAGGATGGACAAGTGGAAAGGAGCATCCAAAGGGAGGGAACACTATGTGCAAACATGATGCATCAGGAATCTGGGAGCGGCTGGGAGTGGCTGCAGCTTGGGACATCTGGAGAATGGAAAAGTGGGGGCAGGCACCACATGATGAGGGGTCCCATGCATAATTCTTTAAATTCATGTCATCCTTCCTCATAACCACAAAGACATTTTGAGAAACCACCCAGCTTTGCTGTGGAGCTGAGGTGTGCATGACTTTCAAGAAGCATCTCTTCTTGATAAATTATTCCAAGCCCTGTATTCACGGATCCACATACATCTTCCCATTCAAGGAGCACTGATTTATGGACACTTAGCTTTTGAACACAAAAGGCTCTGATTCTATTTTGTTTTTTAAAAAAAGAAAGAAAAAGAAAGAGAGGCAGGCATGCCCAGGATTTACTACACTGATAGGCATGTACAGAAATGAGAGCAAGAAGGAGTTATGGGCTATTTGATATAAATATACAGGGATGCTAATGGAGTCTCACTAGGGAGGAGCTGTCCTGCCACTCACCTCCCAGGAGACCATCCTGAGGAGTGAAGGGGATCAGGAATGCTTTCTGTCAATTCTGATGCTTTCCTATTACTATGTGGTCCCTTTGCATCATAGATAGGGAAATTGTCTAAAGTCACACAAGAAGCATGGCAGAATCAAACCACTCAGAGCTCTGCATCTCAGGCTACAGAAGGTTCCACCGTTTTGAGGCCTCAACAGTTTCTTCAAATCCAAAATATGTGCAGACCTCTACATGTGGGCTGCATGGCTGAACAAAGCAAATCCTGATGCTAGGGAGGTGTGGGTTCCATTCCTAAGCTGCCATTCACCAACTGCCTGGTCTTAGGCAAACTACTTTTTAATCTCTCTATGCCTCTGTTTTATCATCTCTAAAGTGGGGAGGATGATGAATAGGCATTGTCAGGATTGGAGCATGTCTGTGTAGTGCTGCCTACACACCTAACTTTGGTTCAAAGGTGTGCCAGCCAGGCCTCACAACTTTCACCATCTTTTTCTTAGGTCATTGTCTCTTTTGTATTGTGTATGGAATATCTGTGACATAAAGTAGATGACAAAGTTACTTTTATATGAACATCTTTCTTACAATTTACATACACATTTAGTTGGATATTTCTTTAATCCATCAGTTATAAAACAAGTTACAGACCTAGTGTTGGTTAAAGATAAGGATACAGGCTTGCTTATTATGTGATCAGTGAAAATATAATTGGCACTGTATTTTGGAAAAAATTTATAAATCCATAATCATATTTATCATATGTATACTAGAATCCTGTAATCCCACCCTAGAACACTATCCTGCTCATAAGGCCATGTAAAGCATACAGGGTCACATTACTTGTAATGGTTTTTAAAAATTAGAAACAATATAAATATCTATATCTGGATGAATAAATCATAGTACATCCCTACAAATAAAATTCTACACAAGTATTAAAGAAGTACCATATGTATCAACTTGGAAAGAAATCTACAGCATATTGTAAAGTGAAAAAGGAGGCTGAGGCACAATATGTGTAGTGTTCATACTCATTTTGGATTTTAAACAACATATATAATAAAAATAGCTACTGATTTATCAAGTGCTTATTCTTTGCCAGACATTTATCTAAATATTTAATCCCTGAGGCAGCTTCATGAGATAAGTACTCTTGTCCCGTTTTACAGATGAAGAAACTGAGGAGTTAAGCGGTATTTCAGAGGTGGTGGAGTTACCCAGGGGCAGAGCCCAGAGCGCAGTCAGGCGAGCTGGCGCCTGAGTTGGCCCCTCCCACCACACTCCGCCCCTGGGAGGCAAAGGAGGTCTCTGGCCAGGACCGGGAGGCAAGGCCTGCCTCCACCTAATTTATCTGCCTTGTGTTGTTTGGATTTGTTACAATGAGCATGTAATTGAAAAATAAAATTTTTATAAAAGCTCTCAACCATGTGGAATCCAATCCTGGGAGGGGAGCCAAGAGGGGGTGGAAGGAGCTACAGACTCTTTTCTCAGCCGGGCTGTGCTCGAGTCCGACTTCACGTGGGTCCCCACTGTACATCTTCCTCATGGGCAAGGAGAGATATGTGGGCAAAGGCATTCGATTTGGCAGAACATAATCAGAGTTCCATCCCGCCTACTTCACCTACCAGGGGAAAGGCCTTTGCCAGTGTCTTCATCTCTCTGAGCCTCCATTTAGCCCCTGTAAGGGACTACCACCACCACCACAGGCTTTCTGCAGGGCTAGAGACAATGACTGACACACAGAAGTGTCAGGAAGAAGCCGTTCTGCAGCCACTGGGGCCCAATTCTCTGCAGCAGTGGCTCCTGGGACCTGACATCCCATGAATTAAGATAAAGTCTCTTGGCTGACACCATCAGGGAAGTTTTTATTGTCATGGGGTATCCAGGTCCAATTTTCAGTTCCAAAGTCAATTTAGAGACAGAGGGTTTCACAATGATAGTATCCATTCAAAAGTCCAAAACTTCCTGTCACCACCCCTAATTTGAAGCTTCCTCCCACTCAAAGAACAAAAGTCAGAGTGCTGTTCTCAAACTCAACCCAATGATCTAACTCCAGCCTGTGGAGTTCCAAATCTGATTCAGCATTTGCAAGAAATAATTTGCCTCAAGTTTCCTTCTCGGTGGGTTTGGAAACCACCAAGACAAGTGATGAAAGGCTGGGACATAGAACAAGGGATGACACTTGGATCCTGTCCTTGGCAACCCAGGCTCGGGCTAGGGCTATAGCTTAGTGGTAGTGTACTTGCCCCCAGGTTTAATCCCTAGCACAGAGAGAGAGAGCGAGAGAGAGAGAGAGAAAGAGAGAGTGGTGGGGAAGGAGGGAGGGAGAGAGGAAGAAAAAGAAACCCAGACTTGAGGGTGCATCTGAGACAGAGAAGGGTAGGAGGTATCTGGAGCTCCATCCCTTTTTTGGTTTTCTTTGTAGTACCCACGGCCTTGTGCATGCTTGGTAAGTGTTCTACCACTCCGTACATCCCTGGCCCTTTTTATTTTATTTTGTAACAAGGTCTCACTAAGTTACCCAGGCTGGCCTCAAACTTGTGATCTTCCTGCCTTCACCTCCCAGTAGCAGGGATAACAGGTGTGCACCAACACACCTGCATTTTGCCCTTTGAAATCTCTACTTCAACCTCAAAATGGCTCTAATACCAGTGCTCCCAGCATCACCCACCATTACCTGCACGGATGGATTGTCCAGATAATTACTGGAGTCTGCACTACCTCCATCTGCAGTCCCTAACTGAGTACCAGCCTCAGAGACAGAGCCTTTTCCATTTGAAGGTCCTTGCGAAGTCTGCGTGAGACTGTGCAATCTCCCCAGCAGCTTCGTTTATCGCTATTGTGCGTTCCTACAGATTCTTAGTTTAATGACACCCTTTCTGAAGCAGCAGCGATGGTGCCAAATGGCACTTGCATTTCCAGGAAAGCAGCCAAACTCATTAAGTTAATAAAGGAATTTAGCTGTATGGAGATGCCTCCTTCACATACATTCCCGAAAAAAACCCTCACTCTCACAACTCATCAGCAGCCATTAAACCTCTGCCTCCACCTGCAAAGCTCTGGTCCCACTGAATCACACATCGGCCTGCAGTGGGCTGCAGAGGACAGCACTCCACGTGCAAGCTTGGGAGGCACATCTCAGAGCCTGGCAGGCTGATCCCTCTGCACTTCTGTCCCAAAAGCTGCTCCCCGAGACCCCTCTCTCCACTCCAGAATAAGCCCCAGGGATCCTGGTTGGAAACAGGACAATCTCTATCTCTCTGCCTGGTTGTTACAGCTGGACTGTTTGGGTCCACAGCGTAGCCTGGGGTGGCAGGAATCAGTTGGCAGATGAATCATAACAACAACCACCTGTGCTCATTTCCCTGTCTCACTCTCATTCCTCTCCACTCCTGCTTCCCTGTAGCAACCAAGATAATCTTTCTAAAGCACAACTATGATTGTATCCCCCCTTGCCATATTGCTTTATCAGTTCCCCATATCTCCTGGGAAAACATTCCAGACTCCCAGGATTGCATCAGGCACTTCAGGGCCCCTGCCTCTACCACTTAGCACTCCAGCCTCCCCTAACATCATCACCCACCCACTCCCACAGCAGTGCCCAAAACGCAACCTGCTCTCCCTCTCATGACAGGCTTTTGGATTCCAGTCCCCAGATGCCTGCAGGACCTTCCCCATCCCACTCTTCCTCTCTTCCTGCATAACCACAGACCATGCTTCACCACAGAGATCCCTTCCACCAAGCTTGCCCAACCAGTGCTCTTCCTTTAAGCTTCCACAGCAACAGGCACATACCAGAACACTTACCACACTGATCCGTGGTCAACTGCTTTATGTTCAGTCTCCACAACCAGAGCGTGAGTTTTCAAAGAGAACTGTGACTCTATCACCCCTGCATTGCCATGCACCAGGCATGCAGAAGTGCTGATCCCTAGAGCCAAAGATCCTGCTTGCAGAATGGATATCAGTGCCCTTCATGCTGAGTTCCTATCTTTTCTGCCATCCTAGCTTCTTCGTGACCTCTGTTGAAATGTCTTCCCTTTTTCTAGTCCCAGATCTCTTTCCCTCACTCTCTTTCAGCTCTTTCTGGTCTCCTCTCTCTTTGCTCAATGAGAGTCATATTTACTTGTCAAACTGAAGCTTCAAATATTTTCATTTATCTGCTCCAAGGGAAGCTTGCACGTGGTCCCAGCCACTTCCTCAGAGTGGCCCATCCACCTCCTCTCCAGCCCTATTCCTTGCATCTCAACTCCTCTACCAGAGGCTGTGGAGTCTCTTTACCCTCTTGCATCCTGCAAAGGATCCTGGAACCACCAGGTGATCAGCCTTGGTCCACCCAGCCCAGATCTGACTCAGTTTTCCCTAAGGTATTTTATCTCTGCTCCATAGCAGTAATGACCACACAACAGGCTCATGTGCCTTAATAGCACTATGCAGATCAATTGTTGAGTTCAGCCAGGCCTCTCAGGAAGGGTTTTATGTTTCCTATTGGCACCGACTCTTGGCTTAATGAATTGTTGAAGTTTACCACTCTCTGAATGTGTTTCAAACATTTCTCTTCCAAGTGTCAGGGCACAAAACATCATTAGCATCCTGGAAGTAGGTTGTGGTCATGCAACAAGCCTCCCAATTTGTTCTTCCTAGATTCAAGATCCTCTATGATAAGAACCAAGGGGCATGGAAAGATTGGTTGAGCCAAGGAGCCAGAACACCAACATCACCCAGTGGAATGGAATTTAAAGGCATCCAACAGTGGGAAACTACATTGGCTCTCATAAGGGCCACCAATTGCTGCCTTGAAGGGATACTATGATCAAAGCAAGGGACTCATGTGGGTGGAACCAAGGACAGAGGTTGGTCCAGGAACCCCAGGACTGAACCTTCAGCTTATCCAAGTAAGAAGACTGTAATACCCCCAAAATATGTATAATTACTCTGTATCTGTTTTAAATGAAAATAATTAGGCATGATGGCACACACCTGTAATCCCAACTATTCAGGAGGCTGGGGCAAGAGGATCACAAATTTGAGGCCAGCCTAGGCAACTTATCAAGAACTTGTACCAAAGTAAAATTAAAAGAGTTGAACATAGCTCAATATTAGAGTACTAGCCTAGCATGCGCAAGGCCCTGGGTTCAATCCCCAGCACCACAAATAATAATAATGATGATGATGATAATAATAATAATATTAAAATACGCTTCTTAAAAAGATTATAATGGTCAGGGTCCAATTGGAAAAATTGAAACCACTCTGTATTTCAATTACAGAGAATTTAATGGAGAAAATGGGCCACACGAGGCTGGAAAGACTAAGACACAAAAACCAGAGATTGAGAAGCAATTAGAATTAAAAGCAGCAGGAATCCAGTGCCCCTTTACTACTCCAGGACATGGGGGATGATGGAATTACCAAAACCCAAAAAGCAGGGCCATCCAGTCTGAGCTATAGCAAGAGGTAAGACCATGGAAGGGGGAGCTGGCCAGAGGGGACCTGGAACAGCTGTGTAGATGCAACCAGACCAGAAAGTGTTCTCCTTGCCCAGAGCAGAAAGAGGGGGCCTGTCCTGGCTTCTCCCTTCTTCCCACACTCTAATCTCTAGTCAAACCTAGACAAAAACCAGTGGCCAATGACCTGAACACAGCCTTTAAGATAAAGGCAAGGGGTTATGGTTGTGGCTCAGTGGTAGAGCATTTGCCTAGCATGTGTGAGGCACTGGGTTCCATCCTAGCACCACATAAAAATAAATAAATAAAACGTTGAGGGTCAGGGGGGACAGATGAGTCTACAAACAAGGGGAAATGAGCAGCCCAGAGACCAAGAGGCAGATTCGAGAAGTTCATGCAGCCATCTGTTCGCCTTGGTGTTTCAGAGTTTTTGGCTGTGTCCTGTCTCACCTTCCACCCTTTTATTATTTATTTGTTTGTTTGTTTGTTTATTTGTACCAGAGATTGAACTCAGGGGTACTCGACCATTGAGCCACATCCCCAGCCCTATTTTGTGTTTTATGTAGAGACAGGGTCTCACTGAGTTGCTTAGCATCTCGCTGTTGCTGAGGCTGGCTTTGAACTCACGATTCTCCTGTCTCAGCCTCCCTAAGTGCTGGGATTACAGGCATGAGCCACCATGCCTGGCACCTTCCACCCTTTTAGACTGAAGGATCTGTCCCCATTTGGAAGCCTCCTGGGTTTGCCCGGTGGGCTTAGTTGATTTTACAAATCTCAAAATGCTCATCATGCACCAAATAAGGGCCAGGCACTCTGCTGGGCTGTGCGGGGAGGGGAACACTGAGAGAAATCAAATACAATTCTTCATCTCAGGGAGTCCATGGTGTGCCCCACAGGGAGACAGAGAAGCTCCATGCCTTCTAACATATCATTAGAGTTGGATCTGGAATGCCCCCCAAAGGCTCATATGCTCAAGGTTTGGTCCCCAGCTAGTGGCACTGTCAGAAGGTGGTGGAAACTTTAGGAGGTTGAGCTTAATTGGAGGAAATAGGTCACTGAGGGTGTGTCCTTGAAGGGTATATCTTGTCACTAGCCTCTTCTTCCCCATCTCTGCTTCCTGGCCACCATGAAGTGAGCACCTCCATTCTCTCACATGCTCCCCATCATGATGCTCTGCATCACCACAGGCTCACAGCAATGGGACCAAGTGGACTGAAACCTCTGAAACCATGAACCAAAATAAATCTTTCCTCCTTTAAATTGATGGGCTCAGGTGTTTTGTCACGGTGACAGAAAGCTGACTAACAGAAAAATATGAAAATAAATGGTTTACATGAAGGCAAAGAAGGAAATGTGCCTGAGGAAATGAGAGGTTTCCAGCAAGAGGTGACATTTGAACTGGATCTTAGATGAGGAGTTCATCAAAGGCAAGGAAGACATTCCAGATAGAGTGAAGAGTATCAGCAAAGGCACCAAGTGGGTGACAGATCATGATGGTTCCAAGGACACTGTGAAGTTGAGGTTGGAGTAGAGAGCACATGGACAGGAGGACATAGGTAAGGCTGAGCTATGGACCAAGGTTATAGAACCTCAAGCACCACCCAGCAGTGTGGAACCATTGAAAGGGTTTGTGAAGGGGTGTGACATGATTATTTTGGATTCCAGAAGAATCTCTCTGGCTGCCTTTTAGGAGGATGGGTTGGAAGTGGTCGGATCAAACATGAAGAGAAGCATTTGAGAGGTGATTATCACAGTAACCCAGGGAAGAAAGGGTGGTAATCAGAAGAGATGGAGAAGAAAGTAGATGCAGAAAATGGAGACATCTCAGGGACAAATACTTGTGGGAAAGGATGGAGGGATGCAGGGAACCTGACTCATGGCCTTTCACTGGGCTTCTTCCAACTCAGTGTATCTCCAAGGTGCTCTGGAGACCAGAGCAGTGCCCACAGTCTGCAAATGAGTGCTCCAGAATTTGTGCAAAGAGGTTTGCCTTTGGCACCCAGGGCCCTGTTGGATGGTGCCTGGCACTGGGGAAGTTTTTGCTCAGATCACAATGGGCACTGACATCTGGGCTCCTCACACCATACCAGAGCAAGATTGAGTCATGTTCTCCAAATCACTCTCTGTATCTATCTCTGGTTCGTCTATATGGATACTTCTGAAATTTTATTTCTCCACCTACTGGTTTCTGATCTGCATAGTACCTACTTTCCCTACAGCCTGTTTGCCAAACTGTAGTCCCTGGTCTTGGATTCACTCCCCTAGCTCCACCTGTGCTCCTGATTCTTACCTTCCCTATCTCTATCTTAACTTTGTGTTATATGTGAATCTAAGATAGTGAGAAGCAACACAGAAGAGCAAAGAACTAGTTCTTTTAGTCAATCCAGATGTAAATAAATACCAGGAAGAAATAAATGGAAATAGGGATCATTCATCCTCTTCTCCTCCTAGAGTTTGGGGGCTTTTAGTTTTGTTTTTTTGTTGTTGTTGTTGTTTTTGGTACCAGGGATTAAACTCAGGGGCACTCCACCACGGAGCCACATCCCCAGCCCTATTTTGTTCTCACTGAGTTGCTTAGTGCCTCACCATTGCTGAGGCTGGCTTTGAACTCGCAATTCTCTTGTCTCAGCCTCCCAAAGTGCTGGGATTATAGGCGTGTGCCACTGCGCCCAGCTTCCTCCTAGAGTCTTAACTGAGCCATTCTAGGGAACTGAGACTAGAGCCAGGTCTACATTTCCATAACCTTTGCACAGTTCTGAACAATTAGACATCATACATCTTTTACTGAATGTGCCTTACTTTGTGTTTACTTTGTGCCTGGAATTTGTGCAAGACACTGTTAGCACTCTGAGATGGACAAGACACCTGCCCTGAATTCTCACCTTGAGGTTTCACAATCTGACCACAGATCACTCCTCCAGCACCATCCCTTGCTACTTTCCCACCATCCATCCTTTACTGCACTAACATGGAGGAACAGAAATTGAGAATCAAAAATGCCACAGGTGTGGAAGAGGAATGAGGCATTTAACCCATTTGGTTCTGTGCTGAGACACATTCATTTGGACCTGAATTAGCAGACTAATCGGTGAGTCTCAAGGGCACAGAAAGACTGTCAAGTGAGGATGCAAATCAGTAAATATGTATGAGGAATAGGTTTTGTGGCAAAGCCCTTGCAAAAAGGCAAGATAGCAAAAGACCAACCCACCAAAGGAAGCCAGGCCCTGGTAAGAACCCTGGACAGCTCCATGAAGGCCAGCTCTTATCCTGTTAATCATTTCTTTGTATCAACCAATGTACACTGAGCTTCTACCACTTAGAATTAATATACTGTATTTGGTGCTGAGGGTATGGTTGCATACACAATAGACATAATATCTGCCTCGAAGAAGGTACAATCTAGGGGATAGAAAGGCAAGAACTCATAAAGGATCGATAGCATCTCCCTTAGGCTTTATCCTATAGCCACAGAAATCCCTGGTTTGGGAGAGACTCTGCAGACTAGTGGGCCTTGATCTGATCATTCCAGGTGACATATTTCATCTGCCTATGATCCATTGGGCAGCAGGGCCCTGGCCTCTGAATCTGACCAAGAGTGAACATAGGAGAGGCTGGGTGATCCCTGAGAGGCCAAGAATGCCACCACATGTGGTATCTGCCTCCTTCTCCATCTTTGTCATTCAGAGTTTCCCCTAGAGATTGGACAGGAGAAACTAGAGAGTTTGGCCTCCAAATGTCCCTCAACCAGACCACTCTGTGGGGCCACTGTGTTCGCAAAAAAAATTTTCCCTTTCTTGGTCTCAGAGCTTTCTAGCCTGTTGTTAATGCTTTCACTCGTGGCTTAGTCTGATTTTTATTAAACTATCACCACCTGGTGGCCTATGCCAAATTTTGTTGAGAAAAAAGAACCTGGAGTAATGGACTTTAATGACCAGTTGGCGTTGTGGAGTTGTACTTTCCTAGGGAAGTTTAGCAGGGCTATCACAGTGACCTCATTAATCATCCACACTAAGCCTCAGACAGTTAAAATCTGGATTATTCTTCAAGGGCACTTGAAGGGGATTCCATGCTCAGCTCCCCTAACTCATTCCTGTGGTTAGCATCTCTCCCTGAGCAGAAGTCCTACCCTGCAATAGTGCTACCTCAGTCCCTCCTGCTACAGTTAAAGGCCCTTTGCTTTGATTGACCTCAGTGAATCTGGATACATGCAGAGGTCATTATCCAACCTCTATATTTAGTTCAAAAATCTGAGGTGGAGAGGACCAGTGACAGTCTTCTTAATGCAATGGACACAGATGTGTTGCAAGAGGTTAGGATTCCCTGAATGTTAGGGCCACAGCAAGCCTGAGGTTCACATCCCAACTGCATCCCAACTGCCTTTCAGAAGCAGCCTTGGGAGTGACAGGACCAGAAACCTGTTGTAGGTGGATATACCAGCCACTCACCCCAAGAACAAAATTTTCCCCACAGCAAAGGCAACATGATGTGAAGGACATACTTTGGAGTCTTGTAAATCTGGTTCTCATCTGCATCTAAGATCCCAGTCTTAGGAAACTATTGGAAAAGCAAGGTGAGCTGGCTCTGCAGAGGGCTTGCAGAGAACAGAGCCCTCTCAGCAGACAGTCGTCAGTCCCCTCCCTGCTTCAAGGCTATTGTCAAAAACCTCCATTCAACCATTTTATGCACTCACAGAAAAAAATGGTTGAATGCAGGTTTTTCTGGAAGGACTTTGTGCAATAGTTACAGTATGTAAAGCTATAAGAAAAGTTAAAAATGTATTAAGTTAGTACACATATCAAACACAATGAAAATGAGAATAGGAAGAAGAGGAAACCAGAAATATAGATGGTACAGGAACCATGTCCTTTGAGATTGAAATATATATATATTTGGTTTATATGTATATAATAAAATATTTGGTACTGGAGATTAAACCAAAGGGTGCTTAACCACTGAGCCACACCCCCAGTCATTTTTATTTTTTATTTTGAGACAAGATCTCACTTAGTTGCTTAGGACCTTATTGAGTTGATGAGGCTGACTTCAAACTTGTGATCCTCCTGCCTCAGCTTCCCAAGACAGTGGCTTTTCATGTATATTTTTAAGAGAGGGATGAAACATTTGACACAAAGAACTTCCCAGAAGACAAACTGAAGAGGCATGCATATACATCTCCAGTCTCTTGACATAGTACTTGAAAGAGAAAAGTGAGTTCCCCAGAAAAGTACATTTCCAAACCAAAATTTTTAAATGTGTGATCTCTTCACCTAGAAATTTCTTCTCTTGGAATCTATCCCTTAGAGGTACTCACACATATGTGAAAAGATATATGTGTGTACAAAGTTGGTCATAGGGCTGAGAATGTAGCTCAGTGGTAGAGTATTGGCCTAGCATGCATGAAGCCCTGGATTCCACCTCCCCCCAAAAAAAAGTCCTCAAAGTCTGTCAATAAAGTGTAATTCATAGCAGAGAAAAGCAAATAAAAATAAGCTAAATGTCCATCAATTTGATTTTTAAAATTATACATCCAAATTATTATATGACTGCAAAAAAAGGGTAAAGGGAAAAAATGGCTTAGATCAATTTGTATTAATATAAAGGGTCTGCAAAAACTACTTTAAGAAGAAAAAAATCAACTCACTAAAAATTACATCCTGCTGGATACAGAGGCATACACCTGTAATCCCAAACACTTGGGAGGCTGAAGAAAGGGAAATTTCCAGTTGTAAGCCAGCCTCAGGAGGTTTTCAAAATGGTAGAATAGAGGAGGTCACTTTCCTGGCTGCTCTGCAGCATGAAACCAAGAAAGCAGACAGACAGCTTCTCAGCAAGGTGGATGAACAAAAAAGATGGGGGAGACTTTACTGGAATTTAAAACTGGACATTCAAAGAAGATCAAGGACTCAGGAAGTTGGATATAATAAAACAAGGAAGAAATACCCAGCAGCACAGGCACTGCCACAGCCAGGCCAGAAGCACCAGCCTAAAGGGTCCCTCTGTGAGCAAAGTGGAGGGATAAGGGAATTAAAGGAACCCACATTTTTAGGAGGCCTGAGGCATGTCTGGGTATGTAGCATTTAGAGACAAAGGACATTGCCCAACTAAACTGAAAGGCATGCTGTGCATCCTTGTGCAGGAAAGAAGCCACCATCTCTCCAGGCAATACGTAGAGGAAAAAGGAAGGAACAATTTTGCAGCTGCAGCATGGAGTCCAGCAGCTGAGGGAGCCAATTCCTGGAAAACCTGAGTTTGACCCAAAATACAGGACCAGTAAACACATGCTGAATGGCATAGAGTGTACTTAAGTGACCAGGATAAAATCAAACACAGAGAGAGGTTTACACAGGAGACAACTGGTCTCAGAAACCCACCTGGCCCTATCTTTCCCTCTCCAATCCAGCTGCTTACAGGAGAGACCCATCTGGCCAGGAATTTGGAAGGTCAGGGGTGGAAGAGATTGAGTTTGAGATTGAAATCAAGTCCAGGAAACATGGAGTCTGCAGGTGACATAGGAGACTAAGAATTGGCTCCTCCACCACAGTAGTGGAGCCCAGGGGAGATCCCTGGAGTACAGTCTTCCAGTGTAGACTGGCAATTACTGGGCCCTGGAGGTGCACTGATTTAAAATCTTCAGACTAATTGGCATTCAGCAAAGAGCCTGTAGCCCACCTAAGCCGAAACCTGGTCTCCAGGAATTCCACCTATGGGATTACCTCTCTCACTCCAGCAATTCAGAGGGTGGAGCATCACACTCCAGACGACCCCACCTAAACCTGCTAAGAAGAAAAGCTGAGAATCTTTCGAACTCCAATGGAAAAATTTTTTTAACTTTTCATCAAGATTTTTTTCTTTTTTTCTTTTCTTTTCTTTTTTTTCTTTTTTTTTATGGGTTTTTGTTTTGTTTTGTTTTGTTTGCTTGCTTGCTTGTTTAATTTTCTCTGTTTAATTGTGACCTTAATGGTTCATGGACAATAGACATACACATATTTGTATTTTTTTCTCATTTCTAGCATTTTGGAAGGCAGTTAGTTTTCATGGATCAGGTTTTTGGGGACTAGAATGTTTGGTTAGTATATTTTAGTTCTGTTTTGTATTCTTTTATTTTTATTTTTTAATTTTTTAAAATTTTTACTTTACATATATTTTTCCTCTTACCTGTTTCCCTTGGTCCTCTTTCTCTCTTTTCTTTCACTAACAATCTCTATTGTTTGTTCACTCTTCCTTTAGTTTTTTATTTCTATCTTCTCTCCTACTCCTTCATAATCATCAAATCCTACATCACTTCTGTTCTCTCCCTGTCCACCATTTGAAATTATAAGCCTTTTTGCAAACTTTTTTTTTATTGCAGGCAATAACTGGTCATATCATTTCTGTTTATTGTGATAATTAACATTATAGACATCATAATAGGAACTACTTGGTTTAATGTTGTATATTGTTTACATTTGTTATTTTTATTATTTGGGTCCCCCTTAACAGTGAGGTACAGGAAACCTTCAAGGACACTATAAGTCCACAGGGTAGAATCTCTACTGCCCCAGATCCATACTGTTAGATGAGTAGACACACAAGCATCATGAAAAGGCAAGGAAACAAATCACCCCAAACAAACCAAGATGCTCCAATAACAGAATCCATTGACACCACAGTGGAAAAAATGTCAGAGAAGTAGTTTAGAATATATATAGTTAAACTGATCTGGGAAGTACAGGATGGTATAAGAAGTGAAATCAGAGAGAAAATACAGAAAGTGAAAGATCACTTCAATGGAGAAATAGATTCTGGAAAAAAAAAACAGAAATCCTCAAAATGAAGGAATCGACAAACCAAATTATAAATTCAATGAAAACATCACCAACAGACTAGATCACTTGGAATACAGAGTTTCAGGCAATGAGACAAAATACATAATCTTGAAAACCAAGTTGACCATGGAGAAAATATGTTAAGAGAAGCTCCATTCATGGTCTTCCATGAATGAAGCTTCCAAGAAATATGAGATAATCTGAAAACACCAAATTTAAGATTTACTGGGATAGATTAAGACTTGAAGATACAAATGAAAGGAATACACAATCTTTTCGATGAAATAATATCAGAAAATTTCCCAGAAATGGAGAATCAAATACAGGAGATTTAGAGGACCCCCAAAATACAAAATTATAACAGACCCACACCAAGGCACATTATCATGAAAATGCCTAACATACAGAATAAGAATAGAAGTTTAAAGGCTGTCAGAGAAAAACGATAGGTAATATTTACAGGGAAACCAATCCAGTTCTCAGCTGATCTCTCAACTCAGACCCTCAAAGCTAGGACGTCCTGGAATAATATATACCAAGGTCTGAAAGAAAATGGATGCAAGCCAAGAATACTATACCCAGCAAAATTAAGCTTCAGAATTGATGATTAAATAAAAACCTTCCATGATAAACAAAAGTTAAAAGAATTCACAACTAAAAAAGCTGCACTACAAAACATACTCAATAGGATATTTCATGATGAGGAAATGAAACATAAATGTCAAAATGCATTCTACTGTAAAGTAAATAAACAAACAAACAAATAATAAATAAATAAGAAATGAAACATAAAAGTGAAAACTAGAAAGGAGAGGAACTACACTAAAAGAACAGTGAATCAATGGTGAAACTAAATCAAATTAAAAACCAGAAATAAATCAAAATCACAGCTGTGGCAACATAGTGAGTCCCCATCTCAAAAAAAAAAAAAAAGAATTCTCAACCTGGTGCTGCATGCTTGTAATTCCAGCAGCTCAGGAGGCTGAGCCAGGAGGATCACGAGTTCAAAGCCAGCCTCAGCAGCAGCAAGGCACTAAGCAACTCAGTGAGACACTGTCTATAAATAAAATACAAAACAGGACTAAGGACATGGCTCAGTGACTGAGTGCCCCTGAGTTCAATCCCTGATATCCCCCCAACAAAAAAGAATTCTCTACTTTAAAAAATAAAATTAGGTCTTATACATGTAGTACATAGAGAAGTAACTACATTCATGTAAAAATGTGATTTTTTTCATGTAACATTGAAATATTTGTGTAATGTTCATTAATCCTGGTTACCCTTTGGAAGTGGTTGTCAGAACATTTTAACTTTTTACTTTACATTTTTTGTATTATATTTTGTTATCCTAATAATTATTTTTTTTTATTTTATTTTTTTTCCCAAAAGTTGCATTTTAATACATGTTG
>CM053402.1:45206094-45222182 GCA_028644305.1 Xerus rutilus
CCTGCAAATGCCATAATTTTATTCTCTCTTATTGCTGAATAATATTCCATTGTGTATATGTACCACAGTTTCTTTATCCATTCATCTATTGAAGGACATCTGGGTTGCTAATAATTATTTTTTTAAAAAAGGGGGGAAATGTCTTTTTTAAAAATTATTTATTTGGATAGTAGTATCAGATTAATGTTAAATTTCCAGGATCATATTGTGGTTATATAAGGAAATACCTATTTTTAGTAGGTCCTTGCCAAAGTCCTTGTAAATGAAAGGGCATGACATCTACAACTTATTCTCAAATAACCAGCCAAAAATAAATTGAACAATAGTGTACACAGAAAGTGAATGTCATAGTGTTACAATTGGGGAATCTAGATAAAGGTTATATGGGAGCTCACTGTACAACTCTTGCCATTTTCCTATAATTTGAAGTGCTTTCAAGGTGAAAAGAATTCCTAAAAAGTTATGCATGATTTCTGGAGTGGAGATTTTGGTGTGCCTTGCCTGGAGCATAGGAGGACCCTGGTAATATGTGAATTTATGGGGACGTACACAGGAACAAATCATTGTTCTTGACTGAGACTTAAATGCAATTAAGAAAGTCAAATGAGCCGGGCGCGGTGGCTCAAGCCTGTAATCCCAGCACTTAGGGAGGCTGAGACAGGAGAATCGCAAGTTCAAAGCCAGCCTCAGCGAGGGCGAGGCGCTAAGCAACTCAGTGAGACCCTGTCTCTACATAAAACACAAAATAGGGCTGAGGATGTGGCTCAGTGGTCGAGTGCCCCTGAGTTCAATCCCCGGTACCAAAAAAAAAAAAAAAAAGAAAGTCAAATGAGAATATTCAGAGTGGGAGGATGTGTTCTACTGTAAATGATGTAAATTGTGTCCTATGGACATTGTATATTCTTAGGAAATGGTTATGTAAGCATGTATATTCTTGTTGTGAAAGAAATATAAATGCTGTCATGATCAAAATGGAGTCACTCGTGTTAACCTTAACAAAAAATAAAGTAAATAAGTAGGGAGGTTATGAAAGAAGGGTTTCAATACATGACTGCCTAATAATTACTATCACAAAACACCCCAACAGAACCTTATGTAAAAAGTACTTCTTCAGGGACATCTGCCCAGCAACTGTCTAACTGCTCAACCTCAGATTGACAGCACTCCTATTATTAATCATTGTGGCCAAGGATTATTGTTTTAAAATATCTGATGTAATCCTCCCTATTTTTGTCTTTGAAAACTTCCCTTTTTGAAAACTGGCCTTCCCCCCTGCCCCTTTGGTATGGGAGATTAAACCCAGGGATACTCTACCTCTGAGCTACATCCTCAGCCCTTTTTATGGTTTTTTTGTTTTTGTTTGGTTTTGGTTTTCTTTCTGTTTTGAGACAGAGACTCACTAAACTGCCCAGGCTGACCTCAAACTTGCAATCCTCCTGCCTCAGTTTCCCAAATAGCTGGAATGACAGGGATGTGCCACCATGCCTGGCTGCCTCATCCTCTTTGAATCCATCCATAGTTTACCATGTCATACATGGTAAATGCCTTGATATATACAGGCAATGCCTTGATATTCTCATGAACTGTTCTGCTATTCCCAAATAAATATCAATATTCTTTGCAGAATCTGTTTTATTATTTATGCTGATATTGTCTGATCTCACAGAGATTAAAGGCAAACCATGGTTAGAGGAGAGACGGCACGTCCTGATACTTCCTTCACTTTGTACCAGAGGAAAGATTAGAAGAAAGAAGAGGAGCCAGGCACTGTGGCACACACCTGTGATCCCAGCAACTTGGGAAGCTGAGGCAGGGGGATCACAGGTTCAAGGCTAGCCTCAGCAAATTAGCAAAGCCCTGTCTCAAATTAAAAAATAAAGAAGACTGAGGATGTGGCTCAGTGACAGAGCATCCCTGGGTTCAATCCCCAGTATCACAAAAATAAAAAAAAAAGGAAGAGGAGGCACAGCGAATGAGGGAGACTAGATGAACTAGATTGTATTTTTTAACAAAGGATGGCAACTACCAGCATTCAGTATACAGTTTTATCTAAGCCTGAAATACACCAACTTGGGGACAATGAATTGTCAGCTATTATCTTGTTGGGTCCATAGTGCTGACCACATACCTAAAGGGGATAGATATATTTCCATATCTAGGAGGTTAATGCTTTGCTGTGTTAGGAGTGATGTGCACATGGGGAAAACTTGATCTCTTCCTGGGGACCTGAAGCCAGATGAATCCAGCCTCCAAGGCATGGAGGTGGCTGGAGAACCATGGAGCTGAAAAATGACCTATCCATGTCTATCTACATCATCTGGAGACCAGACAGAGCTAGAGACTGCCAGCTGGGCAAGAGGTCCCAAACATGGTCTTGGACCTATCAGCTCTGAGGACATTGTCAGCAGTTATTACTTTAAGTCACCTTCTACTCTATTTACTTTCCTTTATCCCTGATCCTTTAAGAGGGTCAGTCCTGCTTAATGTTGTTATCTTTATATCATGGTCTCTACTGTGCAAGGGAGAATTGAGGGGATCCTGTCCCACATTTTAGGAGTGGTCAGGAAAAGAACAGTGGCCCCAGAATTGGTGGACCAGAAAGAACAATGAGGCCCATCAATCTTAGGAAGACAGAGATTGAGGGGACAACAACAAGGCAGTAAGACCAGGAGGTGAGGGGGCACACTGAGGACTGACTCCAGAATCCCCATAAGGGACATTCTTGAAAACAGCTGGGAGGAAGCAAATTTTAAGGAGACCTATATCCAAAAGTTTCAGAGATTTGGCTTCAAGTCAGAATAATCTGAATATAAAATGAAAGCATTAGTTTACTCCAGTAGGGTGGGGGACATATGGATTATCCTCACTGGTCCTTTTTTAATAGAAAATAACATTACTTGAATAAAAGTGGGGTTTTTTTATGTGCTCCTAAAAGGCCTGCAATGAAAGGAAGCAAAGACCCAAAGCACCAGAAAAGAGAGAACTTTAAAATTCCAGGCCCCAATAGAGTTTTTTTTTAATTGTATGATTCCATTTATATGTGCTACCTAGAAAGAAAAGGGGGAAAAACTCTGTTGGGAAGATGGGGGTGGAGCAGGGGCAAGATTGTCTTTGGATGAAGATGAGCATGAAAAGAGTTAAGTCCTCGTGTTGTATAGCAGGAAGTCAATAGCTGATACCTAAAGCTAATGATAAAGGGGTAATGGTCGAAATGTTTATTTAGAAATGTGAGAGCACCCAGGTGTGGGGGCTCAAGCCTGTAATCCCAGCACTTTGGGAGGCTGAGACAGGAGAATCCCAAGTTCAAAGCCAGCCTCAGCAACGGCGAGGCACTAAGAAACTCAGTGAGACCCTGTCTCTACATAAAACACAAAATAGGGCTGGGGATGTGGCTCAGTGGTTGAGTGCCCCTGAGTTCAATCTCCAGTACCAAAAAAAAAGAAAAGATATGTGAAAGCAAATGTCAAAAAGAACAGCTAAGAGAATGAATGCACAAGACTCTGGGACATCATAATTACAAGTGATAGAGAACAGGTAACATCTTTTTTCGGTGGAGGGGGATGTTGATGTAGTTAGAAACCTTGTAGAACACTTTGCTTTTAAATTGTGTCCACAAGAAGCTAATTTTGCTGTGGAAAGGGGCATGGGAAGAAAAGAGAAATTTTGGTCAAAGGGGAAGGAAGGGAGGGGATGAGATGAGGGGACAAGAAAGATGGTGGAATGCAATGTACAACAATGCCCTAGGTACGTGTATAACTGCACTTATGTTGTAACTTGATATTGTGTACAACCAAAGAAGTGAAAAGTTGTGCTCCATTTGTGTACAATGAATCAAAATGCATTCTGTTGTCATGTAAACCTAATTAGAATAAATGAATGGGAAAAGGGGGGGGAGAAGCCAATTTTGCAAAAAAAAACAAATTTTTAAAACTATAAAAAGAAAAAAAAGAAAAAGAAAAAAGAAAGGCCCCAGTGGGAGAGAACCAGAGATCCTCTAATTGATGAGGCAGTTTCAACACACAGAAAGTACTTGAATGCCATCTAGTGGCCAGACTGAATAGCTGCTTAGAAAGATGAAGGAAAGAGGTCAAAAGACTTTCAGAATCCATAAGCATTTATTGTGCTAATATTGTGAGCCAGACAATGTTCTAGGCGCAGGGTATGTAAGAGCCTATAAAACAGGTGAAATCCTATCTTCCAAAAGTTTACATTCTATTTGCAGGTAGGGCTGACAGAAAGTCTACAATGTCAGGTGGTGTCAATGAAAAATAAAGCAGGGTGAATGTTATAGAGGGAATGAGTAATGCTTTATAGGACAGGTAGTGGGAGTCTGGATATCTGGGTAAAGTCATTCCAAAGAAAATGTAACAGCCATTGCAAAGGCCCTGAGGTGAGAATGTTCTTGGTGTGTTCAGGGAATAGAAAGGAGGCCAAGAGGACTCACAGCAGAGTAAAGGAGGGAAAGGAATAGGATATGATCCAGACAGACAACAAGGGCTGGATTACAGCACCTCGTGAGCCACTGGGAGGAGTTTGGTTTTTAATCCTAGTGAGATGGAGAGAATTGGAAGGCTTGGGGCTGAGAGGTGACCTGAATTAATTCATGTTTTAGACAGATAATTCTGGCAGCTAGACTAAGTAGACAGCAAAAGGGCAACATCAGCATCACAGAGAATTTGGAAGCTAGAGCAGCCATCCTGGTAAAAGAGGGTGCTGGCTGCACCAGCAGTCTCAATAGGTGGAGGAAGAAGAGTCAGGATCTATCTAAATGATGTCAGCACAAGTTGCTGGATTGGATGTGAGGTTTGAGAGACAGGAGTAAAGGAAGACAGATGTTTGAGGCCCAAGCAGTCATTTAGTGAAACAAAGAGCATGTGATCAAGGCAGGCTGGAGGGGAGAAAGGAAGTGATCTGATTGAGCGCTAAGATCCAAAGAGCTCTTGTCGAACTGGAGGCTCTTGGCAAACTTACGATGTCCCACTTAATAAAAAAGCAGACTGAGGCTCAAAGAAATGAATCAGCCACTCAGGGAGCCAGTGTCCAAGCAAGCCAGGGCCTGAAGCTCCTGAAGCCTGGGCTTCTCCAGCTCAGGGCAAATCAGGACATCTTCTGAAACTCCTGGTGTGATTTCACAACGGCAAATGAGTTGGGCAATGTCATTCACCAAAGTAGAGTCCCCAAACTCTGCTAATTTAACAAAAGAGGAAGGACATCTATGCCTGATTCACCCAGTGCCTGGCTTTGCGGTGATGAAGCAGGAGCTGTTCCGCTTTCGGGTGGAGACGTTTACTAGCTGAGTGCTGGGCAGCCTGCACAGCCTCTGGGTCTAGAATATATATATAATCCCAGATAGACATAGATGCAGATGTAGATATAGATATAGATATAGATAGACGTCAGGATGACCAAGGGGGCTCAAGAAGCCCCCAAACCATAAGAGGCTGGAAAGATGCTTCCTGGACCAACTCTAACATTGTCCACTAAGGAGCTGTCCTGGCAGACATAGGGGCACCCCACCTACCCTGAGAGTCAGGGCCCAGGCCCCCAGCCCCTGCCTGGAGAGTCTGCACCCTGGCCCTACAGGCAGGCTGAGTGACGGGTGGCAGGATGTAATGTGCACCCGCACACAGCATGTGTCCGTCCTTGATATAGATAGTCCTATCCAGGCCCCTCCTCTCCCCTGGCCACACCCCTCATAGATTTCCTCTTAGTGACTTGTCATTCCTGCTGTGGCCGACTCTGGATTGTTCTCAACTGGAAGATGTCCCAACCAGGAGCATTCTAGAGAGACCAGCAAATGGGCAGCCCTGAGCTCAGTCCTGGGCTTTGAGCCCACTCCTTGCATGGCATTTGCCCCCGACTTCACTCTCTCTCAGTGCTGTGGCTCAAGGGTTGATTCTAGGAATTCAGATCCCAGGAGAAGGAAGACTCTGAGGAACACAGAACAGTAAGTGTCAGTCACGCCCTCATCTCCCCATCCCTCCATCCTCCCTTTCCTCCTTCCCATCACCCTTCCTGACCAGCCCTGGGCCCTGCCCCAGCACTTTCATGAACTTTGACTTCTTCCAGTGTCATCGGGTCCCCTTAGGGCTCCTCCCTCCTGTGGTTTTTCCTACCACTCCTCTCCCCTCTCTCTTCCCAATACCATCTATTGGCAGATGCCCTCAGTTTACGAAACTGAGATCCAAATGCTGACTAGAAGTTTGCCAGACCAAGAGAAATGATCCCCATGAGAGTTATGCATTGAGAGATAATAGGGGGCACGGCAAAGAAAGATCACTGTTCTCTACCTGCCTGATGCCCTTCACCACCCACTCACTCACCCACTGCTCCCCCCAGGAATACCCGCAAGGGTCTCCTACCTGGGGCAGAGATGGCCGGAGGAACCCAGGGTAGGCTGGCCCATTACCTGGAGCTACTGAAGAAGGAGGAGCTAAAGGAGTTCCAGCTTCGGCTATCCAACAAAACATTCTTTGGGTGCTCTTCCCGTGTGACAACAGCTCAACCAGAGAAGGCAAGTGGCATGGAGGTGGCTTCACACCTGGTGATTCAGTATGGAGAGCAGCGAGCCTGGGACCTGGCCCTCCGTACCTGGGAACAGATGGGCCTGAGTCTGCTGTGTACCCAGGCCCAAGCAGAGACAGACTTGATATCAAGTAAGTAGAAAAAGACTCCACCCCAGTCCCACTGGGATCCTCCACCACCACCATCACCACTGAACCCTCCCACCAAGCCAGCTCTGGGTGGGTAACTTGGGACTGACCAAAGGTGCATCCAGGTGCCAGACTAGGCTAGAGCTGGAAGGCTCGCTGGGGGGCTCTTGCTAGACTCCTTGCCCTACACCCACTTCTGTTCAAGTGTATTCCCATCCCCATGTGGTCCTCACAGCACCTTGGAGGGCTGGTGAGGGAAAAGGCTGGCTTTCAGAAGGGTTCAGAGAGGAGTGGGCATGGATTTCAAGCCCAGCTCCCCAAGAAGCTCTTGCAGAGCATCATAGTTATGAGCACAGACTGGGAGCTGGGCAGAGGAAGGCTCTCATCACAGCACTGCCACCCTGGGCAAGTCACTTTACTACTCTGCCTGATTCTCCATCTATAAAATAGGAGAGTAAGAACCTGTCTCTTTGGCCTGCATGGGGGTTAAAAGAGACAATCCATGTGAAACTTTTAGCAGAGTCTAATACACATTAAATGCTCAATAAATGCAAGCTCTTGCTATTGCTGCTGCTGCTATTATTACTATTGGCAACCCTGGGAGGCAGAAGCTGGTAGCCCCACGTGGGAGAGCTGAAGCTCAGAGCAGAGCATTAACTTACACAAAGAAGAAATGTCAGAACCAGGACAGATATGCAAAATTCCTGAACACCAGATCAGGACTTTTTGCCCAGTGGCGTTTGTGAGGACATCATTCTCTGGACGAGCCTATAGTTGTGGAGGGCTTCAGTGGGCTCATGCATTTCTCCTGACCTCACTTGGTTAAGATATGGGACCTGATCAATATGAAGAACCCCAGCCTCAGTCTGGCTCCTGTCCCTGCCCCTCTGACAAGCCCTCAACCTCTCTGTCTCCTTCCCATAGCTTACTCTCCCTTAGTCATGGGCTCCCCGAGTACACCCGCCATGGAATCCCCCAGCTGGCCCACCTCCACAGAAGTGCTGAGGTTCTGGAATTCTCCTAGCACAAGGTATCCTCAGGAATCAGAGAGAAGTTTTTCTGACACGCTTGAACACATCCAGAAAGGTGAGTCTTGCTGAATTAAGTTGAGAGCATTGGGACTGGGGGATGAAGGAGTATGAGTCAGCCAGTGGGTCCCCACAGGTAAGCATGCACTTGCATGCAGACCTAGGGAGTGGGTACTACAAAGGAAAGATGCAGGAGCCAGAATAGGGTGGTGAGAGCAATAAGGCTGGAAGTAACAGTCAGGGGCTTCCCAGTGCTAAGATTGCCCCCCTTTCTATTTGACAGATGAGGAAACTGAGACCCATGTGCGTCAGTCTTACCCAACTGGTGTCATGTGTGGCATGGTCCTTGACCAGGCAGAGCTCAGTTCATAATCTTGATGGGCATGGAAGATCTGTGAGGTCAGGATAGTCCAGAAGTTCAAAGGAGGATTCTATTCTCCAGATGGACCTGTTTTAGTCTGCTTTTTCACTGCTATAACTAAAGGATCTGACCAGAACAATTTTATAGGAGGAAAAGTTTATTTGAGGGTTCAAATAAACTTTCAGAGATCTTAGTCCATAGAAGGCCAGCTCTGTTGCTCGGGACTCAAGGTGAGGCAGAACATTATGGCAGAAGAGTGTGGCAGATGGAAACAGCTCACATGTGATCAGAAGGCAGAGAGAGATCTCCACTTGCCAGATGCAAAGGTACACTCAAAGCCACGCCCCAATCCCCACCTCCTCCAGCCACACCCCACCACTTCAGTTACCACTCAGTTAATCCCTATCAGGGGATTAAATCACTGACTGGGTTAAGACTCTTACAACCCCATGATTTCTCCTCTGAACCTTCTTGTATTGTTTCACACATGAGGTTTTGGAGGACACCTCACATCCAAACCATAACAGAACCCAGCCTAGGCTCATTCCTCAGCCCCAGCCAGTTCCCTTTCCTAACTTCTCTTATTTTATTCTCTACTATCTTGGTCACTAGGGTACAAATCTCAGCTACACCCTTGCCTCTTCCTCTCCTATACCAACACCAAAATGGCCACCTCTTGCAGTACAGAAGAGCTACAGAGAACAGCTTGCCTGTCCAAGCTCACAAGTACTTAGGGGCAGAGCCAGGGCTGGAATCCAGAACAATCCATGCCTGGGAAAGTTATGTCCTTCTCCACCCTGCCACTGCTCTGTGAAAGTCCCATCTGACCTCCTTCCCTTACCCTTCCTCTGTGCCCACTATCTCCCCTCTGCTCCCAAGCCCTGGCACTGGTGGCTACAGGCTCCAATTCCATGCACCCACGTATACAATGTGAAACAAATTTTTCCACCTTCATCTGAGACTTCATACTACTTCTTTTTATCTCCTTATGCCACCTCCAACTCCACAGTGTAGAATTTGAGCTATACACATGCACACACACACACACACACACACACACACACATACACACAAATCCACTTGCACAAAATTTGAGCAAAGACTCTACCAGAGATATTATAGAAGGGGCTAGACTGCTCACATGTCTCCCCCAACAAAGGTCCCCATTTATGTCCCCAACAGCACTCTCCTCTTTCCCTTGCCCAATACAGTACCCAGACTCATCAGCTCTTCCCCTCTCTACCACTTGGAACAATTCCACTCTACCTCCAACTTGCATGGCCTCAGTTTTCAGTGCCTAGAAAAGCTGTGCAGTGCAGGAAAGAGGACCCACCCCGCCTAGGATGCTGCAGACTAACAGTGGTTACTTGAAATAGGGAGTTTGGCCACTTAAGTGGTTTATCAAAATCTTTCAACTTTAAACACACTGTACTCCCATCAAAATGTTTCAGACCAGCCATAAGAATATAAAACTCTGCATCTACCTTTACATGGCTTTAAAAATAAGATTTTAACAATTCTTCCACAAGATTGTTGTGAGAATCAAACTGCATTTTTCTAGGGATGGGATGTAGCTCAGTGGTAGAGCACTTGCCTAGCATGCACAAAGCCCTGGGTTCAATCTCCAGGACCACAAAAAAAAAAAAAAAAGTGTGTGTCTGAAATAAAATGGATGTTCAGTAGCTAGTCATTTCTTTTCTGTCATCCCCCCATCCCCTACCCAGGAAACCCTTCCTTGTTCCTCCACAGAGCTCCTTCAAGCTCCACAGACCAACAGTCTCCAAGCCAAGAGTCACCCAATGCCCCCACATCCACAGTGCTGGGGGGCTGGGAACCTCCACCTCAGGCCAATCCAGAACCAAGCCATCAAGGAACTCCTGAGACTAAGTGGCCTCTGGCTGAAACATCTGAAAACCGTTACACAGGTGAGGCTTTGCTGAGCTCCTGGGACGGGGTAAAGGTACAAAGGCATGAACAAAATCAGGCTCCTGGGTGCCAGGTTAACGGGCTGAGCAGAGGACCTGGGGAACTTCTGAATCCGCTCCCTAGGAACCCTGCCACTGGAGTCTCACCACTGGACCAAGGCACTGCTTCCAAGAAGCCACTAAAAATGAGAGTGTGGGTGCATTCTCCAGCATAAGAAACACACTCCACTGGCCTGGGGTCAGGAAAGCTGGACTTGATGTGCACAGAGCTCCTCATCATCCCCCTCCTAGAAGTGGTCTAGAGATACCCCACTCCATGTCAGGCCCTGAGCCAGTGCTTCCATTGCACATTCTATTTAAATTTCACAACCGCTGTTATTGTCCTATATTGCAGATGAGAAAATTGAGGCTGAAAAAAAGTAAAGTCTCACAATTAGGGTCAGGGCTGGAATTCAGGCTTCCTTCTCCAACACCACAGTCCTCACCTTTAACCTCTATGTCCTACTCCCTCTGCCATGTAGGCAATGAGGACTGTCATTCCAAAGCCACAGCCACATGGCTTCTGGTGCCATAGTCTTAACTCATGCTAGGAGATGCTCCCTTTGTATCTGAGAGATGTTGAATTAAGAGGATTCCTTCTACTCACAGCTGGGAGTTAACTTACAAAATTCATGGGCCTAAAATGTGGCCTAGGCTCAATGTGTATCAACAGATTTAATGAGTCACATCACTTCCCATTCAAAAAAGAAAAAGAAGGAAGAAAAGGGGGAGGGAGGAAATGAGGAAAGGCAGGAAAATAGGAAGGAGTAGAGGCATCTTACAGAATCATACCAAGGAAATATTACTAGAACGTAATAACCATAAAAAATTTAAAAAACAAGTATGAAAACCGTGAAGGCAAATTAGTTGCTATAATAAAAGGTTCCGTTGGTTCTGAGCATTCTGATAAGCAGGACAAAAAAGACAATCTGATGGGTTACATACTAGCTATTATCAATAGGAGAGAAAAGACTAATTCAAGATAAATACGGTTTTCCCTGATTCTAAATCCTAAAGGAATTCTCCAAGGGTGGAAGTTGAACAGTTTCATAACGAGTACAAAAATCACATGGCAGACTTTTTGACTGACCAAAAACAAAGGTAGGAAAATTTGCCTGTGTAAAGGAAATGATAAATAATATTTTAAACTCTGTATGTCTTTGTCACAGCTACTCAAACCTGCCATCACAGCCTTAAGGCAACTATAGACAACACACCAACAAACTGTCACAACTGTGTTCCAAAGACATTGTATTTATGGACACTAAATTTTGAATGTCATATAATTTTCACAACATGCAATGACATTCATCTTTTGATTTTTTCAACCATTTAAAAATGTAACAGTCATTCTCAGCTTGCCATTTGTACAAAAACAGGTGGCTGGCGGGACTGGCAAACACAGGCCAAATCCAGCTAGCCTCCTGTGTTTTGTGGATTTGGATGGAGCTGGCCCACACCTGAACACATTAAAATGAAACTCATTCAAGGTAGAGGATATTTTTTCAGTATTACTTATTCAAGAAAAAAAAATATTTTTAAGTGTGACTTGATTCAAGAGAACAGTCCATGGTCACAGATCCATGAAAACTAGGAGGTTTTGAAAAAAGTGACATCAGAAGAGCTAAGTCCTCTTTTGGCATTTCAACTGGCACAGCCTGAACAGGGTGGGCCATGGCCCCAGGTAACCATCTTGTTGTTCTTAGAAGATGTTCACATTGCTAGAAATGTTCTCACAAGAAAAAATAAAGGCAAACCCATAGATTATGATTTCAGAGGGGAGTTGGACCCTGAAGCTGCAGTCTCACAGGACTAACAATGAATTGACTCTACACTCCCCACTCTCCCCAGATTTTCTTCATCCCACCTGAAAGGTAGGACAGGTAGTAACCTTGACCTCTAGACATAACCCAGCAGGTATCCTGGGGAAACTGGTCTTCATCATCCCAGATGAATCATCTGGATCATCTTTAAAATTCATCTAGGGGGTAAAATGAAAGGCAAAATGTTGGGAAGAGAAACATGAGGAGAGATTGTAACAATTGCTCCATTTGGAATCTGACTAAATTAGGAGCCTGAGGTCCCTCCATGGGGAGCAATCCCTTACACAAGGTCAGCTTTTCACCGTCTGCAAGGGATCTTTCCATCTTTCACAGGTTGAGTTCCCTCAGAAGCAGATCCTGAGAATAGATCTGTGTGCAAGTAGTTTATTGGGGTGGTGATTCCTCAAATGTACTGGTAGTGAAGAAGGAAGTGAATCAGGAGAGGAGGAATCTCAGCAAAGGTGCACTATGGAGCAGGCTACCCCTGTAAGCATCTGTCTTAATCCATTCTATGTTGTTACAACAAAGTAACTGAGACCACATACTTTATAAAGAAAAGAGGTTTACTTATCTCCTTCCAGTTCTGGATGCCAAAAGTCCTAGATCATATGACCACATTTGCTCAGCTTCTGGAGAGGATCTTGTGTGGCAGGAGGGACAGAGGGCAGAAGAGAGGAAAGGGAGTCAAATTCCCTCCACAGCTAACCCATTTTCTCAAGAAATCCATGAATCCATTCATGAAAGCTACTCCCCCATGACCCAACTAGGCCTCCCACTAGGCCCCACCTCCCAACACCACTACATCAGCAATAAAATTTCAGTGAGTTTGGGGGGAAATAAATGACATCCTTACCATAGAAGCAACTGAGGTTCAATGCTGAGGTTCAATGTCTGGAAGAAAATGTAGAACATGCCTCAGAATTTCCTGTCCTGAGTGCAGAGGACTCCATCTGTTGTCAGTAAATGCTCTCCCTAGAACATTAACTTTGTAGCCTTTCTGGCACACCCCATTTGTGGGCCATGAGGGGGCCCTCAGACAATCACAGGTGCTTGCAGAAGGATGTGATTGGCAGGGCCTGCAGTGGTAGGTATTGAAAAGATGATGTTCAGGAGACAATAGCATCTGCTTCATTATCCATGATCTCCACAACTCCTCCTGCAAGGATTAAGACAGAGATATCCAAGTGTCCAACTTACAGATAAGAAAACTGAGCTCAGTGCAGCTAATGGCCCAAGTCATAGGCTTAATGAGAGCAGAGAGTTGTGTCTGTTGGTTCACTCTTTATCCCCAGCCCCTAGAGTAGTAGCATGGAACATGGTAAGCCCTTGACAAATATTTGAATGAAAGGAAGTCATCAGGGAGTATGACTTGGTAAAGATTTGAACTAGAATCTTCTCTTCCAAAGCCCATGTTCCTTCCACTTCACTGGCCAGAACACACCATTGTCTGCAGCCAGTGTGCCGTGTGGCTCAGAGTAGGTGCCTAAGTTCATTCAGTTGTAGAATGAATGAATGACCAACTCTATTCTGTACCATTATGTCCCATCTTTCCCTTCCTTATTTAGGAATTGGAGAAAGATACCAAAACCAGAAAAGAGAAAAGTTCTGCCACACAGAGTCCTGGAATAATGGCGATTTGAACCAAAAATTCACACAGCTGCTACTCCTACAAAAACCTCATCCCAGAGGCCAAGATCCCCTGGCCAGGAAAAGCTGGCATCATGATGTAGCAGAGGAGCAAGGACATTTGATTGAGATCAGTGAATTATTCAGCCCTGGCCCAGGTACCCAGGAAGAACCTCATACTGTCATATTGCATGGGGCTGCTGGAATTGGAAAGTCAACACTAGCCAGGCAGGTGAGGCGAGCCTGGGAGGAAGGCCAGCTATACAGGGACCGCTTCCAGCATGTCTTCTACTTCAGCTGCAGAGAACTGGCCCAGTGCAAGGTGGTGAGTCTGGCTGAGCTCATCTCAGAAGATTGGGCAGGCCCTGCAGCAACCATTGGACAGATCCTGTCTATGCCAGAGCAGTTGCTCTTCATCCTGGATGGTGTCGATGAGCCAAAATGGATCTTGGAGAATCAGAGTTCTGAGGTCTGTGTGCACTGGAGCCAGCCACAGCCCATGCATGCACTGCTGGGCGGTTTGCTAGGGAAAGCCATACTCCCTGAGGCCTCCTTGCTAGTCACAGCTCGGACCACAGATCTGCAGAAACTCATTCCTTCTTTGAAGCAACCACATTGGGTAGAAGTCCTGGGCTTCTCTGCATCTGGTAGGAAAGAATATTTCTACAAATATTTCACAGATGAAAGCCAAGCAAACAGAGCCTTTACTTTGCTGAAATCAAACCCTGAGCTCTTGACCCTGTGTCTTGTGCCCCTGGTGTCCTGGTTGGTCTGCACTTGCCTGAAGCAGAATATGGAGTTGGGGAAGGAACTCCCACCCACCTCTCAGACCACCACAGCCCTCTGTCTGCACTACCTTCTCCAGGCCTTCCCAGCTCCACATCTAGGGACACAGCTCAGGGATTTCTGTTCTCTGGCTGCTGAAGGCGTCTGGCAAAGAAAGACCGTGTTCAGCGCAGGTGACCTCAGAAAGCATGGGTTAAATGGAGACATCATCACCATTTTTGTGAAGATGGGTGTTCTCCGCAAGGACCTCAACTCCCTGAGCTACAGCTTCTTTCATCTCTGTTTCCAGGAGTTCTTTGCGGCAATGTCTTATGCCTTGAGGGATAAGGAGGAAAGAAGCAAAAGTCCTGATGGCTTTGGAGGTATGCAGGAGCTTCCAGAAGTGTATGGAAGGCACAACGTCTTTGGAGCACCAACCGTGCGCTTCCTATTTGGCCTCTTAAGTGATCAGGGGTCAAGAGCAATGGAGAACATCTTCACCTGCCAGCTGTCTCCAGAAAGGAAATGGGAGCTGCTGCGGTGGGCAGAGGCTCAATCCCCACCTGAGCAGTCACATTCTCTGGAGTTTCTCCACTGTTTGTATGAGACTCAGGATGAGGAATTCATAATGCAGGCGATGGTCTGTTTCCAAGGAACAAGGATGTGCATCCAGACAGACATAGAGCTTCTGGTGTTCACTTTCTGCATTAAATTCTGCAGCCACGTGAAGAGGCTTCAACTGAATGAGGGCCCGCAGAAAGGACAAGCATGGAAGCCTCCTGGAGTTGTTCTGTGAGTATCCTGACCCTTCCTCTCATCAGCTCCTGTCGGTCCCATGAGCCCACAAGTCCTGAGCACCGCAGGCACTCATGCTCAGGCTGGCCCCAGGGGCAAAAGGATGGAGCTCACCATGATCTCTAACTGTCCAGTCCAACCACCATTCTCTACCTACTTAAGATCCTCTGCATGGCTGGGCACAATGGTGCATGCCTGTAATCCCAGGGGCTCAGGAGGCTGAGGCAGGAAGAAGGCAGGTTCAAAGCCAGCCTCAGCAACATAGTGAAGCCCTGTCTCAAAATAAAAAATACAAATAAAAAGGCTGTGGATGAGACTCGGTGGTAAAGCACCCTGAGTTTAATCCCCCAGTGCTAAAAATAAAATAAAATCCTCTGCATATCTGACCGTGAGATGGGGCCCTGCCTTGTTCTTCCACCTCACCTCCTGCTTCTATGACAACCACCCACTTTCTCTGCTGGACACACTTCCACCTTCATGTTGACCTCATTGCCTCCACCCTCTCCAAGGATCAAGCAATCCACCTGCCTCTGCTCCTCTCTTTCTTATGCTGTCTCCCCAAGAAATGATAAATTTCTCTTTCAATTGCCTCAAGTACACCTTCCCCCAATGACAATGACATTGGCCCTGAGATCTTCCCCCATCACTCCAGATGCATGTCTCTGAAAAGGAATCCACAATTTTCCCCTGCAAAACTGATTTCCTTATTTGCATCAATGGTGTCACTATTGCCCTGGACACTCAACCTGAAACCCACTCTGAGCATAAAACAGTAGCTGTCTGAGAGGTTGTCCAACCCCAGCAATGCTGTGAACTTCCCCTGCCTCTGTTTCAGTACTGTCATTCAGTATCAGTATATGTCCATCTCCCCCTTAGATGGTTCATTCCATAAATATTAGTTGAGCACTGATTTTGTGCCAGGACTTACAAATCACAAATCAAAAAACAATCCCTGCCCCAAGGAGCTGGGAGAGAAAATAGTCATCCATCAAATAATTACAATAGAATTTGCCTGTGATAATAGAGGTATGGAAAAGGTATTATGGGGGCCCAAAGAAGGGAATGAGCACACA
>CM053402.1:45222682-45287346 GCA_028644305.1 Xerus rutilus
AAACAAGTGAGATTATGCAGTGTTCTTCTGTTCTGGCTTATGTCATGATTGGGGTTCATTTTGACATCACTGTACAAGCATGAAATGTAATTTACTCCAATTCAGTCCCCAGGGCTTCCCCTTTCCTTTTCCCTTTCCCTTTCACTTCCCTCCTGTCTTCCCCTGTTTCCTTTCCTCTTCACTATTGATCTCTTTTTGTTATTGTTGTTGTTGTTGTTTTGTTTTGTTTTGTTTTGTTTTTGGTACTGGGGATTGAACTCAGGGGCACTCGACCACTGAGTCACATCTCCAGCCCTATTTTGTGTTTTATGTAGAGACAGGGTCTCACTGAGTTGCTTAGCGCCTCGCCGTTGCTGAGGCTGGCTTTGAACTCGTGATTTTACAGTCTCAGCCTCCCAAAGTGCTGGGTCTAGCAATTAAGGATAATTGATCTTTATTCTATTTATAGTCTATTTTTAATAAGTGCATTATGGTTACACATAAAAGTGAAGTTCACTATGGCATATTCATACATGTATTTAGGAATGTCTGGTCAGATTCATTCCACCACTCTTCCCATTTCCCATCCCTCCTCCCTCCCCCTCAATCCCCTTCCTCTACTCCACAAATTTCTCTTCTGTTTTCATGGAATTCTCCTTTTTCCCCCCTTGTTTTCATCTAGCTGCCACATATGAGAGAAAACATTCAACCCTTGACTTTCTGGGTCTGGCTTATTTCACGTAGCATGATGTTCTCCAGTTCCATCCATTTACTAGCAAATGACATAATTTCATTCTTCTTTATGGCTGAGAAAAACTCCATTGTGTATTTTTACATATTTTCTTTATCCATTCATCTGTTGATGGGCACCTAGGCTCATTCCATAGCTTGGCTACTGTGAATTGCACTGCCATAACATTGATGTGGCTGCATCCCTATAATATGCTGAGTTTAGATCTTTTGGATATATACCAATGAGTGCGATAGCTGAATCATATGGTGATTCCATTTCTAGTTTTTTGGGGAATCTCTATACTGCTTTCCAGAGTAATTATACTAATATCCAGTCCAACCAGCAATGCATGAGAGTACATTCCCCCTGCCCCACATCCTAGCTAACATTTGTTAAATTTAGTTCTTTTGCCATTTATTAATTGGGTGATTGGATGGTTTGGGTTTTGGGGGGTTTTTTTGGTATAAAGGCTTTTGAGTTCTTCATATATCTGGATATTAATCCCCTATTTGAGGAGCAGGTGGCAAAGATCTTCTCCTATTCTTGTAGGCACTCTCTTCACACTCTTGTTTCCTCTGCTGTGCAGAAACTTTTTAATCTGATGCCATCCCACTTGATTTTTGGTTTTCTTTATTGCACTTTAGAAGCTTTGTTAAGGAAGTCAATACTTGTGCCAATACATTGGAGTGTTGAGCCTACATTTTTTTTCTAGCAGTTGCAGAGTTTCTGGTCTAATTCCTAGCCCTCTGATTCACTTCGACTTGGCTTTTGTGCAGCATAAGAGAGAGGGATCAGTTTCATTCTTCTACATATGGATATCCAATTTCCCAGCATCATTTGTTAAAAGGCTATCTTTTTGGGGGGCGACGGGGTACCGGGGTACCGGGTACTCAACCACTGAGCCACATCCCCTGCCCTATTTTGTGTTTTATGGAGAGACAGGGTCTCACTGAGATGCTTAGCACCTCACCGTTGCTGAGGCTGGCTTTGAACTCACGATTCTCCTGTGTCAGCCTCCCTAAGTGCTGGGTGTGCACCAACGTGCCTGGTTTAAAAGGTTACTTTTCCTCCAACATATGTTTTTGGCACCTCTGTCAAGTATCAGATGACTATATCTATATGGATTTGTCTCTGCATCTTCTACTTTATTCCATTAGTCTTCATGTCTGTTTTGGCACCAATATCATGCTGTTTGGATTACTATACCTCTCTGGCATAATTTGAAGTCCAATGTTATGATGCCTCCAGCATCACTCTTCTGTCAGGATTGCTTTAGCTATTCTGGGTCTCTTATTCTTCCAAATGAATTTTAGAGTTGCTTTTTCGAGTTCTGTAAAGAATGTCATTGGTATTTTAATAGGATTTGCATTGAATCTGATAATGCTTTTGGTAATATGGCAATTTTGATAATATTAATTCTATCTATCCAAGAATATGGGAGATCTTTTCATCTCCTAAGGTATTCTTCAATTTCTTTCTTTTTTTATTTTATTTATGTATTTATTTGTGTATTTATTTCACAGTAGAATGCATTTTGACATATTTTACACAAATGGAGCACAGCTTCTCATTCCTCTGCCTGTACATGGTGCAGAGTCACTCCAGTAGTGTAATCATACATGTATATAGGGTAATAATGTCTGTCTCATTCTACTGTCCTTCCCATCCCAACAGCCCCACCCCTCCCCTCACTCTCCTCTACACAAACCAAAGTTCCTTTATTCTTCCCTATCCTCCTGCCCCATTATGGATCAGCATCCACTCATCAGAGGAAACATTCAGCTTTTGGGTTTTGGGGATTGTCTTATTTCACTTAGCATGATATTCTCTAGTTCCATCCATTTACCTGAAAATTCCATAATTTCATTCTTCTTTAAGGCCGAATAATATTCCATTGTGGATATGTACCACATTTTCTTTATCTATTCATCTGTTGAAGGGCATCTAAGTTGGTTCCATAGTTTAGCTATTGTGAATTGAGCTGCTATAAATACTGATGTGGCTGTGTCATTGTAGCATGCTGATTTTAAGTCCTTTGGGTATAAATCAAGGAGTGAGATAGCTGGGTCAAATTGTGGATCCATTTTGAGCTTTCTGAGGTATCTCCATACTGCTTTCCATAGTGTTTGCACCAGTTTGCAATCCCACCAGCAGCACATGAGTTTACCTCTTTCTCCACATCCTAGCCAACACTTTTTGTTGCTTTTTTTTTTTTTTGGTACCAGAGATTGAACTCAGGGGTACTAGACCACTGAGCCACATTCCCAGCTCTACTTTCTGTTTTATTTAGAGACAGGATCTCACCGAGTTGCTTAGAGCCTTGCCATTGCTGAGGCTGACTTTAAACTCGCGATTCTCCTGTCTCAGCCTCCCAAAGTGCTGGGATTACAGGCATGAGCCACCGCGCCCAGCTTGCTTTTATTCTTTTTTTTTTTTTTTTTTTTTTTTTGGTACTGGAGATTGAACTCAAGGGCACTCGACCACTGAGCCACATCCCCAGCCCTATTTTGTGTTTTATGTAGAGACAGGGTCTCACTGAGTTGCTTAGCGCCTTGCCATTGCTGAGGCTGGCTTTGAACTCACGATTCTCCTGTCTCAGCCTCCCTAAGTGCTGGGATTACAGGCTTGCGCCTCCACACCCGGCTTGTATTCTTGATAATTGCCATTCTGACTGGAGTGAAATGAAATCTTAGAGTAGTTTGATTTGCATTATTCCAATTGCTAGAGATGATGAATATTTTTTCGTATGTTTGTTGATCAATTGTATTTCTTCTGAGAAATGTCTGTTCAGTTCCTTAGCCCATTTATTGATTAGGTTATTTGGTTTTTTTGGTGTTAAGTGTTTGGAGTTCTTATATATCCTGGAGACTAGTGTTGTATCTGAGGTGCATGTGGTAAAGATTTTTTCCCATTCTATAGGTTTTGGTATGTTTAAGAAACAGGGAGGAGATAGTAACAATGGAGCTAAAAGAGATGGGTATGGAGATGACAAGGATATAGATCATCAGGATGGATCCTGGTGACCAGGATAAGAACCTTGAATTTTACTCTGAGTAATGTGGGAAAGCACTGTAGAGTTTTGATCAAAAACTGGCCTATTGCTATTTGTTTCTAAATCTAGCCCCACTGTAGCATGTGCATTTCTGGGGAGGGGGTCTTATCAACCTCCATCTGGACCACAGATGTAGCCCACAGCAGGTGCTCCATGGTTGCTTGTGGGTGTACATTGAACCACAAGGTGATAAACACGATGTCATGGATGTGTGTGTCTCCCACAGGTTGGCCAGCTGTGGCCTCACGGCTGAGAGTTGCAAAGACCTTGCCTTAGGGCTGAGCACCAGCCAAACCCTGACTGAGTTGGAGCTGAACTTCAACTTGCTAACAGATGTTGGAGCCCAGCACCTTTGCCAGGGGCTGAGTCAGAGTCATTGCAAGCTACAGCGACTGCGGTAATTGTTCCTCTTTGACGAACACTGCCTGGTGAGGGTGGGCATGGACAGGTGGAGGGAGCAGCTGACCTTGTGGCAGATTAAGAAAAATGGCAGAGAAAAGGGAGACCTGCTTTGTGGGGTGGGGAGGAGCTTGCAAAACTCATTGCACTGTGGAGGCTCAGGAGGATGCTCACCCATACCTGGGCTGAGGGGGGTGACCTCAGGGCTCCATGTGCAGCAAGAAAAGCCAAGTCCCAGTGTACAAGCCCTTCTCAAGCACCTGTCTTTGTCACCTTTGCTGTTGTCCCATTAGTGAAAGAAGATCCCCTGATACCCAAGCCCAGATAGGGTCTAGAAATAGACTCTAGCTCTTGATGGGAGGACACTACCAAGGGGCACAGGTGCAAGGTGGGAACCAGAAGAGAACTTTTGTGGCCATTTCACAATCTACAACAGAGGAGTATGGTACATTTCACTGACTTCACAGAATTGTTCTGAAGTAAAGTGCTCGGGACAGTGTTTGCTGATATTACTTTCCTATCTTCGCCTGCCATGATCTGCCTCATAACAGGTCCTCCTATTTGGCATGGGGCTCAGTCCTAAAGAACTGAATTCATAGCCGGGCGCGGTGGCTCAAGCCTGTAATCCCAGCACTTAGGGAGGCTGAGACAGGAGAATCGCGAGTTCAAAGCCAGCCTCAGCAATGGCGAGGTGCTAAGCAACTCAGTGAGACCCTGTCTCTACATAAAACACAAAATAGGGCTGGGGATGTGGCTCAGTGATCAAGTGCCCCTGAGTTCAATCTCCAGTACCAAAAAAAAAAAAAAAAAAAAAAAAAAGAACTGAATTCATTGGTGTTCACTTGACTCAGTCTTTTACTACTATCTTCATCTGAAGGATAAAGCCATACCCCTTACTATAGGGAAACAAGAGTGGATTCCCCTCCCCAATGCACAAAATTACACACACACACACACACACTCAGGTCTCACATCTGCCATCAAGTCTCCTTTTGGCTTCTGCCTGAGCCCCAAGAGATGTTTGTTCACAACTCTGGTCCTACTTGCACTTCCTTCCCTTTGACCTTCTTCCCAAGGTCATATCTCCCCTTTCACAGAGCCATTGCCTATTTCCCCATTCAGTAGTCCTGAGCAAAGAGGTGGATGGGGTGGGAGGATAGAAAGGGGAGCCACTGGAATCTCCTTCTAACACCAGGGATCAGCCATTCTTGGAAGGCTAGGAACTCTGTCATATCTGAAATATTTTATCCTTACCACATCTACAGATGACAAAATTGAGTCAAAGGTTAAATTATTTTCACAAGGCTGCAGAGGCAGGAAGCAGTAGCACTGGGTTTTGAAGCCAGGTCTGACATCAAAGCCTGGTGGTCCACTTGCTAAGTGTCCCCTCTTAGCCAAGACCCTTTAAGGACTAAGTGACATGCTACCGGGTTGGTCTACAGATAAGCCCTGAGTGTTCTGCTGTAAGCAGAGCAGATCCAGCTGTGGTAGCCAAAGGTAGCAGAAGTTGTACTAAGACACCAAGAACAGAGGATCTCCACACAGCAGTCATGTAAAGAAAGCCTATATATACATATTGCATATGCTCCGCCTCTTCCGGTATAAAAGGTCACAAATGCTCTTCTGCTCCTTGCTTCATCATTTAAAATAGATCTTAGAAATGGTCCCACATCAATACATACAGTTGCTTCATTCTTTTTAGTGGCAGCATGGAATTTCACTCCTTGGTTTCACCATTAGTTTTTTAATCACTTCCCTATTATAGGCATCTGGGTTATCTCTAATCTTTATCACCATCAACAGAGCTGCAATTAACATCCTCTTCTATGTATTCTGAGACACAGAATATTATCTGTAGACTAAATTCTGAGTATTCCTGGGCAAAGACTATGTGCACTGCTAATTTTGTCTGATAAAGGGAAACATTGTCTAATTAAGGGAAACATTGTAGAAGCTGGGCGCCGTGGTACACACCTGTAATCCCAACAACTCGGGAGGCTGAGGCAGGAGGATCACGAGTTCAAAACCAGCCTCAGCAACTTAGCAAGGCCCTAAGCAACTTAGTGAGACCCTGTCTCTAAATAAAAAATAAAAATGGCTGGGAGATAGCTCAGTGGTAAAGCACCGCTGGGTTTAATCCCTGGTGCCAAAAAAAAGGGTGGGGACATTTTTTACCAAGATTTGTAGTCCACAATAAACCAAGTATCCAGCACCAGTTCCTTCTCAGTGCATGTCTGTAGCTACCCCATTTCGGCATGCAGTGCAAGGGGAAAGGGGAATTAATTTGGAAAAACAGAGTAAAACTAGCCTTCCATCCTTGCTTCTCCCAGATGAGCCATCCCATTCTCTCCCTATGACTCTTGGTCCATGAACAGTGAGAATCAGGCTGTTCTGGACATCATAGAGCATGAGCCCTTCCCCAGGCTCAGAACCAGAAGACCAATGGATATCTATGTCCATTCCATTTGACCTGCAGCTCCACTATGTGAGACACAGAGTTATCCACACAGATAAGACAAGGCAGACTAGAGAGCTTAGCGCTACTCAGAGCAGCATGCAGTATGTCAGACATGGCCCTAGCCTGCACCAGCATTTACTCTAGACCCCAATATGTTCTAGAGAATCCAGGACAGGCCCTCAATTCCAGTAGAACTTATCACACTCCCTCTCGACTTCCGTTCATATATTAGAAACTCAATCGTTTTCCTCCTGGACTGCAGATACCTTCAATACTGAAACCCACCAGAGCATCCTTTGTACACTGATTTTGGGTATTTGGCAGAGCCAATGTGTTTAACAACTAAATCCAGGCACACCAATGGGACATTGAGTATATTGCTCATACAAAGTTGATATGGTGCATGGGCAGATTTCATGTGACTCAGGTGCAAAAAAACGGTGGATGCCTGCATCTTGAGTGGCTCCTGGGTTGCAAATTAATATTAATAATTTAATGATTAATTTTCCTGAGAAGAAAATTAAAACCTCCCAGTTTACCACAAGCCAAGAAAGTATTTATGTTCCTTTAATGTCACCCAGGAGCACCAAAGCGCCACAATAATTAGAAAGAGACCAGACCCCAGTTACCCAAAGGAATGAGTTTTTGGGACAATGACTATGAGCCCATGTGCATCTCTCCTGCAGTCTGGTCAGCTGTGGCCTCACTTCCAGCTGCTGCCTGGACCTGGCCTCTGTGCTCAGCATCAGCTCCAGCCTGATGGAGCTAGACTTGCAGCAAAATGACCTGGGGGACCATGGTGTGAGGCTGCTCTGCAAGGGGCTCAAGCATCCAGCCTGCCAACTCACACTCCTGTGGTAAGAGCCCTGTGGGTCCCTTCTGGTCAGGCCTGGAGGTGGAGGTAGGGTCCCAGAGGATGGGGAAGGGGAAGAAAAAGGATAAATGCACAGCCCAGGTGGCCTGGGCTCCTTATCATTTGTGCCACTCACACTGTGTGACCTGGGCAAGTCAGTATCTTGTTTGAAACTTGGCTTATTCATCTATGTAATGGGAATATCATGCCCACCTTGTGGATTATGATGAAATAAACTTCCCTCCTCCCGAGTCACACACTGTCTTGTGGATTATGATGAAATAAACTGCATGTAAAAACAAATATGGCTGGGCACAGTGGCACAAGCCCGTAATCCCAGCAACTTGGGAGGCTGAGACAGAAGAATCGTGAGTTCAAAGCCAGCCTCAGCAACAGCAAGGCACTAAGCAACTCAATGAGATCCTGTTTCTAAATAAAATACAAAATAGGGTTGAGGATGTGGCTCAGTGGTTGAGTGTTCAATCCCCAGTACCAAAAAAAAAAAAAAAAAAAAAATGGTACCAGGAAAAGTGTTGAGCATGATCACTTGACAATTATTGGTGAGACTGCATGTTCTAAGGGTCTGTCCCATGTTCACCTCACTTCAGAGCAGTGCTTCATCCATTATTTTCTCATACTCTGATTCCTGGCAAACTTCCCATGTGTCAGGCACCACCCAGGCCCTAGAGATACAATAGTGAGCAAACAGAAATGGGCCCTGCTGTCCCGAAGCATACACTCCAGTAGGAAAGAGATAGTCGTTGAGCACCTGTTGAGATACAAATGTGTATTTATAAGCTCTGTTGAGTGCTATGAAGTTTGTACAAAGTATTAAGAGAGTTCAATGCTGGGAGAGGGTGGAGTTGGATAGAAGGGCCAGGGAGGGCTTTCTGAGGCCTGAAGGAGAAATAAGAGTTGACTGGGCCAAGTAAGGAAGAGCAAGTGCACAGTATGAGAAAAGACTCTGAGACAGAAGGGGACTTGAGCACTGGAGGGAGGCCCAGAGAGGCCCTGCGTAGCTGAAATGGAGTGAGTCCCAGTCCTAGAGGGTCACATAAGCCAGGAAAGTCCCCACCCTGCAACCCTGGAGATACTGCCCTTCTCCAAGCAGCCACCACCACATTGTTTCTCAACCATTTCCTCTGTCTTCCACCTCGCTGAACACAGCCCCCAGACCATATCTAGCAGAATACTTCTCTAGAGCTCTTAGCCAGCGCCATGTGCTCCGGGAACTACAGAGCTCCAGACACCCAGGTTCAAAGCCTCTTGTTCTATGTGGCTCTTGGGAAGGGCCCCAGAAGCCTGTACCCTCAGGCTTTCTTTAGCCAGGCCTTCTGTTTTGACTCCCAAACCTAAAGTAGTTGGGCAAGATAATGGGAATGAAGAATATACATTCAAGTTCTCCTGTAGTTAAAACTGGCCATTTACAACCAGAGGAACTCTACCCCAGGCTCTGCTGCCTTGGTTCCCAGCCTGCTTCCCACAGAGCACTTTCAGTGGCATTCAGGAGCCTCTCCAGGGTTGCCTCTGTGGGTAGATCTGGATTCAGGATCAATGGTTACTTGTCAAACCTTGGCCTCCTCTAAGGGGAGCTTTCTCCCTGAAATCCTGAGGTAGCTTCTGCCTCCTCCCTTTTGGAGCCCAGGGTGTGGTGAACAAGGACAAGCTTCACTTCAAGGGCTCCATCTTCTTTTCCCAAAGAACAGCTCCTACAGCAATAATGGTGACAATGCATGGCCTTTTGCAGATGTAGGCTCTTTTCACCCTGCCTCACGATGGACAGCAGGAGCGATCAATCCCAGGTTGTAGATTAAGGACACAGAGGACCAGAGAAGGCAGTAACTACCTCACAGCAACAGAAACCCCAGGACTCTCTCTTTCCAGCCTCTGGGAAGGAAATCCCAGGACCTAGTGTAAACAAAAATAATCAAAACAGTTTCGGCACCATAATGAAAGCACAAATAACTGGGACAGGAGCAGACTTCATGGATCAGCTATGCATTTTATTCAGCAGCAGAGTCAGGCATTGGATAGGCTCACTTTCTTGGTAGAAAATGGCCCTAATTACATGAGAGGTATGGGTTTATATAGGTTACATTGGGAGGTGTCTTACTCCTTGAAGACTTCAGTGGGATGTGGGCAAAATGTTGCAAACATCTGGAACTTGTTTTTAGTGGGCACATATTTTATTAGGCAGTGTTTTTACAGGACAGGGATGGAGGGTTCAGAGTTCAGAGTTCAGTGCTCATCCTGGGGTCATTGTATTGACACGAGGACAAGATTGATGTGTAGTTTCACTGTCACTGGGAGAGAATTTATTTTGGAAAGCATCCTTCCTCCCAGGGACTATCTTCAGATTGGTGGTTATCTCCTTTCCAAGGGTTTGTTTTGTCACTGGGAGATGATTGAGTGGAAGGATCAAAGTTTTGGTTTCTCTCTCCTTCCCTCCTCCCGAGTCACACACTGTCTTGGGGGCTTTATCATTTTCATATCCTTCACCTAGGACCTAGGCAATTACTTTGACTAGTCATTCTGTGGTGGACACGGTGAAGTGTTGCCCAGAGTCCCTTTAAGAATGAAGATGTATCCCCCCACCATTGGAGTGGCTTGTAACCCCCCACATTGATGGTAGCTGGCCACAGGGATATCCTCTTCCAATGACAGCCATCTCACCCAAGGTCATGGTCCCTTCCTCAAACATCCTACATCCAATGACTGGCCCATGTTGGGGTGTAAAGTCCCAGTCCTTCATCCTAGTTCCAAAGAGTCATTACATCCCAACTTCAGAACTCCCCATGAGCTAGCCAAGGCCGCCATTGAGACTACATCACAGCAGTCTCCACCTCTGCCCTGTCCTGCTGCCTTCCCTCCCCTTGTCCTAGTGTTGGCCCCAAAACACTCCCTAATAAACCTCCTCACCCTATCTCCATCTCAGAGCCTGATTCCCAGGGAGCCTGTGGCAGATTCCTTTAGCAGGTGGCAGAACCCAGGATCTGGGTCCTTGAGGGCCTTGGGAGCATGTGGATAATCCCAGGAGAACCAAACCTCCCCTGTGCTTGCAGGCTGGACTACACCCCTCTGAGTGACCATGTGAGGGAAGAGCTGAGGGCCCTGCAAGAAGAGACACCCAGGATGCTCATCTCCAGTAGATGGTAAGAGGGGGACCCAGGACTCCCTGTGGCTGACCCAGGCCCAGGGCTGAGCCCTTGCAGCTGGTCCAGAGCTAAAAGGTAGACAAAGAATCTTGGGGTGGTGGGAGACACAAACAGAGCCGGGAAGAAACCAAGAAAACTACAGCAGCCAGAGTGAAGTAGGTTTTGTGGTTGTTTAGTATAAATAGAATCATATCACCTGCTTACTTAAACTCTTCCACTCAACAAATAAGAAGACAAAAAAGTGAGTGAGTGAGTGAATCCGCTGATCCCAGCAGAGCGTGGTAAGGAGTGGTACCAGGACCTGAGGTTTAGAACAGTGAAAGCAGTGACCATAAGGGGGAGACAAAGACAAAGAAACAGAGAGACCATTGGGGAAACACTACCATAACATCTCCCCTATCATTCCCTCTGCCCACACTTGTACCCATCCCCTGGACTTGAATGAGCACCTCAGAGCAAAAGAATCCATCCTCCACCCCAGGGAATGCACTGTAACCCCCATGTTCTTCTAGTTTGGCACATTTCAGCACCTAACAGTGAAATCCTTCTATCCTCAAATTCCTGGCTACTGTGTGCCTCACTATAAATGGAAAGGAAAGGGCTCCTAGGCTTAAGGTACAGAGTCATCCATTCATCAAACAAACATTCCTGTGCATGAGGCACTATTTGGAGATCGAGGACACAGAAGTGAACAAGACACAGTCCAACCTCCAGAAGCCCAATCTATCACCGGAAGGATCCAGAGAGGTCCTAGAGAGGGGGACCTCAACTCAGAATAATGAGGTCTTTGACATACAGAATTTCAAGGTGTCAGAGAGGCACAAGAAGGGATTTATTCAGGAAAGCAAGGAGTACATATTCAAGACAGAATGTGGGCTATCTTAAGTGAGACAGCACTTTGGGGGTCTTGCGTTCTCCTTTTAAAAGAAACTTTATGAGAGAAAAGCAAACCTTATAAGGAGTGGGCGTGGGGAGTTATGGAGGCATGACATACTCTATTGCCAGATGGTTTATGGTGGTCTGGCTTTTCTCAGGATCTTTGACATTGTCTGCATTATCTGATCAATACATAATTTGGAATGTTCCCTATATTATAGGTTGCTTAAAATATCATATCTCCCTTTGCTCCATCTTTTCTAAAAGCACATGGCACACTTTCATGAGTGACTTTCCAGTAACATTAAGATTATGAATAAAGATATGGAGACTTCCCAGAAATTCGAGAATGACAGGCCTTAGAAAAAATTGGCTTGTGAAGTGACAGGCCTGGGAGGGATCCTAGCCTGTCAGGCCCCACTCCAGACCTACTGAATTGGAATCTCTGGGGTGGGGCCAGATTCCTCCAGTGGAATCTGTTTTAACAAACCCTCTGGGCAATTTTTAAGCACTTTATAAAGAACAGAGATTGTTTTTTACAATTCGGAAAAAAGTACAGGGTGGAGAAACCTGCACCTGGAAAGGCCCTTCTCTCTGCATCATCCATGACAGAAGATAGAAGGGCCGAGAGTATGTGTGAGAGAGTAAACTGGGGCTGAACCTGCTTTTATAACAAACCCACTCTCGCCTCAACGCATCCACCCCTATAATAATGACATCAACCTACTGATGAAGGCACTGCCTTCATCACCTCATCACGTTTAAAAAGTTTCCACCTCCCAACACCATTGCACACTTTCTTATGCATGATCTTTTGGGGACACATCAAACCACAGCAGGGAGGAAGGAATCAGGATGATGCCCCAGTTCTGGAATGGATGCATGGGTGGATGAAGACCATTCGCAGAGACAGGGATTACAGAGGAAGCATGGGACTGGGTTCAAATTTAGATAAGTTGAATTCCAAGTGCGGATGTCATATACACAACCCTAGTTCCCCCCCAAGATCTGAGGGAGAATGAACATCTTTGGCAGGAAGCCAGGTGTGATGATCCCTACTGGGAACCCAGATGAAGAAGAGATGGGTAAGAGCACGTCCTCACTCAAGCGGCAGAGACCACAATCAGGTATTTGAAGGGACTGGACTGGGAGCACCATGATGGAGTGGGTAACTGTGAGACGTGGGATGATCTCCACCTCCCTACCTCTGCAGTCGGATGGGGTTCCCCATCTCAAAGGGTCCTGCTTCATGCAAGATATTCTGTTGCAAGAACCTGGATGAGGGCTGGGATTGTAGCTCAGTGGTAGAGCGCTTGCCTCACATGTGTGAGGCACTGGGTTCGATCCTCAGCACCACATAAAAATAAATAAATAAAGATACTGTGTCCATCTACAACTAAAAAATATTTTTTAAAAACTGGATGAATTTCTGCTTACCTCTCTCCTAGCCTTGGGGGCTGCTGCTGCCTCTCTCCAATGGCTATGGCATGCATCAGACTCTGCAGCAGGCCTTGTCTCCCATTCTGGGCTCCTGAGTTCAAGGAATCACCTCTCCATCCCTGCCCATCCATCTTCGGAGCTGTCCACCTAGGGCATGCTGAAAAGAGTGACACCTCTGAACCAGTGGGGAAGGGGAGGTGATCAAGGGTTAGTGGGGGGATATTCTCAGAAAGCAGGCAGCCCCAAGAACAGAAATGGAAACTGCAGACACACTCCCTGCCACAGTCCAGGCAGGCCAGCCTCAAGAAAGCCTGCTGTAGGGGCCTGGGGAGACCAGGCAGAACATACAGCTGACCACTGTCCTGACTTTTCCAGAGGGAGGCTCCCCACAAGTAGCACAGGTGGAACCCTTCCATCTGTCTTCTCATACCTCTCTGGAGGACTTGCACACGGAGCCTGTGGAGACTGAAGATAACTTCTGGGGCCCCACAGGGCCTGTGGCTACTGAGATGGTGGACAAAGAGAGGAGCCTGTACCGGTGAGTGAGGGTTGTCTGCCTGTGCCAGGCTGGCCTCCTCTTCCCCACGCCCCCTGGGTACTCTCCCCTTACCAAGCAGTCAGGGACAGGACTAAGATACTGGGTATGTGATTTTTATTATGGAAAAAAATATTTTTATTATGAAAAGTTTCAACCATACATAAAAATAATGCAAGGAATTTTCATATCCCATTTCCCAATTTTAGCCACTGTTTTGCCAAATTCAATTATTCTCTTTCATCCTTTTTCATTATTGTTACAGTATTTCAAATCCAAGACATTGGGTTCTTTTATCCTTAAACATTTCATTGGCATACCCAGAAAATAAAAATACCTTTTCTTCTATAACCACCATGCCATTATGACATCTAACAAAGCTGACATGAGTTTTTATATCATATAACACCAAGTCTGTATTCAAATTTGCTCAATTATCTAAAATACATGCTTGCCAGTGATCAAGAAAAGATCTGTTCATTATATTTGATTACATCTCTTAAATCTCTTTTAATCTATGTGCTTACATTGTATTAATAGCTACTATGTGATAATTACCTACTGGTAGGTGGGAACTCTAAGATGAATATGGTAACCCTGTCCTCCAAGGATTTGTAGTCTCATGAGTCATAAATGTCTATAATCAAAATCATGATCTCTTATATAACACATTACCACTCACCAAACACTGTCAAGTCACTCTTTCAGATGGGAGATAGTGTCACTCCCAGCTCACATTTACAGAAAGTAGTATCTGTCTACCCAACCATGTGCCACATGGAGAACCAAGAGAAAGTCACTTAAGATTTCTAAAAAGCATTGTTTTTAGCTCCAAGGGTTATCATTAATATCAGTATGTGTAAATTGCTATTAACTACTAGTAAGTAGATCCTTTAATAATAAGAACACTTAGCCAGGGCGCAGTGACGCACGCCTATAATCCCAGCGGCTCGGGAGGCTGAGACAGGAGGATCACAAGTTCAAAGCCAGCCTCAGCAAAAGCAAGGCACTAAGCAATTCAGTGAGACTGTGTCTCCAAATAAAATACAAAAATAGGGCTGGGATGTGGCTCAGTGGTCGAGTGCCCTGAGTTCAATCTCCAGTATGAAGAAGAGGGGAGGAGGGGGAGAGGGAGGCGAAGAAGAAGAAGGAGACTTGCCCATTTCATCATGGTTGTCATGGTAATATAAATAGCTAAAGGCCCCCAAGCCTGTATGAACTGCTGGCTTAAATTAGATGACTCATAGCTCAGCCCTAGGAGATAGGTCTTGCTATTATTCCTATTTACAGATGAGGAAACTGAGGTTAGGGAAGTTAAACAACTTTCTCAGAGACCCACAGTCAGAGAGCAAAAAGCCAGGACTCAACCCAAAACCTTGTGGCACTTAAGTCTGAGGTTGTAGCTGCTCCGCTGTGTCCACAAGCCTCTGCCCCAGGTCTGTATCCAGTAGGTGTTCAGGGAGTTTGTGTGATTTAGTATCATCTGCCTCTTCTTCCTAGAGTTCACTTCCCCATGGCTGGCTCCTACTACTGGTCCAACACGGGTCTCAGCTTTGTGGTGAGAAGGGCAGTGACCATCGAGATTGACTTCTGTGCCTGGGACCAGTTCCTGGGCAACATTGTCCCACCACACAGCTGGATGGTGGCAGGGCCTCTGTTTGACATCAAAGCTGAGCAGGGAGCTGTGGCCTCTGTGTACCTGCCTCATTTTGTGGCCCTCCAAGGTAAATGAGGGAAGGATAGGGTGGAGGGTGGTAATAATGGGCCTGAGAGTATAGAGTAATGGATGATGGGAAGGGAACTCATGGCTTCCTTACTAAGACAGAGAGTAAGGTTATGGAAGTAGAGACAGATTTTCCCTCATTCCATTCTTGATTGGATATTTCTTTTTTTGAAACATGTGCCTCAGCTGTATAATTATTTTTACCTAAGCTTACCTGAAAGTTTCCCTAAATAGAAAATGATCAATGCTCAATCACAATATTAACTAACATATTAATGTTAAATGCTCTTTACATAGATTGTACCACTCAGGATCCCAGCAAGAAACAGGTGATATGTTCATTTGAGATTTTTAAGGAGATTTTTAAAGACAGGATTGTGTCAAATTAAGGTTAAGTGAACTAACAAGGAATATTTAGTAGCCAGAGCCTATCAACAATGGTAAGCCATTACAACTCCTGTAGGCAGGGAGAAGACAGAGTTGCCCAATTCCATTGGAAAGCTGGAGACATGGAAGAGAGACTTCCTAATAGAAGATTGTAGTCATAAAGTCTTCATCCTTGGTCACCTCCAAAGACTTCCCACAAATAAAGTTCCAAGACCTATAGCTTCATGGTCAAAAATCTCACCAACATTAACCACCACAAGTAAGAACCAAGCCGGGCACGGTGGCACATGCTTGTAATCCCAGTACTTTGGGAGGCTGAGACAGGAGAATTGCGAGTTCAAAGCCAGCCTCAGCAATGGTGAGGCGCTAAGCAACTCAGTGAGACCTTGTCTCTAAATAAAACACAAAATTGGGTTGGTAATGTGGCTCAGTGGTTGAGTGCCCCTGAGTTCAATCCCTAGTACCAAAAAAAAAAAAAAACAAGTAAGAGCCAGAGGAACCCCCAGGTACCAGAATCAGCCTTTTAAACACTTCAGTTACTGGAATTATCAGAAATAGAACATAAATTAAATGTGTACAACATGCTCAAAGAGATAAGTAGGATTGTTTTTTGTTTTTTTGTTTTTTTGGTACTGGGGATTGAACTCAACCACTGATCCACATACTCAGCCCTATTTTTGTGTTTTATTTAGAGACAAGGTCTCACTGAGTTGCTTAGCGCCTCACTGTTGCTGAGGCTGGCTTTGAACTCACAATTCTCCTGTCTCAGCCTCGCAAAGTGCTGGGATTACAGGCGTGCACCACCACACCTGGCGAGATAAGTAGTCTTTAAGATATGAACCCAGGCACAGTGGTGCACACCTGTAATCCCAGTGCCTCAGGAGGCTAAGACAGGAGGATCACAAGTTCAAATCCAGCCTCAGCAACTTAGCAAGGCCCTGTCTCAAAATAAAAAATAAAAACGCTAGGGATGTGGCTCAGTGGTTAAGTACCCCTGGATTCAATCCCTGGTACCAAAAAGTAAAATATTATCAAGAAGTCATTAAAAATGATAAATTTGGAACAAATTAGATTGACAGAAAATGTGAAAAAATATTTTTTAAAATATTAATATGGGGCTGGGGTTGTGGCTCAGTGGTACAGTGCTTGCCTCACATGTGTGAGGAGCTGGGTTGATACTCAGAACTGCATATAAATAAATTATTAAAATAAAGGTTCATCAACAACTAAAAACATATTTTAAAAGATTAATATGAAGGATACCATGAGAAGTTCTCATATACATCTAATTGGAATTCCAAAGCAAAATGGTAAAGAGAATGGAAAAGATGCAATATTCAAATAGGAAATTGCCAAAATTTTTCTAGAATTTCTGAGAGAAATGAGACTTCTCAGAATGAGAACTCCCCAAAATCCAAAGCAAGAAAAAGAGGGAAAAGGAAGAGTGAAATTAATACTAGACCCATTATAGTCATAAAAGGCAGGAAAATCATAAGTTCAAGGATGGCCTCAGAAACTTAGTGAGATAGCCCCTGCTACCCTCAGACACAGGCTCGCTCAATCTTCATAACCATAGGGGGTAGACACTCATTGGTTGCACTTTTCAGATGATGTATGGGGATGTTATGTAGTTTGCTCCGAGCTGCATTGCTAAGAGTCAAGTTCAGGCAGTCCTTCCCCCCTGAAGGGAAGGACTTTTTTTTTTTGGTACTGGAGATTGAACTCAGGGGCACTCGACCACTGAGCCACATCTCCAGCCCTATTTTGTGTTTTATGTAGAGACAGGGTCTCACTGAGTTGCTTAGCGCCTTGCCATTGCTGAGGCTGGCTTTGAACTCACGATTCTCCTGTCTCAGCCTCCCTAAGTGCTGGGATTACATACGTGCGCCACCGCACCCGGCAGTCCTTATCATTTAACTGCGTTGCTGGACAGTCTTTACATGGGAATCTCACTGTCCCTCCTTGAGAAAGAAAGTCAACAGCTGGCCTGAGCCTGGAAGGTGCTAACAACTCTCAGCAAAGACAGGGCCAGAGTGGCATCAGGTCACAGGCCCAAGGGCAGGGTCCAAAAAAGTAAGATCTACCAAGTAGATGGGAGCAGCAGTGACCAAGACAATTGCTGGGCATGCAGCTGGGGGGGAAAGGAGGCCACCTGACAGAGAACTTATGACCCTTCAGACGGTTATCTATTCACTGTTGTCTTCCTTGTTGGGCCATGAACTCCAGCACTGTGGTGCGCCTGTGTCCCAGTTCCCAACTACATCCATAGAGCATCCATAAGTAAATAGGAGGCCCAGGCCTCAGAACCGTCCATAGAAATACTCCTACCTCTGATGGCTTATTCTGAATATGTCTAATGAAACCAGCCAAAGGCAGCTCCAGGCTGAAGGCCCTGGTCTTCCTGCCAATGATACTTGCCCCAGTCATCCCTCAAGCTTCTTCCTCTTCAAACCACAATCTTCCCTGCTGCTAACCTTCTCCCTCCAGCCTATCAGACAAATACACTGTTGGTCAGGAAGTTGGGAGAAGGTGATTCTGCTACAGTCTGTGAAAGGGACAAAATATATATTAAAAAGAGGGACCAAATCATCTTATATGGCCCAGGACCTTCCTGGTCTTAGCATTAAAAGTTCTGCATCTAAGAAAACTTCTCAGGATACCCTAGCAAGAAGGTAAGTTGGAGAGTCAGAGCACCTTCCAGAATTCACCTAAAATTAGCATGGCACAGACTATGGTCAGAGTGCCAGAATCTGTCACTAGGGCTATGGCTGGCTGTGTGGCCTTGGGAGAAGGGCTTCCTTCCCAGGATTTCAGACATTTCAGTACTGTGGAGGTCCAGGTGAGACCATTCACCTAGTGTCACTGATGACGGTGCCAAGCAAGCAGTACCACCTCTTAGAAAAGCAATTTTGGAGATAGGGGAAGGCCATATGCTTTCATATCCTTTTCTCATCCCTTGGTACTTATTGGTTCCAAGTCAATTACCCAAAGGAAATAGAAAAGTTCTGTGCAGACATATGTGCATTGCAGTACTATTTATCATGGTGAAAACTTGGAAACAAACTCAACACTGCAAGCAGAAGCAGATGGTGAGTTGCAGAGAGAGGCATCCACTGGCAGGGATCACATGCTGTGGTTACCAGAAATATCTGACAGATGCTTGCAACAATTTAAGCCAGTGTGGGAAAAACAGGAGAAAAAGCTACCTAGACTAGGATGCACATGTGGGAAGTGTTGCTGCGGAGAAAGGCTGTAACAGAAAAGGAACCGATGATCAGAATAGTTGTGTTGCTTGATTAGTGAAATTCACAGGTGAATTCTTGAGTTTTTTCAGAGGTCCACCACTGTGATATTATTTTTCATCCAAAAATGCAATTAATAAGTGCATGGTCTTATGTAATGGTCCTTATGACCCCTTCTAGAATTAATATCACTCAGTAATGTTCTGATTGATGCCCACACTAAGGACCTTGTCCAGCTAGATGGATGTCTTGCTGCCCACATACCACTTGCATTGCAGTGGTTGCCAGACAACATAAGGATGGAGCCAGAACTCCTGACCTCTAAGCCAGTGTCTCTCCCATACCCAGCCTTCATCCCTTGAGCTCTCTCTTATGGCTTCAACATCCCTATCTGATACATTAGTCAGAGGTTACAATCAAAGAAATAAATTCTGGTTTGTTTAAGAAGTAAAGAAATGTATTAGAATATTCTCGAATAGCCATATTCTTAACAAAAGATTATGTGACAAAAGGGGGGAGGTGGCGAGGACAGTGAACCAATGATGTTGAGAAACCGAGGATACAGCCAAGGTCACACAAAGAAAATATAGGGGCTGGGGTTGTAGCTCAGTGGTAGAGCACTTACCTAGAATGTGTGAGGCACGAGGTTTGATTCTCAACACAACATATAGATAAAACTGACAACTAAAAAATAGGTTTAAAAAAAAAGAAAATATAAAGTGATCTCTACTGCAGTCACAGTCCCTGTGGGATCCTTTTGCCATGAGGACCACTGGACTCTTGAGCCCACTGCAACTGCCAAAATTATTTCCAGCTGTCTCTTCATCTGAACTTCACCCCTCTAGACTCTAGGTCCTGATTAAGAGCACCCACTTAAGCCTGGGTCACACACCTGTGTCGTACCTGTCAGGGAGTAGCTGCTTCCTGAGAGGGAGTCTCAGCTTGCCTCCTGCCAATACCCACACAATGGTGGAGGAAGTGGTCCCTAAATAATAGTTTGAATGACAGCCAAACAGGTGGGCAATGTAGGCTGCCCTTGGTCACTCCATTTTCCCTCCACCCCATCCTCCTTCTTGTTCTCTACCTGCCTAGAGTCACACCTGCCAGCATCGTTTAACAGGTCCTCAGAGTTACAGAATCCACACCAGCAAAACCCATAGTTTCAGTATCTTTCCCAGCTCCAGGGCCAGAAGCTGGAGCTGTGTCTGAGTTTGGGGGCTCAAGGGTCGGGGTTCCTGTGGTGCTCCCATGATAGAGACAATATTGCCCATTACCGCTGAAGCCACCTCTCTGAACTGCCCAGACATGCCCCCCTTCCCTATGTTGGGCTGTTATAGTAAAATATTATACACTCAATAGTTTATAAAAAATAAATTTGTTTCTCACAGATCTGGAGGCTAAGAAGTGCAAGATCAAGGTGCCTGTAGGGCCAGGCATGGTGGCGCATACCTGTAATCCCAGTACTTTGGGAGGCTGAGACAGGACAATCGCAGGTTCAAGGCCAGCCACAGCAACCAAGAGGCACTAATCAACTCAGTGAGACCCTGTTTTTACATAAAACACAAAATAGGGCTGGGGATGTGGCTCAGTGTTCAAGTGCCCCTGAGTTCAATCCCCAGTACAAAAAAAAAAGTGCCTATAGATTCAGTGTCTGGCAAGGAGTTTCTTTCTCATTAGATAGCCACCTTTTAGTTGTATCTTCTCAGGATAAAGGGGCTCCTGGGGTCTCTTTTGTAAGGACATTAATTCTATTCGTGAGGGTTCTACCTCCATGACATCATCATCTCTTAGATACTGCTGGTGCCATCACCTTGGGGGTTTAGGATCTGAACATGTGAATTTTGAAAGGCCCAAACATTCAGACTATAGCTCTAGGTTTCCTCCAGGAAGATCGCTGAGCTGAAACCCAGGTATCCTACTACCCCAGCCAAACCTGACTTTGTGAGGACACTGAATCCACACCTCTCAAATCCATTCTTTGACAGGGGGGCATGTGGACATCTCCCTGTTCCATGTGGCCCACTTTAAAGAGGCGGGGATGCTCCTGGAGAAGCCAGCCAGGGTGGAGCCACACTACGCAATCCTAGAAAACCCCAGCTTCTCCCCCATGGGAATCCTGCTGAGAATGATCCCCAGCGCCCTGTGCTTCATCCCCATCACCTCCACCACATTGCTGTACCATCAACTCCATCCCAAGGAAGTCACCTCCTTCCACCTCTACCTGATCCCTAGTGACTGCTCCATTCGGAAGGTGAGGCTAAGAACCAAAAAGGCAGGGCCGGGATGGGCAGACATTAAACATGAGATGCAGCCGGAGAGCCTCCTAGAGGGATCCTCAAGTGGGAATAAGGATGGGACTCTTGAAGGAAAGAACTTTGATGGGGGTGAATAATCTTGCCCTCTGCTCAGGGTGGACTAATCTTCTGATGCCCAAGTTCCCCCAAACTATGTTCGCTGCTCCACCACTTATCTCTAGACAACCTTTTGCAACCTGTTTCTAAGAGTCAAAAGGAGGGCAAGCTTCTATGCCCCAAATTGTGGCCTTTCTCTATCCTCCCTTCTTCTCTGGCAATGACCCTATTTCTACCCTGAACATAGCAGAGGCCAAGCTTGGGGCTGCCTATGTGACATCACATCAGGGAAGAGGGAAGCAGAGGTGGTGTGGTCACCCATACAAACCCACTGACATACCCAAACACCATCTCACCTTATTCAGACCAGATTCTGTAGGGCAGATCTCCCTTAACTATTTTTCTGTATATCCCTCAGGCCATAGATGATGAAGAAAAGAAGTTCCAGTTTGTGCGAATACACAAGCCGCCTCCCGTGATCCCCCTTTACCTGGGCTCCCGCTATACTGTGTCTGCTTCAAGGAAACTGGAAATCATCCCCAAAGTGAGCAGTCCAGATGTTTGCCCTTCAGTGAATCAGAAGTCATGCTTAGGAAAGCATACAGGGCAGGTCTCAGGGCTTTCCCAGGGACCAGGTGAATTGGGGTTGAGCAGAAAGCAAGTGGAATTTAGGGTGAGTAAGAATGCTGCAAAGAGTGAAAGAAAGGAAGTTAGAGGAAGAAAGGATCACATTCAAGATGGGGAGGATGATGAGGTTTGATTTGAGGGCACTAGGACGTGTTTGGACTATAGGATATCAATGCCTTCCTGTCAAAATGCACCAGGAACACACCTGTAATCAAACACACTGGGTTTATTACTTATTGCAGCAGGAGAATACACACCATAGGAAATCATAGGCCATCTCAGTAAAAGAATGTTAAAAAGAAGCTACTGTAGGAGCTCGGCCCCGGTTGGGTAATTTTAAGAAATGTCTAAGGAAACAGATTTGCTCTGGATTGGATATTATCGGAAAACAGGAGCAATTCTATGAATGAGCATCTCAATAAATCTCTAGGAGGGCAAGCTAAAGAAAGCAATTATATCCAGGCATAGTGATGCACACTTGTAATCCAGGAGGATTATAAATTCAAGACCATTCTGGGCAGTTTAGCAAGACTTTGTCTCACACAAAAAAATTTTAGAAAGGGCTGGGGATATAGATCATTGGTAGAGCACCTCTGGGTTCAACCCCAGTACCAAAATAAATAAATAAATAAATAAATAAATAAATAAATAAAGCATAAAACTGTAATTGTTAAAGAAATAGCAGTCATTTAGTGCATGGTGGAGGGGATGATTGGCATTCTGAAGTAGATGTCCCATGTATGTCCAACAGGCTGAGTTGCAAGCCTCAGATCAGTTTGTAATGACATTGAGGTCTAGCTGTGAGCCTCAGATTAGTTCCTGACACCAGGGGCTATTTTGTGTTCTTTCTCAGTACCACTGTCCCCCTTTGGCCAAAAGCAGATGAGATTGTATTACTGGGCATTAATTCATGATATCATCATTGCCCAGGTTTTGCTGCTTAAGATCAGAGAAGCCTCCAGTGAATGGTGGTTTGAATAGTTGAACCATGGTTAGATGAGTGTAAAATGAGTCTTTGAACCATCTGAAATGACAGTAGTTATGAAGAAACATTTAAGACTCAGGACAGGATACATCAGACAACTGCAATTACCAAAACCATAACGTTTTTGTAACAGGTCTCAAAAGCCCAGATTATGAGATCCAATCAAGAAAAACATCCAGAATCCAACTGAGTCTATTAAAAAAACTTTAGTGGCCAGCTTTTTCCCCCGCTCCCTAGTCACAAATTGTCCCCTTGCAACAAGTGAAAGTTAAATGAGAAGTATTTGCTAGGGCTGGGGCTGTAGCTCAGTGGTAGAGCGCTTGCCTAGCATGCGTGAGGCACTGGGTTCGAGCCTCAGCACCACATATAAACAATAAATGAATAAAATAAAGATCCATCAACAACTAAAAAAAAAAATTTAAAAAAAAAAAAAGAAGTATTTGCTATAGTGAAAATTCTCCCTTGACTAGCTATTAGATTTTTATCTGCAAGAAAAGAGGGAGGCTAGTAGATTCAACAGGCAGATAAATTTGGTGCAGTAGTTATGGTCTGGGGAAAATGTATAAGAGAGTTTTGGTTTTTCTTAAGTGGTAGAAGGAAAACAGGCCATCAGAAATAAAGGGCTGAAGATAAGGGAGAGCATATTAGTGTTTTAGAGGGTGTCAAAGTGGAGTCATAGACAGTAATAGATTAGTAATAGAATTAGAGGGATACGAAAGGGTATTGAAGAATGAAAAAACCTTGTTCTGACATCTCAGCAGAAGTTGTCCAGTTCTGAAATCAGCAGCCTCTGAAAAATTCCTGAATATCTTATCTAAAGATAAATGATGGGGTCAGATCAGAGGCAAAGTCTTCCAGGCTCTTTGGTCCATTTGCACCTGGTGTGGAGTTTGGATTTTGTTCTAAGTGCAATAGGAAGTCCGTGGAGGATCTAAACATAATATAAGACCTGACTTACTTTTGTAAAGATGCCTCGGCTGAGAATGGATGATAAGCAGGCAAGATTAGAAGCAGAGAGCCAAGTCAAAAGGCTGCTGCGATTCTGCAGGTGAGAGTTCATGGTGGCTCTACTAGGAAAGGGACAATGGAGATGAGAGGGGTTGATGGATTCAGGACAAAGGAAACAGATGATTACCAAAACCAGAAGGACTCCCGGGCATGGTGACGCACACCTCTAATCCCAGTGACTTGGGAGACTGAGACAGGAGGATGGGAAGTTTAAGTACAGCCTCAGCAACTGAGAGAGGCCCTAAGCAACTTAGCGAGACCTTGCCTCAAAATAAAATAAATACACAAATAAATGGAGATGTGGCCCAATGGTAAAGCACCCCTGGGTTCAATACCTAGTACTCCCTCCCAAATATAGTACTATTAGTCTAACTGCTCTCACAACCTATTTTGGAAGCTGGATATGGTGATGTGTACCTCTAACTCTAGAAACTCTGGAGGCTGCAGCAGGAGGATCACAAGGTCAAAGCCAAACTTGGTAATTTAGTGAGACCCAACCTCAAAATAAAAAGGGTTGAGATGTAGCTCAGAGGTAGAATACTTCTCCTGGGTTCAATCCCCAGTTCCACAAAAAGGGAAAGAGAAAGAGAGAGAGGGGAGGAAGGAGGGAAGGAAGGAAAGAAGAAAAAAAGAAAGGAGGGAAGAAGGGAGGAAGATATTTTGGAGGTAGAGGCAACAAGACTTGGTAGATTGGCTGTGCATGAGGAGGAAAAGGAAGGAATCAACAATGATGCTTAAATCTGGAAACTGAGTGCTCATTAGATGCTAGTGCCATTAACTGAGTTTGAGGAAATATGAGGAGCCTGTTTGAAAAACAGTCAGGAATCATGAGTTCTACCTTGGATTTGATTTCAGCAAGAGGATGGATATAAATTTTCTATTGACTAAAAGTGGGTTGAGTATGGTATCCATCAGGAAGAAAGGCTCTAGACTGGAGACATGAGGGTTTGGATTCCAGATGAGAGAGAGATGAAAACAGATCCAGTTCAAGATGGAGGAAGAAAGATTTGCCTTAGGAGGCAGGAGCACTACCTTTAGGATGAGCCCTTAGGATGATTCAGGCATGGGGTACTCAGCTGTGTCCTCATCCTTCTGAGTCAGAATTTGTGGTCTGAAGTTGGAGACTGATTTCAGTACAAGAGATAATCAGTATCCTTATGGGGTTGGGCCAAGCCAAGAAGGTATCAGGTAAGGAAAGACCTCACCTGCAAGATGAACAGTGTCTTCTCACATGGCAACTCTTTGTCTCTTCAGGAATTAGAGCTCTGCTATCGGAGCCCAGGAGAACCTCAGCTTTTCTCTGAGTTCTACGTTGGCCACTTGGGGTCAGGGATCAGGCTGCAAATGAAAGACAAGAAAGGTGGAACTGTAGTATGGAAGGCCCTGCTGAAACCAGGTAAAAGCAGGACAAGTCTAGAAAGCTCAGAGGTGGGCGAAAGAAGGTGTTGGAGTGGGTATTGGTTCATAATTCATTAAGGAAAATAGCCCAAAGAAGTTATGTGGCTTTTTCAAGTTATGTAACAGCTGGTATAACTAGAATTTAAACTCAAGCCCCCATTTTGTCTCCTATGTACTGTTGTATCTCCACACTGACCTTTTGTTTTGTGGTTTTTGGGGGGGGGTGTTTATTTGTTTGTTTGGTTTTGGTACTGGGATTAAACCCGAGAATGCTGTACCACTGAGCCACATCCTCAGTCCTTTTTTATTTTTTATTTTGAGACAGGGTCTCGCTAAGTTGCTTAGGATCTGGCTAAGCTGCTGAAACTGGCCTCCAGATTGCAATCCTCCTATCTCAGCCTCAGGAGTCACTGGGATTACAGTCATGTGCCACCATGCCTGGCTCCACACTGCTCTTGAATCAGATTTTGAATCTTCCAGGCTTTTGACACAGTTTCTCATGATAGCTTGGATATGAAATGAGAGAGTGAGCACTAGATGGTTCTACCATTGATGGATTTAGCCACTTTTGCCAACCTTGCACCAATATCATATAGTCCAGGATCTGTCAGTATTTTCAAAATAGACAAAAGGAAATCAAAAAATGAACTTTTAGGGGTAAAGAAACCTTACAGTCTCTTAGCCCAGCACCAATGCCCCCCAAAACCATAATCAACCAGACATTGTCAGCTGTCAAACAATGGTGACAGCACCTCCTGGACTGACACGGGCTCCACAGCGTGGTGGAAAAGGGATGAGCTGGACTCAGCCTTGGCTTAGAAATAACTAGCCCTAGCCTCAGACCTGGTTAGAATCCCACCCCAGCATTTACTTGCTGGATGACCTTGGGAAAATTATTTTGAGTCAGGTGTTCCTCATCTATAAAATGAGGCTCAAAATGACCAACTGATAGGGTTGTTGGAAAGACTAAATAAAATGATGTCTGCACATGCATCAAGCAGTGATCCTTAATAAATAGTAGCAATATTGTTCTTCTTCCTTATGTTAAGCCAACCTTTTCCTCCTATCAATCTTACTTCTGTCTCCTGAAGCTCACAGAATTCTACCTTCCTCCCTAGGGAACAGTCTTCAGATACTGGAAGACTGAATTTGTGGCCTCCCTCATGTCTATCCTGATGCAAGCTAAACATCTCCAGTTCCTTCTATCATTCCTCTTATACTTTGGTTTTTAATTTGTTGGCCACCCCGTCACCTTCGTCAACAGATGCTCCAGTTTGCGCATGAGTCAGGATCTACTCTGAGATTTTTCAGTCAAAATCAAGTATGAGGAACACTGTCCTCCCACACCCACCCTGCCATACAAATGGAGCCAGTGCCCCAGTACCACAACCTGGGTGCTTGTACCCACTTCCCTGCCCTTTGGGTCTATTGAACTTATGGTCTGTTCCAACTCTCGGACCTCATTCATATGAACTGCTACAAACTGCCCCTTCCCCTCTATGGAAATAATTATTTAAGCCCCTTCATTGGCTGCTGTTTTGTTGCTGCTGCTGCTGTCTTTCCTGTTAAAATTCACTCATTATTCCTATGTGCAAAGGTTTGCTTGTTCTTGATTCTGACATCCTAATTCAGATCACGCATATGTGGTCTGTGTGCATAGAAGATCAAACCAGAACAAAGAGAACAAAAAAAATTCTTTTTGCTGAGAATAAGATGTCAAATAGTTTAAGCTATCTGGCAAGGGACTTGGATAGTTCTCCATCAGAGATTTAGTGCAGGCCAAGACAGGGTAAAACCCTGAGTCTGAGATGTTATGGGAGGAACTGCTATTGCTCATTCAGATAATTTCTCTCTCTTTATTAGTCTCTGATCATTCCCTCTGAGCCTCAGTTTCCCCATATGCATAAGGAAGGGATTCATCTAGATAATCTCTAAAGACTCTTCTAGGCCTTACTCCAGATTCTACCACAATTTGTCTGTAACTTTTTTCTCAGAATCAAAGAATCTCAGAAGTGGGTGGGAGTTTCAAGGTGTGTCATACATGTATGTAACCATTACAAATGCTTCTACAACTCTCTTTTCCTCCAGGTGACCTCAGACCTGCAGCTCTGATCCCTCCAGTCACCAAAGGTCAGTAACAGCAGTCAGTAACACAAAAAGCACTAAATGCCAGGGTAATCTATCTAAATGCCACAGGAGCCAACTGTAGTCCTGAGTGTACTTTCTGGTCTTGGAGGGAAGGGAAGAGAGAAAGGAGGGGACCTTCTCATTGCAAGCCCCACCAGGGATCTGGTTCAAGAGTGACGTATGCCCAGGGCAGAGTCCCTCCCCATCTGCCTAAAGAAAGGGGAGCGAGACTGCCCATGGAGGCCCTGGCAGCCCCACCCTCAACCACGGTGCCCCATCATGAATCCTTCCTCTCCACTCCATCAGAATGCTAGGCTAGATGCCGGCATGAGGAAGGGCTAAGGTACTTTTCTGGTGGCCAGATGCCTTTCCAGAGGGAGAAGGAAGCCAGAGATGCAGGTGAGGTGAGTGAAAAGAGCTAGAACTGTGGGATCAGAGGTAAAGCCCATGGTGGGAGCCTTTCCTTGCTCATCGACAGCCTCACCTTCACCCCCAGATGCCTCAGGCTCACTGCACTTCGTGGACCGGCATCGGGAGCAGCTGGTGGCCCGAGTGACATCAGTGGACCCTGTCTTGGACAAGCTGCATGGAAAGGTGCTGAGCGAAGAACAGTATGAGAAGGTACGGGCTGAGACCACCAAGCCAGGCCAGATGCGCAAGCTCTTCAGCTTCAGCCGGTCCTGGGACTGGGCCTGCAAAGACCAGCTCTACCGAGCCTTGAAGAAGATACACCCTCACCTAATTATGGAACTCTGGGAGAAGTCGGGGAGAGACTCAGGGAGTCTCTAACAGGCTCAGCAACTGAAGTCTGAGCAGTCACCTTTGAGTCCTGGCTCTGCCTGATCCTTCTTTGGGTCTCAGTTTCTTATCTATAAATAAGTTGTTATTTGAGTTGCCTTCCAGCTCTAAAGTTATGGGTGATGCCCCCTGCTGGGCATCCCTGCCCAGAGATGCCTCACAGGCACCCAGACTACCTCCTTTGAGTTTCACAGCCTACTGTCCTGGTAGGATATCAACATGTCAGGGAATGTTCTTCTGAAGCTGGTGAGATTCCTGCAGATCTTGAAGAGCCTGGTCTTGTGGCCCTAGCAGCCAAGGCCAGAGTCCTCCTTGTCCCATCCAGATGCACACAGGATTAAGGAGGCCATGGGACTGTTTGCCTCTGGCTTAGACAATGGAAATGGATGTGTACTTGGGGAGTTTGAATGACTTGTGAATAGGAGGGGGAAAGATTTATTTTTCAGTTATTCTATCCAGCCAGAAAAAAAGTGGTGGCAGGGAAATTCCTGCCAGGGACTATCCCAAATCATCCCAAGGTAGAGCTGATTGGGGTTCCAAAGAAAAAAGCACTAAATGCCAGGGTAATCTATCTAAAGCATTTATTATAGAAGGTATCAGCATTCTCTAGACGAATACCAGGAAAGATGTTCTATGCAGGCAGATTCATGAGAGAGGGTTGCATCATGAGTTTATGCGAGAGTTTATGGAATTTCAGGGCCAGAGATAGTTTTCTCGTGTTTTAACAAGTTTGATCTCTCATTGTTTAATCTAGACAATTTATCAGTGCCTAGGAATGGCCAAGGCCACAGCTTGGCTTCCATCCTTCAGAGGAAAACATGCAGCTGGCCAGGTTACAGAGTAGTCAAGGTTGTTTATGTTTCTAAGTCAGAAAATTAAAGGAAGTGGGGTGGGACTGTGGGGCCCCTCCAGTTGTCATGTTGGACTTGGCTTTTATATTGATTCAAATGTTGTTTCTGAAGTCTAGATGGATTCCTAGAGCCAGGAGGGATAAAGAAGGAGCCCTCAGGGGGAATGGAGTCTAGGTTTTAGCTGAGAGATTCCTCCTATAGAAAGTGATTCCATGCCCTTACATTGGGTTTAGGTGTCACACTGCCCTGTGCTCCTGCAGCACCCTGTGTCCCTCTTGCCCCATCAGACATGTCATCATCCCTGCTGCTCCATTGCTCATGTCCTCCCACTAAATGGTAAGCTTCCTGAAGGCAGTAACCATGTCTAATCTGCTCTTCAATTCCTTCCCGGTGCCTAGTACAGTGCCTTGCACATGGGGAATAGTAAAGATTTATTAATAGGTAAATGGTAAAGGAAATTTCTCTGGCTATCTGTCTTAATTCCCTCCCTGATCATCACATTATCCATGTGATACTAGAGTCCACCCCACTAATAATAATCTCCAAGTTAATAGACCACACCCATGACTCTAGTGAATCTTAGAAGTAAAGCCATTGGAATATTACTCCACCATAAAGAAGCATGAAATTATGGTATTTGCCAGTAAATGGATAGAACTGGAGACTATCATGCTAAGTGAAATAAGCCAATCCCAAAGAACCAAAGGCCAAATGTTCTCTTTGATATGCAGATGATGACTCACAACAGGCGGGGGTAGGGAGGAGGGAGGAATGGAGGTTCACTGGATTGGAGGGGTGGAAGTGGGAATGGGAAAGACAGTAGAATGAATCAGACATAACTTTCCTATGTTTATATATGAATACACTACCAGTGAAAGTCCACATCATGTACAACCACACGAATGGGAAGTATGCTCCACGTATGTATGATGTCAAAATACATTCTACTGTCATATATAACTAAAAAGGACAAATAAAAAGTTTTTAAAATAAAAGAGTTCATAAGGCATAAGAGAAAGGCATGGAGAAAAAAAAGAATTGAACCCATTAGTGTTGTGACATTTATGCAAATGTTGCCTTTGACTCATGAGAGCAAAGTTTCACTCATACTCTACCCCTGCCCAAGATTCAGAATCACAAGTTGATCTTATCCCCATCCCCAGTCAGCCACTGCACTAGAGTCCCTCGGCTTCTGTCCCTTCCTATCCACTGCACAGTGGGGGGTCTCTGAGTGGGGCTATCTCTTTTGTCTCCCTGACCTTGAGGGTTGTTGTAAGGGTACATGAAATAATACACATAGGTGCTCAGATCAGTGTCCAACACATAGGTTGTACATTAGTCCTGCCTTTTTTGCAGGGGATATATTCCAAGACCCCCAGTGGATGCCTAAATCTGTGGACAATACTGAATCTTATAATTGTTTTTCCTATATATACATACCTATGATCGAGTTAATTTATAAATTAGGTACAATAAGAGATTACCAATAAGCCGAGCGCGGTGGCGCAAGCCTGTAATCCCAGCACTTAGGGAGGCTGAGACAGGAGAATTGCAAGTTCAAAGCCAGCCTCAACAATGGCGAGGCACTAAGCAACTCAGTGAGACCCTATCTCTAAATAAAATGTTTTTATAGAAAGCTGGGGATGTGGCTTAGTAGTTAAGTGCCCCTGGGTTCAATCCTCAGTTGAGAGAGAGAGAGACAGAGAGACAGAGAGACAGAGAGACAAAGAGAAAGAAAGAAAAAAAGAGAAAGAAACAGAGAGAGAGCTGAGTGCAGTGGTGCACACCTGTAATCCCAGCACTTTGGGAGGCTGAGACAGGAGAATCGCGAGTTCAAAGCCAGCCTCAGCAACAGCGAGGCGCTAAGCAACTCAGTGAGACCCTGTCTCTACATAAAACACAAAATAGGGCTGGGGATGTGGCTCAGTGGTCGAGTGCCCCTGAGTTCAATCTCCATTGGTAAGAGATTACCAATAGCTGGGTGCAGTGGTGTACACCTGTAATTCCAGCAGTTTGGGGGGCTGAGGCTGGAGGATCGCAAGTTTAAAACCAACCTCAGTGACTTAGCAAAGCCCTAAATAACTTAGCAAAACCCTGTCTCAAGATAAAAAATAAAAAAGACTAGGTATGTTGCTCAGTGGTTAAGCCCCCTAGGTTCAATCCCTAGCGCACACACACACACACACACAGAGAGAGAGAGAGAGAGAGAGAGAGAGAGAGAGAATGAGAGAGAGAAACCACAATGACCCATAATAAAGCAGAATATATGTGTGTGTGTGGATAGTTAAATACATGTGGTCCCTCTTTCTCTATCTCATTGTACCTTCACCTTTTTCTTAAAAGAAGCACCTTGTGGCTTCTCTTTGGCATATCTTTTTTTTTTTTTTTTTGAACCAGAGATTAAACTCAGGGGCACTCAACCACTGAGCCACATCCCCAGCCCTATTTTATGTTTATGCAGAGACAGGGTCTCACTGAGTTGCTTAGCGCCTCACCGTTGCTGAGGCTGGCTTTGAACTTGTGATTCTCCTGTCTCAGCCTCCCAAAGTGCTGGGATTTTACAGATGTGCACCACAGCGCCTGGCTCTTTGGCATATCTGAATTGTTAGCATCACTACTCTTGCACATTGGAGCCACTATTAAAGAAAAGTACTTGAACCCAAGGACTATGATACTGTCACAGTCAGTCTGATAACCCAGACAGCTACTGAGTGACTGACAGGCAGTAGCATACACAGCAGTGTATATATATACACACAAGAAGGGGATGATTCACTTCCCAGACTGTATGGAGCAGGTCTGCGAGAGATTACATCGTGTTACTCAGAATGATACACAATTTAAAACTTAGGAATTGTTTATTTATGGAATTTTCCATTTAATATTCTTGGGATAATTTGACCACAGGTAACTGAAAGTGAAACCATGTTGGGGTGACAGGGAGGAACTACTGCAGCAATAAAAGGTAGATACAATCTCTTGGCTTCGCTGCTCACTGGATGGGTAAGAGAGATCAGCATAGCTCAACCACCCACAGCTATCCCCACAGAGAGTTTAATAAGATTAGTGCATAAGCATAAAACAAATAGGAAAGAGAGGAGCTCACACTTGTGACATTAGTCCCAGCTGCCTCATAAGCATGAGCCAGAGATGCCACCTTCTGGACACACTGACCTTCTTGTTCAGGCCACATTGTTAACAAGTTCCATAAATTTGGCGGATTCTGTCAGGATCCTCCTAAGGGGATGAGAATGTTCCCAAATTCTGTATGCCAGCTCTTAGACATGCCCTATAATGGAAGAGGAGTCTCATATTTTGAAAAGGATATTTTTTACCTAAGATCCAGATAAGTGTGGCTACTTTCTGCTGCTAACTATATAAACTCCCAAGGCATCTCAGGACTCTACAGCCAAGATTCTGACTCTCCACCTCCAAAGACAAGAAAGCTATACATAATGAACTTGCTGATTGGGATGGATTCTAGATCAGTTCAGTGTATCAACACAGCATTTTGTGTTTTCTGCTAAATGTGGCAAATATAAAACTTGCATCTGAATTTGATGTCTCAACTATCTTAAGGACAGGAGCCCATTTTGTCTTAGACTTTGTTTCTTCTCCACATGACCGAAGGCCTCAGAAAGTCTCTCAATAACAGAGAGATCAAACTATTTGTTTCTTTTGCCTTGCACTGGGCACCACAGTTCTAATCAATTCCATTTTCAAGGTTAAAAACTTGAAGCTCTCAGCCAGGCACAGTGGCACACACCTGTAATCCTAGCACTCTGGGAGGCTGAGACAGGAGAATTGCGAGTTCAAAGCCAGCCTCAGCAACGGCGAGGCGCTAAGCAACTCAGTGAGACCCTGTCTCTACATAAAACACAACATAGGGCTGAGGATGCGGCTCAGTGGTCAAGCACCCCTGAGTTCAATCTCCAGCACCAAAAAAAAACAAAAACTTGAAGCTCTCTAGAGGAAGCTCTGATCCACACCACCAGGAAGCTGTAGGTGGAGTCTGTTGGCTCAGGGTCTACTCAAGAGGCTGTCCTCCAAGCTGTGGCTCCCAGCTGCATATGCCACAGTTGTTGGTGCTGCAACACCAAGAGCCATTGCAGACAGTGTCTGGGGGCAGCCTCCAACTTCCTGCTGTGCCATCTCTGAGTGTCGGACTTGCAGGGAGATCCAAATGTCTCTTGCTTCCTTGCTGAAAGTTTGAGGGTATTTTCAATAGCTTTGGATATGTTCAAAGAGCAAGAGAGCACAGGTATCCTTGAAGTTCAACTGGATGTGGAAATACTGAAGACAGTCTGCTAGCATAGCCCCTATCCCTGCCCTATTTGAAAAGTGTTATGTGCAGGAGCTCAACTAATTCTAATGACAACTCTGTATCTCAGGATTCTCCAGAGAAACAGCATCAATATGATGTACAGTGAGAGAAAGAGAGAGAGAGAGAGAGAGAGAGAGAGAGAGAGAGAGAGAGAGAGATTTGTTGCAGTTCAAAGTCAAAGGCTGTCTGCTAAAAGAATTGCCTTTCACTTAAGGAGGTCAGTTGCTTGTTCTTTTCAGGCCTACAACTGATTGGATGACACCTCCCCATACTGTGGAAGGCGATTTGCTTTATTTAAAGTCTCCCAAGTTAAATGTTTGTCTCCTCCAAAATCATCTTCACAGAACATCCAGAATAATGTTTGATCGAATATCTGGGCACCATGGCACAGCCAAGTTGAAATGTTTAATCATTGCAAATGCTATAATGACAGGTACTATTCTCATCCTTGTTTTACAAGGAAACCAAGGCAGAGAGATGTTAGATAACTTCCTTAAAATCCCACAGAAAATAAATGGTAGAGATGGGCTTCAGCCCCTTGCAAGCTGGCTCAAGTCCCCACCCAAGCCTCAGTTGGACACATAGCGTGCTGTCATTGAAGACCTGGAAATGCATCCAATGTAGAGATTCCTGGTACTTGTCATTGCCCACGAGGGGGCTAAGAACATAAACTTGGGACTAGGTCATTATCTCCTTTGCCAAGCAGCTGGCAAAAACTATAGGCTTTTACTCCCTTTTGTGGCCCTGAAATTATTTTTTTTTAATTTCCTACCAAATTCCAAGGAACTTCAATTTTTTTCTGGGGGGGTTACTGGGGATTGAACTCAGGTGCACTCAACCACTGATATTTGCTGTTTTGTATAACAAAGGGGGATTATATGAGGCCAGGACATCGTTGAAATAGTGTGAATGAAGGAAAGCTTGGCTGTGTGGGTGGTGTACGTAATGTTTGTATGTTCTGATGAATGTGTATGTCCCCATGTGAGGGGCAGTCAAGGGGCAGAGTATAATGAACACCTCTCAAGTGCCCCATTCCCTATCATGCTAAATTTCATGCTAACACAGAAATAGTCATGTTTGTAACTGACCCCTTCTCCCTAGCCCTAGCAGACTAGTTATGGAGGAGATGTTAGCAGAGACCATTTCCTGAGAATAAGAGGAAGGCAGGCTGCAGTAGGAAAGAAAACGAAGCAGATGGGCAGAGGTGAGGGATGGAGACAGTGGTCACCCTACATTGTCCAGTCTTCCAGTCCCTGCTTCCACCGTGTGGCTAAAGCCAATCTACATCTGTGCCCTTGGGTTCATGAGACATTCTGCTTCCTTATCATGTCGCCCTTTTTGCCCAAGCTATTTCCAATGTCTTTCTGTTTTTGCAACTAACAGTCCAAAGAAACAAAAACAAAAAACACCACACTTCCTTCAAATCTCTTTTGGAAAATTAATGAACAATTATGTCTTTCCAGGATCCCTCAAATCATCATTTTGTTCCCACTAATACAATATCAGCCCTTATTAGAATATTAAATTTGGCTCTATCAGTCCCTGTCAATCTACAGTTTAAATGGGGCCCAGTAGGTACTGTAGACTATGATCTCCCCTGGCCCAACCCTATTCTGAGGGGTGAGTTGGCATCTGTGTATCAGGAAACTGCATTCCTCAAGTGAGGAAACTGCAAGGCAGCACACCGAGTAGATAGGGCACCTGTAACTGAGGAATATGTGAAAGACGTTAGACTTTAGACTGATAGGGGACAATTCATAGGAATAGTACAGAGAAGTGCTGAGCTCTAATGGAAAGACAAGCAAAGGCAGGAGAAGGCCTATTATTAGGAGAAAAGAGGCAGGGATGAGGCAAGAAAGGAGGAACCCAAATACTGATGGGTTAGTCACTAAAAAGCAGAGGCAGTCCTAAAATGCCAGCCCCTTCACTCCCCAGATTTCCCCTGTGGCCTTTGCTCCAAGAGGCACACTGTCCCCTTAAAAGGCAGTTCCTCGAAAGTCATAGTCTGACCAGGGAAGGAATCCCTTCCTTTACTCAAGGGCTATAAGTCCTCAGCCTTTAGGAGTGCAAAAGGGCTCAGCTGATCAATGCACAGGGAACCAAACTTTATTGCTCATTCACCCTCAAGACAATTTCTACACCACACAATGCCATTTGGATAGAAACAGCAGCATTCACAAAGACTCTGGCCTCCAACTGAAGCAGCATCACATGTATTCATTAAGGATTCCCCCAGCACAGTGAAGTAACCAGCTAATAGTGACCCCTTTCCTGGCATAAGCAAATCCAAAGATTGCATTTCCACTATTTCTGTGGCCAAACAGGCACACACACAGTTCACCATTAACATCTATTATAGCGCATGCGCAAGTGGAAGTTTGCTGAAGGCAAGCAGTGAATCAATTCCCAAGCAGCGATGCTCTTTAAAATGTTGTATAAGTTAGCTGGGCGCGGTGGCGCACTCCTGCAATCTCAACACTGGGAGACTGAGACAGGAGAATCATGTGTTCAAAGCCAGCCTCAGCAATGGCGAGGTGCTAAGCAACTCAGTGAGACCCTGTCTCTACATAAAACACAAAATAGGGCTGAGGATGTGGCTCAGTGGTAGAGCGCTTGCCTCGCATGCATGAGGCACTGGATTCAATCCTCAGCACCACATAAAAATAAATAAAAAAAGACATTGTGTCCAACTACAACTAAAAAAAAATTTTTTTTAAAACCCACAAAATAGGGCTGGGGATGTGGCTCAGTGATTGAGTACCCCTGAGTTCAATCCCCAGTACCAAAAAAAAAAAAAAAAAAAGATATGTGGTATAAGTTATCCCCCACTCCCACTCCTCCCACCCACTCACTCGTTTTTCCTACATGGCCAGCCTTTCTCCCTTCATGCATGTTTGATCCATTTCTTCCTTAATGCCACTTTTCACCTTAACTATTTTAGTACTGAATAAGTTTCTCAGATTTCAATGTCCTTCCCATGACTGTATAGGCTTGCTACCACAGACTTCCATCTAACCCCAGATGGCCATCCAGAGGCTCATTCTACTTAGCAAGTGAGTTCTAGGCTCCCATCCAGGTAGCTCTGCAGCTGGGGAATCTCAACATTCTAGTACATGTGTCGCAGGGGCCTCCAAAGAGGATGGTTCCTCAGGCTTATGAGTGTCCTCCAAGCTCTGCAACAGTGACAAAGCCTTAGGCAAAATAAAGCAAAAACAAAACCAGCATAGTCCATGTAAGGAGCATCTGCCATAAACATGCTGGAACTAAGTTGCTGGCTATAAGGAACAGCAGCCACAGGCATGCTTAGTCATGTCTGGATGCAATTGATAAGGACCATCACCTAGAGATAGAACAATGCTGGAGCATGATAACAATGAGCACCAACGTGTAACTGTATATAAACCACTTGTCCGGCCACATCAGAGAGCTTTGCTCTGAGGACATCAGTGAGACTGGCCGCCTTGCTGTCCATCCCCAGATCGATTCCATTCCCTGACGTACAAGGGTGGGCTGGAGAGAAACACCGGACAAGGATAACATCTACTCTTTGGCTAAGTAAAGTCGGGTGGAATTGGAGGTGCTTTGAGGCTCGTGGTTGCCCTAGGATTGTGTGATTTGCTTATAGTGTTTAATCAGTGTGCATTGAATACTAGTTAGGGTGCTCCAGCACACCCACCACTTTTTGCATTAATTGTTTATGTTTGATGATTGGTGTGATCCAACAACATACACTTGCATTTAAAGACAATCTGCTTCCCAGGAATTATTAACAGCATCCCTTGGGACAGTCCAGGTCAGCCTGAGCCCCTGGGTGCCAGGCAATATAACTCAACAAACCACCAAACCTCTGGTGGACATCTGCTGAGTGCTGGTGTCCTTCTGCCTGCCTCAACTCTGAGGCATAGCTGGCTCCTCCTCCAGTGGATGCAGCACTACAGGGCTCCCATCCAAGCAAGACCAGAGCGTCTACTCTCCCCAGGAGGTCCTACCTGGATCTGGCTCTGCAAGAAGACCTGGAGCCTACCCACAGACTTGTAGACAGTGCAATAATGGAAAGCAACAGAGACTCCTAGGTTGAGGGAGAGGGACAAGCAGGTCTCTACTTTCCAGATTCCCCAAGCTCACTACCCTAAGCATCCATTTAGGGGGCCAGGGAGGGTGAGGTAACCCCCACGGCTCCCGAACAACTCTTCCCCAAAGGACAGTGGTTGGGGGCTCTGGTCCCACGTCCTAACATTCTCTGCCAGGTGGACCAACACACTGTAAGCAGGGATTATCTCCTCAAAGGACTCAGCAACAGACCCCAAATAAAGTTAGAAAAGGTGTTTGGTGCAAAATGCTCCGTATTCCGGTGATTGCAGTTATCAGTCATCAGTTTATCTTTATTCACTGGGACAAGAGACAAGGGAAGAACAGGTTCAGAGAAAGATATCTAGACATGTACTACAGAATGCTCCCCCAAATCACGAAATGACGCCCTCAAACACATGCCACCTAAGCCCAGCGTCTCACCTATTTTCATTCCCACCCACCCCTCCAAGCATGCCCCTCCCGACCCAGCTAGAAGCCTCAGGGACCTGAATGTTTAAATCCAAAGACTCAAATGGAAACCGAGGGCATCGGTGGGGACAAGGTGGTACCCGCGTCCTGAGAGACGTTCAAGGGCCTGGGCCCTCCCGCATCCTTTCTGAGCAGATCCATTCCCGACTTCCTGGGCGACCACCCAGACGCCTACATAGGGGAAGCGAGGCTGGCTGCTTTCTCCAGGTGGAGGCGGGAGGCTGGCTCCGGACACCTGAGAACGAAATCGGGGAAAACCAGAGCAGCGGGTTTGGTGCACGAGTGCCAGGGCGCTGGGTGGTTTTCTTTTCTTTTCTTTTTTTGGTACTGAGGATTGAACTCAGGGGCACTCCACCACTGAGCCACATTCCCAGCTCTATATTTTTGTGATTTATGTAGAGACAGGGTCTCGCTGAGTTGCTTTGCGCCTCGCCATTGCTGAGGCTGGCTTTGAACTTGCGATTCTCCTGTCTCAGCCTCCCTAAATGCTGGGATTACAGGCTTGCGCCACCGCGCCTGGCTTGGGTGGTTTTCTTGAGCGCGCCTAGGAGATGAGGTCTGCACGTGCACAGAGCACTCGGCCAGCGGGACCCACCCCAGTCCTCCGGAAAGAAGAAAGAGAGAGAGGATGGGGCGAGGAGGAGCACGCAGCTGCTGCTCCACCACCCGCCCAAGGCCACCCAGCCCCAACCCCCTTCCGCGAAGCCTTCTTCCTTTCCCTTCCCCCAGCCCATCTCAGACGTTCGCTGTCGGAGGCTGCGGAAATCTACTCCCAAATCGGAGAACCGTTTCCACGGCAGCCAACTCAGAAACGGGGCGAGTCTAGGAGTAGGAGAAAGGCCTGAAGCAAACAAGTGTGTGTGGGTGGGAGAGATGAAAGTCCGCTTTGGATCCCAGCTCTCATAGCGACAACTGGGACTTTGAGGAACAGATAGTGAATTGGGAATCAGGTCTTGGCTCTACCGTCCACTAGCTGTGAGATCTTGGAACGGTATAAACCTATCTGAACCTCAGTTTTCGTACTTAAGTGGAAGGGTTGTTTGATTATGAGAACTAATGGATGTGAGGTTCCTGTACAGTTACTCATTCAGAGAACAATCATTAGGCAAACAAACCTACCTCCATTGTGCCCTGGGGCTGCTCTAGATGCCAGTGATAATAAAGCCACAGTATCTGCCCTCTAGCAATTTACATTCTAATGGCAAGGAGATAAATAGTAAATAAACAAATAGATAAGATCATTTCAGATACTGCAAGCTGCTTTAACAAAATAAAATTAGAGCCGTCGTGGTGGCTCAAGCCTGTAGTCCCAGCACTTAGGGAGGCTGAAACAGGAGAATCGCGAGTTCAAAGCCAGCCTCAGCAAGGGCGAGGCGCTAAGCAACTCAGTGAGACCCTGTCTCTACATAAAACACAAAATATGGCTGAGGATGTGGCTTAGTGGTCGAATACCCCTGAGTTCAATCTCCAGTACCAGAGAAAGAAAAAAGAAGAGAAAATTGGGAAGGTTGAGGGTGTAGCTCAGTGGTAAAATGGTAGAGCACTTTCCTAGCATGCACAAGACCCTGGGTTCAATCCCCAGTGCTGCCGAAGAGGGGGAGGGGGGGAGGGTAAAAAATTGAGGAGGGAGATAGAGGTGGTGAATGAGGATAAAATAGAATAGATAGTAAAATGACTAATCAGTCAGGATAATGGGCCCCATTCAAGCACACCTGGAGACTGACCCATAGACTTGTAGAGCACCTTCCAGACCTAATTCAAATGTAAAAGACCTTGAGGCTCCCCTGTGGGAACACCTCCAGCCAACTCTTTTGTCCCAGAGATGGACAATGGAAGGTGAGAGTGAACCCAGGTGGAAGTTATGGGAAGGAAGGTGGGGGTGAACTGAATGGAAAGAGCCCTGATACTTTCTCAATGCCTATTTAACATAGCTGTTGCTCCATGCTGTACCCAGAACCATATATAAACTCCTAAGCTGGCACACCAAAATGAGTTTTTCTCTCTCAGGCCCCCTCCCACATGGCAGGAGTTCTATCTCTTCTCACTTACATAAATCCTGCTCCATTTAAAACTGTTCCCTTCCATGATTGCCCATGGATTTTATTCTTCAAAATTTGCAAGACAAGAACCCAGAGGAAATTGGTGAAGCAGCGAATCTCAAAACTCCCGTTTCAAGCCGGGCACGGTGGCTCAAGCCTGTAATCCCAGCACTTTGGGAGGCTGAGACAGGAGAATCACGAGTTCAAAGCCAGCCTCAGCAACAGGCGAGGCGCTAAGCAACTCAGTGAGACTCTGTCTCTACATAAAACACAAAATGGGGCTGGGGATGTGGCTCAGTGGTCAAGTACCCCTGAGTTCAATCCCCAGTACCAACAAAACAAAACTCCCGTTTCAGTGGTTGTGTACACCACTCTAGTTAGGATGGTAGGATTTTCCTGGTAGGACCCCCCTGAGGGGGTGACATTTAGGTCAGACCTTTGCTCACAGACATCCTTGCTATTTGGAGTACTGCTATGGGTTTGTACTTTACAAACAAAAGAATTCTGATAATGTTAGGGGACAGACAGGTGCAAATGATGGGAACACAAGGTTAAGAAAATAATTCTATAAAATTATTTATTTTATAGAATATAGCCCACTATGCTGACCCTCTCATGCTTTCTTTTCCAAGAAGCAATTAACCTGCAGCCCTGCCTAGCCTAAATAGACAGGCTGTGTCACATTCTTCAGTCAACTACCTGTTATCTGCAGTAGAAATTCAAGTCTGAAATAATGTCAATAAGAGGAGCCCGAGTTACCCTAAAGGGGGGACTTTTGTGACTCTTTTCATGAACCAGATCCCGAAACTCAGGGAGATAAGGATAATTCCTCCTAACTATAAGGTCAGGTATCGATGACCAAAAGGAGGCAAATTAAAACTGCTGAGCAAGGATTTATTGATATTGTTAGGTCGGGCCAGGGTCCAGGATGTTCAATAGGGGGACCGGTCAGTAGCTGCAGAACGGAGCTGCCAGCCAGATGCTGACGCCACCAGTAGACACGCCTCCTGTCAATCAGTGGGTTTTCCTGACCTATCCAGGAAGGACTCTGGCCTTCTCTTCCTGCTCCCAAGCCCTCCCCTTCCTGGCCGGGCTTTCTTGAAATTCTCTGTGCACCGAAGCCCCAGTGCCATTTCTCCCGGACACACTGATGGACGGGAGGATTCAGCCGGAAAGCGTCTATTTTCAGTAAGGCCTTGCCAGGGGCTTTAATTCATCTCCTCCTGTCGTCTAGTCTTTACAGATATATGCTCCCGGGTGAGACTCCCCAGTCCAACAGAGCAGGTCCTGGAGAATCGTGGGCTGGCTCAGTGGGATAGAAATTTTATGGGCTTAGGGCAAGAAGGGGAAAGTCTGGGGCAGGAAAGGGAGGTTTTTGGAGTCCTGTCCCGTGTCCTCGTAGGGTTGGTCAGGGAATCCTGCTGAGATCTGTGTCCTTCCAAGATTGGTCAGGAGATATCTGTTGATTGATAGTTGGTTAGGAGATGCCATTACTACTTGTATGTTGGTGTCTGATTGGTTGTTCTTTTGTGCGTGCGGGCTGTTTGATGCTTTGTTCCCTTTGGCTGCCTTAAACCAACCTAACACTAACCATAAAATCTGCAAGAATTTATGGTTATGAATTCAATTAGAACCAGTCAGCATGGGCCAAGGTGACAAAGTTATCATGGCAGTGGGGACTTGAAAGTCTGATGTCATTCTGCTGTCAGTCAAAAGTCAAGAGATGGACCTGGGCAGGACTCTCTGGAAATTTCATTAGGATCCCCAATAAAACTGGAGTGCAGGAGAAGTACGCTGTCCCTTCCCTCTGAGAGGACCCATTTTCTCCCTTGAAAGTCTCCTCCTTTCCCTTTTTCTATTTCTTCAGTAGATTCATGCTGTAGTGGCACCCCTTCCTCCACAGAAAATCTTAATTAAGCTTCTCCAGAAATCTGTACCATAATTGATCTTAGGACTATCAGCCAAAGAATCTCACAAAAGAGTTCAGTGTGGTTAAACTTCCTGTTTCCTGTTGCTCTATCTTACCTGGCCACCCACCCAAAAGCCATCAGCACTCCAGGTGCTGAATGCCCTTTTACTAGTTTTTTCACAAACATTTATGGACTATCTAGTATAGTAACTGGAAGGGCAAAAAGATCACGGAGGCAGCAAACTATGCGAGTCATTGCAGGCTTTATTCAGTAGCAGGATTCATCTGTGGAGGTGGTGGACCCAGATTCCGGGTGGAAAATGAGACCCTGAAAAAAGGAAGGGACTGGGTTTATATAGGCTCTTAGTTTTCACGGGCATTTAGGAATTTTGGGTTGTTTCATCAATTAGTTATCACTCCGGTGTGGTGATAAGCCCCTTCCTTCCTGGTTTTGCCTCAGGAAGGCATCTGTTTAGGGGAGGTGTTAACTGCTGGCTTTATTAACATCAAAGAGACAGAGCAGGGAAAGCTAGAGCTGCCAGCATGATTAACATTAAAAAGACAGTGTAGGGGAAGGTGGGAGCTGCCAGCATGACCAACGTCAGGAAAACGTTGTTGGGGGAAATGAAGGTAATGCTTGGCCGTTCTTCTTTTCCTCAGACTATATTATTTTTCTAATTCCCATATCTATTAGTAACGATATAATATTTTATAGGAATGTGTTTGCAAATACAAAGTGTGGTAGAAAAGACAGATCCTTTAACAAAGCCTTAGGCCTGAGCCTCACAGAAATGTTTACATTTCAAACATAAGGGAAGATGTTACTAATTGAGCTCCACAGTAACAGCTGGCAGGAGGAGGGAAGAAAGGGGAGAAGAAGCTCTCCCCTTCTCAGGTGCTGTCCCAGAAGTGTTAACTTGCCCAGAACAAAGAAAGAAAAAGCTGCTTTTGTGTGAACTTCTGCAGACTGAACTTCTGAGCCCCTCCCCTTACATACTGGGTATAAAGTTCTGAAACTGCCTGAACTCAGGGTTCAGGGGTTAGTTGATTTTAGCAAAACTTCACCCGCTGAACTGACTGCAGTCAAATAAAACTGTTTCCTGCTATCTTGGGTGCCTCATCTCATCTGTCCCTACTACAATACCTGTTACTCTGAGCAACATATCTGAAATCTTTCTGACTTGATCATGGAAGTCAGGGTTTGGAAAGGAGGTATCTTTGTGCTGCCTCAGTTTCCCAAAAGTCCCCAGGTCTGTAATAATAATCTCTAAATGTCTCCTTCCATACCTATTTCCAATCTTCTATAATCATATTCTTTTATATACACACTGACAATCGCTCCTTGACCAAACTTTGGTCAGCCTCCTCTGAATCCTTTTCCAAATGAGGTCTCCACTTTAGTTAGGACTTTGTGTCCTTTGCTTTGTCTGATTTCAGCAAAAATTTTGCTAAATCAGTTTAATCAGAACCCCACACTCTCGCTACCTGTTCATCCTGGATATCTGATAAATTATTCATCCCCCAGGTGATGCCTGATCACTCTAGCCTGCCTTCAGCAAGAATCTTGTTAGGTCAGTTCAGCAAAGAACCACTGGACTGTCTTAGTGTTATCAGGCAGCTAAGCCCAGGGACACTGCCTAGACCTCAGGCTGGCCTGATTTGCCCACCTGCCCACATAAGAAATAGATGGTGCCAAAAGGTGAAATGAACTTTATGCAATTTTATGAAACTGCGGAGAAGCAGCTAGATTGCTTCTCCACTGATGTCACAGAAGAGGTAACAATTTGTAGAAGCAAACGATGGGTAATATACATATGTAGATTGAGCTAAGCTGTGCTCAGCTAAAGAATATGTCATTTTTAATTTCTGTGGCCTCTGACCTCAGCATGAGGAGGTTTTTATTCTCAGCATGATGTAGGACAGATGAGGCTGGACACCAAGGAATCAGCAGGAAGCAGGTTTGTTGGCTGCAGCCAGTCCAGAGGGGGGGCTTTCACCTAAATCAGTTTCTGAACCCCAAGTCCAGAAATTTTTAGAACTTTATACCCAGTGTGTGTGGGGTGCTCAGATGCTCACAATATGCAAAGTCTACATAGAAGTAAGGTATTTTGTTGTTGTTGTTGTTTCTATAGTGGGTAACTAACCCAGGCCTGAATACAAAAATGAACCAAGGACACTCTAAAAATTAGTGCTTGGGAGCCGGGCGCAGTGCATGCCTGTAATCCCAGCACTTAGGGAGGCTGAGGCAGGAGAATCGTGAGTTCAAAGCCAGCCTCAGCAACGGTGAGGCACTAAGCAACACAGTGAGACCCTGTCTCTACATAGAACACAAAATAGGGCTGAGGATGTGGCTCAGTGGTCAAGTGCCCCTGAGTTCAATCTCTAGTACCAAAAAAAAAAAAAAAAATTAGTGCCTGGGAAAGAGAGGGTTCCCTCACCACCACCAGCTGGTTTTCAAGGAAACTAACACCATTCACTTTTACCTTTTGGATTGTAAAGGACTTTCCCTAGGATCTAACTACTTTCCTTTGAAGTATAAATGCCTCTCAAGTTTAGTGGCCTTGTAAGAGGAGCCAGTCCCTCTTATCACACTCTACTTTTGACACTTCCTGCCTGAAAACTCTTACAAACAATCATATATCATTTTAGACTAGAAAATTTATGACAATAGCCTATAAAGGTTGTGAAAAACTAGTAAGGGGTGCTCAGAATCTGGAGTGCTGATCTCCTCTGGGCCCACGGCCGAATTTAGTTATTGCAAGATACAGCAATAGGAAATAGGAAGCATAACTACGTTTGAACTGTTTTGCAGAAATTCTTGCTGATGATCTAATAGCAATTATGGTGAGGGTCTCTGGAGAAGCTAAAGATTTTCTGTGGAGGAGGAGGTGCCACTACAAGCATGAGGAATTCAGGAGCTCTCTGTTTCATTAGTCCAGTTTGTGCTATTACAACAGAATACCGCACACTAGGTGATTTCTAAAGAACAGAGGTTTATTTCTTATTTATTTCAGATCTAGAAGCTGAGAAGTCTGAGATTGAGGAGCTACATCTGGAGGGTCTTTTTTTTTTTTCTTTTTTGGTACTTGAGATTGAACTCAGGGGCACTCGACCACCAAGCCACATCGCCAGCCCTATTTTGTGTTTTATGTAGAGACAGGGTCTCGCTGAGTTGCTTAGCACCTCACCATTGCTGAGGCTGGCTTTGAACTCGCGATTCTCCTGTCTCAGCCTCTCTAAGTGCTGGGATTACAGGTGTGTGCCACCGCACCCGGCTATGGAGGGTGTTTTTGTTGTACTGTTCCATGATGGAAGGCATCACAGGGAGAGAGTGCTCTGGAGAGGGAGGAAGGGGACCTGAACTCATCCTTCTTTTTTTCCCTTTTTTTTTTTTTTTTTTTTTTGGTACAAGGGATTGAACCCAGTGGCACTTAACCACTGAGCCACATCCCCAGCTGTTGTCCACGTCCCACGTGGACCATAAGGACGAGATTTCCTGACCAGTAAAGGGCTGGTTAAAATAAATAAAATGGTGAAAAACCACAGAACACAGAAAATAGTTTCAAAACGCAGGAATAGAATGGGCCCACAACCTGATGGTTCTGACTGCCAACATCTGGCTCATGACTTCTGGCAACTGGCAAATGGCAAAATGGCGCCCACATGCGCTTTATTTATATCGAGGAACTTCAAAGACTTTCCATGGAACATTCTTTCTCAAGGTAGGAAGAAGTTGGAGTCTTGCAGACAGCAGGTTATTGGCATGTTGGCAGGTCACACCCATCTCAGAGGGCCTGCCCACCTACAGGTCACTCATCTCCAGTGTTATGTGAGACTCTTGTGTGGTGGTCCACACACAGCCCATGGATGGTTCTCTACACCCAGCTCTTTTTATATTTTCTTTAGAGAAAGGTCTAACTAAGGTGCATAGTTAAGCACCTTGCTAAGTTGCTGAGGCTGGCTTTGAACTTGTGATCCTCCTGCCTCACTTTCCTGAGCCTCTGGGATTACAGGTGTGTGCCACGGCACCCAGCTCCTGAACTCATCTTTCTATCAAGAACCTACTCCCTTAATAACTCACCTACAACCACTGAGATATTAGGGACACTTCCCCCATGAATAGAAGCATCCAATAAGGTTAAAGGAATAAAAAAAAAACCAACGAGTGAATGAGATATAGTCAGCCCCCAACCAAAAAGGGCAAATGCTTTCTTAGCTTGTTAGCTATTAAGAGCACAGCGTGTGCCTTTCCCTAATCCCTCACTCACTCTCTCACTCTCAGTCTTATTATTGTTCCAGAAATCAGGTGCATCACAAAACCAGGATGCTCTCACTTTGACTCTGCAAGGACAAACAACATAAAGGGTAAAACTGTTGAGGAATCACAGAAACAGCAAATTCTCTGGCCCCTTAACCTGCTACTCACATAGTTTGTGTTTTCTTCCACTCCCCACCTATGTTTCCTTAACAGTTGCAGATTCATCCCAAGACAAAAATGAATATACAGGGAGAGATGTGACATTTGGCTCCAGACTGAACACTCTTCCACAAAGAAAACACCTTAGAAAATGTACCCACAGCCGGGGGTGAACCTTTCATTCTTTCTTCTCATGCCCCCTCCTGCTCCCATCCTGCTCCACCAAGAGGTGGAGTGACCAAGGGCAGAAAGAGAGCCATCCAGGGAGTATTCATTAACAACTTCTTGTTGGGAGAAACAATTTCCTGGAGGCAGATGACCTTGGCAACAGGTTTGAGGAGGGGGAAGTACTCTAAAGTATTAGCATTTTATTTCCTTTTGAAGCAGCCCCCATCTTCCTGAACCAATCATTCATTACCTACACTGACTGTCCTTTTCCCTTGGCCTCATTCTGAAAAGGGTACCCTTCTGAAAAGGGTACCCTTACTGCTGTAAGGAGAAATAGGAAATCACCACTCTGGCTGCTTCAGGCTAAGAGGGGGCAACATGGGGCAAGCAGTTTGGATTTCCCTTTTAGGAATGTGGTGGGTGGAAGGGTCAAGGGTAAAAGTCTGGTTCAGGAAAAACAGGCTGTGAAGTCATATGGGATGTGGGTGCTTCTATGAGAGAAATAAGACATGAGTACTAGATTAATACAGCAATAAATGCTGCAGCATGTGAATATGCCAATGAAACACCGAGGCAAGAACAAAAAGTAGATTTTAGTTAAGAGATAGAACAAAGAGAGAGAGTTCTTAAAAGCAGAGAGTATCTAGAACTGGTGCCCATGGAGTTGAGGTGTCTTGACCCTTCAGAGATTTTAGGTTTCCTTTCCTCACAGGCCTACGAGACCAAAAGGCAGGAAAAGAGCCATCCAGCAGGTGATTGCTTGTGTCGGAAATTACGATTCTTCTCTCCTCCAGAGGTGTTAGCAATGGGTTACTGTTCTTTGATAATTGGCCATCCATCTTTTACTCCTATCTCCGCAGGCTGGATATAAATGGATGATAACTGATGAGAGGATGTAAAGTGTCTAACTATACTACAATATATACAATATATACTACATATACTAAATTGCAACTGTATACTTCTGTTGTCTTACAGCATATACATGCCTAATTTTCATGTACCGAAACATTTGTGTCTAAAAATTTCCAATCATTTAGCCAATTTTAACACTGTATATGAAATACTGGTTTTTCTCATAATAGAAAATTTTAAAATATTGTTCCACATGTGTTCTCTTCATGCAGAAAACAAATTCAAATAAATTCTGCATAAAATATGCCACTGTAAAAAAAAAAAGAAAGAAAGAAAATGTACCCACAGCCAATCAAAATTCCTAGACCCTAGTCCATCCGGCAAGCAATCCTTTCACATGAATAAAACAAGCTCTCTCCTGTGTCCAGGGAGCCAGACTGACACTCTCCTGGTCAATGCTATATCCTCTCTCCTCCAGCAAAAATTCCCAGTAGAGTCTTTCCCTGTTACAGTTGTAACTTTGTCTGATTCTTCTGATGGAGAGCACAAAAAGCCACTGAGCCAGAAACACCAAATAACACCAAAGTAATGGCAGAGTCCTCACGGCCCAGTCACCTCTCAACACTATTGCTTTGGGGATTAAGTTCCCAACACATAAACTTTGGGGGACATATTCAAACATGGCACCTACCTTCTCCATAATTTTCCATGTGATGACCTACCGCAGTTCCCACAAGTCTCACTTGGCTATAAATCAGAGTTGGACCCAATTTTTCTCCTCTACTATAAAACCCCATTAAATCCTGAATAGAGTCTGCCTTTCCAATTTACCAAGTGTCATGTGATTTTTTAAACATACACACCCTCACACACGGGGTTTTTGATTGATTTATAAAATAAGATTAAATATAAAAGATCTACTCCACTGAGCGCGGTGGTGAACGCCTGTAATCCCAGCACTTTGGGAGGCTGAGGCAGGAGAACTGCAAGTTCAAAGCCAGCCTCTGCAAAAGTGAGGTGCTAAGCAACTCAGTGAGACCCTGTCTCTAAATAAAAACACAAAATAGAGCTGGGGATGTGGCTCAGTGGTCGAGTACCCCTGAGTTCAATCCCTGGTACCAAAAAAATAAAACATCTACCCCTTCGTCCCAACCTCTCTAATCCCTCTCCATCTGCTCTTGCCATGTGGTCTCCTTAACAAACTTGCTTTCATCTTTTCTACTATTTTCTCTGCCTGGAATGTTCTGTCCTCTATAGCCACATGGCCAACTCCCTCATCTCCTTTAAGCTTGACTTGAATCTCGCGTTCTCAATCAGGCATACTCTTTCTAATATATTCCACCCCCATACTCTTGATTCCCTCTACTCTACCCTAATTATTTCCATTCTCAAACTCAGAGACTTTCATGCGAAACATACACTATCACTTGAGCTACACCCCAGCCCACTTTTTCTTCTTTCCTTTTTAATGTATAAATCACTGATGCATTTCACATGCCTTAGAGGAGTCCCTGGCATGTGATAATACTCAACAAGTTGTTGAATAAATGAATATGTATGCATAATTTATATCATGGAAATAAGCAGTGCTTTTAGTTATGAATATATACAATTTTCCTTGTTATATTTGGAATTGGGCCTCATCTTTCTCTCCAACTATAAAACCCCATGATATGCCAGGTGCGGTGGCTCAAGCCTGTAATCCTAGCACTTTGGGAGGCTGAGAAAGGAGGATCGCGAGTTCAAAGCCAGCCTCAGCAACAGGCGAGGCGCTAAGCAATTCAGTGAGACCCTGTCTCTACGTAAAACACAAAATAGGGCTGGGGATGTGGCTCAGTGGTCAAGTGCCCCTGAGTTCAATCTCCAGCACCAAAACAAAAAAACAAAAAAAGACCCCATGTACCTATCTTGATAGTCCTGATGTGGATTCTATGTACTTAGGTATCCCTGTTCCCTCTCAAAATCCCACTAAAATATCCATAAAGGAATAGAACAAGTATAGTCCCAGAATAATGAGAAGTAGGGAATATATATGAAGAATGTCAACATAAATATTGGAAGATGGTAAGAAGACAAATATAAGCTCTGTTGTGGCAGAACAGGGAAAGCTAAGCCTGAGCCTGCAGACTTTCAAAAGAAACCAGTTTGCACTGCAGGACCCAAGAAAGAGCAGGACCTTGAAGTGCTGGGTCTTTCCCACATGGGCACAGAGACTCCAAAAGCAGCAGAATTTGTTCAAAGTCTGTATTAGCAGCCAGGAGTTAGGCCCCCAGATCTCTCCCATTCTTGCCAGCCCAAAAGATGAAGGCACTGTTGTTCCCCTAACCCTGCAGAAGGCTTCATGAATGTTGAGGCTTAGAGGATGAACCAGACAGTGTCTTGATTCAGGAAAATCAGCCACAAATTAGACAGCAGAGTGAGGCCCTGTGCTATAAAGTGTGTGGGGGGCTTCACGGAAGGTCAACATCCTCCCATTCAGACACACAACACACACACACACACACACACACACACACACACAGGCACCATTCTTCATCAGACTTCCATGGTGCTGTCAGCCAGGATTATAACATGAGCCCTTCTACTCCTCCCTGCTGACCCAAGAGAACCAAAACACATGTCCAGCTTTATTAAGGTACAATAGACATATGATATATATGTATATATTGTATATACATATATATATTTAATGAGTAAAATTTGATGTTTGACATGTGTATACAGCTGTGAATCCACAAGATTTCCTGGGAGCAAGATGTTGGTCTACCAATGATAGAAGAACCCCAACTGCACTGGAAGATTTTGTCCTGCCATTAGGATGATCATACTGTACAATTGTCTAAGGCTCAGGATGTTTCTTCCCATTTTCTTTTTTCTTTCTTTCTTTTTTTTTTTTGGTAGTAGGGATTGAACCCAGGGGCAATTAAACATTAAGCCACATCCCTAGCCCCTTTTTTTAATTTTTATTTTGAGACAGGTCTCACTAAGTTGGTGAGGCTGCTCTCAAGCTTGCAATCCTTTTGCATCAGCCTCCTGAGCTGTTGAGGTTATAGGTGTGTACCATAGCACCCAGCTCTTAGTTCATTTTCTTTTGCTATAACAAAATATCTGAGGCTAGGTACTTTACAAAGAAAAAGAGTTTTTTGTTTGTTTGAATTTTGCTCACAGTTCTGAAGGGTAGATGGGCAACTGTATTTGGAGAGGGCCTCTACTGTGTCACAATGTGGTGAACCATATTATGATGAGAACAAGTGTGAGAAGCCAGTAGCATGAAGAAGAGAAAGGGAATGAAGAGAGCTAGATGGTTATGATAATTTGCTCTCTCAAGAAATAATCCAGTCCTTTGAGATCTATCACACTCCCAAGAGATGGACATTAATCCCTTCTGAAGGTGGTGTCCTATGACCTCATTCTTCCCCTGAAAGTCCTCACCACCTCAACATTTCAGTGGGGGAATTAAGCCTCGATGTGAGTTATGGTGGGAACAAGCAGCACATAGTGTCACTTCTTGATTTGCAACTAACTCTCTTGCCTAGTTTCTCATGTAGCCACACTTTGCTTTATTTCTAGTTGTCCACTATTCTAGTTATTATGGCTGTATAATAGAGCATCCTAAACTTTAGTGGCTTAAACAATGACAAGATTTATTCCACACAGACACTGCAAAACGGGAACTTATCTCAGTTCCACTCAGATTAGTTGAAGAAGCTCAAAACCTGGGTGCCTGAGTCATCTAGGGACTGCTCATTCACATGTCTGGTGGTTGATGCTGGCTTTGAGTGGAGATGTTAGCTGGGCTTCTGGCTGGAACACCTGCATAGCTCCCTTACAACATGGTGGTTGGGTTCCAAGGGTGAGTGTTCCAAGAGAGTCAGGCAGAAGCTGCACCCTTTTATGACCAAGCCTTGGAAGTCACATAACATCCCTTCAACCATACTGTCATAGAGCAATCATGCCCCCATTCCAGATTCCAGGGGAGGAACTTAACCTCCACCTCTCAGTGGTTGGTAGTTCAGTTCCTTTGCAAGAAGAGTATGTGACATATGTATTGGAAGAGTCATCTTTGGCAAATGCAACATATCACATCTTTGAAATCTCTCACCCTTGCATATTAAACACCCTTGATCCAGAAGCTCTTTAACTGACAATCAGGTTTTCCATCATCCCACTTAGAAGAAAGGGCCTGCCTTTCCCTTGGTTCTCTTCCCACTTGTTGGTTCTCAAGAGACATGTATGATCCTTCAGAATCTCAGGTTATGGACTTTGGAGACACCTCTGATACTTTTGACCTGTGAGTAGGTCAGGAAAAGGCAATTTAGACCCCAATGATGGACTCAAGACACATTCCAGGGAGACCTCTATGAGTCAAGGAACCCATCCATGACTGAACACAGAGTGAGTTCATTCACTCACATCAAGGTTCCCATTTAGAAGAAGAGGGCCACCACTATTCTTAGGAAGGCCTGTCTAGGGGACTCTCTGGCTGCATTTCATAGTTGTCATCAGCTTCTCCTGGTCCACCTTTCTGGCTCTTTGTTCTTTTTTCAATAGAGCAGTCAGTGGGTATTAGGTTGAGGCAGAATGTGACTTCCTTGGGATGAAGGTGATGGTAGACCAAGGTGGTAGAGATAATAGGAATAAGTGCAGGATCACTCTTAAAAATGGTGGGCAGTTGGGGAGTCTTCCAGGATTGTTGTGTTTAGATGAATTCAACGTAGATTAATTTTCTTTTCAAAGTGGGCTACTTGAAACAGGAAATGTCCACATGACCCCATCAAAGAACTCATTCAAGTGTCATGGTTTTCATGCTTCAATTGAGTCAGATGCCTGCTGGGGTTGTGGGAGCCCATACTGAGGTACATGCTTTTTTTCCAAGAAAAAGCAGGCAGAGGAGAAGTTCCTAGGGTCAAGGTCCTTCTGGAGGCCACAGGCAATACTTGTTTCAATGATGGGATAACTACAAAGTTAAACTTAGAGTTGTATACATGGTCTAGGTCCTAGTTAGGTCCTGGTTTAGGACCTAATCCTGGAGCAGGGGAAATAAAAGTGTCCTATGGAAACAGTCATCACCTGTGCTCTGGTGGACTCTACAACCATGGGGTCCCACAAAGAGTTACCAGCAGGTTAGCTCCAGGAAGGTAGGAACCCAGAGGAAGAAAGCTGGAGAAGGAGACACTTCCAGAGAGAACTTGTGGGGAAGAGGCTGGCAGTAGTATTGATGCTGGTCTATTATTCAGGAGACCAGCTCTGTTCCTGGTTTCCTAGCAACTGCTGTTCAGCAGGTGGTTGCTAAGCAATATGGGGCCATCCAGACAGTTGGGTAAGGGACCTTAGTCTTTGTGGGCACCAATTAGAATATCACAGGGTACACCTATTGCTTTTGCTGCACAAAACACACACACACACACACACACACACACATATCAATGGTACACAAGATCTGGAAAAATGAGAAAAAGGTTACCCATTAATTCAACACCCAAATAAGATAAAAATTAACCATCTTTACTCTTTCCATCCCAGGCTTTCTCTGCAGGAGCATTATTTTCTTTTTATTGTTCTTTTAAATCTTACTTTTTGACTTTGATTTGGATCATCACAAGAATCCCTCACAAAAGAGTTTTCAGGACACTCGTCTCTGATGACTGGATGACTCATGCAGTAGCTACAGTTTTGTTTTTGCAGAGCTGGGGATGGAACCCAGATTACACCCCCAGCCCTGGCTGCAGCATCATCTAATTAACTATTCTCCTCTTGTTCCAACAATGAGCTTGCTTCCTTTTTTTTTTTTTTTTGCCCTGATGAACAGTACTGCAATACACATCCTCTTGCAGAGAGCTTTTCTTTCTTTCAGATCGTTGCCTCCAAATCAGTATTAAGGGATGGGATGATTATATCAAAGGACATGAATATTCTCACAATGGTCTGTCTTGTTCAATTGCTTCCCTCACAGCTGGTTTCTGTTTTCTCCAGAATGAGAAATGAACTGATCTCACCCCACCTGCAAAGTATTGTCGTCCCTTTACTTGTTAAATGGGAAACTGGGACCCTCTGAAGAGAAGAAATTGGCCCAAGGTCACACAGCCAGCACCAGCTCTAGTTCTAGGTCTCTGGTCTGACTCCCTCTCTTGGATAAGAGCATAGATACTCCCGTCACTGAACTTGGAGAAAGTCAAGAAGGTCCCCTGCATCTCCTAATCCATCTACTAGCTCTTATTGCACTCCACAGACTGCAGTGCAATTCCTTTCTCAATTAAACATTTTGAGAGTGTGTTTGTGTTGAAAGATAAAAAGATACTTTATAAATCCTGTCTGAAGTAGAGGATCCTTGAGGATAGTTAGACCAGTCACCACTGGCAGAAATCCCAGGCCCTTCCACTTGGACTGGTGACTTGGCTGGTCTTGTAACTAATCAGAACAACCCATCACTGGATGCGGTGGCACCTGCCTATAATCCCAGTGGCTTGGGAGGCTAAAGCAGGAGGATCGCAGGTTTGAAGTCAGCCTCAGAATTTAGCAAGGCTCTAAGCAACTTAGTAACACCTTGTCTCAAACATAAAAAGGTCTGGGGAAGTGACTCAGGGGTTAAGTACCCTTGGGTTCAATCCCTAGTACAAAAAGAAAAAGAAAAAAAAAAACCTATTAAATTATAGAATTGTCATTGCAACAGAATCTGGAACCATGCCCCAAATCCCTTCATTCAATGACATTTATTGAGTGTTGCAATGTGGCAGGCCATGTGGATATAACTGCAAATAGGGACCACTTAGTCCCTATGGTTATGGAGTTTGGGTCATTTGCAGGCAATGAATGGAGCAATGACGCACAGTTAGACAAGTGCTGTTATCAGGAAGCCTTCTGGCTCCATATTCTCTTGCAGTGACACCAATATCTTCTTTGCATCACTCTTATTGCCACGCTACTCCCCAAGGGCCTACGGCTCTCTCTCACCTTCAGACCCTGCCTTCCTTATTTGGTGAGTCATCCATACAGCACAGCTCTAGTGAGCTGTTGAAAGTACAAGACTTGAGAAAAGACTGTTGAAAAGAGAGTTGTATACTTCAGGGTGCACAACTTGGTCATTAAATCTCTTGGCACATTTAGGCAAACATGGTGGTCCCCGTTTCACTGCTCATTTGACTCATCACTCCTTTTAATCCATGGGGACTGAGAAAGAAACGTTGAATGTTTATCTAAATAGTATTTGTTAATATACTTTGTATGATATAGTTTATTGCTGACCCAAAGGAGCTTCATGACTCTTTGATGGCTAGTTTTCATTTGCTTTTAATTTGTAAAGGTCTTGATTTACAGATGTTATTGTTTGGGGAGAACAAAATATATCTCTATGGTTCTTTACAATTTTGTGGTAAAATATACATAAAATACAATTTTTTTGTATTACTTGGGGGTCAGAACCAGGGCACTCTACCACTGAACTACATCCCTAGCCCTTTTAATTTTTTATTTTAAGACAGGATGTTGCTAAATGGCCCAGGTTGGCCTTTAACTTGCAACTCTCTTGCCTCAGGCTGCCAAGTTGCTGCTATTACAGGCATGAGCCAATGTACCTTGCCATTTTAGCCAATTTTAAGTATACAGTTTTGTAGCATCAAATATATTCACATTGTTGAGCAACCATCACCAGCATCCTATCCAGAACTTTTTCATCTTCCCCAACTGAAATTCTGTACCAATTACACTAACTGTTAATTCCTCCCTCCTCTCAGCCCCTGGTAACCTCTATTCTACTATTCTATTCTACTGACCACTCTAGGAACTTCATATAGGTGGACTAATACAATAGTTGTCCTTTCGCGAATGGTTTGTTTCACTTAGCATGTTTGTAAGTATCCTCTTTGTAGCATGGGTCCTGATTTCCTTCCTTTTTAGAATGAATGACATTCTATTGTATATGTATACCAGCTTGCTACCTACTCATCTGTTGATGGACATTCGGTTGCTTCCACCTTTTAGCTATTGTAAATAATGTTGCTATGAATGTGAGTATACAAATACCTCCTTGAGACTCTGCTTTCAATTCATTTGGATATGCAGCCATTCATTGCTTAAAGACAGAGATTCTACACCATTGTGTGAACACCATAGAATGTACTTAGACAAATCTAGATGGCATAGGTCAGTCACTTGACGTGGCCCCTTGATGCAATCAAGAGACACAGTAAATACGAGGGATTGAACCCAGGGGCAATTAACCACTGAGCCACATCCCAAGTCTTTTTTATATTTTATTTAGAGACAGGTTTCACTGAGTTGCTTAGGAACTCGCTAAGTTGCTGAGGCTGACTTTGAATTCGTGATCCTCCTATCTCAACCCCTAAATCACTGGGATTATAGGCATGTGCAACTGCACCCAGCCTAAACTTTTATAAGAAGGAGTACACTCTTTCTAATAATGAAAAATAATGATAAAGGGGGAAAGTGCTAGGGTGTGATATTGGCCAAATTACATTGTTGTATTGTATATTGTGTGCATGTAAGAATATGTAACAACAAATCCCATCACCATATGAACTATAAAAAATGTATATGAACCAATAAAAAATGTGGGAAAAATAAATAAATAAAATAATGATAAAAACTATAGTACAGGGGCTGGGATTGTAGCTCAGTGGTAGAGCGCTTGCCTCGCATGCGTGAGGCCCTGGGTTCGATCCTCAGCACCACATACAAAGCAATAAAATAAAGACATTGTGTCCATCAACAACTAAAAATAAATATTTAAAAAAAAAAAAAAAAAAAAAACTATAGTACAGTAAATACATCAATCAGTGGCATAGTCATTTATTATCATGTATCATACATTTTGCATAATTATATGGGCTATACTTTTATATGACTGGCATCACAGTAGGTTTGTTTATACCAGCATCACCACAACCACATGAGTAATGCCTTGCACTACAACATTACAACATCACTAGACAATTGGACTATTTCAGCTCCATTATAATCTTATGGGTCCACCATCACATATGTGGTCCATTGTTGACCAAAATGTCATTATGAGGCACATGACTATACTTAGAAGTAGAATTGCTGGATCATCATTATGGGTTTATGTGTGTGTGTGTGTGAATGAGAGATACTGGGGATTGAACTCAGGAATGTTTTACCATTGAGCTACATCCCCAGCCCTTTTTATATTTTGTTTTGAAACAGAGTCTTGCTAAATTGATGAGGATATTTTCGAACTTGTGATCTTCCTACCTCAGGCTCCTGAGTTGCTGGGATTTCAGGCATGAGCCACTGCACTGGCTTATCCCCATGATTGTTAATCAGTGTGAGTCAGCTCTTGGAGTGGAAGGGTAATAAAGGGAAGAGAAGAATGAATCTTGCTCAATTAGCTTGTTCTCTGGGGGCAGGACAGAGAGAGAAGAGGACAGAAAAAAAGTGACTCACCTCTCCCAGCGCAATGATGCATGCCTGTAATCCCAGTAGCTCAGGAGGCTAAAGCAGGAAGATGGCTTGCACATCCCCAGACAAGGGAGTGAGGATATCCTGGACCATCCTACTTCCAGCAGACCTATCAGACAAATATCTGGCCAAGAGATCAGCCAAATCAGCTCAAACCAGAACCTCTCAACTGACCCACAGAACTGTGAACAAAAGTACATCATTTTTATTTTGTTTCACCTATCTGGCACCCGAGAAATGATAATTAAGTGTAGTTTTATTGAAGTATATCAATACCATGAAAATCACCTACTTAGCTTGGTATGGTGGTGTTAGATAATGAGCAGTGGAATGTATAGCAAGGTCACAGGTTTAAGTTACTTTTCAAGTTTTCTTTCAGTTCCTGCAAGGCAGATGAGTAAATAATTTGTATCAGGAAACCTGTAGAAAAACATAAGTACACAAACCTTGAGGATAACAAACAAGTAAAAGAGATAATAGAGGGGGGTGCCTCAAGAAAGAAAAATTTATGGGACTTTTTAAAAAATTGTTTTGGTACTTTTTAGTTTACATGACAGTAGAATTCATTTTGATATAATTGTACAAGCATGGAATATATGTTATTCTAATTAGGACCCCATTATTATGGATGTACACAATGGTGAGATTCACTATGGTGTATTCATATATGTACATAGGAAAATTATTTCGGATTCATTCTACAGTTTTATGAGACTAACTCTTGACAGGACCCATAAAGGTCAAGATAAAACTAGAAGTTATGGTGTAAAGTGTCTCCTACTCTCTCAAAAGGGGGTATTTTTAGTGGCATGTCCTACTAAGGTAACTTCTTACTGGCTACTGACCCCAGTGCTCACATTAATATGGGATTGACTTGTATTTGAAACCCCCCTGAATAGGATGGCTACTAGGACGGTTCCAGAGAGGACCAACTAAGGTATAAAACTCCACCAAGCCGGGCGCGGTGGCTCAAGCCTGTAATCCCAGCACTTAGGGAGGCTGAGACAGGAGAATCGCGAGTTCAAAGCCAGCCTCAGCAATGGCGAGGCGCTAAGCAACTCAGTGAGACCCTGTCTCTACATAAAACACAAAATAGGGCTGGGGATGTGGCTCAGGAGTCGAGTGCCCCTGAGTTCAATCCCCAGTACAAAAAAAAAAAAAAAAAAAAAAAAAAAAAAAAAAAACCTCCACCACCCAACATGAAGGAGGAATTGAATGTCTGATTAGGACCCCTGATTGGCAAAGAGTACAGAAGGTGGTCCCCAGTTCTCCTGGTAAATGTCAAACAGTAATAAATTTGGAGACAGCATTGTCTCCTTTGTCGTTCTCTGTTTGGAGATGACTCACTCTTAAGAGTGCTCTCTGCTTGAGGCTTACTTTGCTTTTACTTTATTTTTACATCACTACCAGTCTACTGTCACTTTTTTTTTTTTTTTGGTACTGGGGAGTGAATCCAGGAGCGCTTAACCACTGAGTCACATCCCCAGACATGTTTTGTATTTTATTTAGAGACAGGGTCTCACTGAGTTGCTTAGGGCCTCACTAAATTGCTGAGGCTGGCTTTGAACTCATAATCCTCCTACCTCAGCCTCCAGAGCTGAGGGGATTACAGGAGTGCACCCCCATATCTGGCTTTACTGTCACTTATAATAAACTTCTCTTGCATGGCTTTTGGTGTCTGACTTTAAATTTTCTTTTGTCAGAACACTAGAACCGAGTGAGGTTTGGAGTTTCAGCTCCCTGCTTTCCTGTGACAGTAGTACACACCTGTAATCCCAGCTAGTCAGGACACTGAGATGGGAGGATTACATGTTTGAGGCCAGCCTCAGCAATTTAGCAAGACCCTGTCTCAAAATAAAATGAAAAGAACTGGGGATGTAGCTCAGTGGTAGAGTACTTTCCTAATGTATGTGAGGCCATGGGTCTGATCGCCAAACAAACAAAATTCACCTACTTTATGTAAGTCAATTTTAGAAAATGTATAGAAGTGTGCAACCATCACCACAATCCAGTTTTAGAATATTTCTATCATTAAAAAGTTGTCTTGAAAATGCAGTTAATCGTTTCTTCTTCTCTAGCCCCAAGTGATCACCAATCTGCTTTCTATCTCTATAAATGTGTCTTTTCTGGAGATTTCATATAAAAGGATCATACTCTGTGGTCTTTTGCATCTAGCCTTTTCTACTTAGCATAATGTTTTTGAGGTCAAATTTAGCATGTATTAGTAGTTCACTTCTATTTATTGCTGAATAGTATTCAATTGCATAATAAACCATATTTTGTTTATCCAGTCACCATTTGATGGATATTTGGATTGTTTCCAGTTTGGGGCTATTACCAACAATACTGCTATGAATATTCATGTACTAGTCTCTATATCGTCATATGCTTTTATTTCTCTTAGGTAAAAACCTAGGAGTAGAATTGCTGGATCATATGGTAAGTGTATGCTAAACTTTTTATGAAGCTGCCACTTTTTAGTTGACTAGGATAAAGAGAATCCATAGTCTGCAGCTCTTTTAGCTGGAGTTGTAAGTCTCCTGCTGTTAGCAAGAGAATGTGAGTCTTCCTGCCAAAAGCCAGTCCTTTGGCTGAGCCATTCATTCAAAAAATATTAAATGAATACCTACCACTACCTGGTAGTGTTTGCCTATGCAAGAAATCCTTGGCAGCCTGGCACAGTGGCACACACCTCTAATCCCAATGACTCAGGAGGTTAAGGTAGGAGGATCACAAGTTCAATGCTAGCCTCAGCAATTTAGAGACCCTGTCTCAAAATAAAAAATGAAAACAGACTGGGGATGTATCTCAGTGATAAAGTATCCGTGAATTCGATCCCCAGCTCCAAAGGGGTGAGGGAAGAAGTCTTTGTCAACACTGTAAGATTGAGAAAAACAGCACCCTGGATCTGAGTCCTGATGGAGGAACCAGAGAGTGAGGCAACGAGTTCCCTGTGGGCAGTTTATGTCCCATGGATTGCATTGGCTAGGGTGTGCCAGAAGACCCCTCCAACCCACTGGGACCTACATAAAGTGATTGTTCTCCATTCCACTAATTTGGCCTTGGAACCTCAGGTGCAACATAGGTGTCAGGAGACGGTAATGCCCAATGGCTGTGGCAGTACTAGTGGAAGCCAGAGAGAGGCTTCAGTAGGCAGAGGGGATGGTGGGGCGGGATGGTGAGGGCCGGAAAGAAATGGGCTCAGACAAGAGGTCTTTGAAAGGATTTGTTCCTAATCATAAACACATGCCCAAACGGCTGGAGATCTAGACTGTAGTTAAATACCGAAAAGAGAAAGCAGGATGTGGGGGTTGAGGATCACGCTCAGCATACCTAAGGTCCTGGGTTCATCTCCTTGCACAAAAGCCAAAATGAGGGGAGAAAAAAAACCCCACAACGTATAGATACAAATGTACATGGGTAGAGAAAGAAAAAGGGAGGGAAAGGCCTCAATTTTTTAACGGAGATTGTTAGTGTTTTTTATACTGCTTTCTAGATTTTAAGATTTCCACTTATTATAATGATGATGATGATGATAATGATAATAACAATAAAAATAAAAACAACTCTTCCATGAATATTTGTTTTAGCGTGGCACACGCTTATGAGCAGCTTCAGAGGCTGAGGCAGGAGGATCGCAAGTTCAAAGCCAGCCTTGGCAACTTAGCGACATCTGTCTCAAAATAAAAACTAAAAAGGGCTAGGGATGTGGTCAGTGGACACCCCTTAGGTCCAATTCCTGGTATATAATAATAATAATAATAATAATAATAATAATAATAATAATAATAAGTTTTAGAAAGGAGAAATAAACCAGCTCCGCAAGCAGCTGGTGCTTAGTGGTCTGCATTCCAGCTTCCGGCGCCAAGCCCCCTTTACCCGCGGGGAAAAAGCTAGCGGCCTGCGCCTCTACCCCCGCTCATCGCCTGTCTGGTTGCCAGGGAGACAAGCCAGGCTTTGCCTAGACTTGAGAGCCGCCGGCCCAGGAGCTGGAACTGGGAGAGCCAACCTCTGCAACAGGCAAGGGGCGGAAGGAGGAGTCAGGGGAAGTGGCGCCTCTACTGAGAGGCCCAGCAAACCCTGCAGAGGCCCCCTGCCCCTGTGGCTCCGCCCCCCATGCCCCCACTCGGGGTAGTAGAAATACAGCTGCAGCTCCAGCCACCGCCCACTGCATTCGACCCGGTTCGGACTTGACTGTCGGGTTCGGGTTTGACTGCCTGGATCCAGCAGACCCCCCACCTGCCCGCGTCCAGTGCCAATGGCTGACGGTCTCTTTCAGCGCAAACCCTGGGGCACCGAACAGATGCGCAACGACTCCGACCCTGAGTCCGAAGGCCTGTTTGATAAGCCTCCCCCAGAAGAGCCTCCAGCTGCCCGCGCGCCCAAGTCGGCGTCGGCGGCGGGCAAGAAGTCTGGTCGGCGTGCAGGCGTGAAGGCGCAGGGGACCCGCGCCGGGCAGCCCCCAAAGATCGCAGCTCGCCCCCAGCCCAAGGAAAAGGCGCCCCCACTGGACGAGGGCTGCTATCTCGATCATTTCCCGCACCTCTCCATCTTTATTTATGCGGCTATCGCTTTCTCCATCACCTCCTGCATCTTTACCTATATCCATTTACAGCTTGCCTAAGTGGCTAGGGCGGGACGGGGTGGGCGCAGAACCGAGGGGGGAGGGAAAGGGAAAGAAGGGCTCGGCAATTTGTTGTGTAGAGTAGTTGCACTGCCTTCATCTAGCTTTCGATGCTTGTTTCTTTTCTTTGTTGTCGCTGTCTTTGTCTTAACTGTCTGTCAGTAGGAAGGTCCAAAGTAGCCACTGGCAATGAAATAACGGTGCTACTTGCACCCGCAGACGAGGCGGGGACACAGCCTGCCCCTAATGGTAGAATGCTGGGGTGCAACTGAACCCCTTTTATGATTAGGATAAAGTCGCTGTAACCTACCACTTCGTGATGTGGGGGCTTGCGCAGCGAGCTCAGCATTTTTTGTTTGGTGAGCGCAGAGAGAGCCCAACCTTCAGTTCTTCAAGGGATGAGCCAGACCCCGGCCTGCGGCCTTCCAGAGAAGGTCGCGTGGGAAGGGTTGGCGCCCTGGCCCGGATTGGGCCGGAGCCCTGTGATGCTGCAAGGCCCCCAGAAGGAGCCAGCTGTGCCTCGGAGCTGGCGCAGTCAGTACTCAGAGCGCGTAGACCTGGCAGACCTGGGTGAGCAGCGGGTACCGCTGGAACCCGGGACAAGGTGAGGGGCATTTGTCGAGGTATGATGCCACCTCCCCCCGCCCCCGGGGTTCGGACTAATCACGGATGTGCGCATTTCCTTCTTTACGCTTTGTTGCAGCTGCCAGGCGGAGCCAAGAACTGTAGCCAGAGGAGCTGTCCTTCTAGAAAGCCACGCCCAAGACGTTTCCGGAACTGCGTGGGACCTGCAGCTGCACACTTCCCGGGACACAGGCGGATTTTGCGCGCTCCACTGTATGCGACTGGAGGCCCTAGCTGGGGTTCACGGGAGATTTGTACTTGGGGTCTCTGGGGTGGCTTCACTCTATTCAGTAGCCCTTCCAGAACTATGGGACCCAAGATGAAGAGGCTGGGGGGAGGTGTCCGTAAGAAGAAATCCTGCGGAGGGTTTTTCATCTCAGACCCAAAAGCCTAATACCAGAACCCACTTTGGCAGATTATTCACCCACTTGCTTTGTTTGTTTGCTCTTGAATGTTAAATGTCCAAACGCAGCATTCTAACACTGCATATACCTTAGGGAAATATCTGTAATTGTGGCACCTCTAATGGAATAAATCTTTTTCAGTCTCCTCTGTATTCAGTTCTCCATTAATTTCCAACTGTACAATGGGCCCCACCAGACTTCCTAGTCTGCTCCAACATGCCAGGATCCAATCCTGCTATCTCCTAACAGCAGGTCTGCTACTCCCCAGGATTTAGTCCCCACTTGCTTCCATATCAAGACACTTCTGGCCCAGTACAGGCCCCCAACTAAGCTATAGAATTTGCCCTGTTTCATCCAGCTTGGGTTTTTTTGTTTTTTGATTTTTTTGTTTTTGTTTTTTTTGGTACTGGAGATTGAACGCAGGGGCACTCGACCACAGAGCCACATCCCCAGCCCTCTTTTGTGTTTTATGTAGAGACAGGGTCTCACTGAGTTGCTTAGCGCCTCGCCCTTGCTGAGGCTGGCTTTGAACTCGCGATTCTCCTGTCTCAGCCTTCCTAAATGCTGGGATTACAGGCTTGCGCCACCGTGCCTGGCTCCAGCTTGGATTTTTATAAATTGTTTTCCAATAATAGGGCCTTGTCATTTCCCAATTCTGATTTTCCCTAATCCTATACCACTGCATACCTTGATATCTTGTCCCTCTGCCTCTTATTTAAGTGCCTCAAGTGTGACATCCGCTGTTTCCCAGCATCAGCCTGTGCTTTATAGCCACAGTTTACAATAATTTCTTCCATCAATTGGTGACACTATTCTCTCAAATCACATTTCCTACGTACCACAATATGTATGTTTTCCAGTTTTTAAACTCAGATATTGGATCTTCTACTATCCCTTAGTATTGATTCCCACTGAATCCCAAGATATGGCCTAATGTTTTCCAAACATTTGATCCTATTGTTTCTCATTCACACCTTCCCTATTATCTCTCATTTTATAATCCTTCAGTGACTTCAGGATATGATCCCCCAATATCCTTTGGTCACCTAATCACCTGATGGCAGACTCCTTTCCCATCCCAAAACCAAAGTCTTCTTTTCCTCAACCTTTGTTATTCTTCCACAATACCATGATCCCTTCCTTGCTACCAAATCTGGGCCTCCGTTTTCTACCCCATATTCAAACATCTGGTTGCTTTGCTGATAATATAATTAGATCCTATTGCCTCTACAATCTTAACAATGGCTTCGATATTCTCCTAAATATCCAGCCCCATTGGATCCCCTTATTTCAGAATGTACTGCATTTTTCCCCACTCAGTTGGTCTAATGCTGCACTCTGACCTTCCTTGACATTCACATCACTGCTCTCCTCAAATTAAGCTTACCCCCAGTCCCAAGATTCCATCATTCTCTTCACCCACTTCTTTTCTCCATGACTGCTTACTCTCCTCAAAATTTCTGGTTCCATTGAACTTCAATGTTTGGCATATATATAAAAAATCAATTATAAATATATATAGATATATAAATATAAATAAAAATAAATATATATATAAATCAATTATTTATATTTGGGGGATACTGGGAGTTGAGCCCAGGGGCATTTTACCAGCCCTTTTTTATTTTTTAATTTTTTGAGACAGGATCTCATTAAATCACCTAGGGACTCGCTAAATTGCTGACGCTGGCCTTGAATTTGCAATCCTCCTGCCTCAGCCTCCTGTCATTGGGATTACAGATGTGTGTCACTATGCCCGGCTATATTTTCTAATCAATATTAAATTCTCATTACTTTCATGCTATCCACATTTGCCTTTACCATCATCATGTGTAATCTGGCCAATTTTTTTCTTATGTAGTTTAAGTATCCCAGGATATTTGGTCACATATCCTACCCCTCACCCATTGCCCACCTATTTCATGGTCACTGCTTCCCTATATTGAATTTTCTTAACTGTCCCTCAATTTCTAGGCTTTCAGTAAGAGGTTCCTTTATTCAAAATATCAAGCCTTTCTCTGCTATTAATGGATAGTCTTCAGAATTTCACCATAATGACTGTGCCCATTCTGGGGGTCCTTGTGCTTTGTTGCTCAAGAATCAAATTCTAGGGGGATCAGGAGTATAACTCAGTAGTATGGTAAAAACCTAGTATGTACAAAGTTTAGGTTTAATCCCAGCACGAGGAAAAAAAAAATTCTAGGTAACATACCTTTTGGTTAAAAGACAAGGCACCCTTGAGAGGCAATTCCATGAAAATGCCATGCAGTAGGAAAGAAATTCTTTCCCTGAAGAAAATTCAAGTGCCAAGAAGGTAAAAATAAC